>JANAVB010009198.1:6306301-6941301 GCA_029216955.1 Iris pallida | reverse complement strand
TTGTACCTCCCGGAGGAGAACCCCCAGTTCGGCCAGTCCAGCTTGCAGAGCCTGACGATGGCACCTTGGTAGGTCTCATCAGGACCTTGATAGCTTTTCAGGATCGTCGAGGAGACTGCCTTGTACCAGGTAGTGCCGGATGCTTTGACCAGAGGCAGGTCATCCAGGGAAAAGCTGCGGCCAACAGCTTTAAGCGCTTGAACCCTCCATTCTTCGATGGCACTGAATATGCGATTGCCGCAGACGCTTGGCTTCAGGATACCGAGGTGAATTCTGGAAGCAGCTAGGACACCTGAGAATGAGAAGGTGGCGGTGGTACGCCTACAGTTGCTGGACTTAGCTCGCAGTTGGTGGGCAGCACAAGCCATAGGATTAGTGGCACCCATTGCTTGGGCAGTGTTTAGAGAAAGATTCCAGACGAAGTATTTTGATGCTGTAGCTCGGTACGACCTACAGACGAGATTCACCAACTTGAAGCAAGGAGGACAGAACGGTCGACAGTTATGCATCTGAGTTTTCTAGACTCAGTAGGTTTGCCTCCACCTTGGTGGCAACCGAGTTTGATAGGGCCCAGCAGTTTCAGCAGGGACTGCATTTGGAGATCTTGTTGGCAGTCGAGCAGTTCGAGCACCAGATGTTCGATGCAGTTTTGAGAGCAGATAGGAGGCACGAGTATACCTCCCAGAGGATTATGGATAGGACCGGAGGTAGGAAGCGATCCCACAGCCAGATGCACCAATCATCAGCTCTAGCCCCGGCAGCCAGGAGTTTGACTGTTAGAACTCTGAGGCGGGCGGCCTCAGTGACGTCGGTTCAACATTCAACCCCGATGTACCCACAGCAGCAGAAGCAGAAGCAGACTTCCGCGATGGGATGTTCTCATTGTGGGAAGCCAGGCCATGTAGTGGAGGATTATCGTAGGACGCAGGGATTGTGCCTGGCTTGTAGGAGCGGCAGATCACAAGATAGGAGCCTGTCCGAATAGGGGTAGTTCGTCCTCTTCTAACCTAACCAGCCCATTAGTTAGGGGACCAGCACCTATGCAGCAGCAGCAGTACCCGAGGCCATTGTTGCCTCAGGCCCAGGCATTTCATTAGCAGAACCAGCAGTAATATACCCAGGCCCAAGTGTAGAACAGGCAGAGAGATTTCCAGCAGAGGGGACCCGCAGCTAGAGGACAAGGTCAGGCCGTGATGATGACGATGAAAGAAGAAGTTGCACCAGGTGAGGTAGTGGCAGGTACTATTCTCGTCAACTCCTCTCCAGCATCGGTATTATTTAATTCTGGTGTATCGCATTCATTCATGTCTGCACAATTCGCAATATGATAGGATTGGAGCCCGAGTCATTATCAGTGAGGCTCAATATACTTACTGGTAATGGTCTTGTGGGTGTAGATCGAGTGTTTTCCTCGTGTCGGATCGTAGTTAGCGGTAGAGAGTTCCCGCTAGATTATAGAGTTCCCTATGGCAGATTATGATGTAGGCTTAGGCATAGATTGGTTGAGGAACCAGTATGCTAGGATAGACAGCCATGTTGGCAGGGTTATCTTTAGTATCCCAGGCGAGCAAGAGTTTTCATTTTCCAGAGGCGCAGTGGAACCATCATCCTCATTATTGCTGGATGGCCGTAGCAGCAGTACAGTTACCCAGGATAGTTGAAGAATTTCCAGATATCTTCCCAGAAGAACTTTCAGGAATGCCGCCAGAGCGGGAGATCGAGTTCACTATAGACTTGATCCCTGGGACAACACCAGTATCAGAAAGAGTCTACAGGATGGCGCCTTCAGAGTTGGAGATTTTGTACAAGATGATTGAAGAATTAAGGACCAAGGGATTCATTCGTACAAGTGGATCGCCTTGGGGAGCCTCGATGCTTCTTGTAAAAAAGAAGGATGGTACGTCCAGGTTATGTGTAGGTTATCGTACCTTGAACTCAGTGACAATCAAGAACAGATACCTTCTTCCGAGGATAGATGACTTGTTTGATCAACTCAGAAGGGCTTCAGTGTTCTCGAAGATAGACTTGCGGTCAGGATACCACCAGATCGGAGTCAGAGAGTAGGTCATCCCGAAGACCACATTTAGATCGAGGTATGGACATTGGAAGTTCCTTGTTATGCCCTTTGGAGCGACCAATGTGCCAGCTAGTATTCATGGACCTCATAAATCGTATTTTTATGCCTTACTTGGATCAGTTCATGATCATGTTCCTATATGATATCCTGGTCTACAGCAAGAGCGAAGCGGAGCATGAGCAGCATCTCAGAGTCATCCTTCAGACGCTTAGAGAGCACCAGTTGTGCGCCAAGTTTAGTAAATGCGAGTTCTGGCTCGATCGCATTTCGTACTTGGTTCATATCATTACTCGAGGAGGAGTAGAAGTGGATCCCCAGAAGATTGTGGCTATCGAGTCATGGCCAGTACCTAGTTCAGCGGCAGAGGTTCGCAGCTTCCTTAGATTGGCCGGCTACTACCGGCGATTCGTTTCAAATTTTGCAAGGATTTCGGTGCTGATGACCCAGTTGACCCGCAAGGATGTGCAGTTTGCTTGGACTGGCAGAGTGTCAGGAATCATTTGAGAAGTTGAAGCAAGGTTTGATAACGGCTCCCATTTTTACACTTCCAGATGTGATCGAAGGATTCACAGTTTATTGCGACGCTTCCGGCAGAGGATTGGGATGTGTCTTGATGCATGGGAAGGTAATATCTTATGCATCACGTCAACTTCGTGATCATGAGAAGAATTACCTGACCCATGACTTGGAACTGGCAGCAATAGTATTTATACTTAAGCTTTAGCCGTACTACTTGTACGGAGACAGAGTAGAGATATTTACTGATCAAAAGAGCCTGAAGTATGTTTTTACCCAGAAGGACCTTAATATGCGGCAAGGAGATGGCTCGAGCTACTGGTAGATTATGATGTGGACTTGCAGTATCATCCAGGGAAGGCCAACGTTGTGGCAGATGCGTTGAGCAGGAGAGCCGGAGTTTATTTCCTAACGACGCAACCAGAATTATTGGCAGATCTTCAGAAGATGGGAATTGAAGTGGTTCTTCCTACCAACGTGGCGTTGATGGCCAGTCTACAGGTTCAGTCCAGCATAGTTGAGAGGATCCGGGTGGCACAATCTACAGATTCCAAGCATTCAGCGACTTAGAGCAGAGTGTGAGGCAGGAAGAAGGTCAGAGTTATATATCCATAAAGATGGTACACTTCGACACGTCACTCGTCTTTGTGTACCCAGTGGAGATATCAGACAGGAGGTCATGGCAGAAGCTCACAGTTCGCAGTATTCTATTCATCCCGGTGGCACGAAGATGTACCGTGACATTCGTCAGCACTTCTGGTGCAATGGCATGAAGAGGGAGATAGCCCGGTTTGTCTCTCGGTGTTTGGTTTGCCAACAGGTTAAAGCTGAACATCAGAGGCCCGCTGGACTTCTTCAGCCCTTGCCGATTCTAGCATGGAAGTGGGAGCATGTGACCATGGATTTTGTGACTGGATTGCCTAGATTCCCCAGCTGGTAGAGATACTATTTGGGTTATAGTTGACAGGCTCATGAAGGTGGCTCATTTTCTTCCCATTCAGAGTTGGTCAGTCTACGGTCCAGTTGGCAGAGATGTACCTCAGACAGATTGTCAGACTTCACGGTGCTGCCCGTCAGTATCACCTCGGACCGAGATTCAAGGTTTACGTCACACTTTTGGCATAGCCAGTAAGAGAGTTTGGGAACTCGTCTCCAGTTCAGTTCAGCATATCATCCGCAGACAGATGGTCAGTCAGAGCGTACAATCCAGACTCTTGAAGATATATTGAGGATCTTCTACCCTTGACTTCGGTGGTTCATGGAAGATCACCTGTACCTGGTAGGAGTTCTTGTATAACAACAGTTTCCAGGCCAGCATTCAGATGGCCCCGCTTGAGACACTGTATGGTAGGAAATGCAGATCCCCGTTAGCCTAGGACTGATGTCGGAGAGAGGCAGATGCTCGGTCCAGAAATGATTGCCCAGACAGTTGAAGTAGTCAAAAAAGTCAGGGATCATCTTCGAGTCGCCCAAGATTGCCAGCGAATATTGGGCCGATGCCTATCGACGTCCCTTAGAGTTTGCTACCGCGACCATGTATTCCTAAGGATCTCGCCTAACTACGGCGTCATTCGCTTTGGCGTACGGGGAAAGCTTAGTCCTAGTTATATATGGTCGTTCGATATCCTGGAGCGAGTAGGAGATGTATCCTATCGTCTCGCTCTTCCGTCGTCGCTAAGTGAGGTGCATGACGTATTCCATGTGTCCCAATTACGACGGTACATCTCGGATCTGAGCCATATCCTGGACCATTCGGAATTGGTTGTTGGTACCAACCTTTCGTATGAGGAGTGGCCCGTGTCTATATTGGACCGGAGGGAGAAGAAACTCAAGAACAAGACTATTAACTTAGTTCGTGTTGCTTGGGTCATCACTCTTTAGGTGAGTCAATGTGGAGCGTGAGGATGACATCCGATCGCGATATTCTAACTTGTTTGACTCGTAAGGTATAATGTCTTCCTTATGCCTTATGCTTTCCATCCCTTGCTTGCATGTATGATTGTTTGATTGTTTGCTTAGTGTAGCTTGCCGTGGCAATCTCTAGCTCTATGATTAAATTCCGAGGACGGAATTCTTTTAAGGAGGGTAGAGTTGTCACCCCCGTTTCCTGTATTTCGTATTCATGCTCGTAGTTGGATTTTTGCCATGTATTTTTATTTTTCTCGACTTATGGAATTTTGGTTTTCTCGTAAAACGGGTTTTGGACCTGGCTTGGTTGTATTTTGTGGAGAAGGAATTGGTTTGGTTTGGTTTAGTATGTATTGGAACATCCTTAGCTAACCTCTACCCTCATTCCACCACAACCACCCTCATTAAATCCCCACCTAACTTTCTCTCTTCCTCCATAATTTTCATTAATTTCTCCATCTTCTTCTTCCTCCTTCCTCCACCAACACCATAGGCAAGTGCACCTTGCCCCCAAATAAGTACCCCATTTTATTTGTCCATTAGCTAGATTAGGCCATGGTGAACAACATTAGAACTTGGTATTTTGTGATTTGGAGCTTCCATTTTCTAGATATAAGTTTTTACCATTTTTGGATTTTCTTGGTTTTGATCTATTAAACTTAGATTTTTTTTTCTTGTTTTGAGGCTTCCATGTGGAAGAGAATTCAATTTTACACAAGTGAGAACTTTAAAAATCTAAATTTGGTTTTGATTTGGCCAAGATATGGAGATTTGAAGTTTTTGGTGTTCTTGGTTCATCTTCTCAGCCTAGCTGGAGAAGAAGACCTCTCGGCCTGCGCTCTTTATCGCAAGGCTGAACGCGCAGCCTTCCTCGGCCAGCGTTCTTTAGCGCTGGCTGACCAGCGCAGCTTGCCCTTTGGTAAACCGCGCATCCTCCAACGCCACCTGATCCCGGCGTAACCCGATCCAGCGCGGCTTGGCTCAGCGCAATTTACCCTGCGCAAGCCGACCCAGCGTGGTTGGATCCAGCGCAATCGAACACCCCCCGTGTAATCCATCCTCAGCACAGCCCGTTTCCTGTGCAATCCGACTTAGCGCAGCTCGTTACCTGCGCAACCCGACCCAGCGCGCTTGGCCCTAGCGCAATCCAACCCCTGCGCAACCTGACCCCCCTTTGTGCAATCTACTTGTCTATGATGGTTTGGTCTTATTTCTTGGACTCGACTTCTCTTTTGTGGATTAGAGTTTTAGGATCTTGTTCTACACAACACGACTGTCTTGGCCCAACATGACCTGGCACGGTTTTCGGTGTTTTGCTTATGACTAGTACGGTTTTTGTGAGTTCTGTAAAGTATGCTTTAGTACTTTCTGGATAACTTGATAGTGGCCTGTGGCGGCGCACTCCTGACTTGTAACTTATAACCTGTAACTTGTAACTTGACTTGAATTGATGCTGTTGCGACGGCTAACATGACTCGTATAATCAACTCTGACTCCATGGGTGTTCATTCTTGCTGCTTTGTGCAATCTACTTGTCTTGTCTTGCATCATGCCTAGAAAGTGACTCCCTGGGTACCACGGCCAGGGATTCGCACTAAATATGGATTAGGCTAATGATTAGATCAAACTAGAACATGGAGAATTTTTAGTCACAAGCAAATCTCGTTATCTGGGCGCTTTAATAGACTTGTAGCTTGCCGACGAGTAGAGCACATTTCCAGCACACTGTCATATGTTGCGCCTCTAAGTCACCTAAGGCTATATCGTCTCCTGGGCGATGTACCCAACCATACTCTCAACCCGCAGAAGGATAACTAGATAGTCTACAGGGGCTTGGGACTGGAAAATTCTCACTACATCTTATTAGTAATTAGGCTTGTGATAACCCTAGTTAGTTAAGTAGTAAGCCGTAGTATTTGCTTGGCCGCTTATGAATGGATGGTGTCCAGCATTGTCTAAGTCTCGTCTAGTCCCAGTACCTGCTACTCCTGATCATGATTATTTTATTTATCTTTAGCAATAAATGGGTAGAGACAAGGTGCTATTCAGACGAAGGGTTACGACCCCGGTCCTTGTTTGGTTTACGGGTTGTAACCTGGCTTCTGGAATGGTTCCATATCCCTAGTCGTTTATTGTCCTGTTGTACTCTTATTTACTAGTACCTTCTTCTATTTTCTTATGTTCTGATATGCTGGCTTTTGTTCTTATTTTGTGGCCCCCTTTGTGGCACTTGCTCTTTCTGGGGTTTGACCCAGCTGGTTTTGTGTGGCCAAATTTCGGAGCAGCACCTGAGGATCTACCGAACCTCCAGCTCGATGGTGGCGACTAGAAGGAACCCGGGCTACGAGTAGGTTTTCCATTTTGTTTCACTCACCCCGTTGTAAATTATTCTTTTGAGGCGTTTAGCCGACGAGCACCTGTTAGCTCGATGCATAATTACTTACTGTCTGGCTACGGGCTGTAAACATGATTAACAAATCCTAGGGTTGATCATGTATGACTAAACTCTTGCTAGTCCTCGTATTTTGTATGACTAGCTTCATGGTCAACTGAATATGTAATATTTGGGACGCCTTTTATTGTATATTTGGTGGTCTAACATCTTGTAATTATATTATTTGTTTGAGATTGAGACAATAGGCTTGACCATAAGAGACCGTTGGCTTGTAGTAAACCCTTATATCTAGACAGTCGTGACCGTATAGCGAGGTGGAATTTATTTCAATATACGTAGTTGGCTATGTACGCCCCCGTTCTCCAGTATTCTGGTTCTGGGGCGTGACACCAACGAAGACTAGTTTGACCAAGTTTAACCTTGTTTGACCTAGTTAACCTTGTATGACCTTGTTTGACCTAGTTTGACTGCTAGGGTTGACTAGAGTTGACCAAAGGTTGACTTTAGCATAGATTGACCCCAAACATCATGTAGATGCATTGTAGCAGTCTATTTCATTATTTTAGACATGTTGTGACTTGTACTGTTCTATAGGAGACAGACACCACTCCTCGGACAATATATTCTCTTCAGATATTCAGGATACCAGGAGAGTACATTCTCTGATCATTTCATATCTTTTTTAGGATTATATTTCTGCTTTAGATTACTTTACTTGATGCTGACACGTTGGTAACACGGATTGGTACTATATGGATTCCTTCATGAGATGTTATCCCCCTCGAAAGCATCAGATGCTCTTGTCTCGTGTGTTTCACTTAGATTATTTATCTCATGCTTCTATTATAATAAATCTTCTTGTATCAGCTTGTGATTCTTGTACTCTCACGAATCACAGAGCCTTCATGAATCTTCATAAATCACTCTTGAGTCACCCTTTATGGGTAATGTAGTATAGTCATGAATCTTAACGTAACTTGACTGGATCCTTGTGTATTGATTGGGGATGGGGGAGTAGAAACTGAGCATGTGAATAATTCTAAAGTAGAATAGTCATGAATCACCTCTTTAGTATAGTCATGAATCACCCTCCAGTTGTTCACATGTTTATCTTGTACTCTGAATCGCTAGTCACTGATTAGTTCTCTATTATACTGTAGATATTTACTTACAGTCTCTCTCTTTTATATATCATGTTATTCTTTCTGTTTATGTATCTTACTCTCTAGCATAATTATATTTCCTATCCTGTTATGATTTGTTGAGATGTATTGTGCTCGCTCCTGTCCTGACTGGACCTGTTAAAATTTTTACAAAGAATGATGAGGCTCTCGTGTCTACCTGTTATGGTGCAGCTTAGGCAACACTTGTGACTTGGACCCAATTGCAGTAGAGGATCTACCACCAGTAGTTTAGACTGCTAGCTTAGACTCTTACCTTGTCTTTCTCATTGATACATTTTTGTATATGTACTGGAAGTTTGTTTTATCTGATGTTTATGGAGATGTCATCTTTGACCCTTAGACTTCTATCTGATTGTATGTCTGTGGATTCGTTTCGTTCCATATCTATCTATTTTTTATCGTACTCTACCTTAGATGTGATTGAGACTGTATTGCTATGTTACCTCCATTCGGAGTGTATATACTGTACAGGTATCTTATATTTTGTTAGATGATTGACCTAGGACAACGTTCTACCGCCGACACTGCGACGTAGGCTGGACGTACCCATGTCTCATGCCCTTACTCTAGGGTGCGGGTCGTGACACGTTTTTAGTGGTGGCCCATGTAGGTCGAGTTTATGTAGTGGTATTCGAACTAGAGTATCACTACAGCCTGCAGTAGGATTAGGATATTTTTGAAGGTACTCAATCACAATAGGAAAAACTCTTAATCAGATTCCTTTTATCTAAATTTGCTGCTTATTGACTTTCCTTGAATATAAACTGTCCTCCTTTGATTTTTCGCTTTATTCTCAATAATTGCTTCTTATTTTGATATGTCTTCATGATGATTATGGTGATACGATCTCATCGCTCCGGTCCGGGGGATACTATCGAGAGGCTGGCCACCTCTTGTCCTGTTATCAGGGCCTCGAGACTGCAGCTCCTATTGTGCCGACTCAGGTTGGCATTTATGCTACATTGGAGGTGCACCTCCATCTGTACAGAGACCTTTTTCCCGTCATTTTTGATTTCTCTCAGCAACAGAGGTACATGCAGCATCAGCAGCAGGCCAGAGGAAACCAACAAGGACGAGCTTTCACCAGGACAGTCGAGGATGTACAAGCCATTGGAGGTCTTGCTGCAGGTTCCGATCTTCTCGATTCCATTTCCACAATTGCCTCTTATAACTATCTTGAAATTCGATTCCATCTGCTCCTTGTTGACTGATCAATTTGTTCTATTGTTCTTGTGTTATGTTTGTTTTTCTTCTTAAAAATCATATGGGCTAGGTCACCTCAATTATGGGATCTAGAATCTTCGATAGTCGTGTTAGCTGGCATAGTGAGGACATATAGTCAG
This sequence comes from Iris pallida, assembly GCA_029216955.1. NCBI lineage: Eukaryota > Viridiplantae > Streptophyta > Magnoliopsida > Asparagales > Iridaceae > Iris > Iris pallida. The sequence goes on along the minus strand of JANAVB010009198.1, from coordinate 6,931,878 downwards.
ATTTTGGACATATTTCTCGGGTGTGGGAATTTAAGGTTTTCGCCGTCGTATGCGGCAATACGAAAATTTTAAATAGCATGAACCTAGCGGTATGTACCTCAGTCAAGGACTCTGTGATTATCGTAGCCTTGCTCACGGTATGACGAAGACTCCGAGTAACATGATTTTAGACAGACGCATATGATTATCATAATATATCTTGAAGGTTTTTGAACATCATACCCTTCTGTTATTGTAAATAACTTAGGAGTAGGGATATTTTAGTTTTGTAGAGCTTATTCATAGGTAGTTCCTTCATAGTATAATGATATGATGACTGTAGGGTGTCTGTACCCTAGAGGTGATAGTTAGCATTGGTGTTAGAATAGTAACCCATTGCAGATAATTCTTTCGTTATCTATAATATCAACCAGTTTACATATAGGATGTTAGTAGGCCTTACAACCTTGATGATTTATTATTATTTTTCCTTACCCTTTCTAGAGAGGCACCCGTGACCAGAGCCTGTCCTTGAGTATAGTTGTAGCTTCACTTAAGACTGAGAAGTCTATATATATAGATAGATTGCAGATGATATTGGCATAAGGGATATGGGTTTGGTTGGTATCTATAGGCCATTGTTGTATAGGGTTATAGACATGTTGTTTAGCCTACATTTGGTTCAGTTTTCTATTTTTAGTTAAGTTCTCCTTGTGTTGAGTTCAGTCGTGTTGACCAACCTTTAGAGGCAGTGTGCAGACCCTTCATTAGAGACCCTGCTCCCTCAGTTCATACTATTTCAAGTTGTTCACTGTACTCAACTTTTATTGCCTACCATATTGCATCATAGATTTCACTATACCATAGTTCAGACCCCAATTATTGCCTTACCAATATAACCATCAACCCTTTATCATATCCGGCACATCTAGAGAGTCAGTATCATGCATATTAGAGGTCTGCACTCATCCTCACTTCTGTACATGGTAACATACTACATCTCTTAGCATTTTACTTTATTGATAGCCTTGCAATACCCTTCATTATAACCTGTAGTACCTGCCCTACAGTGGAGTTTAAACTTTTCTTGGGCATGGTTGTTCAGTCCACTTGGACAGTTGTATACATTGGGATATAGTGTGGGTTGTTAATAAGAGTTCTCCCTTGATCATTATTCTGTCCTCCTTTCATTCTTAGATACAGATGATACCTGGTTAGCCCATCTATCGAGATACATGTCCAAACCCTTTCTTTCATTGACTGGTTCAGTCTTCCAAGCCTCTACTTGAGCATTAGTTCATTTTCCATGTGTAGGTTTCCTTTCACTTTCACTTTACAAGTGGACCCAAATGTCCTGTCCTTTAGCTATAATTTCAGTCTCCTTAGCATCATTCCCTTTTGCCTACACTGATGATTCATACCATTCATCCTTAGCCTATTTTTTTAGCATTTGTTCAGTTGTTTAGTCTACTTAAACCCTTAATGATCAGTTATATATATATAAATGATACACTTAGGGTGTATGTAATGGGTTGTTGTTCTTTAGCTCATGTATATGTGGTATTTGGTATTAATGTGCTTAGAATATAGGTATTTAGTTATGGGTGACTTGATAGGATTTGGAAGGTTAAGAGTTAGTCTATTATAGAGTTTTTCTTTTTGCTCATCTCTAGTTGCCAACACCTAGATAGCTAGCATAGGTAAAACCCTAAGAAGTTGACCAGTTGATGACCAAGTACTTGGATGTTGAGAAATTTACTAGTGATTGACCCTTGACTATGTTTAACCTAAAAGGAGTACTACCATCTTAAATTTTGAGGACAAAATTTTTCTAAGGTGTGTAGACTTGTAACACCCAGTTTTCTAAATGAGGGTAATTTTGAAATATTGTGTTTCTAATTATTTAATTATGATATTAAAATAATAATATGATTTTTGGTAATTTTTAATCATTTAAAACTATTTTAAAAATTATGACTTGTGATTTTGATGTGCAACTAGTGAAACCGTAGAGACAGTCTGACCTAGAGCCTAACCCTGTGATTTGGAATATCTATTTATCATTTTAGCCTAGGGGTAATTTGGTCATTTTGACTTATTAGAATAGTTTGATTAATTATTGGATTGGTGATTTTGAACTTTGACTTGACTAGTGGAGACTTGTAGACTAGCCTAGAAGCTAACCCTAGTTGGTGACCCTAGTCTAACTCAAGTTAACCTACTTTTAGTCATTAGAAATTAGTTTTTAAAGTAAGAAGGTTAAGTTTAAGTGAATTAGTTCATGACTTGTGACTTAAGTCCATGACTTGTGATTTAAATATTATTTAATCAATTGCCTTGTATTGTGTTTAGCCCTAACCTAGATTTGACCTAACCTAAATTAGTCATAGCTAGACTTAGCTAGCCATGGTTAGTGTTAGTTAATATTGATTAGTCTTGGTTAAGTCATGTTAGTTAGAACTAACTAGGTTGCATTTAAGTCAAGTGTGAAACCTAGGCTTGTAGGCCATTGAATTAACTAGATGGAATGAGAGCCCTAGATCAAATCCCAAAACCCTAACCCTAGGATCCTATGGCCGGCCACTAGGGAACATATCCCTATATAATCTCTCTCAAACTACTTGCCTCTTTTTGTTCATCCCTTCATTTTGCAAGAACAAGGTTTGCCTCCGTTGAAACACTTTCCTATTTTAATCAATATTAATCCTTTTTCATTCAAACTTCTTCTATGGTGACCTAGTTTGTGTTTTCCTACTGTTCATGGAGGCTAGCTACAGATTTGGGATAATTTGGAGCTTGGGGCTAGCTAGGAGGAAACCCATTTTTGAAGTTTTTCATTGAGAAGGAACACCTATAGGTAACTTCCTATTCCCTCCATAGATTTTTGATTTCTTGGTATGTATGCATAGCCCTAGGTGTCCTCTCACTGTAGGAATAGGATTTGCAAAGTTTTGTGTCCTTTACGTGTCCGTATCAGATACGTATCAGTGTGGATTTCTTAGTGTTCGACGAAATGCCACAGTGGGCATTTCGATCTAGTTTTCAGAATGTGTTTGAATAGAAAAATAGTTTTTCATGTTGCTTATGGATTTATACTCGACTGAGGTGATTTTGTGTCGACACTGAGTCACACTGGACTCGTGGACACAGCCCCGTGCGTGGCTAGGGCTTCCCCTGCTGCTCGAGGCTTCGTGCTCATTGCACAGGCCACGTGGTGAGCTGTGGTTCGACTCAGAGGAGTGGACAGTGTCTGCGAAACTGTTCTCCAAGTCTTGTGTCCAACGGAGTTGTGACGCAACGTGCGCCGTGGGCACTTTTACCCTCGGAGACATTGCAACTTGCGCGTCGCACGCCGTACATTTTTCTGTCGCGCGTCGTGCTTGCGCTCAACGTGCGCCGTGGGCAGTTTTGCTCGTGCAACTTGCGTGCAGGTCACTCCAAATGACTATTTTTACCTCTTTAAGCTATTTTGTAGCTAAAATCTTGAAAAACTCAAAACATGAAAGTTGTAGATCTTTGTCTTGGCTTCAAGAATCTTTCTATCTCACTTTAATCAGAGTTCATATGAGATAATTTCAATCATAGTTTTGATCTTTCGACATATTTTTTGTACTTGGTCGTTTTTGAGGTTTTTCTTCGACTGTAATAAATTCTTAACATAATTAGATGATCTTGTACAGTTAGAGGATAATTGTACACCCTTTATACACCTAACACTAGCACAGATTCAATGATTGTCTATCCCAAGTGGTTACTTTTAGTTTATCCTTCTCACATGCCATGATATATCTTTTGTCAAATTCTTTCTTACATGCGATCCTTATTGACATGCTTTGTTTTCTAGATAGTTGCCCGTCGGGGTGCACTCATGCTACACGTCTCTTCTTTGCTTACATGATAGTGACCCATTGTGGTGCACTCTTGAACATGTCTTTCTTTGCTTTACATGATAGTGAACCGTCGTGGTGCACTCTTGAACACGTCCCTTCTTTTCTTACATGATAGTGGCCCGTAGAGGCGCACTCTTGACAAGTACTCTCTACATGACAAGTAAACCTAACATGACATGCTTAATCAAGATGCTGTTGCGACGGCTATCTCCCTTGCTAATATAACTCTTTCGGACACCGTGGTTAAATTCTTTGTGTATGTGTACACAAGCTACATGTCTCGTCTTACATCATGTTTAAGACATGGATTATCGATTACCGATTCATACTGAATTTGACTAGGTTAATGACTAGATTGATCAAGTAGTTCATATAGAGAGATTTGCTAGTCACAGGCGATCCCGTTTTCTGGGCGCTTTAATTGGACTTGTAGCCTGCCGTCGAGTATGGTGCATTTCTAGCACACTGTCATGTGTTGCACCCCCAAGTCACCATGGGATATATTTGTCTTCTGGGCGATGTATCCACCTAATATAACTCTCAACCTCAAGACGAATCTAATACAAGATGAATCCAGTACGGGATGATTCCAGTCATAGTGATCAATGATTCCAGGGTGAGTCCAGCCTATACTCTAACAGTGTGTTTTAGAATACCGAGATCGACATGTAAACGGCTGTAGGTAATACGGCACATCCCACACCTGGCCGGGTGTGAGATGGCTATCATTCCAGTAGATTCCAGTTGGGATATTCCAGATTGGTGTATATCTAAATGTCTTACTCAAGTATTTCTCCTCCCAGCAAGTACAAGTGATTCCAGAATACGACATAAGAATCGAGATGAGTCCAGCCAAATATGATGATACCAGCAAATGATTCCAGGGTGATTCCAGTAGGTGATTCCAGTAATAGAAGCCAGACATGATGATACCAGTAATAGAGGCCAGACAATATGGTATGTGTGTCGTATACATGAATCCAAAAAAATCCATACGTGTGGTAACAAAGAATCACATACAACTAACTAGAACTGAAGTACAGTAATTGACAAATAAATAAGAGAACTATTAGAGAATGTACCCGCCTGCTGCTCTGAAAAGAGTAGTGTAATATCAGATGTCTGCACCGGAGTCACAATGTCCTAAATAGAGCAGTACAGGTTATAATGTTTTTAAAAACAAGGTAAATAAAGTTTACGATGTAATCTACATGATTCTAAGTCAAATCTAGGTCAAAGTCAACTCTAAGTCAAACCTGGTCAACTGTCTAGGTCAAACTAGGTCCAAGTCAAACTTCTAGGGTATTGGTCAACTCTGGTTAACATGGTCAACATTCTAGGCCACTAGGTCAACAATAGGCCTAAACCACAATCACTAAGTCTAATAGAATTCTATACTAGGCTAACAACCTAGGGAAACCTAATACTTAACTAAGCCTTTAGTCTAAACATGGATTTCCTCTAAGGTAACACACATACACTAACCTATCCAACAATACATAACACAAGGGTATACTCTCTCGTGTAACCATGTTTACATAACCCAATAGCTATCTTCAATACCTAAACCCATATGAATAAATGAACCCTCAACTCAATACCTATGACTCATAGATATACATAACCTATATATAAATCCTTACTACATATATATAGCATATATCTCTATATGAGTACCCCTCTACACTCTTAAGGCTAATACCTTTAAATACATGCACCGACAATACAATCTCTGAAAGGAAAACCCAACTGAATACTCACACAACTCACTACTGCAGGAAGTAACCCCCTTTCCCTTCTCCTTCTGATACAGATGAGTATCAAGTTGTCCTCATCACTTTTGACTCTCATGTAATCCTTCTAATACGTTCACACACACACATAGCCTCAATATCTAACCTCTCTCTCTCACACACACAACTCCACACTATTTTTCCCTCTTCCTAATCCTGATACCCAACTGACTGATACACAAAAGAATAGGAACTAACTGATACGCACCTATCCTTAAGTTCTAATACACAACTGAACTAAAACCCGAACAGAACAATACCTATAAGGGACTGAAACAAACCCACAACCAAACTCTCATCCTTATATACATTGCACTTATTTACATATTATGTATATATTTACATGGTACTACAATAGAAAATAAGGACAGAACACAGGTTTGTGAGGAGACTGAATAATTAAGGAATGGATTGTACCTTAGGAACTAATGGATTTAACCAATTTTACCTAAACTTAGATATATGTATACATACAATATACAACTTACCAAACCAAACAACCATCCAAATCCAGGTTTTAAATCCTGAAACCATCTCAGGGTTCAGTTTTTCCCAATCTCAGGTTTCATGTATACCTACATAAGTGCATACATTAAGATAACATGAATAGTAGAGTGTCAAAGTGTGTGCAATGTGTGTACACAGGAAAATGGATTAGTGATGTGTCAATGGGTGATGGCCATATGTGTGTACAAGGATAATGTGAGTTCAAAACATTAGGGTGTGTGTATGAAAACGAACTATTCTCAGGATTTGTCAAAAATCAGTTTTGTGTGTGTGTGTGTGTTAGACAGTTTGTACACATGACATGTCGAGTGCTCTTAAGATTTGAAATGTGTAGAGAGTGTGTATGCTAAAAGGGTAATAGAGAAGGGTGTGATGGCTTAACAGGGGAGAGTGTTCTCAAGTTTTAGTTTCATTGATCATTCTTCAGTTCACTGAAGTTATCAGGAACTCATTAATCATAACATCCAGATTTTGAAACATAATCACTCAAAACCTAAGTTTGAAACTGGAAAATGATAGGGGGTTCGTGTGTGTCCCACACGTGTCTAATAGTGTGTCGACTTGTGTCCAATAGCCGTGTCCAAATAGTATCCAAAATCCAAGTGTCAGTGTGTGACTGAACTATGCATAGGCACAGCCTCGTGCACGCGTGTTGAGTCGAAATGGACTCGAGACAGTGCATGAGGCACCATATGCACGTGTACAGTGATAGAAGGGTCATAGGGCTAGGTCCTAGGGTGCCTGTATCGAGTCGGGGTCGTGTCGTGTCCGGGTTTGAGTCGCGTATCAGTAGGGTTTTTTTGCGTGTGTGCGTGTCTGTACAAAGTCGGTGCGAGCTTGATAACTTCTAGAATATCAAACCAAATCGACCCAAACTTTGGGGGCATGCTGTCAGTGTATGCCCCCTCGTGTCCACCAAAACTCTTGTCAAAATAATCCGTGTCGTGTCCTACATGGGGCCCGAGTATCAGGAGAGAGCACGGCACAGTGCGGGGCCTCGTGCACGCGTGTCACAGACTTGTACGCGTGACACACAACACGTGACACGTCGTGATCGTGTCTAGGGGTAGAGGGGGACTAGGGCTAGGAGTCTAGGTGCCTACACGAAGTCCAAGACGTGTCCTGTCCATGTTTTAAAGCTGTGTCAGTGAGTGAAAAATTAGTGCACTGTGCAGGGTCAAACCAGGGCAGCTCGTGTTTTGTGTCTGATACGACTCAAAATGTTATAAAACTTTAGAGGGGTCCTGACAGTGTCTTCCTCCACCCTTGTGCCAATTTTCACGAATCCAAGTGGTGTGTGCAGTGAGAAAACAGTGGATGGTAGCAGGGCATGGGTACGGGGCATCGTGGTGAGGTTCGTGTCCAAATTTGGACCCGGACACGTGTCCAAATCATGCTCAGAGTTATAGTTTTAAAATACCCATATATAGGGCTACACAACCATGTAATTATTTTTACAAAAATCGAAAATAAAATCCTAAGGGGCATTCTATCAAACACCTGTACTTACACATTGACACGTGTACGATACGGACACCAAACGGACACAAAATTGACCCAAAGGAGTGGAGATTTGTCCCTAATCATCCTAAGGAGCTTATCATTGGTGATCCTTCTTCTCGTGTTAGTACTAGATCCTCCACTCGTAATATTTGTGCAAATGTGGCTTTTATTTCTCAAATAGAGCCTAAAAATATTAATGATTCTTTTTATGATGAATTTTGGATGATACCGATGCAAGAAGAGCTAAATCAATTTGAGCAAAACAAGGTTTGAGAACTTGTCCCTAAACCTCATAACTACCCCATTATTGGAACTAAATGGGTGTTTCATAATAAATTTAATGAAGATAGGTTAGTCACTCGTAACAAAGCTCGATTGGTTGCTCAAGACTATAACAAAGAGGAAGGCATTGACTACAATGAAACCTATGCTCCAGTTGCTCGTCTTGAATCCATTCGCATGCTATGTGCTTTTATTTGCTTTAATGATTTCAAACTTTTTCAAATAGATGTTAAAAGTGCTTTTCTAAATGTAATTATTAAATAGGAAGTTTATGTTAAGCAACCTCCCGGCTTTGAAGATTTTCAATTCCCTCATCACGTTTTTAAACTACACAAAGCCCTTTATGGCCTCAAACAAGCTCCTCGTGCTTGGTATAAGCGCCTTAGTTCTTTTCTTATCTTCTACAAATTTTCTAAGGACAAAGTTGACACTACACTTTTTATCAAATCCCTTAATGGCACACTATTGTTATTTCAAATTTATGTCGATGATATTATTTTTGGTCCCACTAACAATGCAATTTATGTATAATTTTCTAAAGTAATGCAGGATGAATTTGAAATGAGCATGATAGGAGAACTATCCTTCTTTTTGGGTTTGCAAATCAAACAAGGCCACAGAGGAACCTTCATCAATCAAGCCAAATATATAAAGGATCTCCTCAAACGCTTCGAACTTGACTCATCCAAATCAATGAGGACTCCTATGGCAACAACGACAAAACTTGATAATGATGAAGATGGTATCTCGGTCGACATTCGTAAGTATCGAGGTATGATCGGGAGCTTATGCTATTTAACTGCTAGTCGACCCGATATTATGTTTAGTGTTTGTCTTTGTGCACGATACTAAGCAAATCCAAAAGAATCGTACTTATGTGCTATAAAGCATATTTTTCAGTATTTTAAATACACCATTAATACGGGACTTTGGTATCCGAAATCTTCATCCTTTGAGCTTCTCGGCTTCTCGGGTGCAGATTTTGCCGGATGCAAAATTGACCGAAAAAGCACTAGCGGCACATGTCAATTCTTTGGAAAATTCTTGGTATCGTGGTTTAGTAAGAAACAAAATTCTATTGCTCTTTCAACCACTGAGGCCGAGTATATAGCGGCCGGCTCTTGTTGGGCACAAATTCTTTGGATGTCACAAACACTTGTAAATTATGGTATCTCTTCGACTTGCACTTCCATTAAATGTGATAATACTAGCTCTATAAATCTCATGAAAAATCTGATTTGTCACTCATGCACGAAGCACATTGAGATTAGACACCATTTTCTTCGTGACCATCAACAAAAGGGGTATATTCGCCTTGATTTTATTGACACTACTTATCAATTGGCCGACATCTTCACCAAACCTCTCCCAGAGGATCGTTTCGTTTTTCTTTGTCGAGAATTAGGCATCATGAATCTTAAAATCTAGCTCTACTCAGTTGGCACACCGACGACATAAGACGGCATTCCGGTGGCATACCGATTCGCGTTCAAAAATAACTTTCTGTGCGCATAATCGGTATACCGTTGGCATCCACCGGTATGCCGACGGCATACCTTCTTCTACAGAGCCAGCCAGTCAAATAAGCAATCAGGCCCCACCACAATCTTCTACTTTCTTTTAAATCTTTTCAAATCCCCTCATTTAATTCATATCCCTTCATTCCTATCCTTCATTAAATACCTATCCCATCCTTTCACATCCCTCTCTCTTTTCAAAACCCCTCTTCATTTATTATATTCATCACTTCCTTCAATCACCCCCCATATTTAATACCATCTCTCTCCTCTTCTCCTTATAACCACAACTCCTTATTCTTCCACTTCTCTATAGTCCTTCACTCCCTCTTCCTCCTCTTACCATCAAACTCAATGGCCAATCTCAAAAGACTTCGCTCCACTATCGTTTCCAACCCATTCACTTCGGTGCCTTTCATGAGACTCCGGATGGTGAGGACGATGATCCAGCGGATCAGTAGCTGCGGTCTCCTTTTGTGGGTGGTAGAATAAAGCATTGGTGTCAGTATCTAGTGTGTGTCTTTTGAGGTCCTGCGGGGACCAATGGTTATGTTTCGATGTCATGTGTGGTCATACGGGGACCGTTTTATGTCTTGCTTTACTCTCGTTAGGGAGAGTTTTTTATCTTTTTGTTTATGAATTATCAAGCATGTACTTTCCAAATTTAGTTATCAAATATATGCATGCTTTTCTTTACTCTTGAGCTCTCATATTTTCTTGCTAAAAACTTGATTTCCCATATTTGATCAAATGACAAAAGGGGGAGAAAACGTATTGAGGGAGAGTAGTCACGTACTGAGGGGGAGTAGTCTACATACGAGGGAGTCACTCCCTGAAGATGCTATCTCTTTGTTTTATCAATTATCAAAATAGGGGAGATTGTTGCACATTTATTTTGATAACATTAACAGCATCTTCGTAGCTTAGTTTTCTCTTTATTTTAGCTAACAGATAATCCCTCAAGCTCTCCTATAAAATGATCTGTCCATTCAAGCCGAGTCATCAAAGCCTTATGGAAGTCCTTAAAAGAAGACTGAAGCAAAGACCAGTGCACCTAAAAGCCAGCTCTCAAAAGATTCAAGATTTCGAGTCTGTATAAGGTCTAGGTCTTTTTGTGTAACACTTAAGGTTGTATGACAAACATAAAGCTCTTTCTTTTCTAGTCAAAAATCAATGTCTAAAGAAATGACATACTGAGCTCCAAAATGTTCTGTGACAAAACTCGGCATACCGACGACATACTACAGTATACGGGCGGTATACCATTTTTTGAGCCACAAAATATTTTGTGACGAAACTTGGCATACCGACGGCATACTACGGTATACCAGCGGTATACCGTTTTGTGAGCCACAAAATATTCTGTGGCAAAAATCGGTATACCGACGACATACCGCTATATACAGATGGTATACCGACTTCATCAGATTTGATTTTTGAATGGACAAGATACAAGCATTAAATGCTCCCAACGGATAGATTTATTACCATTACTGTTCCGAACGGTATGTCGATAGTATGTCGGTCGTTACCGACGGCATGCCATCCGTATTATATTCAGGAGCATTAAATGCTATTCTTTCATGGTTTTCTATATAAATGGATTTCTTCTTCTCATTGAAGTTTTATCCACTTAAGCCATAAATTTCTCAACAACCAAGAGCTCCACTATTACTACTCTACCCAAGCTTTTAATTGTCATCCAATGCAAAAGTGCTAGAGTATTCAAGAGTTGTACTTTTTGATCTTTAAGTGTTGTAAAAGATCAACGGTTTCCTTTCCTTTCCTTTTGAAGTTGACGAGCCTTCGTAAGAAAACTCGTATGTAAGAAGTTGATGAGTTCCTCGGATCCAAACTCGTGTGGAAGTTGGCGAGTTCTTTGGATCTAAACTCGTGTGTAACTATTTACCCAATAGTGGATTTAAGCCGGAGAGAGTTCCGGGACTGGATTGTCTCTAGGGAGGAGACCAGGATACATCGAGTGTTTGATTCTCTCTCTCTCTCTCTCTTATTTACTTCAGTAAAATAGCTCACTTGTGTTAAGTATTTTTTTATTATCCTATTCAACCCCCCTCTAGGGTTCTATAAACTCAACCCAAGTAAAGGCCAAGCCAAGGCAAGCCTGGCCTACAGCAGCTGTGCCACTATATTGCTATTTAGTCAAAATCAAATTGTCCCTCTACACAACTCTCATATCCAACAGAGCCTAACTAAGTTTAACTTACCTAAATCCAATACATACAAACATGCATATACATATACTTACATCTATCAAATAACCCACATCTCTCACTCACTAGCAACATAATAAACTCAACCCACTCATCAAATCTCAGGAATCCTGAACCTTCTCAAATCTCAGGAAATTAAACTATCTAATCCAACATTAACCTCATCCCAACCTCAGGTATTCGAATATCAATCAATATCAAAATATATGTAAAGTTTTGAACATACATGAATCATCTGACATATATGAGATCAACTACACCTCAGTTCATCTCAACATTCTAAACCCAACTTCTAAATTCAATCTCAGGATAAATCAATCCTCACCACATCTATCCCTCACTCACAATTGAACCCAAAGCCAAGCCATGTTAGGATACACATCAACGGCCAAAATCTAGGGTCCACTGCACTGTAGTTCTATACTTGCTGCTGATACAGGTACTGCTAAGCATTAGCTTGCTGCAACTGCTTGAGCAGCTAACCCATGGTCAAATAAACCTCCTCTCTACCTAGACGCTCTCCTATACACCCTCTCATCTCCATACTGCCATAAACCTGAACCATAGCCCCTCATATCGAGCACACAGGGCCTGTGGCTAAGGGGCCAACTCAAACCTCTTCCTAATCACTAAACCCTCTAACAACTAATACCAAACCAACACTCTACCCTACTATAAGGCACAACCAAAAGCTTAAAGTATGGCCAAGTCCTAATGCCTGCTCACAGAGCCATTTCGAGACCAAAATATACTGTAACTTATATATATATATATATATATATATATATATATGCTCAGAAGTCCAAATTGAAACCATAACTGAATTTGAAACCCCATACCAACATGAAAGCAATTTGGAAAATAAAACAAAACCTAGGTTTCTCATATCAATCTACTTTTCATTCAAAACCAATTCTCAGTTTTAGATATCAAAACTAATTTACAGATTTCATGTCATGAACTCAGTTTTCGTATGTTATAAATCTCAGTTTTTACATTCGTACTCAAGTTTTGAAACTCAAGTCCAGTTTTCATGCTAAACTAAAACTCAGTTTTATGAATCAAACCAATCAATCCAAATAAGTTTTCATATTTAAACCGAAACTCATTTGAAGGTCAAATAACATGTATCACTTTGAAAACCAAATTTCGAAAATTCCTAGACGATACATAAACATTATGTATCAGACCACACAAAATTGAATCCAAATTTTCAATGAATTCGAAACCCCAACAATGTGAAACATCAACCCACTCATGAAAACTCAATCACAATATATCGGAATAATTTGGAAACAAAATCTCATGAATCAACTCGAAATCCAAACTAATCATTGAAAAAAACAAAATTGGAAGTATCATACAGTTCATAAGAAACCATTTCAAAATTCGAAATTATCAAACAAAACATGAATTGAAATTAATAAAACAAGTGAACTGTGTAGGTGTCAACCCAAGGTCGTGCTCGTGTCCACATAGCTCGTGTCCATAAGAAGGACACGGTATCAGAACCTAAAAGAACATGTATCAGAAATGCTGTGAAGGAAGGGCTCGTAGGGATGTGTCGGGTAGCCTAGGACACGACACACGTAAACTTCGTGTCATGTGCTCACATCCACAGGTAGGTGGGTATAGATCTAGGTGTCTGACAGCATGAATGGAGTCCAAGTGTCGATGTGTCTCGATACGAAGACCATATCAGTCATAAAAAACCAACAGCGCACAGACAATATAAAATACGTGCACGTGCGAGAACTCCCTCGACACGACACGAAATGTCGTAAAACTTGAGTAGGGTCCTGACAGTGTCTACCCCCACGCTCGTGCCAAGTGGTACCTATCCACGTGGCAAAATGAAGAAAAAATCAAGCTCGGGTAGCAGGGGAGCTGTACTGGGGATCGTGCTGCGTGTCCGTATCTATTTTGGATACGAAGATGACACGAAATCATGCTCAGTCTTCACGAAAAGTGATCCACACATATAGATCTGTAAATTCTTGTAATTAGTTTTATAATTTACAGAAATTTATTTCTTTGTGATATTTCACCAAACACTTTACATAGTACACTGATACATGTCCGATACATATACCTAATGGATTCAAAATCGAACCAAACTTAAGGGACGGCTAGGGTAACACTAAATGAATGCATCTATAAAGAAAAATTAGGAACTTAAATGAGTTTAGAGGGTTTTACCTATTGAGAGTGAATCTTAATAGAAAGGCCTAAGGAAGAGGGTTCTTCTCCAACTTGCAATGGTCCCAAAGACTCCAAATCCTTGCTAGCTAGTTCCCAACAGTCTCTACTACTGTAGGGGAGTACAATACAATTGTTTTGGTTCAATTTGGAGAAGAAATGAAGAATTGGTGATGACATTTGGGGAAGAACACTATTAGGGTTTTAATGTAGAATGAAAAGAGGTAAAAATGATCAAGTGTTGAGTTTTATAGGGGTGGGGGTTGCCTCTTAGCTGCCATAGTTAGCTAGGATTAGGGTTTCATGCATGGTTGGGTCATGGGCTTCTCTCTAAAATCAATTCTAGGTCTCTAGTTAAAGGCCTAAGTGAAATATCTAATTATTAACAAATATCTAGAAATTATTGTAACTTAGCCATTATGTTTGTAACACTCTAACTAAGCCTCTATTATCATGACTAACATCTAGGTTAGGCCAAAACTAGGTTAAGGCTTAACTAAAAGATTAGCACAACATGAATAAATAAAAATTTAATTTCACAAAACTGTCAAAATAACCAAAATATTCTTAGGCTAAAAAGTTGTAATTAGTCATCCTAATCACATGGTTAAGTCTCTATGGTCATGGTTAGTCTTTAAGATTAATAATTTTAGGGTTGCACTAGTTAAACATCATAATCACAATTCAACAATTTAAATAGTATTAAATTAATTAAAATTCATCATAAATTATTAACATGATTTAAATCCTATTATTAAATGATTGAATTACAAAATTTGAAAATTACTCTTATTTAGAAAACTGGTTATTACATAATGGACTCCTGCCACAAGAACATGCTGTCGGTAGTCAAACTCTAGGTCGAGTCTGCCTTGTATATGAACTAGACCTCATTCATTATTGGTGTTGATAGCACCAAAACGAAAGCCAGGGATGCTCGTCTTCTAAGGGTCATTTTCCTATATTAGATGACAAAGGGAAACACCCTTCCAACAATAACAACAACATTCAGAAATCTAAGGGGAAACGTGCATTAACTGTCAATGTCTCTAAGGGCGCGCCACATCCACTCAGAAGCTACCACAGCACCCAGGCAAAATGAGGTCTACTTCTTTAACGACGAGGACACTATGCAACTCTTTGAGGTGCTCATGTAAGTCGACAAAATCAAGCTGCATGATCCCAAGCGTCCCGATGAAGTGGACAGAGTTGACGATCTGAAGTACTGTCATTATCATCGGTTTATCGGCCATGCGACATGAGATTGCTACATACTAAAATATTTTATCCAACACATAATCAATGCGAATTTTCATATCCTCGACTATGAGGATAAGACAATCTCTGTGAACATGGTTTCCTTTTAATTTGGCACTCTTCTGCCGACAGATGCTCAAGATGGCGTCGTCCCCATTCTAAAGGCGACATAGAAGTAGTCAATCTTCCTCCAGCCCGTAACAACGCAACTGGACTAATACCACTCACCACGTCTCGGGATGAGATTATGTGGGTTTACCTAGATCATGCCCTAGAATTGACTCAGTCGGGGGTACACTCTACCACCAAGCGCAAAGTAAGGAAATCTAAGACCTGCCATATGGTTTTCGCTCCCCGGAAGAGGCCTTATCAGTCGTGACCAGGTCAGGATGAAACGCCCAATAGACAGAGGATCCGACCTCGGTCGAGGAGGCACCTCCTATGGCTGCTTCAACCATCCCAGAAGAGGGTCCATCCCAACCTCTAGTGATGGATAAGAAAAAGCAAAAAAAAGGACACCCATGGGCAAGATTTATTTAAAATGTCAGATAGGCGACCTACAGACAGAGGTGACATGCTAAGTCATTGACAGTGGCATATCCTATAACATCTTATTAGGACACCCATGGATACATGAATATATGATCGTACCCTCCATGCTAGCAATACATGAAGTATGTGAATATTAACGACGACGTCAAGACTGCGTTTGCAGATGTCAATCCCTTCAGAGGATTATGGCGTATTATAGTGATGCATTTATGGAAATCAGCTCACCTAGAGGATGAGGACAATGATGCTGATGACGAGGCAGAAGCATAGGCAGTGATTGAATAGCCATTACGAGACTAACTCAATGGGCGACCCCCCAAAACAATCAGCTCTTATAGTAGCTAAGCTCCACGAAAAAGCTCCGACACCATGTATTGTCAAGATTCCTGGAAGGGCTCAGGAGCCTATTATGGTCAAGTTGCCAAGAAGATCCTCAGAAACCCCGGTTGCTAAAACATTGTGTCTGTTATAGCCAAACTACGATGAAAAGCCCTAATAACTCGTCTTGTAACTGTCCCAGATCTCATGGATAAAGAATTAGAGGACTATATATCTTCTCACACTAAGTGTAACACCCACTTTCTAAAATGAGGGTAATTTTGAACTTTTATAATTTTGATTAATCGATAATAAGATTTAACTCATGTTATGATTTTTGGTAATTTTTTAATCAATTTAAAACTATTTAAAATGTTGAATTATGATTTTGATGGTTAACTAGTTAATCCCTAGTTTTGCTAAGCTTAGAGACTAACCATGGGGACCTAACCATGTATTAGAATGACTATTTACAACTTTTTAGGCTAAGGGTATTTTGGTCATTTTGTGACTTTTGAATTATTTAGGATTTTGATTAATTGGTGAATTTTAGATTATTTTAATAATATTTAAATTGATGTATTATGATTTTTGTTATTTTTTATATTTTAATATTTTGGGAAAATTTTGTATTTTTAACATTGTTTTTATTGGATTTGTTTAGTCGGGTTTGAGTTTCGTCTCGTTCCGACTTGTATTGTGACCCGGGTAGCTTGAACTCTAGATTGGACCCAATATTAAGTTAAGCATGGCTCACAAGATCCAACATTAAGTTAGTTAATTAAACTAATTTTTATCATGTTAGTATGGTTAAGTTAGAGACTCAAAACTAGATCATTTTGACCCCAAACTTGAACCTAGTCTACACTTAACCATATAAGACTAGAGAGGGGCAATTAGAACATTTCCCATTAGCCCCAATGGACTCTTTATGGCAGACACCCTTAGAAGAGAATGGTTCATTTCATTCATTACAATCTTGCCTCTTTTATTTTCCTTTTGTTCTTCCCTAATTTTTGAGAGCCTTCCCATTGATTTGATCTCCAAATCAAATCATTTCTTCACCAAACCTTTTCTCAATCATTTCCATTCTCCAAGGGAAGGGTGCTACCAAGGATTGGAAGAGGAGTGCAAGGAGGAGTGTCCACTTTGAGGGATCTTCGTATCGGAGCCGTGTCCTAAAGGATTTCATTGGGATTCTACTCCCAATAGGTAAAACCCATCCTCTAAATCGATTTTCTTTGCATATAAATTAGTTTTGAATCCGTAGGATCCATCCTCATGCATGTGTCCCATTTAAATTCAAATTTGAGGCCATTTGGAGCTCTCTTGAGGATTTTAGATATGTGTCTTGTGTACTACTTGATAGATCCCAAATTAGGACACCCCATGTGTATGTATGTATGATAATAGTTTAAATAGATATTTAAATTCAATTTTATAACAGTTAGAGAGTGGATTGATCTTAGTTCGGATGGTTAGAATGAGTTTTATTTGGATACCTATGTTTGTATCCAAGTATCTTGGCCTATATGTGTTCTTTTGTCAAATCTATCATAATTTTCATCCACGTTTTTATTAACCAAAGCAACTTAAAAATGTCATAACATTAGCTTAGAACTCCGATTTATCTTCCATTTTTTTAAAAGAACCGTATCGAAGTTAGCTTTTCAAATATATATTTTAATAAGCCAAATTCTTTCTGTAACTTTCTGTAGAATTATTTAAGTGTCAGCTGTACGAAAGACGAATGTGTTTCGGTATTTTTGCGATTTCGGGAGCTTTCGGACACGAAAATATGATCCGTTTAAAGTTTAGGAAAGCTAACACAAAGGGCTATGACATACTTTAATCCTAGAATTTAGTGAATGTCCAATTGGTACAGTATTAGTTTTAAGTAGAAGAGTGACTATACGATATATGCATTTTGTGTAACCTATGAGCCTATGTAGTATGGATATTAAATGATATAGAGTATACAATGCATGATATGTTAGATGAATGAAATGATATATATATGATATATATTCTCTTTACATTAATGTATATATATGGTTGAATGCAAGCATGTAGGAATGTAATTAATATAATACATATAAGCAATGCATGAATGAAAGAATGATATACAATGTATGCATGAAAGTATATAATGAATGCTAGATATGAATGCAAGATATATATGTAATGATAGATATGAATGCATAATGTATAAATATTGTAATACAATATATAATGATAACATGTATGGTAATGTAGAGTATATGATGCAAGCATGAATGAATGAAGGAAATACATGTATATAGGTAATATAGAATGTAATATATGAATGCAAGCATGCAAGATAATATAATATATGAAAGGAATGAATGATAATATATAACATGATATGTAAGGTAATGTAAGGTATGAAATATATGATGTGTGCATGTTTGTATATCTCTATGTTAATGTATGAAATGATATGAATATACAATGTATGCATATGTATAAAACATGTAGGTAATGCATAGATGCATGAATAAAATAAATGTTTGTAATATGTTAATATAAATAAAAGTATCTAATATGCATGAATGTAAGTATAATATAATACAAGTATACATGTATGTATCATATAAATATAATATACATGATATGTATGTATACATGTATACAAGGTAAGTAGGTATGTATGTATTTCTGTAAACTGAATTAACCTATAACCTTTTACACACATGCATTCATACACCCTTTGACATCATGTGTCTAATGTCACATACACCTACCTATCACTAAATTTTAGAACATTAACACATATCCTTTCACACACATGCCAAACACACACATACTCACTTACTCTTTTACCTCTCTTTCTCTCTCTCTCTCTCTCTATATATATATATATATATATATATATATATATATATATATATATATATATATATATATATATATGTATGTGCCTATATAAAAAAAAAAATATATATATATATATATATATAGCTTTCCTATATAAATCTATGTATATGAATATGTGAATAGTGATGCACATATATATATGTGGGATGTACATATAGGTAGCCTATATGTTATGAGTGTACTATAACATATTAGATATATATATATATATATTGTTATGTGTATATGTGTTTGTGGTTTGGCTTAGGCATGATATAGCCTATAGCCTAGGGCTCTTAGCCTATGGTGTGTCTGTTTGCCTAGTGAGAGTTTAGTTAGACTTCTTTAGTCTTGATTAGGCCTAGAATAGACTAGCTAGACGAGTATAGACTTGTTTGGTTTAGGTTTGACCTAGTTAACCTAGTTTGACTAGTTTAGTTGACTAGAGTTGACCAAAGGTTGACTTTAGCCTAGATTGACCCCAAACTTCATGTAGATGCATTGTAGCAGTCTATTTTCTTATTTTAGACTTGTTGTGACTTGTGCTATTCTAATAGGAGCAAGACACCACTCGGACAGTACTTTCATCTTGGACATTCAGATAGCAGGCGAGTACATTCTCTGATAGTTCTCTCATTTAATTGTTAATTACTGTACTTCAGTTATAGTTAGTTTTATGTGATTCTCTGTTACAACACGTATGGATATATCTGGATTCATGTATGCGACACACATACCATACTTATCTGGCCTCTATTACTGGAATCACTGGAATCATTCCGGAATCTATTTCTGGAATCATCATATTTTGGCTAGACTCATCTCGATTCTCGTGTCGTATTCTGGATTCACTTGTACTTGCTAGGAGGGGAAATACTTGAGTAAGACATGTAGACATACCCCAATCTGAAATCTTCTAACTGAAATCTACTGGAATCTACTAGAATGATAGCCATCTCACACCTGGCCAGGTGTGTGATGTGCCGTATTACCTATAGCCGTTTACATGTCGATCTCGGTATTTTAAAATATACTGTTAGAGTATAGGCTGGACTCACCCTGGAATCATTAATCACTATGACTGGAATCATCTTATACTGGACTCATCTTGTACTGGAATCACCTGGTATCAGATTCATGTTGTCTGGATTTACTTGGGTTTTGCACTTGTTTACATTTACTACCTGGACTTATTATGTTACCTTAGTTCAGCTAGATTTACTTTTACAGTCTTCATTGCCATCATTCTTCTCTTATTTTAGTTACTTTACTTTTCTTGTATCTTACTGCTTCTCTATACTATCACCTAAATATAAACTGTCATATTAATCAATAAAACTGCTTATAACTGCTTTATAGTTCTCTGTCATTGCTTGGATTTTCTTGATGAGATGTACTTGTTTTCGTCCTGATTGGACCTGTTAAAAATTTTACAGAGGACGAGGAGGAGGCCTTGTAATATCCACTTTTCTAAAATGAGGATAATTTTGAACTTTTATAATTTTGATTAATCGATAATAAGATTTAACTCATGTTGTAATTTTTGGTAATTTTTTTAATCAATTTAAAACTATTTAAAATGTTAAATTGTGATTTTGATGGTTAACTAGTTAATCCCTAGTTTTGCTAAGCTTAGAGACTAACCATGACCATGGGGACCTAACCATGTGATTAGAATGACTATTTACAACTTTTTAGGCTAAGGGTACTTTGGTCATTTTGTGACTTTTGAATTATTTAGTATTTTAATTAATTGGTGAATTTTAGATTATTTTAATAATATTTAAATTGATGTATTATGATTTTGGTCATTTTTCATATTTTAATATTTTGGGAAAATTTTATATTTTTAATATTTTTTTATTGGATTTGTTTAGTCGTGTTTGAGTTTCGTCTCGTTCCGACTTGTATTGTGACCCGGGTAGCTTAAACTCTAGATGGGACCCAATATTAAGTTAAGCATTGCTCATAAGACCCAACATTTAAGTTAGTTAATTAAACTAATTTTTATCATGTTAGAATGGTTAAGTTAGAGACTCAAAACTAGATCATTTTGACCTCAAACTTGAACCTAGTCTAGACTTAACCATATGAGACTAGAGAGGGACAATTAGGACATTTCCCATTAGTCCTAATGGACTCTTTATAGCAGCCACCTTTAGGAGAGAATGATTCATTTCATTCATTATAATCTTGCCTCTTTTATTTTTTTTTGTTCTTCCCTAATTTTAGAGAGCCTTCCAATTGATTTGATCTCCAAATCAAATCATTCCTTCACCAAACCTTCCCTCAATCATTCCCATTCTCTAAGGGAAGGGTGCAACCAAGGATTGGAAGAGGAGTGCAAGGAGGAGTATCCACTTTGAGGGATCTTCGTATCGGAGCCGTGTCCTAAAGGATTTTATTGGGATTCCACTCCTAATAGGTAAAACCTATCCTCTAAATCGATTTTCTTTGCATATAAATTAGTTTTGAATCCGTAGGATGCATCCTCAAGCATGTGTCCCATTTAGATTCAAATTTGAGGCTATTTGGAGCTCTCTTGAGGATTTTAGATATGTGTCTTGTGTCCTACTTGATAGATCCCAAATTAGGACATCCCATGTGTATGTATGTATGATAATAATTTAAATAGATATTTAAATTCAGTTTTATAATGGTTAGAGAGTGGATTGATCTTAGTTAGGATGGTTAGAATGAGTTTCATTTGGATACCTATGTTTGTATCCAAGTATCTTGGCCTATATGTGTTCTTTTGTCAAATCCGTCATAATTTTTATCCACGTTTTTATTAACCAAAGCAACTTAGAAATGTCATAACTTTTAGCTTAGAACTCCGATTTATCTTCCATTTTATTTAAAAGAACTGTATTGAAGTTAGCTTTCCAAATATATATTTTAATAAGTCAAATTCATTATATAACTTTCTGTAGAATTATTTGAGTGTCAGCTGTACGAAAGACGAACGTGTTTCGGTATTTTTGCGATTCCGGGAGCTTTCGGACACGAAAATGCGATCCATTTAAAGTTTCGGAAAGCAAACACAAAGAGATACGACATACTTTAATCCTAGAATTTAATGAATGTCCAATTGGTACAGTATTAGTTTTAAGTAGAAGAGTGACTATACGATATATGCATTTTGTGTAACCTATGAGCCTATGTAGTATGAATATTAAATGAATATATAGTATGTAATGCATGATATGTTAGATGAATGAAATGATATATATATGATATATATTCTCTTTACATTAATGTATATATATGGTTGAATGCAAGCATGTAGGAATGTTATTAATATAATGCATATATGCAATACATGAATGAAAGAATGATATACAATGTATGCATAAAAGTATATAATGAATGCTAGATATGAATGCAAGATATATATGTAATGATAGATATGAATGCATAATATATAAATATTGTAATACAATATATAATGATAACATGTATGATAATGTAGAGTATATGATACAAGCATGAATGAATGGAGGAAATACATGTATATAGGTAATATAGAATGTAATATATGAATGCAAGCATGCAAGATAATATATTGTATCCATATATGATGTATTCAACTTAAAGATAATGTAATATATGAAAGGAATGAATGATAATATATAACATGATATGTAAGGTAATACAAGGTATGAAATTTATGATGTGTGCATATTTATATGTCTCTATGTTAATGTATGAAATGATATGAATATACAATGTATGCATATGTATAAAACATGTAGGTAATGCATAGATGCATGAATGAAATGAATGTTTGCAATATGCTAATATAAATACAAGTATCTAATATGCATGAATGTAAGTATAATATAATACAATTATACATGTATGTATTATGTAAATGTAATATACATGATACGTATGTATGCACGTATACAAGGTAAGTATGTATGTATGTATTTCTATAAACTGAGTTAACCTATAACCTTTTATACACATGCATTCATACACCCTTTGACATCATGTATCCCATGTCACATACACCTACATATCACTAAATTTTAGAACATTAACACATATCCTTTCACACACATGCCAAACACATACATACTCACTTACTCTTTTACCTCTCTTTCTCTCTCTCTATATATATGTATGTGCCTATATATATAGCTTTCCTATATATATCTATGTATATGAATATGTGAATAGTGATGCATATATATATATATATATATATATATATATATATATATATATATATATATATATATGGGATGTACATATAGGTAGCCTATATGTTATGAGTGTACTACAATATATTAGATATATATATTGTTATGTGTATATGTGTTTGTGGTTTGGCTTAGGCATGATATAGCCTATAGCCTAGGGCTCTTAGCCTATGGTGTGTCTGTTTGCCTAGTAAGAGTTTAGTTAGACTTGTTTAGTCTTGATTAGGCCTAGAATAGACTAGTTAGACTTGTATAGACTTGTTTGGTTTAGGTTTGACCTAGTTTGACTAGTATAGTTGACTAGAGTTGACCAAAGGTTGACTTTAGCCTAGATTGACCCTAAACTTCATGTAGATGCATTATAGCAGTCTATTTCCTTATTTTAGACTTGTTGTGACTTGTACTGTTCTATAGGAGACAGACACCACTCCTCGGACAGTATATTCTCTTCAGACACTCAGGATATCAGGCGAGTACATTCTCTGACCGTTTCATACTTGTCTGGATTTACATTCTTGCTCTAGATTACTGTACTTGATGATGACACGATTGTTGTCACGGATTGGTACTATATGGATCTTCTTTTGAGATGTTATCCCCTTGTATTCACTAAATACATATTGTGATGTGCGTTTCACTTACATATTGTATTTATTAAATACCCATATCTATGTATACTCATTGTGCATATTGTACTCTCATTATCATAAGAGTTCCAGGGATAGACCTTTGTAGAACTATTGTATAACATTGTACATCTATTGTATAACATTGTACATCTATTGTATAACATTGTATACTATTGTACAAGATAACGTAACTGGAGTGGATCCTTGTGTATTGATTGGGGAGGGGGAGTAGAATTGGTTATGTACTCAAATCCTATTGTACAACATTGTATAAATATTGCATATGTCTATTGTACACTCACGTACAATGGAGTTACCATTGCATTATCCCAGACTGTTTACATAATCATATTATACTCTAAATCACACATCGCTTACAGTTCTTACGTATCATATATAGATATTTCCTATTATCAAATCTCTGCTATTTTTTATATACACTCTCTTTCAGCGTTTCATGTACCTTACTCTATTGCATGCTTTATATTTCCTAACTTGATATGAACTGCGTGAGATATTTTGTGCTCGCTCCTGTCCTGACTGGACCTATTGATAAATTTTACAGATACCCTGGAGGTTGCCTGCTAGCCTAGAGGAGACACAGTAGTGGTTGTATAGATAGCTAGGGTTTTGCTTATAGCTTATTTTCAGTTGTCTTGAGTTGTATTTATGTATTACTGTATTTGAGATTTAGGATGTTTCTGGGTTGTGTATCTTAGACTTCTATCTGATGTATCTCTTTATGGATTTCATGTTTTATCTATCTTCCATTATGCTCTACCTTAGATGTGATTGAGTTTACATTCTGTAGTGTCACCCCCATTCGAGGAGTATAAACTGCTTCGCCTTATACTGTTAGATGCATGAGACCTAGGACAGCGTTCTACCGCCGACACTGCGGCGAAGGCTGGACGTACCCACGTCTCGTGCCCTTACTCTAGGGTGCGGGTCGTGACAGGCCTGCCTAGATACTTTCTATGGGACAACCTTAGAGGACACTTGCGATCCGGACTTCCAGTCAGATCCCTTACCTGTAGAGACTGTTGCTCTATAGATTTTTTTATCTTATTTCATAGTACTGGAGTTTGAGTTGTATATTTGGATCTGTATTATTTCTGGATGTTAGTGGAGTTTATCTAGACACTTAGATTTCTCTCTATTGTATTTCATGTAGATTTGAATCTTTCATCTTTTATATCATTCTATCTTTATCCTGTTCTACCTTAGATGTGATTGAGATATATTCTGTTATGTCACCCCCATTCGGGGAGTATAACTGTTTATTACCTTAAACTATTAGATGTTGTAACCTAGGACAACGTTCTACCGCCGACACTGCGGCGTAGGCTGGACGTACCTACGTCTCGTGCCATTACTTTAGGGTACGGGTCGTGACACTGAGGCACCCTCTTTAGATGATGTAATCCCTCGGGATAAAGTTCCATATTTTTTTAATAAAAGGCTATCTTTGAACTACTCTGATCTTGCATGCTGGAATGCTATATATGCTCTAGATAATGCCTCAGGTTCGTTACAGACATAAGTAACAAAGAACAATATTGTAAATCGAGTTGTCCCATCCTAAGGTAGCTGCTTCATAGTTTCAGCTAGAAAGTTGGACAAAAAATCCAAAATCTTTGGTATAGTGGAACATCAACAAAACCTATCTCCAGTTGAATCGGAGCCTTATAATGGCAAGATGCAAATCTACCGTTACACCCCTCAAGCAAAATACCTAATCCAAAAGATGGGTTATGACTAGAATAGCAGCAAAGGCTTAAACTGTAACAAAGATCGACACCTTCCCTTACGTCTTCCCACTCTAAAGGGGAAGCCTCAAGACTTCAACCACCATACTCGCTGTGGAGTAGTTAACGTAACTCCTCCAACCACCCCAAAAAGTTTGGAAGTCGAGGATGAATTGCATTCTCATTCATCTGATTCCTCGGTCTGGGACTCCAACCCAAGTATTGGAGACATGTTCAGAAAGGTATTGTCTGTCAATATGGTACAGGCAGATCAAGAGGAAAAGAATGAGCAATCACCCGTGTTCTTCGAAGTCGAACCCTGGGACTAGCGGCTTGGCTCTCAATAGGAGTTGTGTTTCGAACAACGAGAACCCCCAACTGAGGATAAAGTGGTACAAGTCGACTTAGGAAAGGAATTCTCCCCTAAACCTATCTTCATACGTAAAAGCCTTACCGGCAAAGACTGTGATTCCCTGGTATAGCTTCCAAGGAGTATATCGATGTCTTTGCTTGGAGCTAAGAGGACATGCCCGGTTTGCTTCTACAAATCGCCATGCACAAGCTTAACATCATGCCCAATGCTAAACCCGTAAAGCAACAACAACGAAGATTCCGTCCAAATATCATGGACGCCCACTCCCAAAATAAGTCATATTGGCGACGAGTTTAGCGACATCGGCTTAAAATGTAGCTAATTTTTTGTACTTAGCGATGAAATTAAATGACGTCGCTAAACGTCACTATCAGCAACTTTCAGTATTATTTAACGACATACTTTATTATTAGGAATGCTACATCACAGTTTCGTCGGAGAACATCGCTTTTTTAAAACAATAACGTTTAGTGACTCACCAACTTGAATGTCGCTAGTATATTAATGAACTACAACGTTTGGCGACATCTGCTAATTGTTAGGAATATATACTAAAAGCATCACCTTTGTAGTAAACTTATTTCCTAAATTTTGAATAAGAATTATACGGGCAAATGATTGCATATTGTATTTGTTGCAAGTATTAAGGCAAATGTGTGATATTCTATTTTGTAGATAATATGGTGTGTGATGTCATACAGAAGATCATATTATCAGTTCCCTATGGAGTATATAAATAGTTCACAACCTAGATAAACTTGGACAATCTATTGGAAAGGTTGTAGTGTAATCTATTTTTAGTCAATCTTGACTATAGGTTTACACTAGTACACTTTGTGTGTATTGAACAGGACCACTTGAGGTTGTTCTCTTTGTACTGACTATATAAGAGAACAAACACCTCTGTTATTATGGATGTTTGTGCTCTTAATCCGAAAATAATAACAGCATGTATATGCAGTGTGCATTACTTTGACTCATGAAAGAGTAAGATTCATTATGGGTCAACAACCTCTATGAATGGATAATAATATTGTATGTATGATGGGCTGTTGATTATAAATAAAATCTATGTCCCGATACATCGGGTTGATGATGTCCCATTAAGGAGCTCATAAGGATTGTCATGTAAACCCTGCAGGTGGATTATATCCGACATGACAAATAAAGTTGAGCGGCACTACTTAAGGATAAAAGATGTCAATTCAATATAGTTGTTAGTAACTTAATTTGATCGACGGACATTCGATATCTTAACATGGGGAGCCAAATGAGCTTATAATAAAAGAAGCCCATAAACATAATTTGGGTTTAGGGAGGTAGTGTAACAATAGATCATTAGTGGACCGAGCTATTGTTAATGGGCCTGGATTGTGTGTTCGGGTTGAACACGGGATATCCAGATCCGTTAGGAGGCCTAACCCTAATTTCTCCTCATGGTCCTTGCCGTAGCCTATATATATTCTCTATTCTTGGCCGCCAAACTACTGATCAAAAATCTGAAGCTTTTTTTAAATTCGTGATTTACGTAAGGAGAGAAAGAGAGGGTTGCCAAGGAGAAGAATGTAGGAACAAAATCGTAAAGCAGAATACTCTAGAGGGGGGTAAATAGAGTAGGCAGCAGAATATTTCTAATTCAAAAACTCGTTAGCAGTTAGATCACAGATATAATAATAATCACAAAATAAATAACAGTAATAAAAAGAGTGATAAGAAGGCAAACGCAAACACGGAGATTTATACTAGTTTTTCACTTGTGAGGACTAGTCTAGTCGGAAGAACTCTAGCTTTCAGTTGAATCCACTATTAAAAATTCCCGCAAGTTTTCATACGAAGTCCTGGCAACTTCTACAGACGCGAGCTTTGATACGAAGAACTCGACCAACTTCAATTGTGAAGAGTCAATCTTTAATCAAGACTCTGATTACAATCGCTCTGAAACTTCTATACCACATCGTACTGGCAAATCGACTAGAGGATTGTAACTGGCTTAGGATTTGAAAATGGAAGCTTTTTAGAACTCTTTGGAAGAAACGTAAGCTTTAGAAAAGAAAAGATGAAAGTGAATTGGTGTTTTGAAATGATCGAAATCCTTCTCTATTTATAATTTTTCCAAAGGCAGAACTCTCACTACACCATAATAGGCGATTGCCTACGGTTATTACCGTTACCAAAAATTTTAGTAACGAAAAAAATCGTGACGAATCTCCCGTTACAAAATATCGTAACAGATTTTGTAACGGTTATAATCGTTATTTAAATTACTTTTGTAACGGATTTAGTAACGGATATAACTGTTACTAAATTTAATTTACTAACGGCTAAAGTCGTTACTAAAAATAATTTCGTAACAGTTATAATCATTACGAAAGTTGTATTTGAGACAAAATAAAAGATCAGAAAATATAAATTGGAAACGAAAAATACCGTTACAAAAATGGTTTTTTTTCTTGTTGCCAATTTTCATTTGATAGAGCTTTGAATAGTTATATAACCATAAACCTGTATTCAACCTAAATTTATAATAATTTTTCTGTAAGCAAATAATAAAGCGTAAAACCACATTCCAATAACTTTCAACAAAAGGTGGTTTACATATTGTCCAACTAAAGTATATATATAACCATAATAGCTGATGCATAATAGTTAAATGCCTACAAAAGTCAATAATATTGTACCAACAAAAGTTTACATGATTTAATGTTAAGCATAATAGTTTAAATCCCCAACAAAAGCTTACATGTCTTAAAGCTTACAAATATCGGATACGTCCGCCTCCCCAAATAACATAACCTCCATCAACTAATTCACAAAGCAAAGATATTCCATTTTGCGGACCATCATAAACTGGTGCTTCTGGTTTTATCACCTCCGACACATAAACAATTTTCTCATCGTCTTGCATTTCCCTCCCATAACAAATAGCGTGAGATGCTAGGAATCCCTTAGCTACGTCCTCTCGTCCACGTCCAAGTAAAACCACATTTTGTTTTCCTCCTGAAGTTGGTCCACCATTCTTATCATGGACAACATGGCCACCACTGTTACCATTTTCATCAGGGCTGACAGTGATATTCAAAACAGGGTTCAAATTTCTTGGAGTTATAGGGATATGCATGTTGTTAGACGCACCTTCTGCCTCGGGCGTGCCAGAATCAAAAGTTGGATTTTAAAGCTTGTGAGAAGTATAATCATAAGTGAGCACTTCCCGTACCATACCCTCAAGACTGTTCAACCTTTGTATAACTTTGGGTTGCTATTTTTGTTGGCTATTGCCTTTGCAGCTTATCCGATTTTTACTTGATTCGTCGAGGATGTGGAGCTAACTGCACGACAACGACGCCTTTTATTAGCTCCAAAAACTTCAACAATAGGGTCATTCTCAAAGTCTTCTACGCTTGGCACACCATCACCACTCGTGTTTGCGGCTAGTTTTTGTCTCTTTTCTGCGGCCTCTATTTCATTCTGTGATTTGACAAGATATAAGACAAAGTTAAGAGTTTAAGAAAGTAAAGAACAAATATTGTGTCAAATTTGACAAAATCTTCTCCTAATAAATAAATAGCTATAAACATTCTTCAAAATTGTCCTCACTAAATCATTGGTGCAAGTATCTGTAGCACAAGAATTCACATGTCTAAATCAAATTATTACAGAATATAATCATAAACATAAAAAAAGTAAAAAGTTTTTGGTGTTGAGAATACTGGAAAGACTTGGTTCAATTGTCCTCACTAAATTATTGGTGCAAGTATCTATGACAGGATCATTTTTCACTGTATCCTCATGGTCCATTATTCATTGAGATCGCTCATGCCACCTATACCGAAGCAAGCATGGTATGGATTGTCGATCGATTGGCATGATGGTATTATTTTAACCATCGTAATAGCTAACAACACTAGGAACTTCCTGACCTAGGCGCGAAGACCTGGTTGTTTCAACTGCCCAATCTCTGCCCTGATTGGACACGAACCCTTTCCAAAAATCTGGTGAGCGTTCTCAATAACACCTGGCAGATTTCTGATTCAGTTTTGAATCCTTTATTTGGATAAAACCTTGTAGAAATGGTTAGCGTCCTCAATACACTTGCAGATACCTTATCCAGTTTTGGATCCTTAAACTATTTGGATAAAACCTTGTAGATATGGTTAATGCTATTAGGAAGTTTAGATTTATGCTTTATATACTATTTCCATACTTTTATATAGAATTCAAGAGATTAAGAAAATTGGGTGCTTGTACAGTTTTAGTTATTTGTACAAAATCAATGAGCTTTTCCATTATAGGATATTGTAAAAATACAACATATATGATTTGCTTATAGTTTTACTAACTCTTAAAGTTTGAAATTAGGCTTTAAGCAACTTTGCCTATTGCTATGGTATTAGCTCCCACTTGATACTGATCTTCACTTTTTGCTGCTTGTTAGCTTATTGACATTACTCCCTAATGTGGTTTTATTATCCAAAGTTTAGCCTACGTACATTCTGTACTTTCCCTACAGTAAGGGCTGCTTGTACATATCTAAAGTCTTCTTGTGCTGTTCTCTTCCACTTGGTTACACTATGTATGTAATTGAAAACTCAATTTGTTATTTATTTCCTGTTTTTATCAATAACTTATTTGCTGCATCTTAATTATATTGGTTCTAGTCTAGCATCTAATTAGTTTGATAGCATTATTAATTAGTAGCAGAGATCACTATTCATTGGAGAATTGTAGCACTAAAATTACCATGTAGTATCATGGGAGATCGAATGGCATGAGTACATTAAGGATGAAACTATAACTTGACATAAATATGGATGAGCGGAAAGATGGGAAATGCTGCGGCTAAGTGCAGTGACCTATGAATCACATGTATTGGATATAAAGTTGGGGATGTTCAGTTTCTTCTGATTGGACATAAAGAAAAATCACATGTATTAAGTAATTTACACAACAAACATCAGAAGCAACTGAGAATGTTTCACTTCAAAACTATTTAAAAATGCTCTCAGTAAAGTATAGGAAATAAAGACGTTGACAGACAAAAGTAAGTAGTCTTGTACTAACATATTTCTCCAATGCACATGGAAGCACATTTCTATTTGCCTTGTTTTTGTGGGCTCTCTTCCATGCTCCTGATCGCCTAACACCCTGTCCAGGGTTTTCTTCCTCCTACAAGTACAAATAGGAATTAATGATACTTATAATAATATCAATAGCATGTACAAGTAAAAAAGTAAAATACACCAATTCTTCGTATACTCTGTTATAGCTTTTCCTTCCAAGAGTGTGAGTGATTTTAGATTGGGCCTTGTTTTCGGCATTTTTCTTGCGTTGCTCAACCTTCTTTGGAGCATACTCATTAGCAATAAACTGCTCCCATGTATACTCTGTTATAGCTTTTCCTTCAAAATGCATGTAAAGAATAGAAAGAAAGAAAAGTGATTTACCATCAGTGATGTCCAAAGAGCATCCTTGTACACCTTATCTACACTCCGCAAATCATTGTATCCAATTGGGATGTGAGCGCGAATCAATTTCCCACATTTACTACTCCATTTTGCCTCGCCTTCACCTTTAATTACACCATTTTCTTCAATGTGGAGTGAGTATTTTTTTTACTTTTGATGGAGCGGCAGCTTGTGTTCTACTAGGATTTGATGACATTCTGCACAACAAATTAAAGCAAAAGAAATTGATAATAAAACTCTCGACATCGGAAGATGATGAACAAGAGAATTATACATTTGACCATCCTGAAAGCCAACTAATGGAGGTAACCTTATTTCATATTTCATATTTCATAATAAGAAACAATGTTGTCTGCAAATACATATGTGGTTGTGGAATTAAATCTTAAAATCAACTGGTTCTGAAACAAATTGCAAAGGTTACTTGAATATAAAACTTTACAGACTTTCCCTTGGACATTAAGTCTGTTGATCTTCTTTAAAATCAACTCCAGCTTATCTCCAACTTGGCAACTCCAGCTTACTTTCAAATTTGTATCTCCTGCCCCAAGCCTTACCTGGCGTCTCAGTACTGAAATATCCTAGGTCTTAAGTTTAATGGAAATGGTATTCCTCAAGTATTCATATATAGAGTTGTATTCATATAGATAGTTGTGCACGTGTTCATCTTCACAACCGGAATATAATTTCTGACTAGCAATTCCCTTATATTCACAATACTTATCAACATCTCTAAAATCAACAAATTATATACCTACAAGTCTAGTTTTTCGATATAAAGTCAACGGTATGTCTAGATTTGGATTCCGACGAGCCGACACAAAATTGCCCTTTGAGTCGGATCGTGGGCCAGCCAAAACGGTAATCCGCTAAATGGTCTTAAAATTAGACCATACATGGCTCACAGGACCAAAAAGTAATACGAGTCCAGTGGCACAAGTTCTGTCATGAGGTGCCGATCGTGTATAAAGTAATTGGCTAATTTGTAAAGAGGCCGATACAGGTATTTTGACTGATACGTCTCAATTTTGTCGTGTACACACAACGAAATCGAGTTTCGTCGAATCACACATGTCCACAACATCCGTACACATCTTTCGATTCTGACGAGTTGTGATCGAGTCGCCTGATTTGTTGGGACGGCCGCCGTATCAGGAAAAATCCTAATTTTTGAAAATTGTTTGATCATGATTTTTAGTCTACTTTGAAGAGGTTTTATTCGATGAATACATCATGTTAATTAAAACTAAAAAAGGTTTTTCTGTCCTACATGTTGTCAATAAACTCCTTCAAATATATTTTCAAAATTGTGCATGATCTGCGAGAAAACTGAGTACGAAGTAGAGTAGTTCGACTATTTTAGCTATCAGAGAACATTTTTTCTTGCTAAATTTAGAGCGATTTATCGAGCAACCTAGGGTATCTAAATTCAAACGATTTGAAGGGATTTATAGGTGTATAGGTAGACTTCAAACCAGGGAAGAAGGATTGAAGAACAATCGATCACGCGAGAAGAAATCAAAGCGCGAATGTGGTTGTTGCTACTGTTGTGCAGTCGTTTATGTTGCACACAGTTGCACATTTTTCGGCAGCTACAACCGCGCACTGGAGGTGGCATTTGATCAAGGGGTTAGGGATTTTATTGAGTTCTTCTCTCTTTCCTCTAATTAAAAGGGAACAACTATGTGGGGGTTCTGTGAAATCGGGTTTGGGGGTGATGACTATCTCGTGAGATTTTTAGATCTAGCGAGATATTCCCTGCTTTTTTTATATAACTCTCTCTCTCTCTCTTTATACAAATACACAAAAATCCAAAACTTATTAATATCTTTTTCTAGTATAGGATTTATTTATAGAATATGTACACATATAATAATATCAAATAATATATATATATATATATATATATATATGTGGAAAACCCCTTCCTTTTATTAAACAAGGCTCAAAATGCCAAAGTCTGACCACGTATACAAGGCACAAAAAGACAAAGCCTATACAAGTATACCACCAAAAGGGTCGAAGGGGTAGAAAGAGCTCAACCAACAAGAGCTAGGGGTGGGTCGAGGACCAGAATGTTCTCGAACTATGGGAGCATTGGGTGCTCTGTTTACGACATTAGCGGAAGACTTCGCGAATGAGCTGATCAGCTGAGTATTGGTGACCTTCGTATCTCGCTTTGTTACGGTTTTTCCAGATCACCCACGTGGCGGTAGCTGCGACGATCTGGTGGCCATGGGAGACAGAACCCCAAACGGTCGCCAGATCGTGGAAGTACCCCCCATCCGGCTGGATGTTGTAGTAATGATTGAGGGTCCTCCAAGTATTGCCTGGCAGGGTTCCTTGACAAAAGATATGGTCAATAGTCTCCATCTGGCGATCTGGGCAGCAATTGCAGGCTGACGCTAAGCTAATGCCTATGGTGATGAGGATCTCGTCAGTAGGCAGTTTCTTGTTAATGACTCTC
The DNA here is from genome assembly GCA_029216955.1 of Iris pallida. Classification (NCBI taxonomy): domain Eukaryota; kingdom Viridiplantae; phylum Streptophyta; class Magnoliopsida; order Asparagales; family Iridaceae; genus Iris; species Iris pallida. The sequence goes on along the minus strand of JANAVB010009198.1, from coordinate 6,898,086 downwards.
TACATGAGGATGGACCACTTCCTGGGGATGTAGGTCTGCCAATAGCGTACGATGGGACGATGCGGCTGTCCGAACCCTCGGACAGCGGTCCTCGCCGACCTTACCGAAAATGCCCCGGATGCTTCGAGCGTCCACCTAAGCGTATCGACGTCGCGACCGAAAGAAATTCCATTCTGGCGGATGCTATCTACCGCTTCATACCTGGCCCATTCACGAATTTTGTCCCAGTTCCATTCGTTAGTGATGTAGTTCCACAAGTCTCTGATTCTGCTATCTCTCGGGATCTCCATGAGACTAGGGATCAGGCTGTCCCCGGTCCATCCCTCCAGGAATGGGTCCGACTCGCCGGCTTCTAATTGGAGTCTCATCGCAGGCTCGACGAGATCACGGCCGATAAGGATAAGACGCCAAGCCGCTGAGGATTTGCTGTTTGATATGGCCACCGATGGGTGGATGTGTTTGAAGTATCTAGCCTTCATAAACCTGGTCCATAAGTTCTTGCTCGTATGGAGCTTCTACCATAATTTCATTGAGAAAGATTTGACGATGTAGGTTAGTTTGGTAAAACCCAGACCCCCTTCCTCGGTAGGACGAGCCATGGATTCCCAGCTAGCCCAGTGATGCTTGTCTTGACCGTTGTAATGCCCCCAGAAGAAGTTACAGAAGATCTATTAGATCGATTCAAGAACCTTCTTGGGTGGGGAGCACGCAGCCAGAGTGTGGATGGGGATGGAGGTAAGTACATGTTTGATGAGGATCATCTTACCGCCTGAGGATAATGTGGCATTATGCCACCCTTCAAGTTTCCTTCTAATTCTAGCGATCAACTTCTCAAAGATGCGAGCGTTGGATTTCCCGTACACCAGGGGACAACCGAGGTAGTTGAACGGGGGGTGAGCAACAGAGAATGATGTTAAGTGGGAGAGGTTGATAGCGTGCTCTCTCTTGATGTTATGGTGGGCATAGATAACGCTCTTGGAAGGATTGATCTTCTGTCCAGAACATCTGTAGTACCTCTACAGTATGTGGTGGACCACTTCTATATATATATGTACTTTTATCAACATTTACTTAATATATATATATACACATATATAGCCTAGAAAACCACCAAGATGTTTTAAGAAATTTATTTACCATACTATAAAAAATAATATTATTTTAATTACAATAACATATAATCTTACCATTTTTTTAAAAAAATTGCCTACTAGGTCAATAAAATACCACTATAAATATATACAATACATACCTACACGAACATCGTTGGATGCACTACCTAACTATATTGGCTTGGATTTGGTTCGGGTCAAGTCTGGACTAAATTGGTACAACTGGGTCTCCAAAAAATCAATAATCTTAATAATAAATAATTAAGTCATTTATAGGGGTCAAGTCACAACTTTACTGGCTTTCCTAGTTAGAACAAGTATAGGGTTTGGTCTTCCCTACTATGGCTAAAACCCTAGTCAAAGCACACATCTACACTAACCGTGCCAGCATTCCTAGTCGATATGCATCTCAAAACTTAACCATGGCTAAGGCCATATTTATTTATAGTATTAGGCTATTATAACTATAATCATATATATACAAAGTTGTATATGAATTTATTGTTAGGGTTATATACTAAAAGCATCACTTTTTAGTAACCTTATTTCCTTAAATTTTGAATGAGAATCATATAGGCAAATGTTTGCATATTGTATTTGTTGCAAGTGTTAATACAAATGTCTGATATTCTATATTGTAGATAATATGGTGTGTGGTGTCACACAGAAGATCATATTATCAGTTCCCTATGGAGTATATAAATAGTTCACAACCTAGATGGACTTGGACAATCTATTGGAAAGGTTGTAGTGTAATCTGGTATTAGTCTATCTTGACTATAGGTTTACACTAGTACACTTTGTGTGTATTGAACAGGACCAATTGAGGTTGTTCTCTTTGTACTGACTACATAAGAGAACAAACACCTCTGTTATTATGGATGCTTGTGCTCTTAACCCAGATATAATAACGAACATGTATATGCAGTGTGCATTATTTTGACTCATAAAAGAGTGAGATTCATTATGGATCACAACCTCTATAAATTGGGTAATAATATTATATGTATGATGGGAGGTTAATTATAAATGGAATCCATATCCCGATACATCGGGTTGATGATGTCCCCTTAAGGAGCTCATAAGGATTGTCATGTAAACCCTGCAGGTGGATTATATTTGACATGACAAATAAAGTTGAACGGTACTACTTAAGGATAAAATATGTCGAATCAACATAGTTGTCAGTAACTTAATTTGATCAACGGACATACGATATCTTAACATGGGGAGCCAAACGAGCATATAATAAAAGGAGCCCACAAACATAATTTGGAATTAGGGAGGTAGTACAACAATAGCTCATTAGTGGACCGAGCTATTGTTAATGGGCCTGGATTGTGTGTTCGGGATGAACACGGGATATCCAAATCCGTTAGGAGGCCTAACCCTAATTTCTTCTCATGGTCCCTGCCGTAGCCTATATATATCCTCTATTCTCTGGCCGCCATATTACTGATCAGAAATAATAAAATTTTCTCTAAATTCGTGATTCACGTAAGGAGAGAAAGAGAGGGCTGCCAATGAGAAGAAAAGGTTGGGAGATCATCGCCCACACGACGTCCAACTCGAGGAAGGAATACGTGCAGAAGATCTTGGGGTTGTCCGCTCGAGATTGCCAGGAATTACTTGTCTCCTTTTCGCCGCAGGTATAATTCGTGAACCCTAGTTTCCGCCTATGAAGGGTTAGAATACGTATTAGATCTGTTTAAATTTCTATCGGTCAATACGCACACCAAAGAAAGGGTCCTGGGAATCTCCAGTTCTATCAATTGGTATCAGAGCCAAGTTTGGATCTACGTATTGATTGATACGTCCATGTTGTCCAATAAAACCTGCGTTGTGTAATAGTCGGTAGATGTAGATCTGTTCTAACTCAGTTTTGCAGGCATCTTAGATCCAACTATTATAGTCCAATGCATGTTTTTAATTGTGTTGTTTAAACCACGGACATGTCGTAGATGTTGTTGTTGCTGTGGATGTAATTAAAATCACGAGGGTTGATCGTGCTTATTATTTTGATTTTGCAATCTAGATTATGTGTGAACTCCTTCGGAAGGCATATGATTGATGTAATTTTAATTATTTTTGATCAATCGTGATGGCGGTGGTGGCTGTTTCTAACGTCGGACGAGATGCTGGTTTCAAAAAGTCCAGAGGCAGACAGATGATTTTCGATGAAGGAATCCACAGCCAAAACCCAAAAAAATCCAAGCCTACATTAATAATGGACAACATTAATAATGGATTCAGCTAGTTGAGGTCGAACCCCGAATAGATCTGCGCAGCGCTAGATTTTGGATTCGGCTAGTTGAGGACGGAGCAGCAAAGATGACCATAATAGTTGGATATTTTCTCTTATTTTTTGTCATTTTGCTTTTTCTGATTATGCATATTTATTATTGTGTGGATGTTTTTTTGAAAAACCAAGCCTACATTAATAATGGACAACATGGACATAATATCAACTAGTAGAAAAACCCTTATTGTTAAATAACTAAGTGGGAGAGGATATTTATTTAGTTTAAATCCTATGGTCTCCATTACTGGTTTGTAGGTGATGTAATTATACTTACGTGTTGGCTTTGGTGCTTTCCTCCATATCGGATGAGTATAATTATGGATCACCAGTACAAACTTCCTTAGGGATAATTGTAGAAAGTTACCTAGTATGTGTTCACTTCTCCATCTGAAGGAACTCATTACAAGGTAATGGACTTAGTATTAAGTAATGGTATACACTTAGATACAAATAATGGTATCCTCCCCATCGGAGTCACTGCTATTATTTGTATGACCAGGGCAAGACCAGTATATTAATTTTATTTGTCATAAAGTTATGTTGACATGATAGTAAAATTAATAAGAAAAACCTACTTGAACAAAGTTGAATTTGTATACGTCCACACTATCGTGGCATGCTAAATTCATGGTGTTCAAGGTGTTGGTGAATTTCTTATTATTGTTTTGAGGGAATCAATATTTAGTTAATTCAAAAAGTTTTTTTTGCCCTACATAATTTTATTTATGTGATTCTCAGAATTTCAAAAAATGGGTTCTTTCAGTCCACTTATGGTGATTCTTAAAGAAAACAAACTTACTGGACCTAATTATATTGACTGGAAACGTAATTTAGATATTGTTCTGACTGCTGAGGAGTATAAATATATACTTGTTGAGGAATGCCCACCTAAGCCTGATGCTAACTCTGATGAAAAGGTCAAAGAGGCTTATAAGAAGTGGAAAAAGGTAGATGAGATGGCGCGGTATTACATTCTGACATCTATGTCAAATGTACTACAACATCAGCATCAGGCCATGGCCACTGCTTATGATATGATGTATAACCTCAAGGAACTCTTCGGACATCAGAGTAGAGCAGCTAGGCAGTTTGCTATGAAATATTTGATGAATACAAAAATAGCTTAGGGTACACCAGTAAGGGATCATGTTCTCAAGATGATGGGTCATCTGAATGAGATAGAGATCCTTGGAGCTGAAATCGATAGGGAATCCCAGGTCGATATTATTCTCGGGACTCTGCCTAAAAGTTTTGATAATTTCTGCCCTAATTACCACATGAACAAAAGGTTGTATAGTTTGGCAGAACTTGCAAAAGAGCTACAGGATGCTGAATCTCGCTTTAGGCAGAGTGGTCATATTTTTGTTTCGGAAAAGGCTTCTACTTCTAAGCCAAAAGACGGTAAGAAGAAGAATAACATTCAGAAACGGGCAAACTCAGCAAAGAAGGGCATGGGACCTCAAGGCACGGTGAAAAAGTCGAAAGGCAAATGTTTCGAGTGCAAAGGGTCAGGACATTGGAAGACTGATTGTCCACTTCTTAAACAAGGGAACAAAGAAGGTATATCTTATTTACTAGTTATTAAAACATGTTTAGCGGTGTTATCTATCGGCACCTGGTGTGTAGATACATGAGCCACTAATTATGTCTGCAATACATTGCAGGGGTTCCAGGAAACGAGACGGCTCAGTTATGGAGAGATATGCTTATTCATGGGTGATGCTACAGAAGTATCGGTCGTTGCATTAGGAGATGTTACTTTATCTTTTGGTAGAAATAAGTCTCTGATATTGAGAGATTGTCTTTATGCACCTTCACTTAGAAGGAATTTAGTTTCTGTTTCTATGTTAGTTAAGGATGGATATTCAGTTTATTTTAATGACAATATTGTTATTAAAAAGAATAAACATTTTATCTGTTCTGGTGCATTGGTTGATAATTTGTATGTCATTAATCCTATTTCGCCCACAATCCAACTTATGGAAATGAATAATATGTCATCTAACTTAAATAAGAGAAAAAACCTTCTTGTATGAACCAAATATATCTTTGGCACTTGCGATTGGGGCATATTAACCTAAGAAGGATTCATAGACTGGTTGAAGATGGACCTTTGAGTTCATTGGAAGTGGAGGCACTACCTGTCTGTGAATCCTGCTTGGAAGGTAAAATGACCAAAAGGCCTTTTACGGCAAAGGGGTATAGGGCCAAAGGTGTGTTAGAATTGGTTCATTCTGATTTGTGTGGACCCATGACTATCCAAGCTAGAGGTGGCTTTGAATATTTTGTCACATTTTTTGACGATTATTCAAGGTATGGATACATTTATTTGATGCGCCGTAAGTCTGAGTGCTTTGAGAAATTCAAAGAGTACAAGGCTGAAACAGAGAAACGTCATAGAAAATGTATTAAGTCATTACGATCAGATCATGGTGGCGAGTACCTTTTTGGAGAGTTTAGGGATTATTTATCAGAGACTGGGATTGCATCCCAATTAACTGTACCTGGAACGGCCCAGCCGAATGGTGTAGCCGAAAGAAGGAATAGAACTCTTACGGAGATGGTTAGATAAATGATGAGTTATTCGGATTTGCCAGATTCGTTTAGGGGATATGCCTTAGAGACTGCAGCTTATATTTTAAACTTGGTTCCTTCTAAGTCAGTACCTCTTACTCCCACAGAGCTGTGGATTGGGCGTAAGCCTAGTCTGAAACATGTTCGTATTTGGGGTAGTCCAGCACATGTGCTGAATGAGAAAGCAGATAAGTTGGAATCTCATACAGAAGTACACTTGTTTGTAGGCAATCCAAGAGGAACGAAAGAAGATTTATTTTATGGTCCTAAGGATCAGAAGGTCATTGTTAGCACCAATGTCCGATTCTTAGAGGAACACTATGTGATGAACCATAAACCCACAAGTAGAGTTGTTCTAGAAGAACTGAGACGTGAGACACCAAGTACTTCAGTACTAACAGTACAAGAGGATGAACCACAAATAACTGTACAACGTGTCACAAATGTTATACCACAACCGATAGTGCCTCGTCGTAGTGGGAGGGTTGTGATACAACCTGATAGATATATGTTCTTGGGAGAGTCGTCAGACTTCGTCCCTGAGGAACAAGATTATGATCCCTGTACCTACAATAAAGCACTCCAAGATAAAGATGCAGAGTCTTGGCAAAAAGCAATGATATCTGAAATAGAATCTATGGATTCTAATCAGGTCTGGGAGCTTGTAGAACCACCCGTTGGTGTAAAAGCCATTGGATGCAAGTGGGTCTATAAGAGAAAAAGAGAATCAGACGGTAAGGTTGAAACCTTTAAAGCTCGGCTTGTAGCAAAAGGTTTTACTCAAATAGAGGGTATCGATTATGAGGAAACCTTTTCTTCTGTAGCCATGCTTAAGTCTATCCGGATTCTTTTATCTATTGCAGCTGATCTCGATTATGAGATTTGGCAAATAGATGTCAAGACAGCTTTCCTTAATGGAAGTCTTGAGGAAGACATCTATATGAAGCAACCAGACGGGTTCATTGAAAAGGGCCAGGAGCATCTTGTTTGTAAGCTCAAGAAGTCCATTTATGGACTTAAGTAAGCTTCCAGATCTTGGAACATATGTTTTGATCAGGTGATAAAATCCTAGAGATTTGATCAATGTCAGGATGAATCATGTGTATACAGAAAGTGTGACGGAAACGTGGAGGTGTTCCTAGTACTTTATGTTGATGACATCTTGCTCATTGGAAACAATGTGAAGGTGTTATCTGATGTAAGGGTATGGTTATCCAAACAGTTTGATATGAAGGACATGGGAGAAGTAGGTCACATCCTTGAGATCAAAGTTCTACGAGATCGCAAAAAAAGGATGTTGGGCTTATCCCAAGCTTCCTATATCGATACTGTACTAACTCGTTTTAGTATGCAAAATTCTAAGAAAGGTTTCTTACCTTTTAGACATGGAATTGCTCTATCAAAGGAACAGTGTCCGAGGACACCTAAAGAGATAGAGAACATGAAGGCAGTTCCTTATGCTTCAAAAGTAGGAAGCTTAATGTATGCAATATTATGTACGAGACCAGACATCTGCTTTGTCGTAGGCATGGTCAGCAGATATCAGTCTAACCCAGAACAAGAGCACTGGACTACCGTAAAGCATATTTTAAAGTACCTGAAAAGGACTAAAGAGTATATGCTAGTTTACCAGGCATATAGTTTAGTTTCCTTGGGGTATACAGACTCAGATTTTCAGTCAGATAGGGATTCCAGAAAATCTACCTTAGGTTATGTGTTTACTTTGGGAGGTGGAGCCATTGTGTGGAGGTGTATCAAGCAAAAATGTATTGCTGATTCCACCATGGAAGCCGAGTATGTGGCAGCCTCTGAGGCAGCCAAAGAAGCGATTTGGCTCAGAAACTTTCTGTTGGACTTGGATGTGGTACCTAGTTGTCTAAGTCTATTACACTTTATTGTGATAATAGTGGTGCAGTTGCAAACTCGAAGGAACCACGAGCCCATAAGACTGGCAAACACATTGAGCACAAGTACCACCTGATACGAGATTTTGTAAAGAAAGGAAAAATTGTTGTGATCAAGATTGCATCAGCCAACAACCTAGCTGATCCCTTTACAAAGAGCTTACCAGCTAAGGCTTTTGATAGTCATGTTGAGGGAATGGGAGTCATATGTGTAGCAGCATGGCTTTAAGTATAAGTGGGAGATTTGTAACAGTATACTGAAAAGCAATGCTTTGAGTATAAGTGGGAGATTGTTAGGGTTATATACTAAAAGCATCACTTTTTTAGTAACATTATTTTCTTAAATTTTAAATAATAATCATATGGGCAAATGTTTGCATATTGTATTTGTTTCAAGTGTTAATGTAAATGTCTGATATTCTATATTATAGATAATATGGTGTGTGGTGTCACACAGAAGATCATATTATCAGTTTCCTATGGAGTATATAAATAGTTCACAACCTAGATGGACTTGGACAATCTATTGGAATGGTTGTAGTGTAATCTGGTATTAGTCTATCTTGATTATAGGTTTACACTAGTACACTTTATGTGTATTGAACAGGACCACTTGAGGTTGTTCTCTTTGTAATGACTACATAAGAGAACAAACACCTCTGTTATTATGGATGCTTGTGCTCTTAACCCGGATATAATAACGAATATGCATATACAGTGTGCATTATTTTGACTCATAAAAGAGTGAGATTTATTATGGATCAACAACCTCTATGAATTGGGTAATAATATTGTATGTATGATGGGCTGTTGATTATAAATGGAATCCATGTCCCGATACATCGGGTTGATGATGTCCCCTTAAGGAGCTCATAAGGATTGTCATATAAACCCTGCAGGTGGATTATATCCGACATGACAAATAAAGTTGAGCGGTACTACTTAAGGATAAAAGATGTCGAATCAATATAGTTGTCAGTAACTTAATTTGATCGACGGACATACGATAACTTAACATGGGGAGCCAAACGAGCATATAATAAAAGGAGCCCACAAACATAATTTGGGATTAGGGAGGTAGTACAACAATCGCTCATTAGTGGACCGAGCTATTGTTAATGGGCCTGGATTGTGTGTTCGGGCTGAACACGGGATATCCAGATCCGTTAGGAGGCCTAACCCTAATTTCTCCTCATGGTCCCTGCCGTAGCCTATATATATCCTCTATTCTCTCGTCGCCATATTACTGATTAGAAATATGAAATTTTCTCTAAATTCGTGATTCACGTAAGGAGAGAAAGAGAGGGCTGCCAAGGAGAAGAAAAGGTTGGGAGATCGTCGCCCACACGACATCCAACTCGAGGAAGGAATACGTACAGAAGATCTTGGGGTCGTCCGCTCGAGATTGCCAGGAATTACATGTCTCCTTTCCGTCGCAGGTATAATTCGTGAACCCTAGTTTTCGTCTATGAAGGGTTAGAATACGTATTAGATCTGTTTAACTTTCTATCGATCAATACGCACACCAAAGAAAAGGTCATGGGAATCTCCAGTTCCAACATTTATTTGGCTATATAACATCCCAAAATAAGTTCAAACTAATTCTACTAAGTCATGGCAACCTAACAGGGCTCTATCATGTGGGGTTGGCTAGGTTAGGTCCAAATATATTTTCTAGTCAAATCGAACTCAAAAATTCAACTACTGAGTCTCGTGTGCCATTCATAAATAAATAAATCATGAAAATCCGATTGAGTGACATACCTTAGAAATGCATGTCTTAAGCTCAAATGGGTCAAAACCAAATCTTGGGTCAAATGGTTTTGATCTATGTCGAGTTTCGAACTCATGTTGGAAGTTAGATATAGAATTACGGTAAAATATCAAATAGCCTAAATTGACCCGAAGTTATACAAAGTCAAAAATGTTAGGTGACAAGTTTGGGTGGGACATGATATATCAAGTTGGAGGTGGACTTGCCAACTTCCAAGCTCATGAAGGACGTTTCAAAAGATTAGTATTTCTTATGCTCCAAAAATCGAAGCTACGTGAAAGTACATCTATAGTCATAATTAAATAAAAAATCTATTTTAATAATAAAAATTATCTAAATAAATAATAAAAAATAATTCCTTAAAATTAGTGTCCTCATATTTACCAAATTATAGTTTATAAAAAGTAGACCCGGAGCAACTCTTCGTTGAATTTCTAGATAATAACCAAGTCTAGATAATAACATCCAGAAACATCGAAGTCTAGATAATAACCAAGTCTAGATAATAACAATAAAGTAATCCAGAAACATCCAATTCTAGATAATAAGCAAGTCTAGAAAATAACAAGAAACAGCCAGAGTTGTACAAAAACATCCAAGTCTAATCCAGAAATAAGTCTACCGGAGACAAATTCGGTCAAAAGTCATATCATATATATAACTCTACCCTCAACGCAGGGGCAAATACCAGTCCCTCAGCCACCGTGCACAAGAAGGGTCCAGGTGATCAAGATCAGCTATAGGCGCTAGGTGAATAGAACTTTCGATGCCACTGCCTTCTAGTGCCACTTCATCCTTCACAGCATCTCGGCTTTAGGAATCACTTCCTCTTTAATATTAGGAGGTAGCAATTCTTCCTTAACCTTGATCTCTGCTTTAGGTATTACCTCCTCAGCAGCAGGAGGTAGCACTTCCTCCTCAGCAACATGAGGTACCACTTCCTCCTTAGCAGCCATCTGTGCCTCTCTCAAGTGACGTGCTCGGGTCATGGGTGCCATTTGGTATGATTGATGGAAACATATTAATTAATTAGGAATTAAAAAAAAATGACAGTACATTTCACTGGTCTAAATAATTGTTACATGGAGATTAATTAGTAGTTAAACATATTTTACATTTTCTTTTTTTTTCTATCATCTTCTGAAAATTCATCTTTTTCATTTTCCTCGTCCTCATCTTCCTCTCCCTTCTTATCTTTGCTTTCATCTACTTCATTTTTCTCTTTAGATACTTATACCTCTTATACACGATTAGACGTATAATGGGGAACTTCCATTTTGTCCACATCAACTGTATTTGTTACGAGAGGTAGCTCATCCTCTTAATATGCTATTTCGTCAATATCGTAGGTATTTCTGGCTTTAGTCTTACATATTGCCCACCAGTCCAACCTCGTTGTTCCCCGTCTAGGATAAGTAGTGAATTAAACGAGCTGAGCCTGACTTTCTAGGACAAATGGTTCGTATCCTTGATATCGACGTCCATAGTTAATATCCACAAGACCACACTTGTCAATTTTTCAACCTTGATCTTGGACCGGATTGAACCAATCATACTTGAATAACACAATCTTAGTCGGCTCTATGCCATAGTTATATGTCAACTCCACAATCTTCCATAAGACGCCATAAAAATTATTGCCTGGATCGACATCTTTGTAGTTTATAGATCTAATACTCCAACAACTATTTGTTGTCGAATCAAGATCCGAAAAGGTCTCTCTGATCGGAGCATTTGTTGACTTGAACCTAAACCCATTCACACTATAGCTCAGCCAGATTTTGACAAAATAAATTGGCCCCTTAGCTAGAGTTCTAATAGATTCATTCTCTAGTGCTGCGTCTGGACGATCGACCTAAATACCACAAGATAAGAAATTAAATTAAATGTTTCGTTAATTACTATATAAAGTGCATATACAAAAAGTAATTACTAAGTTCCTTACATATGCACTCAACCATAAAGGAAAATGATGTCTTATTTCCTATTCTAGTTATTCATCTGTTATGTACTGTCTACTCGACCTCACCTTATCATTAAATGTGCTGAAAACAACAACACATCGGCCAATTAATGTAATAATAATATTGTATACTATTACGTAGATGACGTAAACGTGGACGTATTAGTTACTTACCCCTCGAGCTTCTCCACTTCATTCTCATTGCAGTTGAGTAATATATACAACTGAGTAGCCCTTAGTTTCTCGTCATTCAGATATCTCTTCTTCATTTTTCCTGAAGGCTTTCTGAAAGCATTGAAGATTTTAGTATTGCATCATTAGATTAAAGATATCCATCGTCGTTTTTAGGAGCTCTTGTTCTATTAGTAGAAACATGTGGATTGAAATACATTGAGTAGAAGTTTGTAATCTCCTCGAAAACATAGGCTTCATAAATAGAACCCTCGACCCGAGCCTTGTTTTTCATCTTTTTCTTTAGGTGGTTCAAATGCCGCTCAATTGGGCACATTCACCGATAACTGATGGGCCCACCAATACGTGCCTCATAGGATATAAATTGGCAAATGCTCCATGGAGTCGAAGAACCCAGGAGGCAATACCCTCTCAAGCTTGCACAATGTTACCGTAATGTCCTTCTCTTGCTTTTCTATACGATCGACAAGCAACTTAGTAGAACAAAGATCTCTGAAGAATATGCTCAGCTCTATCAACGGATCCCAAACGACCAGCGAAAATAATTTTCAAAATATAATTAAAATTAGCCTTTTCTTAAATACATGGCAGTCGTGGCTCTTCATATTTGTCAGTTTATTTTCCTTCGGGTCGACGCATCTTCTCAAATTCGACACGTATCGGTCATAAAATTTTAGGCCCTGAATCCATCTAGAAAGTCTTCCTTTATCCTCTCTGTCCAGTGAAAAAATTGCCTTAGGCTGCTTATAATTACTGTTGCCTTCCTCTATCAAATGCAACATATAACGTCTGTACATATCTTCCAAGTCCAACCTGGCCTTGGAATTATCTTTCGTCTTTTCCTTTACGTCAATCAAAATATTAGTTATGTTGTCAAACATATTTTTTTCGATATGTATGACATCAAGGTTATGTTTGATCAAATTGGTGCTCCAATATGGCAAGGTCCCAGAATATAGTCCTTTTCATCCAATTATGAGCGCGACCAAATTCATCACACTTGTACCCCTTTGTAGGCCATTCGATAGCACTTGGAAAATCTTTGACCTCCTCCCATATCGTGTCTTCGGTCCACCTTGGCGGTGGATTGGCCTTCTCCCAGGAACCGTCGATGACAATCGAAGAAGCACGATTTTCCTTCGTATTTCAAACGGAAAGCCTTCGTGCGGTCCATGCAATAAGGATATGAGAGACGACCATGAGTGCTACATCCCGATAACATTCCATAGGTCTAAAAGTCGTTGATGGTCCACAAAAGTGCAGCCCTCATCTAAAAGTTATGCTTTCTAGAAATATCATACTTGTTGGCACCTACTTCGCACAACTGATTCAACTCATCTATCATTGACTATAAGTACCCATCGATGTTCCTCTTCGGATTATTCGGTCCCAAGATGCCAATGGTTATGAATATGTAAGGAGTCTTTATACACATCTATGATGGTAGGTTGCACGAAAAAATAATCACTGGCCAACACGAATATTCGGAACCCAAAAGTCCTAACGGGGTAAAATCGATGGAGGAGCGCCCCAATCTTACATTACGCGGATCAGAAGCAAAATATGGATACTCTCGATTAAAGTGCTTACATGCTTCTCCATCAGATGGATAATCTAATACTCCATCGATCTGTTCCCGTCTGTACCAACCCATGTTCTCGGCAGTCTCCTTCACCATAAACAACCTCTGTAACCGTGACGTCAAAGGCTAGTAGTACATCGAATCGGTCGACTTCCTTACACCGGGAGTCCTACTTGAACTTGTTGTCTTATAGCGATCAATACAACAAAATTTGTATACATATTTAACCTTGTCGTCCTTGTAGTACAACATGCATCTGTTGTAATATGCGTCAATTTTATCATATCCCATCCAGAATGATCTCACCATTCTCTTAGATCGATAGAAGTCTGTAGGTAACTTGGTACCCTTTGGCAAGATCTCTATAATCAACTCAAGAATTCAGTTATAGCATTCTTGACACATGTTAAAATTGGACTTGATGCTCAACAATCGTGTAACCAACTCCAACGGTTAATAATCCTCACAACCAGGATACAAAAGAGTCCTTACATTCTCCAGCAACTTCATAAACTTCGCAGCATCGACATTAGGTGCCTTCTCAGCCGTATCATGATTGTCCGGATCCAAACAAGGTCTCGCAGCATCGAAAACCATGTTCACCCACCATTCGTCATAATCAGTGTGGTCGTGGATGTTCGATATGACAAAAGCTTGAACGAACTTTTTGTATATTGAACGTAAAAAGAGTACAATCGATTCTTATGTGAAGAAATATAAGTACAAAAGTTTCTAGGAAAGTATGACGGTAGAGATCGAGCACTGCAGCGGCTCCTTTACAATGTTGACGATCCGATGATGATATGAGACTTGCTCTGACTTTCTGGTGCCTTCGATGGAACTCTAGGGTTGTCGATTAGGAGGACACCGAAGTTGAAGATTTTGATAATTCTCTAGATCTTCTTCTTCTTGACGATCATATTGTTAGGGAAAAACCTCTCCTATTTATACAGGAGAGGGGCACATATGCGATGTACATTAGGGTTTCAAGATATAAAACAATCTGCCATCCTTGTACGGTGCAGGCTTCTTGTAGGAACGTTGAGCACCTCTAGAGGGGGGGGTGAATAGAGTGCGTGTGTGCAGCGGAAATAATCACCAATTAAAAATTAAACTATGGTAGAGATATAAGAGACAGTAAATAAAGAGAGAATTCAAACTCAGTGACACAGCGATATATACTGGTATCCCTCTAAGAGGACTAATCCAGTCTCGAGTACTCTTGCTCGATGTTAATCCACTATGGCACAAGCTTTAACTGAGAGCTTGCAGTCTCTTACAACACCGTGCTTGGTGACGAGCGCACGACCAGCTCCACAACACACACCGTGCTTGGTGACGAGCGCACGACCAGCTCCACAACAGGAAAAGTTGTTGAACTTGGAACGAGCTCTTTACAACTCTTGAAACACCAAAAGATTCTAAATCAACTCTGATAGTACTGGCTTTTGGCTAAGAGTTGTATAGGTATGATTTGAAAGTCTTAGATCGTTTGAAAACACTTGAGTAGTAAAGAAGAGAGAATGAAGAATGAATGAATGATTTGAAATGAAAAGTTCTTCTCTATTTATAGGTGTTTTCTCGAACCCAACTCGGGCAGAGTTCGGGCAGAGTTCGGATGCAAATATCTCGTAAAAGAGACATTGCTCGCTGATTTGGAGGCAACAGAAGTTTGAATCATTTTTGGCCGAACTCGGTTAGAGTTCGGACCGAACTCGGGCCGAACTCGGTTACGAGTTCTGTCAGGAGATATTTGAAAATCATTTGTAAAAACAGTTTTCAAAATATGTTTTTGGTTATTTGTAAAATCATTTGTAAAGGCTATTTTCAAAATATGTTTTTGAAAATAAAATACGAAAGGTAAATAGGTAGGCTTTTGGAATGTGGACAGTTTTAACCCTAAGCCAGTATTACCAAAACTGATTTTACAAAATAAATCCTAGACTCAATAAAATATAAAATATAGAATAAAATAAGAAATGAGTCTTCTGAAGATTTGATGATGTTGACGCTTTGTTTGATGCAGTACATCGTCCGTTGAATTTGATTTCATGTATCCTGAAATGATTAGCAATATTTTCTATATTTTGTGTATTGACTTAAGTATATGTTGATTATCGAAATCAGGTGTATCCATGGAATGGGCCAACAATCTCCCCCATTTTGATAATTGACAAATTTGAGTCTATACCAAAATATATTTATATGAAATAGAACAAAATACAATGTACCTGAAAAAAATAAGATGTTTTAATTTTGTATTTGGATTTGTATATGCTTTGCTTTTTGGTATTGTACTCTTTTTCTCCCCCTTTGTGAAGTAGTAAAATGACTTGGCTCCCCCGTAATATGTGAAGCCAACAATAGACAAACACAAGACAAAGTGAAGCAAAAAGACATAAACACAGCATAAGACATATGGAAACAACTAATATAGAAAGAAACAGCTCATAATAAACTGAAACAGTTATGAAAATTTCCACTAATAATCCAAAAGTACAACTGAAAAATGTCTAACTAATCAGTTTAGACATGAAATAAAAAAAACTACATCAACTGATCAGCATCTAACAAAATGTCCACTAGCTCATAGCTGAATCCACGTCACATCGTGGGGTCGTCTGTACCAGGAGTCTCATGAGGAAAGTAGGCTGTAGTTGGGTCGAAATACTGAAAGGAAGCCTCATCAGTAAATCGAGGACCCAAAAAAGCAGGATGAGGTAAGATGGTGACTGGATGGACAGGATTATGAGCCAGGCTGTAGTGGAGGTCAGCAATGCCATTTCTCAGCACCTGGGCCTGAGAAATGTGCCGGAACTCCGAATCCTGATGACGTTGCGTAGAGACAGCAACAAAGTCATCAAAGCGCTGATAGAACGTCGGATCAAATCCTGGGACAGGGACTGGAGCAGGAGAAGCATCAGCACGAGGGACCTCAGCATCAGCAGCTGGAGCAGGATGAGCTCCAGGAGGCAGAGGTGGAGCAGGAAATCGATGAGATCTAGTCAGCTCGACAGGAGTGGAGGAGATGGCACATGTCTCAAGATCAATCTCGAAACGTCGAAAGATAGAAGCTAAGTGCATTGGATATACTAGATTCCTACCTGTATTTCTGCAGTTAAGCATCCAGGACATCACAGTTTTGGGAATAGAGAATGGGATGCCAAAGTGAATATGATACAAAGCAGATAATTCCATAAAGGTTACTTCATCAGTAGAACCTTTCTTTGGAAGAAGTACGAAGAAAACCATACGATGAAGTTCATAGATGGTTTGATTCAAATTCTTGGCAAAAATTCTACGGGGAACAGGGTTAGGATGACATATTAGTTCCCTGAAGGAAGCAAGAGTGACATCAGCAGTGAATTGAATATGATAGATGTCAACTAAGGCATCACCAAGATCAGGAATATGGAAGAATTCGCTGATGTCGGTGACGCTAAATTCCAATTCTTGCCCAGCAACGCAAGAATAGAAATTTTTGTTTGGTTTTACTTGCAGGTTGCAGTAAAACATACGGACGGCATTGTCATAAATATTTTCTTGTACCTCGAAGAAATCTCGGTAACCAAGTTGGTCAAAAGTTGGAGCGTACTCAAAGAAAGTAGTAAAGTTTACAAAAGCTCCATTACAAATACGACGACCAGAAAAAGAGTCGAACCAGAGATCCGAAAAATCTTTGTCAGGGAACAAAGTAGAGTCATATTCATCGGGATCTCTAGGTCGTGCTGGACTGAATAGACTAGTAGGGGTGTATTCAGAAGAAGAGGAGGCACCTTGGGAAGTGGTTCCTCTTTGATGCTTGGGGGCCATGAAAAAAATAGAGAGAAAGTACCTTTTTGAAAGAAAAAGGAAGGAGGAACAAGATGATCGCCCACTAGATCTCTTCGGAACCTTGCTAGGATGGAGGAAGAGAAGCTTCAAGGAAGAGAGGAGGAATTTCCACGAGTTGTTGTATGGAAAAAGTGGAAGAAAGGATGGTTTTTATGGGAACTAGGGCCGGCTGTTCGGTTCTGGAATTAATAACAGTGCCGACCGAACTCGGTCCGAATTCGGTCCGAACTCAGTCAGAGTTCGGGCCGAGTTCGGCCACTTGCATTCCCGAGACAGTCAATGCATTCTGGTAGGTTTAAAAGTAGAAATTAATAACTTTGACTGTAATATTAAATAATGACTGTTATTTTTGGGTTAACTGTAGGGGTTGTCCCAGCTAACGGAGGTTCACCGGGAAAATCTTAAATACCGCTTCGCTTCGACCGTAGCCGTGGTGACAGACATACCCTTTTTAAGTTTGTACCCAAAAATAATTTTTGTTAAATAAAGTATCAAGTCATTAAATTCAATTTTAATTACCATATACATTATGAGTCTGAGAATTCAAGAATGCTGAGCTCACGCCTCAAAATGTTAAAACGGTCTTCAGCCAATGGTTTAGTGAATATATCTGCTAGTTGATAATCAGTGTCAATAAATTCTAGGCAGATATCTCCGTGTTGTTGATAAACACGAAGGAAATGATGTCTAATTTCTATGTACTTTGTGCGTGAATGACAAATAGGATTCTTAGTCAGATTTATAGCACTAGTGTTGTCACAATAAATAGGAACATTAGTGTAGTGCAGATTGTAGTCCTCTAAGGTTTGCTTCTTCCATAAAATCTGAGCACAACAACGTCCTACGGCGATATACTCTGCCTCAGTTGTTGATAATGCTACTGAATTTTGTTTCTTGCTAAACCAAGAGACTAAGGCCTTTCCTAAGAAATGACATGTGCCACTGGTACTTTTATGGTCCACTTTGCATCCAGCAAAATCCGCATCCGAGTAACCTATAAGGTCAAAGGATTTGGTTTTGGGATACCATAAGCCAACTGTAGAAGTTCCTTTAAGGTATCGGAAGATACGCTTAACTGCACTAAGATGTGATTCCTTAGGGTTTGCCTGATAACGTGCACAAATGCAAACGCTAAACATAATATCAGGGCGACTAGTAGTTAATTATAATAAACTACCAATCATATCTCGATACATATGCTGATCGACAGGTTTGCCACTTTCATCAGCATTAAGCTTTGTAGATGTAGCCATAGGCGTCCCGATTGGATTTACATTCTCGAAGTCGTACTTTTTCAGTATGTCCTTTGTGTATTTAGCTTGGTTAATGAATGTTCCGTTCGAGTGCTGTTTGATTTGAAGTCCTAGGAAGAAGTTTAGCTCTCCCATCATACTGATCTCAAATTCACTCTGCATACACTTGGCAAAATCTTGATAGAGTTTTTAATTAGTAGAACCAAATATAATGTCATCTACATAAATTTGCACTAGAAGAATATCATCATTCATGGATTTAATAAATAAAGTAGTATCAATCTTTTCTTTCGAAAATCCATTATCAAGTAAGAAGGCGCTTAGGCGTTCATACCAAGCACGAGGTGCTTGTTTGAGTCCATAAAGTACTTTCTTAAGCTTGAAGACGTGATCAGATTTTTGAAAATCTTCAAAACCAGGGGGTTGTTTTATAAAAACCTCTTCTTTCAAAAATCCATTTAAGAATACGCTTTTCACGTCCATTTGAAAAAGTTTAAAATTATTAAAACATGCAAATGCTCAAAACATGCAGATGGCTTCTAGTCTAGCAACAGGAGCATAGGTCTCATCATAATCAATTCCTTCTTCTTGATTATAACCTTGTGCCACTAGACGTGCTTTGTTGCGTAGAACTTGTCCATCTTCACTGAGTTTATTTCGGAACACCCATTTGGTACCAATTATAGATTGACCAATTGGTTTAGGAACAAGTTCCCAAACTTGGTTTCTCTCAAATTGATTAAGTTCCTCTTGCATGGCAGAAATCCAAAACTCATCAGTAAAAGCATCATCTACATTCTTAGGTTCTATTTTTGAAATAAATGCTATATTTGCTGCTAATTCAGAATTTTTAAGAGATGAACGTGTACTTACACCTTTGGATACATCACCTATAATGAGAGTTTCTGGATGATCTGGCTTGAATCTCAATGATTCAAATCTTTAGGCTATATCTTTCACAAGGCTCTTCTCAGTTCCTGCATCTTCGGAACTTTTATCAGTCCTTGCATCTTGGGTCAGATCTTTCTCAGAACTCTTCTTAGTCTTTGTATGTGAATCTTCATCATCACTGTCGCTAGATCTGTGACTATTTAACTCATCAAAGGTAACATTAATAATCTCTTCAACAATCATAGATCTTTTATTTAAAATTCTATATCCCTTACTCTTAGCAGCATATCCGAGAAATATTCCGTTATCTGCTTTGGAGTCGAACTTTCCCAAGTTATCCTTGGTGTTCAGGATAAAACAGCGACAACCAAAAACTTTGAAATAAGAAATGTTTGGAATTCTTTCAAACCAAAGCTCATATGGTGTTTTCTTCGAGATTGGTCGAATTAACACCCTATTTAAAATATGACAGGTTGTACTAACAGCTTCTGCCCAAAAATATTTAGGAAGATTATACTGATTCAGCATGACTCTAGCCATTTCGCTTAGAGTACGATTCTTCCGCTCCACAACACCATTCTGTTGGGGAGTTCTAGGACAAAAAAATTCGTTGTAATATCCACTATCATCATAAAACTTTTTGAAACCAGAATTTTCGAATTCGCCACCATGATCACTTCGGATACGAGTAATCATGAAGGCTTTTTCGTGTTGTACCTTTTTGCAAAATATCTGAAATTCAAAAATTGTATCACTTTTGTTTGATAAGAAATAAACCCAAGTAAATCGAGAGAAATCATCAATAATAACAAAAGCGTAGAGTTTACCGCCAAGACTAGCGACTCTACTAGGACCAAATAAATCCATATGAATTAACTGCAAAGGTCTCGAAGTACTTACAGCGTTGATGGATTTAAAAATAGACCTATGTGCTTTGTTCTTTTCGCAGTCAGCACATACCATATCTCTCTTGAATAGAATTTCAGGGAGTCCTCTTACCAACTTCTTTGTATTTAGACGTGAGATAGTATCTATGTTTGTATGTCCTAGTCTCATGTGCCATAGCCGGCTTTCATCTTGATTGGCTACTAGGCACCTTCCTACATTATTAGTATTCTCTAAAAAGAAAACATAAATATTGTCTTCTTTAATCCCTTTATATACGGGATCACCAGATGACATATCATATATGGTACATTTATCTTTCACAAAATTGATACCATAACCATTATCTGCCAAATGACTTATACTCAATAGGTTATGTTTCAATTCAGTTACTAGACAAACATCCTTTATTATTGGATAAGGAGAAATACCTACAGTACTATTACCTATTATATTACCTCTCAAGTTATTTCCGAAGGAGACGTATCCTTCTTTCTTCATCGATAGCGTAGCGAATTAGGATGCATCACCAGTCATGTGTCGCGAACATCCGCTATCGAGGATCTATTTGCTTTTAGCATGAGAGGTTTGAGGGTCCACCTACAAGACAAGTAGATGAATCCTTTGGTATCTATTTTCTGAAGGGTCCACACAGATTAGCTTTAGGTCTCCAGACTAAAGTATGGTTGTCAACAAGCTTTCTTGCAAGACAATATTGTGATATGTGTCCGTGCGTACCACAATATGTGCAAGTCAGTTTAGTGGTAGAAACTGTGTTTACAAGCTTGTTTTGTTTGGAGAACCTATAAGTAAAAGCATGATGATGTTCGTGTTTCTTCTGTGCCTTCTTATGTTTAGTCCTTTTAGGTGTATGCTTAGCATTAGGACTAATCTTAGGCTGTGTCACAGGTATTGCCTGTTTGCCTAACTTGATTTCTAACTTTTTAGAAATCGCAATAGACTCTTCGTATCTAGCAGTCATATCTAGGAGTCTTTGTTTAGTTACTAAGTACATCTTCTTCTCTATGTCATAAAGCTTTTGTATTTTGACATAGTCCCTTTCTTTCTCTTCAATATTGAGGATAGCCTCGTGATAGTCTACCTTGAGTTTGGCTATCTCTTCCGTGTTACCGGTAGTAGATATCTCTTTAATATCTTCAATCAGATTGGACAGTCTAGCTATCTCAGTTGTGTGTGCCTTAATCTCTTTTCGAGATTGCTTATACTTGTCGAGCACAGTTTTGTGATCTTCAAGTAGTTCGCTAAAGGCATTCTCTAATTCATCGAAAGTAAAATCATCAAACAAAGGGTTAGATGATACCTTATCAAATGCCATGAGACAAACATTTGCATTGCCGCAGGGTCTGCCTTCTTCTTCTGTATCACTGGCATCGCTTTCGTGCCAGATGCTTGTGTTAGCATACTTTCGACCAGATGTTGCTTTTCTGCTTGATCTTGATCTATCGTATGGACTGCTTTTCTTGGTGGTTGGACAGTCCTTCTTCATATGCCCTGACTTCTTGCATCCAAAGCATATAGTTTCATCTTCGTTGCTTTCTTGGACATCTTTCTTCTTTCTGCTTGTGAACTTTAGATATCTCTTGAAGTTCTTCACAAGTAGGGCTCGTTCATCATCACTTGACGATTCTTCATCGGAATCGTTGTATGTTGATTTTCTTGCTTGAGCTTTGAAGGCAATAGATTTCTCCTTTGGTGTTGCTTTTTCAAAATCTTGCAAGTCGAGTTCATGGGTCATGAGTTTGCCCATCAATGTTTCCAGAGTCATAGTGGTGAGATCGTTTCCTTCAATGATTGCTGTGGCTTTTGGATTCCAGTTCTTTGTTAGAGCCCGCATCACTTTTCTGATCTTCTCGTGATTGCTGTAATCCTTACCAAGAGATTGTAAAGGATTAGTTATATCAAGGAAACGAGTAAACATCTGTGTAATTGACTCACCGGGTTTCATCTTAAAAGATTCATACTCCTGTGTCAGTCTACTAATTTTGGATTCCTTCACTTGGGAAGTCCCTTCATGGGTTACCTCAAGGAGTTTCCAAATTTCGTGAGACGTCTTACAGGTTGAAACTCTGTTGAACTCAGTTTTGTCAATTGCACAGAATAGTGCATTGATGTCACGAGCATCTAAGGTAGCTTTAGCCTTTTCAGCTTCAGTGTACTTATCATGGGTCTTTTCCACCAGCTGGCCTTCAACCACTGTTGGTGCTGGTTTCTTATAACCATCAATGACTATTGACCAAAGATCAAAGTCGAGAGACTTTAGAAAGAAAGTCATTCGTGGTTTCCAGTAGGTATAATTTGTTCCATCAAATAGGGGAGGTCTATTTGTGGATTGCCCTTCACCGTTGAATAAAGATTTCACGGCTGCCATATATATATACTCTCTAAGGTATGTTATATAAGAATATAACCTGTTCTGATACTAATTGTAGGACCGTTGAGCACCTCTAGAGGGGGGGTGAATAGAGTGCGTGTGTGCAGCGGAAAATAATCACCAATTAAAAATTAAACTATGGCAGAGATATAAGAGACAGTAAATAAAGAGAGAGAATTCAAACTCAGTGATACTGCAATATATACTGGTATCCCTCTGAGAGGACTAATCCAGTCTCGAGTACTCTTGCTCGATGTTAATCCACTATGGCACAAGCTTTAACTGAGAGCTTGCAGTCTCTTACAACACCGTGCTTGGTGACGAGCGCACGACCAGCTCTACAAAACACACCGTGCTTGGTGACGAGCGCACGACCAGCTCCACAACAGAAAAAGTTGTTGAACTTGGAACGACCTCTTTACAACTCTTGAAACACCAAAAGATTCTAAATCAACTCTGATAGTACTGGCTTTTGGCTAAGAGATGTATAGGTATGATTTGAAAGTCTTAGATCGTTTGAAAACAATTGAGTAGTAAAGAAGAGAGAATAAAGATTGAATGAATGATTTGAAATGAAAAGTTCTTCTCTATTTATAGGTGTTTTCTCGAACCGAACTCGGACAGAGTTCGGACAGAGTTCGGATGCAAATATCTCGCAAAAGAGACGTTGCTCGCTGATTTGGAGGCAACTGAAGTTTGAATCATTTTTGGCCGAACTCGGTCAGAGTTTGGACTGAACTCGGGCCGAACTCGGTTACGAGTTCTGTCAGGAGATATTTGAAAATCATTTGTAAAAACAGTTTTCAAAATATATTTTTTGTTATTTGTAAAATCATTTGTAAAGGCTATTTTCAAAATATATTTTTGAAAATGAAATACGAAAGGTAAATAGGTAGGCTTTTGGAATGTGGACAGTTTTAACCCTAAGCCTGTATTACCAAAACTGATTTTACAAAATAAATCCTAGACTCAATAAAATATAAAATACAGAATAAAATGAGAAATGAGTCTTCTGAAGATTTGATGATGTTGACGCTTTGTTTGATGCAGTACATCGTCCGTTGAATTTGATTTCATGTATCCTGAAATGATTAGCAACATTTTCTACATTTTGTGTATTGACTTAAGTATATGTTGATTATCGAAATCAGGTGTGACCATGGAATGGGCTAACACTTCTTTGGCACTGAAACGTGGCGGGTGTTGAGATTCCCCTCAAACGAGATCTCTGGTGGTTATCAAAATAATCGAAGGAGGTAACATGTGGCGTGTGCCAATTTGCTTGTTCGTATGTAGCCAAGCAAATCTTAGGATTTTATCTCAGATTTAGATTCTGTGTAATCTTCGCTCGAGATTTAAATCAATCTGATAAGATATTTGTATTTGTCAACTTGATCAACCCCAATTCTATCTTTGAGAGAGGCAATTTAAGCAAACCGATTGGGTGGGACCATGCCATAAGTGCTTCAGGCATGGCTGGCTGCACTTCTAGGATGACGAGTAGACTGTGCTTCTGGAGATGACGGAGACTCTGTGATTTAGGGCGACAAGTGGACTATATTTTGAAGACAACGGGGCCTCTGTGCTTTTATGGACAACGAGTAGGCTGTGTTTCCGGTAAAGTCACTGTGCTTTAAGACGATGATTAGGCAGCACCTTCAGATAAACCATTTTACTGTGCTTTAGACTAGCAGTCGGGCTTGCGCTGGAGGCAAACAGTGTCTCCCAAGTCTTTGCTAAGAAAAAGGGGACGTTGAACGAGCTGGGTACTTGGATCGAAGCACCTGTCTGTGCTTCTGAGAGGGTGATGTACTATCTGTGCCTTGGAGGCAAAGGGACATATTGGGGTGCCTGCGCCTCCGATTGAAGACAACTTGGCTTTTAAGTCTTCTTTTCATGAGAAGTAAATGACTACCCTTGAATGCAGACTCCTTCTTAACTGCCACCATTAATTGGGGAATTCCAAGGAGCATTTGAACAGTTTGGAGACTCACTTGAATGGGCCTATTAATTAAGACCCGTTGTACCGAGTCCTAGGCTCATCCCATTAATGAGGGAATTTTGGCCATCGGCCAAGTGGCATATATTTTGGACCACTCCGATCCTATAAAAGGGGAAGTGTTCCTCTGAAGAGTCACTACTTCTTCCTGGCACGCTTCACCACCATGTTTGATCCAGACTTACCTTCAGACGGTAGCTGGCCTTGCATAAGTCGACTTTTGGTTGGGGCTTCTCTCGTTCGAAGAGGCCATGTTCTTGTAGAAGAATTCTTTGTAGAAGGAGCCACCACTGCTCTTGAGAAGTATCCAAGTATCCTCCCTAAGGAGTTTGACTCTGGACGACATCTTAGAGGTCTTAGAGGTCCTGACGACCGAGTTTGGTCCGATTGTCAGCCTGAAGCACTACAGGTTGTACTTTGCTCTGCTCGTTCTGGGCTTTGCGACCTACTGCGCCTTCAGAAAGCTCGAGACAATAGCTGCTCTAGGAAGTTGCTTGCTTTAGCCAAGCAATTAACGCACGTTTGGAGGGTTATGCGTACAAAAAAGTCAGTATGTGCCTTGATGGAGATCAATCTTCTCGCATTCGTACCAAAAAGAAAGATGCCTGCACTTTGACGAAGACTAAGTCTATTGTAGACTCCTCTAGGATCTGCTGAACCTATGATTGATGGTTTGTAGAAGAAGTAGGATTAGTCCTTTACGTATAGCCTTGATGAATCTGTACTAGATCTTTGTAGGCATAACAATAACATAACTTTTTTTCGTATCTTCTCTTGTCTTTTTCTACTTGTTCTGCGCCTTCGTTTCCTCTATGCTGTGGTAGAGGAATATTATCAGCTGAGATTTTTCATGCTTCTACAAGACCCCCTTCAAAGTATCTCAAACTTGGGTCAAGCTCGGGGCACTTTGAACAGAAGCACGAACATGTGGCATGAGGGTACATGCTTGGTGATGTTTCAGATTCTTGTCTCTGTGTATGCAATTATGAAGAGTCTGTAATAGGTCTTTATAGCCATATGTTTCTGTATAAAAAATCTTCTGTTCCCTCACTTTTTTCTTCATCATATGGAGGGGTCATTATAGAAGACACGCCTAACCAGAGGTAATATGAACATGGTAGGCCTAATTTTTGCTGGGATATAGAACAATAATTTATATGTATTATGAACATGAACTGTTTTTTAGATAGCCATTATAATCATAGTATCAATACAGAGAGAACGACTACTCAGAGGTAATATGGACGTGGTAGCCGCATCGTCTGGGAGTAGAGGAGCAATCCAGAGGTAATATGGATGTGAAGTACTTTATCTACTGGAGGAAAGATATAGAAGAAAGGAATCCCCTTACCAGAACCCATAGGCACTCATAGGTGATGTGAAATACTTCTTTAGGAACTTGCCGTTGATGGGCATCATTAGAAAGTCACCATTGTGTTTGGCTAGACGATAAGTACCGTTGGAGTATACCGTTTCTATGATGAACGGTCTTTCCCACTTGGGCTCGAACTTCCCAGCTGTCTTGTGAGTCATCACCATCGGTCTTCGCATTGCTAAGATGAGGTCACCCACTTGGTATGATCTTTTTCGAACTCTTTTGTTGAGGGCCCCAGAAATACGAGCTTTGTAAAGCTCGATTCTTTGTTTTGCTAGCAAGCATTTTTCATCCAATGCTTCCAACTCTTGTAACCGTTTGCACTGTTTATCTTTATCAGTCAACTGATTGGTGGTAGCTACCCGTAAGAGTGTGATTTGAATCTCTAAGGGGAGCACCACTTCACTTCCGTAGACTAGGGCGAACGGTGTGTTTTCCGTTGGTGACCGTACGGTCGTATGGTATGCCCATAGGCATTCACCCAACTTCTCGTTCCAGTCGCGTTTATTAGAGGACACGACTTTCTTGAGCAGTTTGACAATAGTTTTGTTGAAGGCTTCGGCCAACCCATTAGCCGTCGGGTTATAGGCCGTTGATGCCACGTTCTATATTCGGTTCTTGTCACAGAACCGCTGGAAGGCATGGCTCATGAACTGGGGGCTATTATCATGGACAATTCTTCTGGGGACACTGAACCGGTAGATGACGTGGTGCTTGATAAAGCTGCAAACCCCCTAAAAAAATTTTATATAATAATTTGAGTATCTAATTTTTTGAACTTCGTATTTATACAACGCGTGCAATTCATATTTTCATAATTTCTCGTTGAGTACGAATATATACGAGGCACATATTTTAGAAAGATATTTTGATCATAGATTTTATTTAAATAGGACAAATAAGGTTTTAAAATAATATATGATAAAGATCTTATATTGCTTAACATGATCAATGCATCACTTCATTTTATTTAGTTATTATAAAAAGGCTAATTTAATTTATGGTACAAAATAAATAGTAATTTTAATTACTATATTTCATACAAATATTCTTTTGTATACAAGGTAAATGAATTCTTATTTATGTATATAATTTGAATTTCAAAATTTATTATTAATATATTTTAATAGTTATGAAAATATAAATCGAGATTTTATTGGACTTAATAATTGAGTAATTATGATAAATTCTATTGGGAAAGAATTATCTTAAATAA
Organism: Iris pallida; assembly: GCA_029216955.1. Taxonomy (NCBI): domain Eukaryota; kingdom Viridiplantae; phylum Streptophyta; class Magnoliopsida; order Asparagales; family Iridaceae; genus Iris; species Iris pallida. The sequence goes on along the minus strand of JANAVB010009198.1, from coordinate 6,870,838 downwards.
ACTTGAATTAAAAAGAATTTTATTTTTATTGAATTAGATTTGATAAATCAGTTCAAAAAGTCGATTTAAATTTATTGACTTTATCTAATTGGGATTTAAATAATCCCAATCATTATCCAAATGGGAATTTCCACCTCCTATTTAAGGAGAGGTACTCTTCTAAAATTTTCTCCATCCACAGATTGTGCATCGTGCCTGTGCTTCCCATCCACTATATTTCTTATTTGTACAAGTACATTGTTCATCCGTGCCCGACAACCCCGGACACAATCCATCTCCATCCTCGTGTCATGTAGGACACCAACTCAGCCTGTGTCGGACAACCCCAAAACATCCCAAAACCTTAACCCTAAACCAAATCCTGTCGCTACCTCGGCCTTATCATCACCTCCAGAACTACGGCCACTGCCGCCCTGACCATCCTAACCCGACTCCCAGTTCTTCCCCATTCAACCTCGCCATCACAAAAAACTACCGCTGGCATCGTTCCACCATCACGAATCTGCTACGGCCATCCCTGGCCGCGTCCACCGCCAACAACATCAGCATTACCACATCCATCAAGCTTCCCTATCCGACCTCCTTGCGTCGACAGCCACTGTCGACCACCAGTCATCACCATCCCAACCACTACCATAACCCCAACTTATGTCCCATCTCTACCATCGATACCGCCGTCACTATGCTCCGGCCAATAACCGGAACCATGCCCGAAGCATCTGGCCATCCCCCAACCCGCCGTCGTCGTGCCACCGGGAACTCGCCCACACCAGCCGCTCCACCACCACCAAACCCACAACACTACCAGCAAAAAGAATAGATATACAAAACCCTAATCCCCAACTTACCTCTGTCCGACCGGCCTCCGCGCCAGCGACCGCAGTCGAGTGCTGCAGCCACTCCCCGGCGCCGACTTCGCGGCCGCCCCCCCGCTGATCGTTCGATCTTCGACGTAGATCCGTGCCTCCACGATGCAAGAGCTACACCATAAATTCACAACCGTCATACCCTTCTTCCACCGGCTCCCGCCGTCCGGAGCAGTGCGACGCCGCCAAACCCCAGCACCTCCCGTTGCCGGTGTGCCTCTACCCGACTCCGATTAAGGACCGCCTGCCCAGACTTCACCGTACCAGCGCGTCCGCCCCGGGAACAGCGGCGCCAACCGTCGCGCTCGCCGAAAAACCCCCACCGAGCTTTTCTCGGTAAGCCCCCTTTCTTTCCACTCTCTCTCTCTCTCTCGCTGTTACAATTTAGGAAGAGAGTATTAATAGTGTTATTATTAGTTGTATTAATAGTGTTATTATTGTTAGTTTTATTATTAGTATTATTAGTATTAGTTTTACTGATAGTATTATTATTATTATTATTATTCTTATTATTAGAATTATTATTACTGTATTAATATTAATATTATTATTATTATTATTATTATTATTATTATTATTATTATATTTTGTTAGTTTAGTAACAGTCTAGGAATACTTGCATTATTAGGATTATTGTTATGATTAATACTATTTGGTAAACTATCTAAGTATAAATAAAATGGTATTGTAATATTTTTCTACAATTAATATTAGTAGTAATATTTAGGAAATTTATAAATATGTATAGTAAGATATTTGTGAAACATATTATTATAAGATGTTACATAGACAGTCCTTTAAACTTTTATCTTGCCCAACTTAGTTTGTATCTAAAACTATATTTTCTAACAACTAAAATATATTCTTTTATCTCAAAAATCATATTTTACAAAGTTAGTCTAAAAACGATCTATAATTTTTCAAGTATTTTTCTAGAAATTATTTGGACTAATAAAAATGTAAAGTCAAATATTATAATATTTCTAAAACTAGTAGAAGTACTTATCTCTAGAAATTCTCTTTGAATTATCCCCATTGCTCATGACTAATCGTGTGTCCTATTTTCTCGTGACTTCGGACCCCTTATATACTGGCCTTGAAAATTGGACAGAACAAGACTTGTGGGATCATCACACCACGTCTGGCGACACCTCAGGCAAGATACCTTGCCTTTACTGTTTAAATTTCCTGCTCAATATCATGCATGTTGTGTTTATTTTCAAGTTGTTTCTTTCTAAAATTATATGTAGATGAAAATTATTATACTTTATGCAATTGGATTAGAGTTAAGGGACCATCATATGTTTAGTGCATCTCATAAACTATCACGATGTGCCACAGATTGTGTGTGCATTGTGAGTTGCATATAGATATGGACTTGCGTGCTGGCTGATTATTGGTGCGTACAAGCCGTGCGTTTGGATATAAATGCTAATAGATTATGTAGAAGACTTGGCAGTTATTAAGGATTAAATAGTATTGTGGAGTCGACACATGTATAGTATCATGGAGAGGAGGAAGACAGTTATTAGCGTAAGGGCTACATGTTCGGTACACACATAGATTTGGGCCGATAGTGTCTCGTATGAGCGCTACATACTGCCCCGGGGCCGATAGTTCTCGTATGAGAGCTACTTTCTGCCCATGGTCGATAATGTCTCTTATGAGCGCTACCTACTACCACTCTCTCTCTATCTATGCTGAACACCTAAGCTCCTGCGTAAAACGTTGTCTTCTCAAAGTGTTTATCACATAGAATGGTTAGGAACCATTATGCATGTATATTTTCTGTTGAGCACTTACTATTCAGTTTATGGCATGATATTATGTGTCTTGTTACGTCCCTCTGAGGACCTGGTGATCTCTCCAATGTGTGTTTCATGAGTTTTGCAGGTGCTCTAGCTAAGGCTATGTCTTCCTTCCTCCGTGATGATTGCTCTTGGACTCGTCACTTGCTCTCACTTGTGCAATTCTTTCCTTGTATATTTTCCATATTTAATATAGTTGGTAGTGGATTTGTCTTCGCCCAACTATTGTGTACATGACAAACTCAAAAATTACTTTTATTTCATTATTTATTTTCGTGGATGAGATTTAGTGTCTTGGCTTTCTACATTTATAGCTTATGTTTACATACGAGCCGTATATTTACTCGTCTGTATACAGCTGTCATGATACGTAACTAGTCCCAAGTATTTTAGGACTGGGCGTTACATGTTTTTGTGGAGGCCCATACAGGTCAAGTTTGCCGTTTCGGTTACATGACTGTACCTAGGGGGCCTGCAATATAGGATTAGAATCTAGGAATCTCATCCACATACTTGATCACCTTCCTTGACCTTACTTGATTTCCATATTCCGACTCCCGTGGCTTTTCTTGATTTTTGCATCTTGCTTGAACTTTTTCTACCAATACCCTATCATCTCATGCTTAAACATGGTTAGAAGATGACTACACTACTATATACTTATTGGTCAACCCATGGCTAGAAGGATTACATTGGCAGTTAGTATACATTAGTGTCATATATGAGCTATGAAGGTATTTATTTTGAAGATTAGTTAATTCCAAGTTGGGTAGTAGCAAATTACTGCCTTTAAAGGATAATTAGAATTATATTTGTTATTACAAGGTTGTACACATGGGGATAGCTAGATCGAGAAAACAAATTTTTATTTATGAATTTTTTTGAAATGGTGAAATAGTTATGATTATTTAGGGATATGAAATCGATTGAGAAATAACTTAAGTTTTTTTTTTCATATTGTGACGCATAATTTACGATTAACTTTAAAAGTTGGGTTGTTATATTATAAAGTTTATCTCGAGATTATTTAAGGAATTTTAATTATAATTTTTTAGACAACTAGAGAAGGCGAAAGTTTAGTTTGAGAGAGCTTGAGGCTTTAAATTGAGTCGAACAATTTATAAGTTTGAAGAAATGATGGTAAAAAATTAAATATTTAGAGGTTATGAAAGCGACTTTGAAGGAAAATTTTAAATTTTAAATTGTGTCATATGATCTATGATTTAAAAAGTTAGTTAGATTTCAAGTTTAAAGCCTTGATTATGGATATTTAAATTTTTGGTAAAAAAAAATTTAATTTGAGTTACATGATTTGTGATTGATGAAACCGGCCAAGAGTTTATCTCGAGGTACATTTGAGAATTAGAAAATTTTAAAAGTGATGGCTTACTATGAAAAACTTAGTTGTGCCGCATTAGATATGATGAAGGTTATTTGGAATTTATTTAAAGGAAATTAAACTTTAAGTTATGATTAAATACTTGATGGAGTATCTTGAGATTTTATTTCGAAACTGTTGAGGAACTAAAAATTTGAAATTAGATCATATATTGGTAGAGGCCCAAGAAGCCAGCAAGTCACCCTAATGGGATACAAGTAATCCTCATTAATTGCCATGATAGTGGTATATACTCGAGTGTAGTTAAGTCATCTGCCAAACTTTGTAAAGATATCTTAATCTTGACTCACTCGACATTCCCTCAAATCTAGATTTTATCGTGACCTTCTAACCATTTGAAATTTAAAAAATAATTGGATTGTTCCGTGACCATACTCCATCTAAGTGGCTATCATATCTCTAGAAACCGTAATCCTAACTTATTTACCTCGATCTTCTAGAATCTGAATTATCTTTATGTCATGCTTTAACTTGGTCATTTATTTTGTGTGATAATCATTAACTCCTGAACTCACACTTTCTATTTTAAAAATCTTTTGTGCCTTTACCGTGACTTGGATATTTGGAGCACAACACTAGACTTTTTCAGCCAACAAATTCTATACACAAGACCTAGACGAGCCCACATTCATGTAGGTATATCATGTCCCACTAAAACCTGCCTCCTTGTACTCTATTTTTTTGATACGACTTTCTAGTCAAAAGACTAAACTATAACCATTACCATGGTACCCAAAATATTTTTACATCAATTAGGAATTCAACCTTGAGTCAATTCGTTCGACCCGATATGATTATGTTCTTCTTAAAATGCTTAACCTTGTGGTATCTTGATTGCTTGACTCATAGTTCCATCACACTACTAGTTTAACTCTTGTAAGTTGAGTAGAATACCTCACGACCTAACCAACCTTTTTCCTTGTGGACCATATTGATAGCTTCACTTAGACTATAGAAATTAGTGGACCCTAACTTATCTAGTCAACCAAACCGACTGTATAGCCCAAACTTCGAGCGAGACTTGGATTTTGAAAGATCTTGGACTATGTAATTTCTTCATCATTACCTCTCTACTTATATTTTGACTACTTGATGTTACTAAATTAGCATTAGTTTTGCAAGCTTACTCTTTTTATCGAGCTTGTTCATGACATATTTTATTGGGCACGCCCACTTACATATCGTCTAATCAGAACCGGTGCACGATGGTCTGATCAACCAAGTGTACTTTGGTTCGCTTTTCGTATATCATTCTACGTAGATGGAGACATAGTCAAACTTGTCCTAGAGTCTCATCCGCGACTGCCTTGACAATTCTCTTGAATTATTTAATCGCCTTTGAACCACATATTGGTAGTAAAGACATATTCCTTGATATTTTACCTATTCTAGACAAAGCTAGTACTTGATAGATAGTTAGGCCAAACTATTCTCTTATGACCATGATATTTGTTTCTACTTGGGAATAATTAGCCACTGACCAACTAATGTGACTATATTCCCATCTTGATTTAACTTTTTCCTCGACCTTAGATCCATTATCTCGACCCTCTTGGAACTTGAGAATGATTAACTCTAAACAATGACACCTATATTCTCTCAATTGATTGCCTTAATCTAGTCGATCCTTTAAACTCTTCATTCTATGCCTTATCATGATTAACCTTAACCCTAAAACTATCTTATTTCGTGGTGATAACTAGCAACCCACATTCAATTCCATCTTCATGATTTAATCTTGAGATCGCGATGCATGTTCTTATTGAATATCGTCCCTTGTCTCGTCAAATGAATTGTTCATACTTTCTTATCGTTAAACTCCGGTACCCTACATATTCCTAAATTTTGAGGACGAAATTCTTATAAGTTGGGTAGGATGTAAACCCCCTAATTTTTTTTATATAATAATTTGAGTATTTAATTTTTTGTACTTCGTATTTATACAATGCGTGTAATTCATATTTTCATAATTTCTCGTTGAGTACGAATATGTACGAGGCACATATTTTAGAAAGATATTTTGATCATAGATTTTACTTAAATAGGAGAAATAAGGTTTTAAAATAATATATGATAAATATCTTATATTGCTTAACATGATAAATGCATCACTTTATTTTATTTAGTTATTATAAAAAGGCTAATTTAATTTATGGTACAAAATAAATAGTAATTTTAATTACTATATTTCATATAAATATTCTTTTGCATACAAGGTAAATGAATTCTGATTTATGTATATAATTTGAATTTTGAAATTAATTATTAATTTATTTTAATAGTTATGAAAATGTAAATTGAGATTTTATTGGACTTAATAATTGAGTAATTATGATAAATTCTATTGGGAAAGAATTATTTTAAATAAACTTGAATTAAAAAGAATTTTATTTTTATTGAATTAGATTTGATAAATCAGTTCAAAAAGTTGATTTAAATTTATTGTCTTTATCTAATTGGAATTTAAATAATCCCAATCATTATCCTAATGGGAATTTCCACCTCATATATAAGGAGAGGTACTCTTCAATAATTTTCTCCATCCACAGATTGTGCATCGTGTCTGTGCTTCCCATCCACTATATTTCTTATTTGTACAAGTACGTTGTTCATCCGTGCCCGACAACCCCGGACACAATCCATCTCCATCCTCGTGTCACGTAGGACACCAACTCAGCCTGTGTCGGACAACCTTGACACATCCCGAAACCTGAACCCAAAACCAAATCCTGTCGCTACCTCGGCCCTATCATCACCTCCAGAACCACGGCCACTGCTACCCCGACCATCCTAACCCGACTCCCAGTTCTTCCCCGCCAAACCTTGCCATCACAGAAAACCACCAATGGCATCGTTCCACCATCATGAATCTGCCACGGCCATCCCCGGCCACGTCCACCGCCAACAGCATCAGCATTACCACCTCCACCAAGCTTCCCCATCGGACCTCCTTGCATCGACAACAACTACCGACCACCAGTCATCACCATCCCAACCACTACCATAACCCCAACTTCTGCCCCGTCTCCGCCATCAACACCGCCGTCACTATGCTCCGGCCAATAATCGGAACCACGTCCGAGGTATCCAGCCATCCCCCAATCCGTCGTCACCGCACCACCGGGAACTCGCCCACACCAGCCGCTCCACCACCACCAAACCCACAACACCACCAGCAAAAAAAATAGATATACAAAACCCTAACCTCCAACTTACCCCTGACCGACCGACCTCCGTGCCAGTGAAGCCCATCCCCGCCGCCGTGAGCCGCGGTCGGGTGCTGCAGCCACTTTTCGGTGCCGACTTCGCGGCCGCCTCCCCCGCTGACCGCTCGATCTTCGGCGTTGATTCGCGCCTTTACGACGCAAGGGCTGCACCATAGATGCACAACCGCCGCGCCCTTCTTCCACCTGCTCCCGCCGCCCGGATTAGTGTGCCACCACCAAACCCTAGCGCCTCCCGCTGCTGGCGCGCCTCCACCCGATTCCGGTTAAGGACCGCCTGCCCAGACTTCACCGGACCAGTGCCTCCGCCCCAGAAACAGCGGAGCCAACCGTCGCGCTCGCCGAAAAACCCCCGCCGAGCTTTCCTCGGTAAGCCCCCTTTCTTTCCACTCTCTCTCTCTCTCACTGTTACAATTTGGGAAGAGAGTATTAATAGTGTTATTATTGGTTGTATTAATAGTTTTGTTATTGTTAGTTTTATTATTAGTATTATTATTATTAGTTTTACTATTAGTATTATTATTATTATTATTCTTATTATTAGAATTATTATTACTATATTATCATTATTATCATTATTATTATTATTATTATTATTATTATTATTATAATATTTTGTTAGTTTAGTAACAGTCTAGGAATACTTGTATTATTAGGATTATTGTTATGATTACTACTATTTGGTAAAATATCTAAGTATAAATAAAAGGGTATTGTAATATTTTTCTATAATTAATATTAGTAGTAATATTTCGGAAATTTATAAATAGGTATAGTAAGATATTTGTGAAAAATATTATTATAAGATATTACATAGACAGTCCTTTAAACTTTTATCTTGTCCAACTTAGTTTGAATCTAAAACTATATTTTTCTAACAACTAAAATATATTCTTTTATCTCAAAAATCATATTTTACAAAGTTAGTCTAAAAACGATCTATAATTTTTCAAGTATTTTTCTAGAAATTATTTGGACTAATAAAAATGTAAAGTCAAATATTATAATATTTCTAAAACTAGTAGAAGTACTTATCTCTAGAAATTCTCTTCGAATTATCCCTATTGCTCATGACTAATCGTGTGTCCTATTTTCTCGTGACTTCGAACCCTTACATACTGGCCTTGACAATTGGACAGAACAAGACTTGTGGGATCATCGCACCACATCAGACGACACCCCAGGTAAGACACCTTTCCTTTACTGTTTAAATTTCCTGCTTAATATCATGCATGTTGTATTTATTTTCAAGTTGTTTCTTTCTAAAATTATATGTAGATGCAAATTATTATACTTTATGCAATTGGCTTAGAGTTAAGGGACCACCGCTTGTTTAGTGCATCTCATAAACTGTCACGTTGTGCCACGGATTGTGTGTGAGTTGTGAGTCGCATATAGATACGGACTTGCGTGCTGACTGATCATTGGTGCGTACAGGCCGTGCGTTAGGATATAACTGCTAATAGATTATATAGAAGACTTGGCAGTTATTAAGGATTAAACAGTGTCATGGAGTCGACACATGTATAGTATCATAGGAAGGGGAAGACAATTATTAGCTTAGGAGCTACATGTTCAGTACACACATAGATTTGGGCTGATAATGTCTCGTATGAGCGCTATTTATTGCCCCGGGGCCGATAGTTCTCGTATGAGAGCTACTTTCTGCCCATGGTCGATAGTGTCTCTTATGAGCACTACCTACTACCAGTCTCTCCATCTATGCTGAACACCTAAGCTCATGCGTAGAACGTTGTCTTCTCAAAGTGTATATCACATAGAATAGTTAGGAACCTTTACGCATGTATATTTTCTATTGAGCTCTTACTATTCAGTTTATGACATGATATTATGTGTCTTGTTACGTTCCTCTGAGGACCTGGTAATCTCTCCAGGTGTGTGTTTCGTGATTTTTGCAGGTGCTCTAGCTAAAGCCATGCCTTCCTTCCTCCGTGATGATTTCTCTTGGACTCGTCACTTGCTCTCGCTTGCTCAATTCTTTTCTTGTATATTTTTCCATATTTAATATAGTTGGTAGTGAATTTGTCTCCGCCCAACTATTGTGTACATAAAAAACTTAAAAATTGCTTTTATATCATTATTTATTTTTGTGGATGAGATTTAGTGTCTTGGCTTTCTACATTTACAGCTTATGTATACATATGAGCCGTATATTTACTCGTATGTATACAGCTGGCATGATATGTAACTAGTCCCAAGTATTTTCGGACTGGACGTTACAAAAGCTGATCACGTTCGACACTTTTACTTTTGCCAATGATACCGCTTCTTCCTACTTGGAGAAGTAGTCAGGGATAAACTAATATCCTTTGGAGGAAGGCGGGCTGATTGGCCTAACGATATCCATTCCCTATGCTTCAAATAGCCAGAAGGCCACAGTAGGGTGTAGATGCTCTAAAGGTCAGTGAATGAAGTCTGCATGTAATTGACATGACTGGCATATCTTCGTATATTCTACGGCGTCCGCCATCATAGTGGTCCAGTAATAGCCCATACAACGCAGTCGATCTTGCAACTTAGGACCAGGTTGATGAGCTCCACAAGTCCCATCATGTGTCTCTCGGAGCACTTCCTGCGCCTCTGTCTGGAATTGGTACCTGAGGAGGACTCCATCATATGAACGACGGTACAATATTTTGGTAGCTGTGTCAAAGAAGAATTAGAGGAAATGTCTCCTGATGGAAGCCGCCTCCTTTGGGTCTTCGGGTAGAATCCCGTATACCGTGTCACCCTCATTTCCCGCATTTTCCCGTATTTCGTATTTTTACTCGTATCTGGATTTTGGCATGTATTTTATTTTTCTCAACTGGTGGAATTTTGGTATTTCTCATATTCTTGGGTTTTTGGCATGGCTCGGTTTTAATTGGATTGGGTTTGGTTTGGTTTAATGAAGCATTGGATCACCTTAACCTATTCTCCACCCTCAATACACCACATCCTACCCTCTTTATAACTCCACCAACTTTTTCTCTCTCTTCATAAACTACCATTATTTCTTCTTCTCCTTCCTCAACACAACTCTCTTCTCCTTCCTCTCCATACACCCACCTATAGGCAAGTGCACCTTGCCACCACATGAGAACCCTCTTTTATTTGTCCATTTGCTAGATTAGGACTTGGTGATCAACATTTGAACTTGGTATTTTGTGATTTGGAGTCTCCATTGTTCTAGATCTAGGTTTTTTCTATTTTCGGTTTTGTATGGTTTTGATCTACTTAAGTTAGATTTCTATGGGTTTTGATGTTTCCATGTGGAAGAGAGTTCAATTCCACCCTGGTTAGAACTTTAGAAATCTGGATTTGGAGTTCGGATGACCAAGTTGTGATGCCTTGAAGTTTTGGAGCCATTGGAGCTTCTTCTCAGCCATGGAGAAGAAGACCCAGACCCTGCGTGCGTATTTTTACGCGTATGCAGCTCTCTGCTTGCGTGCTTTTGCATATACGCAGCTCTCAGGCGTGCGTAACTTTTCACGTATGCCGCTCTCAGGCGTGCGTGACTTTTTACGTATGCCGCTCTCAGGCGTACGTGACTTTTCACGTATGCCGCTCTCAGGCGTGCGTGACTTTTCATATATGCCGCTCTCAGGCGTGTGTGACTTTTCACGTATGCTGCTCTCAGGCGTGCGTGACTTTTGTTCGTACGCAGCTCATGCGTGCGTGACTTTTGTTCGTACGCAGCTCATGCGTGCGTGACTTTTGAGCGTACGCAGCTCATGCGTGCGTGACTTTTGTTCGTACGCAGCTCATGCGTGCGTGACTTTTGAGCGTACGCAGCTCCTGCGTTCGTGACTTTTGAGCGTACGCAGCTCATGCGTGCGTGACTTTTGTTCGTACGCAGCTCATGCGTGCGTGACTTTTGAGCGTACGCAGCTCCTGCGTGCGTGACTTTTGAGCGTACGCAGCCCTCATGCGTGCGTGACCTTGAGCGTACGCAGCTCTCCCGACCCCTTGCTTAACCCTTTGGCTCTTTGAGTTTTGGTCTTATTTCTTTAGGCTTGGCTCTTCTATAGCCCTGCATATTAATATTTTATTAGATATTTTACGCCCATTTTATATCCTTATGCCTTTTGTTATGAACTTGATTTTACTTAATATGCTTGAAATGACTATTGTACATGGCATGGTATGGCAAGGAACTAGCTTAACATGATAGTAGCCCGTCGTGGCGTACTCCTGACAAGTACCCTGACATGATTTAGCTTAATGCTATTGTGACGGCTAATTAACTTGACTTGCCTTGACACCGTGGGTAGTTCTTCTTGCTTGCTTGTTAAAACCACTTGTCCTGTCTTGCATCATGTCTAGGATGGGACTCCTGAGTACCATGGTCAGGAGTACCTACTAAAATGGATTAAGGTTAATAACTAGAATAACTCAGTAGTCATGAAGAGATGACACAGCTACAGGCAATCCCGTTACCTGGGCGCTCTTGGGATCTGTAGCCTGCCGTCGAGTAGGGCACATTTCCAGCACACCGTCGCGTGTTGCACCCTCTAAGTCACCTAAGGGTACATTTTGTCTTTTGGGCGATTTACCCACCTGAATTCAACCCCTAATTTTTGACCTGGATAACCTGGATGGTCTGCAGGGCTTGTGGCTGTGGAATAATCTCACTGCATCTTGTTAGTAATTAGGCCTGTGGTAACCCTAGTTATTTAAAGTAGTAAGCCGTAGTATCTGTTTGGCCGTGATTGATTGAATGAGGTATAACCAGTCTAGCCATGTCCTGATCCAGTACAAGATTACTTCCTGTCTTGATTTCTTACATTATTATCTTGCCGATAAATGGTGGGAAACCAAGTTCTATTCAGACGAAGGATTACAACCCCGATCCTTGCTTGGTTTACGGGTTGTAACCTGGCTATCGGAATAGTTCCATGGTTATCTTGTCGTATATCATCCTGATATATTTTCGTAATTCTAGTTTTAATATAATATTTTCTTGTGCTGATTGCTGGCTTTTGTTCTTATTTCGTGGCCCCCTTGTGGCACTTGCTCTTTCTGGGGTTGACCCAGCTGGTTTTGTGTGGCCAGATTTCGGAGCAGCTTTCGAGGATCTACCAAGCTTCCAGCCCAATGGTGGCGACTAGAAGGAACCCGGGCTACGAGTGGGTTTTCTATTTTGTTTCGCTCACTCTATTGTAAAACTATTCTTTTGAGGCATTTAGCCGACGAGCACCTGTTAGCTCGATGCACTGTACTTACTGTCTGCCTACGGGCTGTAAACATGATTAACAAATCCTGGGGTTGATCATGTATGACTTAACTCTTGCTAGTCCTAACATTTTATAATGACTAGCTTCATGATCAGCTGAATATGTGATATTTGGGACGCCTTATTATTGTATATTTAATGATCATACATCTTGCGACCTTACTTACTTGCTTGTGATTGAGACATTAGGCTTGTTCATGACCATAAGAAACTGTTGGCTTGTAGTAAACCCTCATATTTTTAGACAGCCGTGACCGTATATCGAGGTGGTCTTCTATTTCAATATACGTAGCTGGCTATGTCTGCCCCCGCTCTCCAGTATTCTGGTTCTTGGGCGTGACATGGTTTAAGTGGTGGCCCATGCAGGTCTTGTCAATCAAGAAATGTGAGGGTTTACCGAATAGATGTCTCAATCAGTATTCGCCCTTGATCTCCGCCTCTATTTTCAAATCCCTGAAATTCTTGCCCTGATTACATACTTATATCGTTGCTCTGTTCTCGTCCTTCCTTATTGTTTCCCTGTGTCGTCTTCCTCAGCGGCACTGTACCTGACCCTGCCGATCAGCAAGAAGGAGCACCTCCAATGGACCAGCAGCAACCCGGAGATCAAGCCCAGCATTCCGGGGTAGCCTCCAGAGTTGTGCCTACTGGAGGAGAGTCACCAGTTCGGCCCGTCCAGCCCGCAGAGCCAGATGATGGTACCTTAATAGGCCTCATCAGAACCTTGATAGCTTCCCAGGATCGTCGAAGCGATGCCCTGCACCAGACAGTTCAAGATGCTTTGACCCGAGGCGTACATCCAGGGAACCAGGCGGCCAACAGCTTCAAGCGATTGAACCCTCCTTTCTTCGACGGCAGCGAGGATACGATTGCCGCGGATGCATGGCTTCAGGATACCGAAGTGATTCTAGAAGCAGCTAGGACACCCGAGAATGAAAAGGTGGCGGTGGTACGCCTGCAGTTGTTGGACTTGGCTCGCAGTTGGTGGGCGGTGCAAGCCATAGGATTAGTGGCACCCATTGCTTGGGCAGTATTTAAAGAGAGGTTCCAGACGAAGTATTTTGATGCTGTGGCTCGGTACGACCTGCAGACCAGATTTACCAACTTGAAGCAAGGAGGCAGAACAGTTGACAATTATGCGTCGGAGTTTTCTAGACTCGGTAGGTTTGCCCCCACCTTGGTGGCGACCAAGTTTGATAGGGCCCAGCGGTTCCAGCAGGGACTACATTTAGAGATCTTCTTGGCGGTTGAGCAGTTCGAGCACCAGACGTTCGATGCAGTCTTGAGAGCAGCTAGGACGCATGAGTACACCTTCCAGAGGATCGTAGATAGGATCGGAGGTAGGAAACGGTCCCACAGTCAGATGCACCAATCATCAGCTCCAGCCCTGGAAGCTAGGGGATTGACCATTGGGACTCCAAGGCGGGCGGCCTCAGTAACGTCGGTTCAGCATTCGACCCCGACGTACCCGCAGCAGCAGAAGCAGAAGCAGCCTTCCGCGATAGGATGTTCTCATTGCTGGAAGCCAGGGCATATGGTGGCAGATTGTCGCAGGGCGCAAGGATTGTGCCTGGCTTGTGGAGCAGCAGATCATAGGATAGAAGCTTGCCCGAATAAGGGTGGTTCATCCACATCCAACCTTTCCAGCTCTTCGGTGAGAGGACCGGCCCCAGTACCAGCTCAGCAGCAGCAGTATCAGTCTTCGAGGCCCTTGCCGCCTCAGTCTCAGGCATTCCAGCAACAGCACCCCCAGTAGTATGCACAAGCCCAAGCTCAGACCCAGAATAGACAGAGAGGTTTCCAGCAGAGGGGACCAGTAGCCAGAGGACAAGGTCAGGCCATGATGATGGCTATGGAAGAAGAAGTTGCACCAGGTGAGGTTGTGGCAGGTACTATTCTCGTCAACTCCTCTCCAGCGTCTGTATTATTTGATTCTGGTGCATCGCATTCATTTATGTCTGCACGATTCACGACACGGATAGGATTGGAGCCCGAGTCATTATCAGTGAGGCTCAATATACTTACTGGTATGGCCTTGTGGAAGTAGATCGAGTGTTTTCCTCGTATCAGATCGTAGTTAGCGGTAGGGAGTTCCCCGCTAGATTCATAGAGTTTCCTATGGCAGACTATGATGTAGTCCTAGGCATGGATTGGTTGAGGAACCAGTATGCTAGGATAGACTGCCATATTGGCAGAGTTATCTTTAGTATCCCCGGCGAGCCAGAGTTTTCGTTTTCCAGAGGCGCAGTGGAGCCATCTTCCCCAGCATTGCGGATGGCAGTAGCAGCAGTGCAGTACCCCGGATAGTTGAAAAGTTTCCAGATGTCTTTTCAGAGGAGCTTCCAGGGATGCCGCCGGAGCGGGAGATTGAGTTTACTATAGACTTGATTCCCGGGTCAGCACCAATATCAGAGCGAGTCTACAGGATGGCGCCTTCAGAGTTGGAAATTTTATACAAGATGATTGAAGAACTGAGGACCAAGGGATTCATCCGTGCTAGTGGATCGCCATGGAGAGCCCCGATGCTTCTTGTGAAAAAGAAGGATGGTACGTCCAGGCTATGTGTTAATTATCGTACCTTGAATTCGGTGACAATCAAGAACAGATACCCTCTTCCGAGGATAGATGACTTGTTTGATCAGCTCAGAGGGGCTTCAGTGTTCTCGAAGATCGACTTGCGATCGGGATACCACCAGATCAGAGTCAGAGAGTAGGACATCCCGAAGACAGCATTCAGATTGAGGTATGGACATTGGGAGTTCCTTGTTATGCCCTTTGGAGCGACCAATGCGCCGGCCGTATTTATGGACCTCATGAATCGCATTTTTATGCCTTACTTGGATCAGTTCGTGATCGTGTTCCTAGATGACATCCTGGTCTACAGCAAGAGTGAAGCAGAGCATGTGCAGTATCTCAGAATCGTCCTTCAGACGCTTAGGGAGCATCAGTTGTATGCCAAGTTCAGTAAATGCGAGTTCTGGCTCGATCGCATTTCATACTTGGGTCACATTATTGCCCGAGGAGGAGTGGAAGTGGATCCCTAGAAGATTATGACTATCGAGTCATGGCCGGTACCCAGCTCAGTTGCAGAGGTTTGTAGCTTCCTAGGATTGGCCGGCTACTACCGGCGGTTCGTTTCAGATTTCATAAGGATTTCGGCGCCGATGACCCAGTTGACCCGCAAGGATGTGCCGTTTGTTTGAACAGCAGAGTGTCAGGAATCATTTGAGAAGTTGAAGCGAGGTCTGATAACGGCTCCCATTCTCACCCTTCCAAATGGGACCGTAGGATTCACCGTTTATTGCGACGCTTTAGGCAGAGGATTGGGGTGTGTCTTGATACAGCATGGGAAGGTAATATCTTATGCGTCACGTCAACTTTGTGATCATGAGAAGAATTACCCGACCCATGACTTAGAATTGGCGACGGTAGTGTTTACTTTGAAATTGTGGAGACACTACTTGTACGGAGATAGAGTGGAGATCTTTACTGATCATAAGAGCTTGAAGTATGTTTTCACCCAGAAGGACCTTAATATGCGGCAGAGAAGATGGCTCGAGCTACTGGTGGACTATGATATGGATTTACAATATCATCCCGGGAAGGCCAACGTTGTAGCAGATGCATTGAGCAGGAGAGCCGGAGTTTATTTCCTGACGACGCAACCAGAATTATTGGCAGATCTTCAGAAGATGGGAATTGAAGTGGTTCTTCCAACCAGCGTGGCATTAATGGCCAGCCTACAGGTTCAGTCCAGCATAGTTGAGAGAATCCGGGTGGCGCAGTCAACAGATTCCAAGATCCAACGACTCAGAGCAGAGTGTGAAGCAGGAAGAAGGCCAGAGTTATGTATCCATGAAGACGGTACACTTCGGCACGGCACTCGTCTTTCTGTACCTAGTGGAGATATCAGACAGGAAGTCATGGCAGAAGCTCACAGCTCACAATATTCTATTCATCCGGGTGGTACAAAGATGTACCGTGATATTCGTCAGCATTTCTGGTAGAATGGTATGAAGAGGGAGATAGCCCGGTTTGTCTCTCGGTGTTTGGTTTGCCAACAGGTTAAAGCTGAACATCAGAGACCCGCTGGACTTCTTCAACCCTTACCGATCCCAGAATGGAAATAGAAACATATAACCATGGATTTCGTGACCAGATTGCCCAGATCTCCGGCCGACAGAGATGCCATTTAGGTAATTGTGGACAGGCTTACCAAGGTGGCACACTTTCTCCCATTCAGAGTTGGGCTATCGACGACGCAGTTAGCAGAGATGTATCTCAGGCAGATCGTCAGGCTTCACGGCGTGCCAGTCAGCATCACCTCGGACAGGGATTCAAGATTTACGTTACACTTTTGGCATAGCTTGCAGAAGAGTTTGGGGACTCGCCTTCAATTCAGCTCAGCTTATCACCCGCAGACAGATGGCCAATCAGAGCGCACAATCCAGACCCTTGAAGATATGTTGAGATCCTGTACCCTTGACTTCGATGGTTCATGGGAGAATCATCTGCACCTGGTAGAATTCTCATACAACTACAGTTATCAGGCCAGTATCCAGATGGTACCTTTCGAGGCTCTTTATGGTAGGAAGTGCAGATCCCCGCTAGCATAGGATAATGTCGGAGAGAGGCAGATGCTCGGACCCGAATTGATTTCCCAGACGGATGAAGTGGTCAGGAAGGTCAGAGATCACCTCCGAGTTGTCCAGGACCGCCAGCGCCATTGGGCCGATGCTCATCGGCGTCCCTTAGAATTTACTGTCGGCGACCATGTATTCCTTAGGATCTCGCCTAACCGCGACGTCATTCGCTTCGGCGTGCGGGGAAAGCTTAGTCCTAGGTATATAGGACCGTTCGATATTCTAGAGCGAGTAGGAGATGTATCCTATCGTCTCGCTCTTCCGCCGTCGCTAAGTGAGGTGCATGATGTATTCCATGTGTCCCAATTACGACGGTATATTTCGAACCCGAGCCACATCCTAGACCATTGGAAATTGGTTGTTGGTACCAACCTTTCGTATGAGGAGAGGCCCGTGTCTATATTGGACCGGAGGGAGAAGATACTCAAGAACAAGACTATTAAATTAGTCCGTGTTGCTTGGGGTCATCACTCTCTAGGTGAGTCAACGTGGGAGCGTGAGGACGACATCCGATCACAATATCCCTACCTGTTTGACTCGTGAGGTATAATATCTTTCTTATGCCTTACGTTTTCCCTTCCTTGCTTGCATTGTATGATTGTATGATTGAACTGCTTAGTGTAACTTGCCTGTGCTTAATGTAGCTTGTCGTGACAATCTCTAACTCCTTGATTAAATTTCGAAGATGGAATTCTTTTAAGGTGGATAGAGTTGTCACCCTCATTTTTCGTATTTTCCCGTATTTCGTATTTTTACTCGTATCTGGATTTTGGCATGTATTTTATTTTTCTCAACTGGTGGAATTTTGGTATTTCTCGTATTCTTGGGTTTTTGGCATGGCTCAGTTTTAATTGGATTGGGTTTGGTTTGGTTTAATGAAGCATTGGATCACCTTAACCTATTCTCCACCCTCAACACACCACATCCCACCCTCTTTATAACTCCACCAACTTTTTCTCTCTCTTCATAAACAACCATTATTTCTTCTTTTCCTTCCTCAACCGAACTCTCTTCTCCTTCCTCTCCATACACCCACCTATAGGCAAGTGCACCTTGCCACCACATGAAAACCCTCTTTTATTTGTCCATTTGCTAGATTAGGACTTGGTGATCAACATTAGAACTTGGTATTTTGTGATTTGGAGTCTCCATTGTTCTAGATCTAGGTTTTTCCTATTTTTGGTTTTGCATGGTTTTGATCTACTTAAGTTGGATTTCTATGGGTTTTGATGTTTCCATGTGGAAGAGAGTTCAATTCCACCCTGGTTAGAACTTTGGAAATCTGGATTTGGAGTTCGGATGACCAGGTTGTGATGCCTTGAAGTTTTGGAGCCATTGGAGCTTCTTCTCAGCCATGGAGAAGAAGACCCAGACCCTGCGTGCGTGTTTTTACGCGTACGCAGCTCTCTGCTTGCGTGCTTTTGTATGTACGTAGCTCTCAGGCGTGCATGACTTTTCACGTATGCCGCTCTCAGACGTGCGTGACTTTTCACGTATGCCGCTCTCAGGCGTGCGTGACTTTTCACGTATGCCGCTCTCAGGCGTGCGTGACTTTTCATATATGCCGCTCTCAGGCGTGCATGACTTTTCACGTATACCGCTCTCAGGCGTGCGTGACTTTTGTTCGTACGCAGCTCATGCGTGCGTGACTTTTGTTCGTACGCAGCTCATGCGTGCGTGACTTTTGAGCGTACGCAGCTTATGCGTGTGCGTGCGTGACTTTTGAGCGTACGCAGCTCCTGCGTGCGTGACTTTTGAGCGTACGCAGCCCTCATACGTGCGTGACCTTGAGCGTACGCAGCTCTCCCGACCCCTTGCTTAACCCTTTGGCTCTTGGAGTTTTGGTCTTATTTCTTGAAGCTTGGCTCTTCTATAGCCCTGCATATTAATATTTTATTAGATATTTTACGCCCATTTTATATCCTTATGCCTTTTGTCATGAACTTGATTTTACTTAATATGCTTGGAATCACTATTGTACATGGCATGGTATGGCAAGAAACTAGCATAACATGATAGTGGTCCGTCGTGGCACACTCCTGACAAGTGCCCTGACATGATTTAGCTTAATGCTGTTGCAACGGCTAATTAACTTGACCTGCCTTGACACCGTGGGTAGTTCTTCTTGCTTGCTTGTTAAAACCACTTGTTCTGTCTTGCATCATGTCTAGGATGGGACTCCTGAGTACCACGGTCAGGAGTACCTACTAAAATGGATTAAGTTTAATAACTAGAATAACTCAGTAGTTATGAAGAGATGACACAGCTACAGGCAATCTCGTTACCTGGGCGCTCTTGGGATCTGTAGCCTGCCATCGAGTAGGGCACATTTCCAGCACACCGTCGCGTGTTGCACCCTCTAAGTCACCTAAGGGTACATTTTGTCTTCTGGGCGATGTACCCACCTGAATTCAACCCCTAATTTTCGACCTGGGTAACCTGGATGGTCTGCAGGGCTTGTGGCTGTGGAATAATCTCACTGCATCTTGTTAGTAATTAGGCCTGTGGTAACCCTAGTTAGTTAAAGTAGTAAGCCGTAGTATCTGTTTGGCCGTGATTGATTGAATGAGGTATAACCAGTCTAGCCATGTCCTGATCCAGTACAAGATTGCTTCCTGTCTTGATTTCTTACATTATTATCTTGCCGATAAATGGTGGAAAACCAAGTTCTGTTCAGACGAAGGGTTACAACCCCGATCCTTGTTTGGTTTACGGGTTGTAACCTGGCTATCGGAATAGTTCCATGGTTATCTCGTCGTATATCATCCTGAAATGTTTTCGTAATTCTAGTTTTAATATAATATTTTCTTGTGCTGATTGCTGGCTTTTGTTCTTGTTTCGTGGCCCCCTTGTGGCACTTGCTCTTTCTGGGGTTGACCCAGCTGGTTTTGTGTGGCCAGATTTCGGAGCAGCTCCCGAGGATCTACCAAGCTTCCAGCCCAATGGTGGCGGCTAGAAGGAACCCGGGCTACGAGTGGGTTTTCTATTTTGTTTCCTTGGACTTGCCAACCAAGGAAAGGGGTTTCTTGGATAGCTTCTTATGGGACGGAGAGTCCCAAGCAACATTGCATGAAGCAAGGTGGAGCTGTTCTTCTTCCTCACAAGTTTTCGGTCATAGCTTTTGAAAGACAGACCTCCTCTTTGGGGGTGATTGATCTGCTTGACAATAGCAGCAGTTGATGGTAATTTGAGTACAGTTGGGTTTTGATTTAGACACCAACTGTGTCTCAGATTCTTCTCAAACCTATGCTCACAGGCAAAAGAGGAAGTCTTCATGCCTCTACTTCCTTCGTGTACACAGGAGCGCTGTACGCAGTCGAAGAGATATGGAGAAGGAATTCTTTCTTCGAGTTCCTGTGGGTGAGGTCCGAGTATGCCTCAATCAGAGAGTCACTGATGATATACCCTCGGCCTTGAGTAGTACGAGTGGGTGCTCAATGATGGCGGGGTTCCAACGGACGAGGCTTCGGAGTGTCTGGGATGGACTTCTATAGCTTTCCATCGGCTGTGCGCGTTATTATCAAAGCGGGCCTCTAGTCTGCCATCATCGTAGCACTTTGATCACATGGGGCGAGTACTATAATGGATCTCCTCCTACTATGATTAGATAATGCGTAGTATTTGGAGTCCATCATGGCCATACCTGATGGCACGATTATTCTGTCAAAGACAGAAGTTCTCATCGGTGCAGCATCCTCTACGAGCGGGCGAGTCGTCATCTGCTCCTTTCAGCATTGTACCTTTGTCACACTTGCCATAGGATAGCCGTGATCTTCTCTGCATTTCCCGAGCATGGGATCAGAGAGAGATGACCTGGCATCAGCGATCGAAGGGATCTTCGGATCTTCATCGACAAGGGGGGTCTGAGATGCAGTCCCCTCCGTCGTACTGCTCGTCGCAGCTGCCTTAGGTACCCAGGTCCATCGAGTCTTCTTCGATTTTACGAACCGCTTCGATGGGCTAGACTTTTCTTCAGAAAGGAGATCATCAAAAGCTTTTGGTCGAAGCGTACGACCAACATCTTCTGAGAAGATCCCAGCAAGTCGTCATCAGATTGCATCACCACTTTCTTGTTGGAGAAGAAGGTAGTCCCCAGTAGAGTCTCCATCTTGTTCGAAATGATAAAAGGTCGAACAAACTTTTTATATATTGAACATAAAAAAGAGTACAATCGATTTTTATACGAAGAAATCTAAGTACAAAAGTTGCTGGGAAAGTGTGACGGTGGAGATCGAGCACTGCAGTGGCTTCTTTACTCCGTTGACGATCCGATGATGATATGAGACTTGCTCAGACTTTCTGGTGCCTTCGATGTAACTCTTGGGTTGTCGATCAGGAGGACGTCGAAGTTGAAGATTTTGATAATTCTGTGGATCTTCTTCTTCTTGTCGATCATGTTATTGGAGAAAAACATCTCCTATTTATAGGGAAGAGGAAAACATATATGATGTGCATTAGGGTTTCGAGATATGAAGAAATCTGTCATCCTTACATGGTGCGAGCTTCTGTGGCGGTGACACGTGGTGGGTGTTGAGATTCCCCTCAAAAGAGATCTCTGGTGGTTATCAAAATAACCAAAGGAGGTAACACATGACGCGTGCCGATTTGGTTGTTCGGATGTAGCCGAGCAAATCTTAGGATTTTATCTCAGATTTAGATTTTGTGTAATCTTCCTCTGAGATTTAAATCAATCTGATAAGGTATTCACATTTATCAACTTGATCAATCCCAATCCTATCTTTGAGAGAGGCGGTTTAACCAAACTGATTGGGTGGGTCCATGTCGTCTGTACTTCAGGCAAGATTGGCTGCACATTTGGGGTAACGAGTAGACTATACTTCTGGAGACGATGGAGCCTATGTGCTATAGGGCGACAAGTGGACTATGTTTCGAAGACAACGGGGCCTCTGTACTTTTAGAGGCAACGAGTAGGCTATGTTTCGCGTAAAGTCATTGTGCTTTAGGGCGACGAGTAGGCTGCGCCTTCAGATGGACTATTTTACTATGCTTTAGAGTAGCAGTCGGGCTTGTGATGGGGGCAAACAGTGTCTCTCAAGTCTTTGCTAAGAAAAAGGGGCTGTTGAACGAGCCGGGTACTTGGATCGAAGCAGCTGTCTGTACTTATGAGAAGGGGATGTACTGTCTGCGCCTTGAAGGCAAAGGGACATAGTGGGGTGCCTGTGCCTCCGATTGGAGATAGCTTAGCTTTTAAGTCTTCTTTTCAGAAGAAGTAAATGACTACCCTTGAATGCAGACTCCTTCTTAATTGTCACCATTAATTATGGAATTCCAAGAAGCATTTGAACAGTTTGGAGACTCACTTGAATGGGCCTATTAATTGAGACCCATTGTGCCGAGTCCTAGGCTCATCCCATTAATGAAGAAATTTTGACCGTCAGCCAAGTGGCCTATAGTTTGGACCACTTCCATTCCTATTTTAGGGGAAGTGTTCCTCTGAAGAGTCACTATCTTCTTTCTGGCACCCTTCACCACCATGTTTGATCCTGACTTAGCTTTAGACGGTTGCTGGCCTTGCATAAGTCGACTGTTGGTTGGAGCTTCTCTCGTTCGAAGGGGCCATATTCTTGTAGAAGAACTCTTTATAGAAGGAGCCGTCACCACTCCTGAGAAGTATCCAAGTATCCTCCCGAAGGAGTTTGACTCTACGCGATGTCTTGGAGGTGTTGGATGCCCTGACGACCGATTTTGGTCTGGTTGTCAGCCTAAAGCGCTACAGGTTGTACTCTGCTATGCTCATTCTGGGCTTTGCGACCTACTGTTCCTTCAGGGAGCTTGGGCTAATAGCTGCTTCAGGAAGTTGCTAGCTTTGGCCGAGCAATTGACGCGTGTTTAGAGGGTTGTACGTACAAGAAAGTCAGAATGCGCCTTGATGGAGATCAAACTTCTAGTATGCGTAGCAAGAAGAAAGACGCCTACACTTTGATGAAGACTAAGTCTATTGTAGACTCCTTTAGGTTCTGTTGAACCTGTGATCGATCCTTTGTAGAAGAAGTAGGATTAGTCCTTTACGTATAGCCTTGATGAATCTGTACTAGATCTTTGTTGGCATAATAATAATAGAACTTCTTTCTGTATCTTCTGTTGTCCTTTTAATACTCGGTCTGTGCCTTTGTATCATCCGCGCTGTGGTGGAGGAATGTTATCAGCTAAATTTTTTCATGCTTCTACTGTGGACATCCATATACGGGTCCAAATTAGGCTTCGACTTTGATGCTAAAGGCACAAGTTCTCCGTGTGAGGTCCATTGATAGTAATTCAGCATGAAACCCCTCGAGTATAAATGATATATCATGTCCATTTCTGAATGATATTTCAAGTTATGACATCTTACACATGGGCATTTAATTTTGGTACGGTCCATGTATTGAGGGAACGCCTTGAAGAACTGCAGGAACTGCTCTATCCCATGTATAAATTCATTCCCCATACCGCACATGTCATCAGGATGACGATTGTACATCCACAAACAATGCCTAAGATAGTAATTCATATCTATTTGAAGATAATTACGCAAATATAGATACACATTATTCGAGTATATTGTCCAAATGGATATATAGATGGATACACATGTGTATTAAATGAGTGTCATCACGTATTCAATGTCAGCCCTTCTTTTCGAAGAAAATTTACTTCTGCAAGCCATTCGAGGCTTTCATAGTTATACAGGATTTCCGAAAAATACTAAGAAAGGCCAAGTATTATAATTTTCGTCTCTAAGATTTTTCGTTCTTTACTATTTTCCTGATTTTTTTACTTCTTTCGTTCTTTATTTTTCTCCTATTTTCGGAAATCTGTATAACTCTAAAAGCCTCAAAAAGGCTTACATATGTAAATTTACTTTTCAGAGAATGGCTGACATGGACACTTGACTTCAGACTGAAACAGACACTTACCTAAGTATCTAAGATACCTAGCTAGCACTTAGCTACATATCACCTTAACTCTAGGTATTTGGGTATCATGTGGATATCATGTACCATGGTACACAATATCACATTAATACTCTCTTGTATCTTGATACTAGGATATAGTTTCAAATACCCATCACACTAACTCTACACACATTCATCAAAGTATCCTGAAATCAAGTGTCCCTATGAGCCATTCTCTCAAAAGGAAATACGACACAAAAGTTTTACAGACGTAAATTTCCTTTTGAGAGGATGGCTCACATGGATACTTGATTTCAGGCTAACACAAACACTTAACATATCTAGCTAGCACTTACGTAGCTAGCACTCTAGATACTTTCAATTAAACCCCAAACTTACCTTGACAATTACCTAATTCCTAAAATATCTTATACACTTCTAGGATACTCACTCTAGGTACTAGAATACTCTTTAGTATCTTAAATATCAAGATACTTACTTGTGACTTGACACTATACCAATCATATTCATTTCTGATATACTATAACATGTTTTATTTTTCGTATATACATTGGTAGGAGATGCGACACAAGCCTATATCCACACTCTAAACTAGAAAATACACCTATAATCATACTTAACTGACACATTGCCAAACTATGAACCAATAGGGAAGTATTCATAAATTCTCCTTAATAATAAATATTTATTAAATCCGTAGAGATACCTATATAATATGGTGTCCTCCAATGTTTTACTGAACCCTATCATAATAACTATTCATTATATCAGTCAACTTTAGGATCTTTTAGGTATTCTAGATACTTTTTAACTTTAGGGTCTTTTAGGCATCATATAAGTAGTATAATTGCATGATTGAAACAATAGTTTCTATATTTCCTTTCTCCTTCATTTCTAAAATAATATAAGTAGAATGAGTGACTTGTATATATAATATGGGAGAAAAGCAATGTGTATGTCCGTGTCTGTGTGTCATTAGGT
The DNA here is from genome assembly GCA_029216955.1 of Iris pallida. Lineage (NCBI taxonomy): Eukaryota > Viridiplantae > Streptophyta > Magnoliopsida > Asparagales > Iridaceae > Iris > Iris pallida. The sequence continues at coordinate 6,845,764 of JANAVB010009198.1, read as the reverse complement.
GTATGTCCGTGTCTATGTCTGTGTCAAGACATATGTTATATACAAAGAGATTTCGTGTCTGCGTGTCAGTGTGTGTATATTCGTGTCAGTGTCTGTATGTCCGTGTCTGTGTCTCAGTGTGTGTATGTCCTTATCCATGTCCGTGTTCATGTCTATGTCGTGGCAGAATGAGGGAGATAGGATTAGGATTAGGCGTTACATGAGCAAAGGGGTCATCGGGATAGAGGGGCACCGGGGTAGGGTTCAAGGGGGTCGAGGGGGGTCGTCGGGACAGAGGGGTGCCGGTGCAGGAGGGTCGAGGGGGGTCGCCGTAGTCAAGAGTGGTGTCGGGGGAAGTGGGTCGCCAGGGTGAGGGGGTCGCCGAAGACGAGAGGGGGTTGCCGAGACGAGAGAGACTTTTTGGGGAGAGCACGCAGGATTAAAATTTTAAGGAAAAAATAAAAAGTCGATCGGCCAGCAAGCACTGAACCTTATGTGAAGTAAGTTAGCAACGTCATTAGTAAGGGAACTGGGGATTTCCAGGACCCTTACTGTGGTGTACGTATTGATCGATAGAAATTTAAACAGATTTAATACGTGTTCTAAACCTTCATAGGCGGAAACTAGGGTTCACGAATTATACCTGCGGCGGAAAGAAGACAAGTAATTCCTGGCAATCTCGAGCGGACAACCGCAAGATCTTCTATACATATTCCTTCCTCGAGTTGGACGTCGTGTGGGCGACGATCTTCCAACCTTTTCTTCTCCTTGGCAGCCCTCTCTTTCTCTCCTTACGTGAATCACAAATTTAGAGAAAGCTTCAGATTTCTGATCAGTAGTTTGGCGGCCAGAGAATAGAGGATATATATAGGCTACGCAGGAACCATGAGAAAAAATTAGGGTTAGGCCTCCAAACGGATCTGGATATCCCGTGTTCAACCCGAACACACAATCCAGGCCCATTAACAATAGCTCGGTCCACTAATGAGCTATTGTTGCACTACCTCCCTAATCCTAAATTATGTTTATGGGCTCCTTTTATTATATGCTCGTTTGGCTTCCTATGTTAAGATATCGAATGTTCGTCGATCAAATTAAGTTACTGACAACTATATTGATTCGACATCTTTTATCCTTAAGTAGTACCGTTCAACTTTATTTGTCATGCCGGATATAATCCACCTGCAGGGTTTACATGACAATCCTTATGAGCTCCTTAAGGGGACATCATCAACCCGATGTATCGGGATATGGATTCTATTTATAATCAACAGCCCATCATACATACAATATTATTACCCAATTCATAGATGTTGTTGACCCATAATGAATCTCACTCTTTCATGAGTCAAAGTAATGCACACTGCATATACATGTCTGTTATTTTATCGGGATTAAGAGCACAAGCATCCATAATAACAGACGTGTTTGTTCTCTTATGTAGTCAGTACAAAGAGAACAACCTCAAGTGGTCCTGTTCAATACACACAAAGTGTACTAGTGTAAACCTATAGTCAAGATAGACTAATAGAAGATTAGACTACAACCTTTCCAATAGATTGTCCACGTTCATCTAGGTTGTGAACTATTTATATACTCCAAAGGGAACTGATAATATGATCTTCTGCGTAACACCACACACCATATTATCTACAATATGGAATATCATACATTTGCATTAACACTTGCAACAAATACAATATGCAAACATTTTCCCATATAATTCTCATTCAAAATTTAAGAAAATAAGGTTACTACAAAAGTGATGATTTTAGTATATAACCCTAACAATCTCCTACTTATACTCAAAGCATTACTTTTCAGTATACTGTTACAAATCTTCCACTTATACTTAAAGCCATGCTGCTACACATCTGACTCCCATTCCCTCAACATGACTATCAAAAGCCTTAGTTGGTAAGCCCTTTGTAAAGGGATCAGCTAGGTTGTCGTATGATGCTATCTTGATCACAGCAACTTTTCTTTCTTTACGAAATCTCGTATCAGGTGGTACTTGTGCTCAATGTGTTTACCTGTCTTATGGGCTCGTGGTTCCTTCGAGTTTGCAACTGTACCACTATTATCACAATAAAGTGTAATAGACTTAGGCAAACTAGGTACCACATCCAAGTCCAACCGAAAGTTTTTGAGCCAAACCGCTTGTTTGGCTGCCTCAGAGGCTACCGCATACTCGACTTCCATGGTGGGATCAGCAATACATTTTTGCTTGATACTCCTCCACACAATGGCTCCACCTCGTAAAGTAAACACATAACCGGAGGAAGATTTCCTAGAATCCCTATCTGACTGAAAATTTGAGTCTGTATACCCCAAGGGAACTAAACTATCTACATGGTAAACTAGCATGTACTCTTTAGTCCTTTTCAGGTACTTCAAAATATGATTTACGGCAGTCCAGTGCTCTTATCCTGGGTTAGAATGATATCTGCTGACCATGCCTATGGTAAAGCAGATGTCTGGTCTCGTACATAGCATTGCATATATTAAGCTTCCTACTGCTGAAGCATAAGTAACTGCTTTCATGTTCTCTATCTCTTTAGGTTTCCTCGGATACTACTCCTTTGATAGAGCAATTCCATGTCTAAAAGGTAAGAAATCTTTCTTAGAATTTTGTATACTAAAATGAGTTAGTACAGTATCGATATAGGAAGCTTAGAATAAGCCTAACATCCTTTTCTTGCGATCTCGTAGAACTTTGATCCCAAGGATGTGACCTACTTCTCCCAAGTCCTTCATATCAAACTGTTTGGATAACCATACCTTAACATCATATAACACCTTCATATTATTTCCAATGAGCAAGATGTCATCCACATAATGTACTAGGAACACCACCACGTTTCTGTCATACTTTTTGTATACACATGATTCATCCTGACATTGATCAAATCTATAGGATTTTATCACCTGATCAAAACATATGTTCCAAGATCTGGAAGCTTGCTTAAGTCCATAAATGGACTTTTTGAGCTTACAAACAAGATGCTCTTGGCCCTTTTCAATGAATCCGTCTGGTCGCTTCATATAGATGTCTTTCTCAAGACTTTCATTAAGGAAAGCTGTCTTGACATCCATTTGCAATCTCATAATCGAGATGAGCTGTAATAGATAAAAGAATCCGGATAGACTTAAGCATGGCTACTGGAGAAAAGGTTTTCTCATAATCGATACCCTCTCCTTGAGTAAAACCTTTTGCTACAAGCCGAGCTTTAAAGGTTTCAACCTTACCGTCTGATCCTCTTTTTCTCTTATAGACCCACTTGAATCCAATAGATTTTACACCAACGGGTGGTTCTACAAGCTCCCTGTAGAAGCATGGAAAATATCAGAATGATGGTCTATGCGGCTCGAAACAGGAGAACCCCATGCGGCTCATACATCAGCAGTTCTATGCGGTTCAGAGAGACTCTCAGTCTCATGCGGCTCGGGGCAGGAGAGTCCATGCGGCTTACATAGGGACAGTCCCATGCGGTTCAAAGAGTCCCCCAGCCGTATGCGGCTCAGAAGTACATGCGGCTTACTAATGACCAACAGAAATATGCGGCTCGATCAACACCACGTGTCCCCATGGGATCCCTTCACACAGCTGGCCATCAAGTAATGGCCTTATTTAATGCTCTGCCATGATTCGACAGCTGACGGCTTTGACATAAAGTGCCATGATGGTCCTGTCATAATGACAGACTCTTCGGGAACAGGAAAAAATCTCTGACACGATCCGAGATTGCCACGTGGCTACTTCCATGCGGCTCAATTGAAGAACAGCTTCATGCGACTGGTAGGAATCATCTTCATGCGGCTCACCAAGAAGCCATCCCATGCGGCTCGCAAGTACTATACCTATGCGGCTCACTGAGACGCTGTCCCATGCGGTTCATGGATATCATGCGGCTCTGGCAGAGTCCACCATTAAGACACGTGGCAGAGATTCAATTGCCCCCACGACTTGACAGCTGGTAGCAAAGATGACTATGAGATGCAAATTAATCAGAAATTTACCAGATTCCAATGACCATATTTAACGTTATCCTCATAATTAATGAGATCAGGTCATATCATTCATGATCAAGCCAATGGGACACGTGGTGAGAGATCCAAGCTTGACACAACCAATCATGAAGATTTAAAGCAATCAGCATTAATCATTCACATGATTCAATACTATCCCCATTTATGGCCCAGATCCTTCACGCCTAAAACTAATGGTCTAGATTGATTATACATCAGGCCGCCGCCACTTTGAGAATGGGTAATCATCCAAACCCTAATGATGCCCCCACTATTATAAATAGCAAGGTGCCATTCCCTTGTAAAAAAGGATATACTATCAGAGAGAGAGAGATATACAGAGAAACTCCCCCAATAATCAGAGAGAAAATACACAGAGAGAGAGAGAAGCCAGAAGAGTAATAGAGGGAGAGCAAGAAGAGCATTTCTTCATCAATGCCAACCATCTCTTCACAGGAGCCAAGGCTGCATACCGATCGTCCAAGGAGTAAGGCAGGGCTGCCGTCGCCTTCCCAAGCCTCTATCGTCACCCCCCAGAATCTAAAATAAACAATTGTACTTAGACTGCTGTACCTAGGTTTTCGTCTCTAGGCTTTCTTTGTACAAGCGAGTTTGTAACGTGAAGTAAAAGTTCGGTCCTCCGATAATTGTTCTATTTTTTTATATTTCATGGCAAACACGATGGCGACTCTGCTGGAGACAAACTTCTCCACGGCTGAGGAGTTGGTGACGCAATCGGATGCAGCCAAGCTTGGCTCCACGCAACAAAAGATGGTCGCCCGGTTTGACCCACAGGCGTTCGAAGAAATGCTCTCCGACAAGAGCGCTGCCCCGGTCCAGAAGTGAGCCCGCACAAAGAAGGCCCGCAAGGAGTGGAGACCCCGATCCTTCGTTCCTACGGAAGCTCTTGCAGAGATACCCTCTGTTGTTCAAGACGGCAAGCAAGACTCTCATGCGGCCCCACTTCAGACCGTAGACAACTCTGCTGTCCCCAAGTCCGGCAGAAGAAAATACTATGATGCTGGACTTGCAGGGACAAAGAGGAACTCTATGCGATCAGAGCCGCATAAGGGTATTAGCCGCAGGGAGAAAGCTCATGCGGCTACATCTGCCAGCCGCATGAAGAAAACTCATGCGGCCATATCTGTCAGCCGTATAGCTTATGCAGCTACAGTTGCCAACCACATGGATGAAACTCATGCGGCTATGGAAGTCAATCGCTTGCAAAAAACCCATACGGCCACAATTGCCAACCGCATGCGGCCAGCCTACACGGTCGTGACTCCTAGCCGCACAAAAACAAGTCATCCGACAACAAAAGACAACCGCATGCAGACAGCCTGCTCGGTACTCAATTCTAGCCGCATAGCGTCCGTTCCACGCTCCTCTCGATCAGTCTTCGACCGTCTCTCATACGGTCCTGACCCTGATAGTTCTCTGGATGATAAGCCAGACTCTGTGGTATTCAACTTAGACTCTTCTTATTACGCACTCGCAAGTGCTAAAAAGAAGAAGTCTAGGACAGCGTAGGCTCATCAAGCCCAGTCAGCTGTCCCAACCTCTGACTATCGGGACGGCCCATTGACTATCACACGGGCCTCTGATGGGAAGTTGTATAGAATCGCTCGAGTCCAGCCCCCGGCGGCGAACGGACAGAGTGGTTCCTCTGACCTGCGTGAGGCGATCCTCCACAAGCGCAAGGAAAGAGAAGGAGCCTCGGTGTGCAAAGAGTCCTCGCTTGGACGTCACTGCACCCAAATCATCGACAACTGCTGTTGCAACAACGCGGCAGTAACGGAAGATCGGCCGTCAGTCTTCCAAAGACTACAGCATCCGAGCTCAGAGGACGAGGCACCTCCTGTTGTCTCCTGCAATTCCACTCAGAAAGTCCCCGCCGAGGGGAAAGGGAAGAAGACAAGCATCTCCACCCCGAAGACCTCAACCACTACAGCTAAGAAACTGTCGTCTTAACGGTTATCCTCCACCGGAGTATTCCAACACACCCGTTCAAAGACGAAATCTGTTGCAGTAGGAAATTCATCATCCACATCGCTGGGGGTCGTGGAAACTGGGGGTAGCACTCCTCCGAACATCCACAACAATCTGATGTTTCAAGGAGCCAAGCCCGGACAAACAACTCTCCCATCAGGTACAACAGACGCTGATGTCCCCGCGGACATCCATGACTCTCAAGACGAAGCAAGCTCTGAGGCTGGGGATACAGTTCCCTCCGAGTCCGAGCCTGAAGAGAATATTCCTACCTACCCCGATGACTTCTCGGTGCATGGGTACGACTCGGAGGGCACATCCTCCACCGTTCCTTCCATCACTCCTCATGTAAGGACAGTGTTCATGACAGACAACAATCAAGGTGGTTCCAGTGATCGACAGCGCATCGACAATCTCGAAGCCATATTACTTGCTTTGGTCAAGTCTATAGATGAGATTAAAGCGGCCCTTCCAACTCTGCAAGAAGGGACACCTGGCCAAACCAGCACGGGTCCGGCGGTCAATACGGACTCGAATTCGGCGGCACCGAACCCGGGCAACAATCCTTCCGAAATAACAGCCCCTACCGCGACAGATGAGGCCCGAGAAGTAAGAAGAGAGGTTCAGGAGCTCCGAGCCATGCTCCATGCCCGAGAAAACGCTCAAGACCTCAGAATGCGGCAACCATACCCTGCCGAATGGAGGGATGTTCCATTCCCACCAAGATATAAGCCGTTCAATATTAACCCGTATAATGGCAAGACCTCAGCAAGTCGGTACATCACTTACTTCAAGGTCACCACCGACCATCTGCCCCATGATTATGCTATCCTCATACGATTATTCATTGGGGCATTGGAAGGAGTCGTCTTCGACTGGTACCGCAACCTGCCAGACAACTGCATCCACTCCTTTGTCGGCTTCAAGCACATGTTCTTGGAGAGATTCTACGAGGTAGGGTAGGACGTCACCATGTCCACCCTCATGGACGTCATCCAAGGGGAGAAAGAGCTGACAAGAAACTACATCGAGCGGTTCCGTCAGACCGCCATGAAGCTGCCCTCCGGAAATCCAGATTCCTCTTTAATTGAAATTTGCCAAAAGAGACTGCTTCCAACGATCAGTCTCTGGGTGGGCAAAAGTCAATTCAAAGATTGGAAGACGTTCATCATCAGCGCCATAAGCACCGAAGAACGACTGAAGACGGCTCGCCAACTGGGATTGCACATCTCGGAAGGAGAAAACAAGGGCAAGCGTCCCAACAACGATAATGGGGGTAGCCCCTCCAACAATCGGGACAGCAAGGGAAAGCAGGCTATGGTGGCCGATACAGCACAAAAACCTGAGCCAAAGCCAGCAGACAAATAATGGCCGCAAATCACTTACTCCATCGAAGACGGTCACGTCAAGCCCATCTTGGACATGTTCGTACAAGGGGACAGGATTCAGCTTCCTCCACCAAGACGGGAACCGTGGCCGGCAGAGATGGAGAATCCAAAGTACTGCCATTATCATCGCTATGTCCATCATGCTACACACGATTGTTACCAACTGAAACGGTACATCCAAAACCTCATTGATTCGAAAGCTCTGGCCATCGATTTCGAAGAGGTAACTGTCACGACCCGCACCCACTGTAAGGGTACGAGAACGTGACAACGCCCAGCCTACGCCGCAGTGTCGGCGGTAAAACCCTGTCCTAGGTCAATCATCTAACAATAAAAAGGTACCGGTACAGTGTATACACTCCGAATAGAGGTGACATAACCGAACAGTCTCAATCACATCTAAGGCAGATACAGAATAGTAAAGGTAGATAGAGAGATCAAAAGCACAATGTAATACAAATAAGAGGGAGAAAGTCTAAGTGTCTAAGATAACAACTCAAGAACATCCAGCTCAATACATGTCTCTAAATATAACAACATCTCAGAAGAACAACTGAAAATCAAATAACACAATACTGAAAGAAAAACTAAAGCCTAGCTATCTAGTCTAGACTCTGGAAGTAGCATCCTGTGCTGCAGCTGGGTCCTCCAGAGGAACCAGGTCGCAGGTGTTGTCTAATCCTGCTCCGTAATAGGTGGTACATAGGGCCTCCTCCTCATCCTCTGTAATATTTTCAACAGGTCCAGTCAGGAAAAGAACGAGTACAGTACATCTCAACAGTTCATAGCAGGTTAGAAAATATAATCATGCAGTAAAGTAAGATATAGATAATGAAGAAATGCAGTATGTAAATAGAGAGAGAAACTGTAATAGAAATATCTACTATAAATAGAGAGCTAATAGTGACTAGTGAGTCAGAGTAAAATATAAACATGTAAATGGCATAGGAGATTCATGACTACAGCTAAGAGAGTGATTCATGACTACAGCTACTTGGATAATATTCACATGTCTATTTCTACTCCCCCATCCCCAATCAATACACAAGGATCTGTTCAAGTTATGTTAAGATTCGTGAAACTTTACATAGCTCATAAAATGAGTGATACGTGAAGGTGATTCATGATGGCTCTGTGAACATGAGAGTACATGTGTCACAAGCGATTCGTGAATTACAGGAAGCATAGAGATACGTTATGATTCGTGAAACACACAAAACATGCAGTATCTGATGCTCTCGAGGGGGATAACATCTCATAAAAAGATCCATATAGTACCAATCCGTGTGACCAACGTGACAGTATCAAGTAAAGTAATTTAAAGCAGGAAAATAATTCTAAGCAGGATATGAAATGATCAGAGAATGTACTCGCCTGGTATCTGAGTGTCCAACTGAAAAGTACTGTCCAAGGAGTGGTGTCTGGCTCCTATTCAGAACAGCACAAGTCACAACAAGTCCAAAATAATAAAATGAAGCTCTACCATGCATTCTACATGAATCTAGGTCAAACTAGGCCAAAGTCAACTCTTGGTCAACTCTGGTCAACCCTAGAAGTCAAACTAGGTCGACTATGGTCAGACTAGGTTAAACTAGTCTACACTAGTCTAGCAAGTCTATTCTAGGTCTAACAAGCCATTTCTAGGTCTAACTAGACTACACAAGTCAATTCTAGGCCCACTAGTCTAATAGACACACCATAGGCCAATAGCACATATGTACCTATACCATATCACATATGAAAGTATATGGATATCCCTATATACATATAGGCTAGTGTATCCATATGCCTACATATATGATATAACCACACATCTACAAGAGAAAATATCTATACACATATACATGCAATACCTATATATATAGTGCATCCACACAAGTCACATATATATATATATATATATATATATAAGACCTACACATAGTACATAGCCTATAACTTATTGGGAAAAAACCTACATTAGCTATCTAAGGGCACACAACCTACATTATACCTCACACATCCACATTTGCATTATAAGAATACATACTATATTACATATATATTTACATTACATTATATGCATGTACATTAGGATATGTGGGGAGGTTGCGAGTATGAAAATGAGGGTGAGAGAGAGTGGGCTGACCTAGAATGACAGTGCCATGGTATGAGTGTGTGTGATATATCTACATGTGTGTGTGTGTGTGTTAGATTGAAAACAGTGAAGTGAGTGAGAGTGAATGTGTGTGTGTGTGTGGTAGTGTGTCACCAATGTGACAGTATAAGCTAGGTGACAGCCTATACTACATACAATCAAATTCAGATTTTTAATATCAATTTAGAAAGGGAGAAAAGATGTCAAGCATCAAATACTCACAGATTTACATATAAAAATTCAAGTGGCAGTTCCCTCCTCTCATTTGAATCTCAGTTGAACTCAAAATCTCATTAAACAACCCCCAACCAAAACACAATTTCACATTGGAGACCCCTTTCAAATCTCAGATATTGTTTACTCAATAACTGGGTTTAAAACACTCTGAAATCAGAGTTCAAAACATCTCATGAGCATATATAGGAACAACTCAACAGTCCCATATTAAAACTCAGGTTTTTGACCCAAAACCACATCCAAATCAATCCAAAATTGACACACTACTAGGAATCATGTATGTGCACATGTTAGAGTCTTAATACCATGTAGGTAACAGTTAATACAGGGATTAAAATGATGTCAAAACTCGATCCAAAAATCTAGAAAACAAAACAGTAAAAGGGATTTGATACACAGTTTCACAATATTAGGAAATGGAAAATTAACCACAAATTTGAATTAAAATACCTATTTTTGGGTTGGTAATGAACTAACATATTGTACACATGCTACACAGGTGGTTTGTGTCCACTTTTGTGGACACAAACGTGTCCATTCAAGTTAAAACCCAATCGGGCAAAACTGGACACAGAGACTGGACAGTCTCGTGCGGGCGTGCACGCGTGTCGTGCACCCTACACACGCCATCCCAGACCTCGTGCTCGTGTCCCCAACTAGACTAGGTATAGGTGCTCATGTTCAAGTGCCTGCATCGTGTCTAGGTGTCGCCGTGTCCACGAACCAGAGCCGTATCAGTGGCTAAAATATACTGTGTGCACAGTACAGCGCATCCCCGTGCGCGGCCAATATCTCGTCAACCAATGCACGAAGTCCCATGAAACTTGGGGAGCATGGTGACAGTGGGTGCCCCTCTGCTCCCACAAAGTTTCATGTCAAGACACGCCGTGTCGTGTCCAGAAAAGACCCCGAGGTGCAAGGGATTACTGTGGCTGTGTGCGCGTGTGCACGAGGGCGTGTGCACGGGTGTCCTACCGATACGACACCACCACGAAATCACCTCAGAGTTATAGAAATAGATAAGCAACATTAAAACACGATTTTCCATTCAAAAACAATTCAAAAATATCACAAAAAGATTCACTGTGGCATTACCACAAACACTTAGCTCAGGACACTGATACGTGTCCTGTTAGGACACGAATCGACACAAAAACCTAGGGTTTCCTATTCCTACTGTTAGGTTAGGTCTAGGGCTCCCTATTGATGCAAAATTTTCAAGATTCTATGGTGTGGATAGAGAGTTACCTCAATGAATCAAAACTCCCAAAAAGCTCAAAAGAGTGAGGTTCTTCCCAATGGTGAAACTCCTCCAAATTGTTAGAAAACTGAGAACAATCAATCCCAACAGCAAGTAAACAATAATTAGAACCTATTGCAACTTGTTTGGATTAAAAAGGAGGAAAAATGGATTTATTATGAATTTCTAAAGATGGGAGCTTACCTCTTTCTTCTTGAAATGGATTCCTATGGAAAGGAGGCTAGCCCTAGATTTGGGAGGCATTAAATAGTGGAGGAATCCCTAGGTTGGCTGCCATGGGCTGATTGGGTTAGGCTTGGTTCATGGTGTGGGCCTATGGGCTATTAAGCCTAAGTCATTAATCATGACTTATGAAGTCATAAGCCATAATAGTCAAATCAACTCCAAATCCCTCCAAACAAGTTCCAATGACCTAACCCTCACTAAATTAGGTCAAACCAAGTTTACTTAACCTAACCAAGTGGTCTTAACCTAGGTCAGTCACTAGGTTAGTCTCCTAGTCAACACTAGTCAACCCTCATCTAAACAATTCCAAAATAAATTCTAAAAATTCCCATAAATTCAAATAAATTATAATAAATCAAAATAACCCTAAAAATGTCAAAAATACCCTAATCACATGGCTAGGCTCTAGGGTAGGCAGTATCTACTAATCACTAGCACAACACCAAAATCACAAGTCATAAATTTAAATAGTTTAAAATTAATTAAAAATCACTAAAAATTCTAATATGAAATAAATATCATTAATTAATAATTATAATTACAAAATTTTAAAATTATCCTCATTTTAGAAACTGGGTGTTACAATCCTATCCACCTTATAAAAATTTCATCCCCGAAATTAAGATGGTTGCAGTCTCCTAGGTCAAACACCCCACAATCAAAGTCTCAAACATACCGTCAGATAATCATATGCGTCTGTCCAAAATCATGACACTCAGAATCTTCGTCGTGCTAGTGAGCAAGGCTACGATAATCATAGAGTCCTCGACTAAGGTACATACCTCTAGAATTATAGTATTTAAAATTTTCGCATTGCCGCATGCTTGGCAGCGAAAACCTTAAATTCCTATACCCGAGAAATACATCCAAAATCTGACTATATGTCCTCACAATGCCAGCTATCATGACTATAGAAGACTCTAGATTCTATAACTTAGGCGACCTAGCCCATACGACTCATCTCGGAAGAAAACCAAATTGAAAAGAATGCCAGATCAAAACTTATCAACAGATAAGGAAGCAGATAAGAACAGATGGGATTGAATTTCAAGATAGATATAATGAGGCAAGGTGGGAATGGAATCGAAAAGAACGGAACCTGCAAGCACCTCTCCCACTGCCTGAGCATCCTCGACTGTCATGGCGTAAGCTCGCCCCTGCTGGCCTCCTCCAGCCTGATGCTGATACTGCACAAATCTCTACTGCTGCGTCGGTAACGGTCCCCGCTGCTGGCCTACCGGAGCCTTGGCTCCTCCTCCTGGTGCTGTGCCAATGTAGTGGAAACACTCCCTCAGCTGGTGGTCCGCTGCTCCACATGGTAGGCACCTGCCCAGCCTCCTCCTGCACTCACCCCTTCCATGCCCCGGCTTCTTACAGTAGGGGCAACTGACTGCCTGCTGTCTGGGTGCCTGATGCTGTCTGGGCTGCTGCTGTCCCTGCTGATGGCCGTGACCCTGGAACTGCTGCTGAAACTGATGCTAAACGTGCGGCCTCTTGGCCGATCCTCCGCTACTGCTGCCTCCCTGGGAGTCTCGCCCCCTCTTGAGCCTAAGCTCAAGATCATCCTCTGGAGCTAAAGCGTCCATCAGGATCTCCTCAAATGTAGTGCTGCGGGCATTCTTGGTGTAGGACTTGACCTCCTTTACCAAGCCCTTCCGTAACCTCCGGGCCTTCGTCGTCTCTGACAAGTCATCCATAAATCTGCTCAGGCGGCAGAATTCTCCTGCGTACTCCTCCACAGACTGGTTCCCTTGGACTAGGGACTCGAACTGGGTCTCGAGGGCTCCCAGCGCTGCGTTTGGAAAGAACTTCTCCTTGAACAGCTTCTTGAATGCTGCCCAAGTCTGTCCTGCTGTACCGACCCTCGGGTCGGTCTGGTACCATATATGGGCCAGATCCTGCATCATGCTGGCCGCTGCCTCTATTTGGAGCCTCGTCGGGATCTCAGCCAACCTGAAAATCTTATCCATATGATCGATCCACTCATCGGCATACAAGATCCCCTCTGTCCCTCGGAAGTCTCTCGGGTGCATCTTCTGGAAATCTTGGATGCCCTTCTCCCGTGGCTGGTACGGCTGTGGGGCTGCCGCTGGCTGAGATATGACTCTCTCTACCGCAGTCATTGCCAGCTCAATGCCTCGTATGAGCTCTGCTGTCTGGCCCTGCTGTTGGGTCTGCTGACCCTCCATGTACTGCCGGAAGAAGGCTAATAGCTAAACGGCGTCAATCGTCCCTGCAGGTGGCTGCTGCTGCTGAAGAAGTACATCCGGAATCACCGGACTCGGCTAATGCCTCACTGCTGGTGGGGCTCCTCCAAAAGCTGCTGAAACGCCTACCCCAGCTGGCATGACTGGGGCTGCGGCACCAGGGGCTGACTGCTGAGCATGAGAGGTGGCAGACCTCTCATCGACGTCCCTCTGACCCTGGCGATGCGATCGCGTCTCAACCATCCTGGAGACACAGATCAAAAGGAATCAATTGCTGAGAATGAGTCAAAATACCAAAGGAGGACAGTTTAAATTCAAGGAAGACAATAAGCAGCAAAATGTAGATATACAGAATCTGAATAAGAATTTTTCTTATTTATGATTGAGTACCTACAAAATATCCTAATCCTACTGCAGGCTGTAGTGATACTCTAGTTCGAATACCACTACATAAACTCGACCTGTATGGGCCACCACTAAAAACGTGTCACGACCCGCACCCACTGTGAGGGTACGAGAACGTGACAATGCCCAGCCTACGCCGCAGTGTCGGTGGTAGAACGCTGTCCTAGGTCAATCATCTAACAATAAAAAGGTACCTGTACAGGGTATACACTCCGAATGGAGGTGACATAACAGAACAGTCTCAATCAAATTTAAGGCAGATACAAAATAGTAAAGGTAGATAGAGAGATCAAAAGCACAATGTAATACAAATAAGAGGGAGAAAGTCTAAGTGTCTAAGATAACAACTCAAGAACATCCAGCTCAATAAATGTCTCTAAATATAACAACATCTCAGAAGAACAACTGAAAATCAAATAACACAATACTGAAAGAAAAACTAAAGCCTAGCTATCTAGTCTAGACTCTGGAAGTAGCATCCTGTGCTGCAGCTGGGTCCTCCAGAGGAACCAGGTCGCAGGTGTCGTCTAATCCTGCTCCGTAATAGGTGGTACATAGGGCCTCCTCCTCATCCTCTGTAATATTTTCAACAGGTCCAGTCAGGACAGGAGCGAGTACAGTACATCTCAACAGTTCATAGCAGGTTAGAAAATATAATCATGCAGTAAAATAAGATATAGATACTGAAGAAATGCAGTATGTAAACAGAGAGAGAAACTATAATGGAAATATCTACTATAAGTAGAGAGCTAATAGTGACTAGTGAGTCAGAGTAAAATATAAACATGTGAATGGCATAGGAGATTCATGACTACAGCTAAGAGAGTGATTCATGACTACAGCTACTTGGATAATATTCACATGTCTATTTCTACTCCTCCATCCCCAATCAATACACAAGGATCTGTTCAAGTTATGTTAAGATTCGTAAAACTTCACATGGCTCATAAAATGAGTGATACGTAAAGGTGATTCATGATGGCTCTGTGAACATGAGAGTACATGTGTCACAAGCGATTCGTGAATCAGAGGAAGCAAGAGATACGTGATGATTCGTGAAACGCACAAAACATGTAGTATCCGATGCTCCCGAGGGGGATAACATCTCATGAAAAGATCCATATAGTACCAATCCGTGTGACCAACGTGACATTATCAAGTAAAGTAATTTAAAGCAGGAAAATAATTCTAAGCAGGATATGAAATGATCAGAGAATGTACTCGCCTGGTATCTGAATGTCCAACTGAAAAGTACTGTCCGAGGAGTGGTGTCTGGCTCCTATTCAGAACAGCACAAGTCACAACAAGTCCAAAATAATAAAATGAAGCTCTACCATGCATTCTACATGAATCTAGGTCAAACTAGGCCAAAGTCAACTCTTGGTCAACTCTGGTCAACCCTAGAAGTCAAACTAGGTCGACTATGGTCAGACTAGGTTAAACTAGTCTACACTAGTCTAGCAAGTCTATTCTAGGTCTAACAAGCCATTTTTAGGTCTAACTAGACTACACAAGTCAATTCTAGGCCCACTAGTCTAATAGACACACCATAGGCCAATAGCACATATGTACCTATACCATATCACATATGAAAGTATATGGATATCCCTATATACATATAGGCTAGTGTATCCATATGCCTACATATATGATATAACCATACATCTACAAGAGAAAATATCTATACACATATACATGCAATACCTATATATATAGTGCATACACAGAAGTCACATATATATATATATATATAAGACCTACACATAATACATAGCATATAACTTATTGGGAAAAAACCTACATTAGCTATCTAAGGGCACACAACCTACATTATACCTCACACATCCACATTTGCATTATAAGAATACATACTACATTACATATATATTTACATTACATTATATGCATGTACATTAGGATATGTGGGGAGGTTGTGAGTGTGAAAATGAGGGTGAGAGAGAGTGGGCTGACCTAGAGTGACAGTGCCATGGTATGAGTGTGTGTGATATGTCTACATGTGTGTGTGTGTGTGTTAGATTGAAAACAGTGAAGTGAGTGAGAGTGAATGTGTGTGTGTATGTGTGGTAGTGTGTCACCAATATGACAGTATAAGCTAGGTGACAGCCTATACTACATACAATCAAATTCAGATTTTTAATATCAATTTAGAAAGGGAGAAAAGATGTCAAGCATCAAATACTCACAGATTTATATATAAAAATTCAAGTGGCAGTTCCCCCCTCTCATTTGAATCTCAGTTGAACTCAAAATCTCATTAAACAACCCCCAACCAAAACACAATTTCACATTGGAGACCCCTTTCAAATCTTAGATATTGTTTACTCAATAACTAGGTTTAAAACACTCTGAAATCAGAGTTCAAAACATCTCATTTGCATATATAGGAACAACTCAATAGTCCCATATTAAAACTCAGGTTTTTGACCCAAAACCACATCCAAATCAATCCAAAATTGACACACTACTAGGAATCATGTATGTGCACATGTTAGAGTCTTAATACCATGCAGGTAACAGTTAATACAGGGTTTAAAATGATGTCAAAACTCGATCCAAAAATCTGGAAAATAAAACAGCAAAAGGGATTTGATACACAGTTTCACAAAATTAGCAAATGGAAAATTAACCACAAATTCAAATTAAAATACCTATTTTTGGGTTGGTAATGAACTAACATATTGTACACATGCTACACAGGTGGTTTGTGTCCACTTTTGTGGACACAAACGTGTCCATTCAAGTTAAAACCCAATCGGGAAAAACTGGACACAGAGACTGGACAGTCTCGTGCGGGCGTGCACGCGTGTCGTGCACCCTACACACGCCATCCCAGGCCTCGTGCTCGTGTCCCCAACTAGACTAGGTATAGATGCTCGTGTTCAAGTGCCTGCATCGTGTCTAGGTGTCGCCGTGTCTACGAACCAGAGCCGTATCAGTGGCTAAAATATACTGTGTGCACAGTACAGCGCATCCCCGTGCACGGCCAATATCTCGCCAACCAATACACGAAGTCCCATAAAACTTAGGGAACATGGTGACAGTGGGTGCCCCTCTGCTCCTACAAAGTTTCATGTCAAGACACGCCGTGTCGTGTCCAAAAAAGACCCCGAGGTGTAGGGGATTACTGTGGCTGTGCGCGCGTGTGCACGAGGGCGTGTGCACGGGTGTCCTACCGACACGACACCACCACGAAATCACCTCAGAGTTACAGAAATGGATAAGCGACATTAAAACACGATTTTCCATTCAAAAACAATTCAAAAATATCACAAAAAGATTCACTGTGGCATTACCACAAACACTTAGCTCAGGACACTGATACGTGTCCTGTTAGGACACGAATCGACAAAAAAACCTAGGGTTTTCTATTCCTACTGTTAGGTTAGGTCTAGGGCTCCCTATTGATGCAAAATTTTCAGGATTCTATGGTGTGGATAGAGAGTTACCTCAATGAATCAAAACTCCCAAAAAGCTCAAAAGAGTGAGGTTCTTCCCAATGGTGAAACCCCTCCAAATTGTTAGGAAACTGAGAACAATCAATCCCAACAGCAAGTAAACAATAATTAGAACCTATTGCAACTTGTTTGGATTAAAAAGGAGGAAAAATGGATTTATTATGAATTTCTAAAGATGGGAGCTCACCTCTTTCTTCTTGAAATGGATTCCTATGGAAAGGAGGCTAGCCCTAGATTTGGGAGGCATTAAATAGTGGGGGAATCCCTAGGTTGGCTGCCATGGGCTGATTTGGGTTAGGCTTGGTTCATGGT
Source organism: Iris pallida (assembly GCA_029216955.1). Taxonomy (NCBI): domain Eukaryota; kingdom Viridiplantae; phylum Streptophyta; class Magnoliopsida; order Asparagales; family Iridaceae; genus Iris; species Iris pallida. Next base: position 6,828,119 of record JANAVB010009198.1, on the reverse strand, counting down.
GTGGGCCTATGGGCTATTAAGCCTAAGTCATTAATCATGACTTATGAAGTCATAAGCCATAATAGTCAAATCAACTCCAAATCCCTCCAAACAAGTTCCAATGACCTAACCCTCACTAAATTAGGTCAAACCAAGTTTACTTAACCTAACCAAGTGGTCTTAACCTAGGTCAGTCACTAGGTTAGTCTCCTAGTCAACACTAGTCAACCCTCATCTAAACAATTTTAAAATAAATTCTAAAAATTCCCATAAATTCAAATAAATTATAATAAATCCAAATAACCCTAAAAATGTCAAAAATACCCTAATCACATGGCTAGGCTCTAGGGTAGGCAGTATCTACTAATCACTAGCACAACACCAAAATCACAAGTCATAAATTTAAATAGTTTAAAATTAATTAAAAATTACTAAAAATTCTAATATGAAATAAATATCATTAATTAATAATTATAATTACAAAATTTCAAAATTACCCTCATTTTAGAAATTGGGTGTTACAGTAACCGTGGCAGCCAATATGGTGTCCGTACAATTCGGCAGCTTTCCTCCGACGGAAACTCAAGACGGGGTGGTCCCCATCCCTCTGGCGACAATGGAGATTACCAATCTTCCACCTGCCCGAGATCAGGCTGCTGGTCTAGTACCCCTCACCACATCACGAGGGGAGGTCATGTGGATCCATCCAGACTTGGTGTCAGAAGTGACTCGGCCCACACCATCTTCCACCGACAAGAAGAAAAGTTGAAAAGTTCGGACCTGTCATACAATCTCGGTAGACAACGAGGAAGCTACAGCCATCGTCACACGGTCTGGAGCGCAATCCCAATCTGTGGTTGACAATCCAGCTGAAAATCATCAACCCACTACAGCTGATGCTCCGGGACCGGCTCAGCCTTCGACGACCGACAAGCCTAGGCCGAAGGAGACCCGCTTCGACAAATCCCTCCGGAAAGAGACACCTCAAGGGTTGGAGACGCCCTACAACTTCGATATACTAGCACAATTGGCCAATACACCGGCCAAATTGTCCTTATATGAACTTCTGAGGCTCTCGAAGGATGTCCGCGCAGCCTTGAGCGACGCACTCCAAAATGCCGACGCATACTTGGCTCAGGCCAACCTCACGGGAGATAATCAACCTGCAGATCTCCAAGACAGTGCCTGCACGGGAGCGATGCCCAACATCGTCTTCACTCTGCAGGACATGCTCATCAAAACCAACCTACACGATCGCCCGCTATACTACACGAGATACATCGGCGACGTGAAGGTGGATCGGATGCACATTGATCCTGGCTCTTTCATAAGCATCATCTCGAAGGGTCTGCTACATCATCTCCGCATCCCAATGCATCGCCTGATACCTACAAGTATCGCCATCAGCGATTTCAATTCGGGCAGGAGCTACCCTATTGGAAAGATTCGTCTGAAGTGTCAAATTGGCGACCTCCAGTCCGAAGTTACCTGCTACGTCATAGATTCAGACACTTCTTATAGCATCCTCTTGGGGCGCCCATGGATACACGATTATATGATCGTGCCCTCTACGCTACACCAGTGCTTCAAATATGTCGACAAACACGGCTTCGTGAGGACGGAATTTGCTGATATCGATCCCTTCAAGGGGGTCGAATCTTACTACTCAGACTCCTGCTTGTACGAAAAATCGAAGAAGCATCTTGCTGAAGGAGATGTACAAGCCAGTACCGAGACAACCACAGGATCAGAGGAACCTCTGACGATCCACCTCCAAGCTCGTAAACTAGGCAAGTCCACACCCCTTACTGCCACTCTACGGAAGGACGCGATCAGCCTCTCGGCGCAGGAGGAGCAGATGATAATTCGGCTGCCAAGGTCCGGCCAAGTGCCGAGACCTACAACGGGGCCACTGACAATCAGACTACTGAGAGTCGGTCAACCCCAAACGGAGAAGCTCAATCCCTCCGATAGGCCACTGACGATACGCCTTCCCATAAAGGGTCGTCACCCCGATGCGAGGTCTGACACTTCTAGCGAACCGGCCACTCCTCGCTCCACATCGAGTACCAAACTGGGGGTCGCCAGTCTGCCGACGACTCCACGCTTTACTCCATCAACTAAACCACTGACAATCAAGCTTTCCAGGTCGTCCTCTCAGTCTTTATCTACACAGGGGGTAGCCGAAGAGGAACCGGAGCTAGCCAAGTATGTGGCTGCCCACACTAATGTCCCCTCCGCTGATGATGTAATCTCCCTAGAAAAGATACCTTACTTCATCAATAAAGGGTTATCTTTGAACTACACCGAGCTCAATAATCTATGTACAATGTATGCCATGGAATACGGTATAGGCACTCACCTACACACACAGGTGACAAATGTGTACACTGCGATCCAGCTCACTCCAGTAGAAGACGCTTACAGAATAATTGAGGGAGGGGACCATCCAATCATCTTCGGCCGGACGAAGAACCCGCATCCCTTCACCATAGAGGAAGCCGACCTCGGGTCAGATGCCGGGAGACTGCCTCTGTATCTCTATAGCCCTCAATCTAAATATCTCATGCAGAAACAAGGGTATGATCTGGAGACGACGCCAGGTTTGAACTACGGTACTGGACGACGATTACCTTTGAAGCCGCCAGTCCCGGCGGGCAAACCACGAGACTACTATAGCAAAACTCGATGCGGGTTAGGGTATGTAACGCCTACTACGACCCCTGAGAGTTCAGATAAAGAATGCGACTGGCAGTCACATTCAACCGGGTCACCAACTTCTGACTCGGATACTAGCATCAGAGACGTGTTCAGACAAGTCTTGTCAGTCAACATGGCATTCGACGACACTTACGAAGAAGACGAAGACATCCCCGAAATCCTTATGCTAGAGACGTGGGCCCAACAATTGGATGCACAATGGGAAAAGCGATTCGAACAGAGAGAACCTCCTTCCGAAGATGAGGTCATACAAGTGGATCTCGGTAGCGAATCTTCTCCAAAATCAATTTTCGTCAGTAAAAGCCTACCAGACGAAGAACGAAAGTCGCTGCTAGAACTTATCAGAGAATACATTGATGTGTTTGCATGGAGCTATGAAGACATGCCAGGGTTAAATCCCGCCATTGCTCTTCACAAACTCAACGTTCGGCCAGATGCGAAGTCAGTCAAGCAACAACAGCGACGCTTCTGCCCAAGCATCATGGACGCCATCGAAGCCGAAGTCAACAAACTGATAGCCAGTGGTTTCATTCGTGAGGAACAACATTCCGATTGGGTCGCCAATATAGTGCCCGTCCTCAAGAAGAATGGAAAGATTCGAATCTGCATCGACTTCCGCAATCTGAACGAGGCATGCCCCAAAGATGAGTTCCCCCTCCCTATCACGGACATCATGATTGACAATACCTGCAGTTTTGAACGTATGTCATTCATGGATGGCTTCTCGAGGTACAACAAAATCAAGATGTCTCCTGACGACGAAAAATATACATCATTCCGAACACCGATTGGCACATACTGCTACACAGTTATGCCTTTCGGTTTAAAGAATGCTGGTGCCACATATCAAAGAGCCATGAGCATCATCTTCAGAGACCACTTACGAAAGACAGTGGAGTGCTATGTTGACGATATAGCCGTTAAGAGTCATTGTAAGGGAGACCATCTGCAGGATCTAAAGACGGTATTCGACCTATTACGAGCGCACAATTTGAAAATAAACCCTACGAAGTCCTTTCTGGGCGTATCCAGCGGGAAGTTCTTGGGCTTCATCATCACGGCATAAGGTATCCATGTAGACCCGGAGAAAACAAAGGCAATCATGGAGATGGGTCCCCCGAGAAACCTTCGCGAACTCACAGGCCTCCAAGGGAGGCTAGCTTACATCAGGAGGTTCATTTCTAACCTCTGTGGGCGATGCCGACCGTTCACGCATCTCATGAAGAAAGAAGTCTCGTTCATACGGGATGACGAATGTCAGCGTACTTTCGACAGCATCAAAGAATATTTGTCAAATCCTCCAGTTTTGGTTCCCCGGTTCCTGGAAAACCATTCCTGCTCTATGTATGAGCAATGGAACATTCCCTCGGGGCTCTACTCGCACAAAACAACGATTCAGGCCATGAGCAAGCCATATACTACCTCAGCCGAATGATGATTGGGCCAGAGCACCGATACACCGCTGTGGAGAAGGAATGCCTCGCCCTGGTGTTCGCCATTCAGAAAATGCGATACTATGTCACCGGACAAACGATATATGTGATCTCACGAGTCAACCCTCTCAGGGTCCTCATGACTAAACCAGGGGCACTCAGCTCTCGACTCGCTACATGGGCAATATTGTTGTCCCCTTATCATATGATCTTCGTCCCACAAAAGACAGTCAAAGGTCAAGCCCTGGCGGACTTCTTAGCAGCCCACCCAGGCTCGAAGTCCTCCAGAATATATGAAGAGATCCCAGATGAGGTCGTCGACTCGCATGCAACCTCTCACGATAATATATGGCGAATGTTCTTCGACGGTGCTTCGAGGACAGGACCTAAAGGCAATATAGTCGTCGGAGTCGGGGTAGTGCTGATCTCCCCTTCCGGATTGGTGATTAACCACGCTTATTCCCTCACCGAGCCCTACTCTAACAATGTGGCCGAGTACAATGCTCTGGTCATTGGCCTCCAACTCGCAAGAGAGCTGAGGGTAGAATACCTTGAAGCATACGGCGATTCCCAACTAATAGTCAATCAGATACGGGGCTCATATGAGGTCCGCCACGAAGACATGATCCCTTATCACCAAATAGTGATTGACATCATCACGTCGTTCATGTCCCCAGACCCCGAAATATCGAAGCTGATGCCTTAGCTGGTCTTGCCGCTTCCCTAGCAGTTCTGAATCATGATCGCCAATCAGTGGATGTGATAGGCCACGAACTGGTCTGTCCCAAGAACAATGTGCAATTCGTGGCGAGTTATTTCGCACAGACGATCGAGGATGCCCTAGATTGGAGACAACCATTTATCGACTTCGTTGTCTACGACATCCTGCCCGAGAACCCAAAGGAAGCCACTTCCATCAGACGGCGTTCTTTTCGATTCTTCTACGAAACAGAGACGAAAATGCTGTATTGCCGCTCCTACGACGGATTACTGCTTCGGTGTCTGTCAAATACAGAAGCCAAAGAAGTCGTACGAGAAGCTCATGACGGTGTCTGTGGGGCCCACCAGCCCGGCCCAAAAATGCAAGACCGCCTTCACCGAATGGGCTACTATTGGCCCACAATGGTGGCAGATACGATAGATTATGCTAGAAAATACCAAGCCTGCCAAGTCCACGTGGACTTTATTCTCCAACCATCCGAGTTTCTACATCCGACAGTGGCATCCTGGCCATTCAAAGCATGGAGAATGGATATCATTGGTCCAATCACCCTACCTTCCTCCCAAGGACATCGCTTCATACTTGCGATCATTGATTACTTCTCCAAATGGGCCGAAGCTGTCCCACTCGCAGAAGTTAAGACTTCAAACGTGATCAGCTTCCTTACGCATCACGTCATCTACCGCTTTGGACTGCTCCGAAGGATCATCCATGATAATGGTTCGCAGTTTGCAAGCCACACTTTCTATCGATTTTGCGATAAGTACCGTATTCAGAATATTGCTTCGATACCGTACAACCCGACAGTGAACGGGTTGGCAGAGGCTTTCAACAAAATAATCATCAAACTCCTCAAGAAGTTTGTCTCCTCCAACAAGCACGACTGGAACGAGAAGCTCGGCGAATGCTTATGGGCTTATCGTACCACAGTCCGAACGACCACCGGGAATACACCATTCTCTCTAGTATACGGGAGTGAGGCAGTTCTCCCATTAGAGACTCAAATACCCTCACTCTGCGTCGCCCCCACGTATCAATTGAGACGGATGACAACTACCGACGTCGACTACAAGAGTTGGAGGCCTTAGATGAAAAGCGCCTCCTAGCTCAGCAAAGGATCGAGCTATACCAAGCACGCATCTCAGGAGCCTTCAACAAGAAGGTCAAAATCAGAATATTCCAAGTGGGCAATCTTGTTCTGGCAGTCCGGAGGCCAATGGTCATGACTCACAAGACCGCCGGCAAGTTCCAGCCAAAATGGGAAGGTTCATTTGTCATCGAAGCCGTGTTCTCCAACGGTGCTTACCGCCTCGCTAAGCAAAACGGAGACTTGCTCATGTTGCCCGTCAACGGCAAGTTCCTGAAGAAATATTATGTCTGAATGACATTTTCTAGATTATTGAGTCATGTACCCGCTGGTATCGCTGAACTCATACTCACATTTTCCAGATCAACGAGTCACGTACCCGTTCGTACCGCTGAACTCACACTCACCATTCTTTAGATTCCCGAGTCATGTACCCTCTGGTACCGCTGAACTCACATCCACAACATTTCAGATTATCGAGTCATGTACCGGCTGGTATCGCTGAACTCACCTCCACATTCCTTTCAGATTATCGAGTCATGTACCCGCTGGTGCCGCTGAACTCACACTTTTTCAATATTCTAAATTACCGAGTTTTGTACCCACTGGTGCCTCTGAACTCACATTCCGGTCACTCTTTCAGATAGTAAGTCACGTATGATTATACCTCTGAACTTACTTCCTAGAAGAGATCCTCCCTCATGATCCACTACCCGCACTCCCAGTGCACAAAAAGGGTAATCGATCCACAAATTTTCGAAACGGCCATGTCTTCATTACCTCTGAGTCATTTTCACTTCCACCAAAAACAAACCGCCCCCTCGCATAGAACTTCCACGTTCTTCTACCTCTGAGTCATTCTATGTACCCCCTTTTCATTGAGCCCACTCCTGCCATGTCCTCATTACCTCTGAGTGGGAAGGCTCCGTCGAAGAAACCTTCATGCTTGCCATGTCCCCATTACCTCTGAGTAAGTATGTCGGTTCCCTTTCAACCTATTATCTGTACCCACAACCGGAGTACGACAAGGGTAATAGGTCCACAAATGTCCTATATTGACCACAAACGTCCTCTGTTGACCACAAATGTCCTCTATTGACCACAAACGTCCTCTGTTGACCACAAATGTCCTCTGTTGACCACAAATGTCCACTGTTAACCACAAATATCTTCCGTGAAGTCTCCCCTGCCATGTCCTCATTACCTCTGAGCAGGAAGATTCTACGGTAAAGCCCTCATGCTTGCCATGTCCTCATAACCTCTGAGCAAATATTTGGTTTCCTTTCATCCCATTATCCGTATCCTGAACCAGAGTACGCCAAAGATAATAGGCCCATAAATATCCCTTGCTAAGCTTCTTAACATAAACCCACCATCTCACCATGCCGCGGGAGCCCAGCTGCTCTACGGCATTCTTTTTCCCAATACCGAGAGCACCCATGACCACTTTGCCATAGCTGTTCCGGATATCCTGACAAAACTTGTTATCCGTGCCTAAAACCAAGGTACGCCTAGGGTAACAGGTCCACAAATAATCCTCCAGCAAGTCCAGTTCCACGAACACCGCAAGTACAAGAAAGAGAAGATGAGTTGAAACATGCTCATTCATTCAAAATTCAAAGTGCTACATCATTTAAGATCGCATCCTTTACAAAATCAAAACAAAAAGACGAAAAAGAAAACAACAGCAAAATAAAAAACAGAAAGCCGATCACTGCTCCGGGGCACATAACATCCTGAGACGGTCCGTCAGCAAGGCAACCGACCGCTCAAACCTCTGGGTAGCTCGACGCTCCGCCTCTCGAGTCAGCACCGCCTCGTCCTCCAGTTGAGCATGGGCTTGCCAGTTATCCTCGAATCTCTTAAAGGCCCGCTCTAGGTTGACAGAAGATCGGGAAACCCTCTCGGCCTCCCGGGCAATCGACTCCTGTTCCGTACGAGCAGCCTCCAGCTCTGACACTAAGAAGGTCAACTCCCTCTGGAGTGCGAGAATCCGCTCCTTCGTGTCAGCGATTCCACGAGAAGCAGCCTCTTCCCGAGCCCGACAAGCCTGACTTCGATGACCCAGCCTGTCATACGAAGCGGAGAACTTGTCAAGGTCTCCCTGCACAACTGGCCCGGCAGTATCTCGAGCGAGCTTGATCCTATCCCGAGCAGCAATGAGGAAGCTCCGCTCCCGATCAATCGCAACAGGCAAGGCCGCCTGCCGTATCGCCAGCAATTGGGTCACAAGCTGATCAACCTCTGCCAACTTAGGCTCCAGGAGTGCAGCCAATCCCACATCGCCAGGAAGAGACTTCAAAGTTACAACCTGGCCCCGAGCGCACCGCAGAGACAGAGTAAAAGGGGTCCCCCGTTCTACAGCAGCATCTACACCCCTCTTTAAATGGCGATAGAAGCTGTCGACCACATCCTGCGTCACCTCGTCCAGAGCCTCCGAAGAAGCCGGTGTCAACGGGAGTGTAGCCGGCAACGCTGAAGAAGACGCAACAGAATCTGTCGCTCCTGCCATAAGAGAAACAAACTCTGCACGGAAGGACGCATGAACAGCGGCCAACTCCTCTTCGGCAGCCTACAGAACTTGAATGCTCGGCAGGGTCGAGAGGTCATTCTCTGGAACCGTATAATCAGCAGAGGATGGGGCGGAGACCATCGCCAGCTCCATTCCCATCTGCCCGGGGTTGGCAGAAGGTCCCTCGACATGGGACGGCGAAGGAGAGGAAACGCTCCTTTTACCCAAGTTGCGGCAGGCCGAGCCTTCCCCAAGAACATCCGCGGTAGGAAGTAAAGGGTCAGGACCTGTAGGGCCAAGACAACCATAAATCGATTTGACCCGGAGGATATGTTGGTAGAGCAAATAAGCCCCCTCACTAGTCAATATTTGGCTTATCTTACCAGTGGAGGAGTGTGGAGGCTGAGGTTCGCCTACGGCCACTGCAGCCTCTTCACCAGCAGTCTCCGAGTCAGGGATAATAGGCTCCTCCGCCCCTCCCCTCTTGGGAGGGGATGCAACGAGATCGACGTCACCTTGTAAAAATTTAGTAACCTCGGAGGCAGACCCGAGGGAACCTTCGTCATCCCGGACTGGGGCCTCAGCGACTTGGAAATCCTCAGCCGCTGCTGGGAGAGCCCCCGCTGAAAGGTCGCGGAACACATACCACTAATCAAAGCAATAAGGTCCGGGTCAACCTCAGGGGCGGCAGACGGTTCGCGGGAGGCCGGTTCAACAGACACCTACAAAGAAAAATGATTAAGTCGTATCCTAAGAAAAAGAAAACCACAACAAGGAGATGGCTCCGACTTGGTCTTACCTCCGGAACATCGTCTGCATCTTCGCCCCTCTCGGTAATAAGTAATCCACGAGACCTAACGACAGCTCTCTTCACAGAAAAAGTCGCTCTGCTGTCAGAAGACTCACGTCTGACTCGTTTACGTGAGGGACCAGACACAGCGGGAGGCTGTTCTTCCCTCACTACTTCCTCTTGTGTAGCAAGTAACGGATCCTCCGCCAGTTCATCGGGTGTGGGAAGCGGTTGATCCGATACTTCTTCACCCCCACCAGAAAGGGAGTCTCCGCTATCATGATCATCATCCTCCTCAGTCGACTCGAAAGATTCTGATTCAGGGAGGGGAGTCTGAAGCGCTAGTTGCTTTCTAGCCTTAGCCCCCTTGGGCTTCTCCTCTAAACTGGTACCCACGATGAAACTGGTACTCGAATCGAAATTAACAGGAGGCTTGTTCGCCATAACATGATACAAAGCAGCCACGTACAAAATTTCCCTCGGCATCTTAGCATCAGGGACCGAGAAGATGGCCCGAGTATGATAAGCGTCATAATAATTCCATGCCCTGACACCATCAAGGACTCTACCTTCAAAGCCCAAGCAAGGGTTGGGACAATCAAGGAATAACTAGCTATAGCCAAATCGGCGGGAAAACCTACTAGGTAGGTAGGGCTCCAGGTACACATTATCGCGGTTATGATAAACCAGATACGCGGGACGGATGTTACGCAACCAGGTGAGCATATTCGGAGGCAGAAAGTGAGAAGGTCCGGTACCATCAAGTTATACATTCCTCACTTCCTCATCAAAAAAATAAGGAACAGACACAAAAAAGTCACACCCATCCACCCTCGCCAGCGCCCTCCGACAAGCTGGCATAGTATTGTATTCCCAAGACCGACGATGGCATTTGAAAAGAAAAGCGTCTTCATCTGTAGCATCTTTCGCTATTCCAGGTCCCATCAAAGACTTGTAGTGCATCGCCAACCACCCCATCAAATAGTGGAAAGGCAGCTCTATGGGCTCAAAGTCCAGCGTCTTCTTGCGCGCAATAACCTTGGATGAGAATGTTCGAAGACCATGGTGTATGCTACGCACCATAGCAGGAAGAAGGGCCAGTCTAACTCCAAATACCAGCTTAACGGAAGGGAGGATGAAGTGGCGACTGATCCTCTCGATAGAACCTGCCCCTTCCGAGACTACGCAGTTCCGCAGCCATATCATTAAAAATCCAGCCAGGAGCGCCTTCTCTGACATCTGTGTGGTTCCGTAGTAAAAATAGCTAAGAGAGTCAGTTTGACTCCCGAATATGTCGCTCTTGGACCGTGACTTCTTGACACTCGACATCAGGTCCTTTATCTCTCCATGCGTTCGAGGGATTCGAGGAGTAACTCCGCCAGAAGGGTCAACTTTAAAAAGATAATTGACCTAGAATGTGGTGTGGGGAGCGGTCCCTTCTGAGCTATCTACCGTTTTTATAGCCATCTGGTGACAAGCACTATGATGGCACAGCAACTCCTGATACACCGCAACAAAACCTGGGAGTCAACGGTTCAAGTCCTCGAACTCCTCATTCGACGGGGTATACACCTCGAAAGGCTCATTCCCCCATGAAAGTTTGGAGACAGTATACATCTCATGGAGAGCAAGCCCCAACTCCCCTCCGGGTGCAAAGAACGTCCCCGTTCGCCGGTTATACATCTCCAAGAGCGCCACGAACAATGGTTTATTAATAGGAAGCCCGTGACAAGTGCCCCGAATGGCATGATAAAGTCCCACCTCCCGCAGGAATATTCCGTAGGTCTGCAGAACCCAAGTGGTCAACTGGGCCCACGTAGAAGTAGGGTTTATCCAGTTCAGCAATGACAGTCTGCCAACGGAATAAGATTTTTTACGAGCGAGTCGATTCAGGAATGTATCAGCTTGAGTGAATGTGAAGTTGGGACCGTATACATTCATAAAAGAGCCTGGGGCCAGACCCATCATTTACCGGAGGACGGAATCCTTACCCGCGTATGCTGACCGCATTTTCGGGTTATAATGGATATTGTCCATCAACATCCCGGATTGGGTAGGAGTTAAGTTACACACCATCTTCCTGTCCAACAACACCATATTGAACCACGACAGAGGATAATAACGTTCCACGAGAGGAATATGGATCGCCATCCCATCCAAAGAAAAATCCCAGTTCTCAGAAATCTCTAATACTCGGGGATTCTTTATGATTAAAGCGTCTCCAAAGAGGAATGAAGGCTTCAGGTATAATCCATCCAGCTTCCCAGTATTCATCATGGCACGGAGATAATGGAGGGTCTGATTCTCGATGGCGTTCAACCTCTCCGAAGGCTCATTAGCAGGAAATTGATTCAGCACATGCTTAATTAAGTCATCAAGACGCATGCCCAAGGCGAACTGATTTGAGCCCACTATAAGTTCCCCCGCAGGATTTACTGGCAAATTCACTGAAGAAAAAATAAAAGAAACAAGTCAAAAAGATAGCCGAAACACAAACTACGTGATGCTTATGCGACTTAGCTCAGCATAGCCTCATGTGGCTCAATTTGAAAGAGCTTATGCGGTTCAGTTCGAATGAGTTTATGCGGTTCGGTTTGAAAAGAGCATATGCGGTTCAGTTCGGATGAGCCCATACGTCCAATTCGAATAAGCTTATGTGGTTCGGCTCGAAATAGGCTTATGCGGTTCAGTGCGGATGAGCTTATGCGGTCTAGTTCAAACGATCTTATGCAGATCAGTTCGAAATAGGCTTATGCGGCTCAGCTTGTAAGAGCTCATGCGGTCCTGTCCAGATGAGCTTATGCGGCCCTGATGATGAAGTAGTTATGCGGCTGCAAACAACAATTTTCATGCAGCTCAGGCCTGGGTCATATCCCATGCGGCTCGAACATGAGTCGGACACGCAGCATACTTGGAAATAGAGGCTCGCGCATAAAATATGCGGCATATGCATGATAGTTCATGTTAATGGTCCTACCAGTAATAGGCGGGTGAACGTCAGGGTGAAAAACAGGTACGTCAGCCGACGGAGGAGCCGCCACGTTTGCCGCCACAGTCGATGAAGACGCGGCCTTCTTGTCCTTCGCTACCGCAGACGACGACGCAGTCTTCTTGCCCGTAGCAGCAGTAGTCTTCTTGGGAGCCATTGCCGATCGTTGATGGGAGAAGACGAAGAGGAAGTCGGTAACAAGGAGTTCGAGCAAAGAGAGAAGGTAAAGAAACCCTTAAAGAATAAAATTACTCCTATTTATAGGCGAAGGAGGCTCGAAAATCAACAAACGCCTCGATCCGCGTGCCGCCTAAAAGAATAAAGGCAAAACGCTTCGGTCAAAAAAAACTGACCCTTGGGATCCTACCCCAAAAGGCGGCGTTAATTCAAAAAACGAATCAAGGACATTTAATGCAGAAGATTTGCACATGTGGTTGGGACACGTGGCAAAAAGTCTATGCGGCCTAACAGCTCATGCGGCCAGATAAATCCATGCGGCTGAATCATCTATGCGGTCAACAAAGGCCATGCTTCTTATTCAAAGTATTTTAATTTTGCAAATTGAAAACTTTGAAGGGGGTCTTGTAGAAGCATGAAAAATATCAGAATGATGGTCTATGCGGCTCGGAACAGGAGAACCCCATGCGGCTCATACAGGAGCAGTCCCATGCGGTTCAGAGAGACTCTTAGTTTCATGCGACTCTGGGCAGAAGAGTCCATGCGGCTTACATAGGGACAGTCCCATGCGGCTTACATAGGGACAGTCCCATGCGGTTCAAAGAGTCCCCCAGCCGCATGTGGCTCAGAAGTACATGCGGCTCACTAACGACCAACAGAAATATGCGGCTCGATCAACACCACGTGTCCCCGTGGGATCCTTTCACACAGTTGGACATCAAGTAATGGCCTTATTTAATGCTCTGCCATGATTCGACAGCTGACGACTTTGACATAAAGTGCCATGATGGTCCTGTCATAATGACAGACTCTTCAGAAACAGGAGAAAATCTATGACACGATCCGAGATTGCCACGTGGCTACTCCCATGCGGCTCAATTGAAGAATAGCTTCATGCGGCTGGCAGGAATCATCTTCCTGCGGCTCACCAAGAAGCCATCCCATGCGGCTCGCAAGTACTATACCTATGCGGCTCACTGAGACGCTATCCCATGCGATTCATGGATATCATACGGCTCTGGCAGAGTCCACCATTAAGACTCGTGGCAGAGATTCAATTGCCCCTACGACTTGACAGCTAGTAGCAAAGATGATTATGAGATGCAAATCAATCAGAGATTTACCAGATCCCAATGACCATATTTAACGTTATCCTCATAATTAATGAGATCAGGTCATATCATTCATGATCAAGCTAATAGGAAACGTGGTGAAAGATCCAAGCTTGACACAACCAATCATGAAGATTTAAAGCAATCAGTATTAATCATTCACAGGATTCAATACTATCCCTATTTATGGCCCAAATCCTTCACGGCTGAAACTAATAGTCCAGATTGATATACATCAGGCCACTGCCACTTTGAGAATGGGTAATCATCCAAACCCTAAAGATGCCCCCACTATTATAAATAGCAAGGTGCCATTCCCTTATAAAAAAAGATATACTATCAGAGAGAGAGAGAGAGAAATACAGAGAAACTCCTCCAATAATCAGAGAGAAAATACACAGAGAGAGAGAAGCCAGAAGAGTAATAGAGGGAGAGCAAGAAGAGCATTTCTTCATCAACGCCAACCATCTCTTCACAGGAGCCAAGGCTGCATACCGATCGTCCAAGGAGTAAGGCAGGGCTGCCATCGCCTTCCTGAGCCTCTATCGTCACCCTCCAGAATCTAAAATAAATAATTATACTTAGACTGCTGTACCTAGGTTTTTGTCCCTAGGCTTTCTTTGTACAAGCGAGTTTGTAACGTGAAGTAAAAGTTTATTCCTCCGATAATTATTCTGTTCTTTTATATTTCATGGCAAACACTCCCAGACCTGATTAGAATCCATAGATTCTATTTCAGATATCATTACTTTTTGCCAAGACTCTGCATCTTTATCTTGGAGTGCTTTATTATAGATACATGAATCATAATCTTGTTCCTCAGGGACGAAGTCTGACGACTCTTCCAAGAACATATATCTATCAGGTTATATCATAACCCTCCCACTACGACGAGGCACTATTGGTTGTGGTGTAACATTTGTGACATGTTGTGCAGTTATTTGTGGTTCATTCTTTTATACTGTTGGTACTGAATTTCTTGGTATCTCACCTCTCAGTTCTTCTAGAACAACTCTACTTGTGAATTTATGGTTCATCACATAGTCTTCCTCTAACAATCGGGCATTGGTGCTAACAATGACCTTCTGATCCTTAGGACTATAAAATAAATCTCCTTTCGTTCCTCTTGGATAGCCTACAAACAAGCGTACTTCTGTACAAGATTCCAACTTATCTGCTTTCCCATTCAGCACATGTGCTGGACTACCCCAAATGTGAACATGTTTCAGACTAGGCTTACGCCCAATCCACAGCTCTGTGGGAGTAAGAGGTACTGACTTAGAAGGAACCAAGTTCAGAATATAATCTACAGTCTCTAAGGCATATCCCTAAAACTAATCTGGTAAATCAGAATAACTCATCATTGATCTAACCATCTACATAAGAGTTCTATTCCTTCTTTCGGCTACACCATTCTGCTGGGGCGTTCCAGGTGCAGTCAATTGGGATGCAATCCCAACCTCTGATAAATAATCCCTAAACTCTCCAAAAATGTACTCGCCACCATGATCTAATCGTAATGACTTGATACATATTCCATAACTTTTTTCCGTTTCAGACTTGTACTCTTTGAATTTCTTAAAGCACTCAGACTTGCGGTGCATCAAATAAATATATCCATACTTGAATAATCGTCAATAAATATGATAAAATATTCAAAGCCACCTCTAGCTTGGATAGTCATGGGTCCACACAAATCAGAATGAACCAATTCCAAGACATCTTTGGCCCTATACCCCTTTGTCGTAAAAGGCCTTTTGGTCATTTTACCTTCCAAACAGGATTCACAGACTAGTAGTGCCTCTATTTCCTATGAACTCAAAGGTCCATCTTCAACCAGTCTTTGAATCCTTTTTAGGTTAATATGCCCCAATCGCAAGTGCCAAAGATATGTTTGGTTCATACAAGAAGGTTCTTTTATCTTATTTAAGTTAGATGACATATTATTCATTTCCATAAGTTGCATTGTGGGTGAAATATGATTAATGACATACAAATTATCAACCAATGCACCTGAACAGATAAAATGTTTATTCTTTCTAATAACAATATTGTCATTAAAATAAACTGAATATCCATCCTTAACTAACATAGAAACAGAAACTAAATTCCTTCTAAGTGAAGGTGTATAAAGACAATCTTTTAATGTTAAATACTTATTTATACCAAAGATGAAGTTACATCTCCTAATGCAACGACCGCTACTTTTGTAGCATTACCCATGAATAAGCATATCTCTCCATCACTGAGCCATCTAGTTTCCTGGAACCCCTGTAATGTATTGCAGGCATGATTAGTGGCTCCTATATCTACACACCAGGTGTCGGTAGATAACACCGCTAAACATATTTTAACTACTAGTAAATGAGATATACCTTCTTTGTTCCTTTGTTTGAGAAGTGGACAATCAGGCTTCCAATGTCCTGACCCTTTGCACTTGAAATATTTGCCTTTCGGCTTTTTTACCATGCCTTGAGGTCCCATGCCCTTCTTTGCTGAGTTTGTCTGTTTTTGAATGTTATTCTTCTTCTTACCGCCTTTTGGCTTAGAAGTAGAAGCCTTTTCAGAAACAAAAACATGACCACTCTGCCTAAAGATAGATTCAACATCCTGTAGCTCTTTTGTAAGTTCTGCCAAACTATACAACCTTTTGTCATATTGTAATTAAGGAATAAATTATAAAAACTTTTAGACAGAGTCCCGAGAATGATATCGACCTGGGATTCCCCATCGATTTTAGCTCTAAGGATCTCCATCTCATTCAGATGACCCATCATCTTGAGAACATGATCCCTTACTGGTGTACCCTCAGTCATTTTTGTATTCATCAAACATTTTATAGCAAACTGACTAACTGCTCTACTCTGATGTTCGAAGAGTTCCTTGAGGTTATACATCATGTCATAAGCTGTGGCCATGGCCTAATACTGATATTGCAGTACATTTGACATAGATGCCAGAATGTAATACCGTACCATCTCATCTGCCTTTTCCACTTCTTATAAGACTCTTTGACCTCTTCATCAGAGTTAGCATTAGACTTAGGTGGGTATTCCTCAACAAGTACATATTTGTACTCCTCAGCAGTCAGAACAATGTCCAAATTACGTTTCCAGTCAATATAATTAGGTCCAGTAAGTTTATTTTATTTAAGAATCACCATAAGTGGACTGAAAGAACCCATTTTTAAAATCCAGAGAATCACATAAATTAAATTAGGTAGGACAAAAAAAACTTTTTCAATTAATTAAATATTGATTCCCTCAAAACAATAAGAACAAATTCACCAACACCTTGAACACCATGAATTTAGCATGCCACGATAGTGTGGACGTATACAAATTCAACTTTGTTTAAGTAGGTTTTTCTTATTAAATTTACTATCATGTCAACATAACTTTATGACAAATAAAATTAATATGTTAGTCTTGCTCTGGTCATACAAATAATAGCAGTGACTCCGATGGGGAGGATACCATTATTTGTATCTAAGTGTATACCATTACTTAATATTAAGTCCATTACCTTGTAATGAGTTCCTTCAGATGGAGAAGTAAACACATACTAGGTAACTTTCTACAATTATCCCTAAGAAAGTTGGTACTGGTGATCCATAATTATACCCATCCGATATGTAGGAAAGAACTAAAGCCAACACGCAAGTATAATTACATCACCTACAAACCAGTAATAGAGACCATAGGATTTATACTAAATAAATATCCTCTCTCACTTAGTTATTTAACAATGAGGGTTTTTCTACTAGTTGATATTATGTCCATGTTGTCCATTATTAATGTAGGCCCAGTTTTTCAAAAAAAATCCACACAATAATAAATATGCATAATCAGAAGAAGCAAAATAACAAAAAATAAGAGAAAAATATCCAACTATTATGGTCATCTTTCCTGCTCCGTCCTCAACTATCCAAATTCAAAATATGGCGCTGTACAGATCTATTAGGGGTTCGGGATAGTGCTCCGAATTTTTTTTATGGTTTTGTCTGTCGATTCCTTTATCGAAAATCATCTGTCTGCCTCTGGACTTCTTAAAACCAGCATCTCGTCCGACGTCAGAAACAGCCACCACCGTCATCACGATTGATAAAAAATAATTAAAATTACATCAATTCTATGCCTCCTGAAAGAGTTCACACATAATCTAGATTGAAAAATTCAAATAGTAAACACGATCAATCCTCGTGATTTTAATTACATCCACAACAACAAAAACATCCACGACATGTCTATCGTTTAAAGAACACAATAAAAAATATGCATTAGACCATAATAGTTGGATTTAAGATGCCTGCAAAATCGAGTTAGAACAGATCTACATCTACCGACTATTACACAGTACAGGTTTTATTGGACAACATGGACGTATCAATCAATGCGCAGATCCAAAGTGGCTCTGATACCAATTGATGGAACTGGGGATTCCTAGGACCCTTACTTTGGTATGCGTATTGATCGATAGAAAGTTAAACAGATTTAATATGTGTTCTAATCCTTTCATAGGCAAAAACTAGGGTTCACGAATTATACCTGCGGCGGAAAGAAGACAAGTAATTCCTGGCAATCTCGAGCGGACGACCCCAAGATCTTCTGCACGTATTCCTTCCTCGAATTGGACGTCGTGTGGGCGACGATCTTCCAACCTTTTCTTTGTTGGCCCATTGGTCATGGTCAAACCTGATTTTAATAATTGATCAAACTCTGTCTCGATATACGAATCAATTCAGATATTTACTAACGACATTTTGGATACTGATCAAAAATGGATATCTACTCAGTTCAAGACCGAAGCTGTTTGCCACTCAAGAATGTATTTCCTTTAAAGTATTATAATTTTCATTCTTATTGAGTCCAGGAATACATTGTACACCAAGTCGTACTGGCAAATAGGCCATCCGAAATCGTTTTTCAAAACTGACATATCTTTTTAAAATGACCTATGTTTTTGAAAACATCTATTTTACAAAAAGCTTCTTAAGGATTATTCAAAAAGCCAAAACAATTTTTCACATAATCAAATGACCAAACCCTGACAGAACTCGGCCAGAGTTCGGCCAGAGTTCGACCAAGTTGAACGTTATGTGAACGTTTGATTTTGAACTTGGTCTCCCTTCAGTTGCGGTTGGTTACAAAGAGTTCTGTCCGAATTCTGTCAGAGTTCTGCCTTTGAAAAAACTATAAATAGAGGAGGATTTCGATCATTTAAAATAGCAATTCACTTTCATATCTTCTCTTCTAAAGCTTACGTTTCTTCCAAAGAGTTCTAAAAAGCTTCCATTTTTAAATCCCAAGCCAGTTACAATGCTCTAGTCGATTTGCCAGTGCGGTACGGTCTAGAAGTTTTAGAGTGATTGTAATCAGAGGCTTAATTGATGATTGACTCTTCACAATTGAAGTTGGTCGATTTCTTCGTATCAAAGCTCGCGTCTGTAGAAGTTGCAAGGACTTTGTATGAAAGCTTGCAGGATTTTCCAATAGTGGATTCAACTGGAAGCTAGAGTTTTTCCGACTGGACTAGTCCTCATAAGAAAAAAATTTGTATAAATCTTTGTGTTTGTGGTTGTCTTCTGATCACTCTTTTCATTACTGTTATTTATTTTGTGATTATTATAATATCTGTGATCTAACTGCTAACGAGTTTTTGAATTAGAAATATTTTGCTGCCTACTCTATTCACCCCCTCTAGAGTATTCTGCTTTACAATTTTGTTCCTACAATTGGTATCAGAGCGGGTTATACAAGTAAAGTAAGGTAAAGTTGCATCTATATTCAGTTATTTTTTAATTTTTATACAGATCACAGAATTACACATGACAACTGTGAAATTCAAATGTGAAGGCCAAGCCACAAACAGACCTCCACTGTTTGACGGCACAAACTACACTTATTGGAAAACACATATGAGTTTCTTCCTAAAATCTCTTAATTTTGACTTATGTCTATAGTTATTGATGGCTACAAAAAGCCTCCCCGTATTAATGTTGATGGAGTTTTAGTTGAAAAACCCCACGACAAATATACAGAGGATGAAAAAAAGGCCAGTCTTGACGCACGTGCTATTAATGCTTTATTTTGTGCTTTAGACAGAACTGAATTAAAAAGGGTATCTACTTACATAACATCAAATGAAGTGTGAAAACTTGTCGATGTAACACACGAAGGAACAACACAAGTCAAGGAGTCAAAGATCAGCAGACTTACTCAGGAGTACAAAGCGTTCAAAATGAAGCCAAGTTTATCAGTTACTCAGATGTTTACAAAATTCTTGGATATTGTAAATCCTTTGTCTTCACTGGACAAGGAATACAGTAACCATAAAAAGATTCGCAAACTTCTACGAGCTCTCACAAAGAACTGGATTCCAAAGGCTACAGCAATCATTGAAGGAAACGGCCTCTCAATAATGTCTTTGGAAACACTCATGGGTAAGCTACTCACTCACGAGTTAGAACTTCAAGACTTTGAAGATGCTACACCAAAGGAGAAGTCAGAAAAGTCGATCGCACTCAAGGCTCAACATAGAAGAACTGTCGAAGATGATTCTGATGACAGCGACTATGACTCTGAAGATCAAGCTCGTCTGGTAAGAAAATTCAAGATGTTCATGAGATTTAACAGGATAACAGAAGATAGCAACAGCAACATCAACGAGGAAGATCCTATTTGCTACGGATATAAGAAAAAAGGACACATGAAGAAAGATTGTCCAACGGCATCATCATCAACAAGAAAAAGGAGCAAATATGACAAAGGCTACCTGAAGAAATCTACATCAAGAAAGTACGCCAACACAAGCATATGGCTTAAAAGTGAAGCCACCGATTCAGAAGACGAACAATCAGATGACGCTGTAAATATATGCTTGATGGCTTGCGATCAGGTAATCACTAATCCTCTATTTGATCCTTATGATGATTTCACCTTTGAGCAACTAGGAGAGGCTTTCAGTGACCTGTTAAATGGTGTAAGCCCCTGATTTTTAAATTCATTTTTCATTAGTGCTAATTAATTTTTAATGTTAATTATAGCCTTAAATAATTATTAGGAATTTTTAGGAATTTTTCTAGAATTTTTAAATGATTTTTAAATAAGTTTTATATATAAAAATATTAATTTGCAATTTTCTAAAATGTTTTAATTGACTTTTTCAATTAATTAGATTGTTTTAATATCGTTTTGCAAATCTAAATTTGTTATGTGCAAATTTTATTTTGCACATATACTGTGCGGGGTGGGTTATGCAAATTCTTATTTGCAACTACCCACTGTTAGGACCTATCTGCAATTACCTAAAACTAGGAGGACCTAAGTGCTAATTTCCTACCCACCCCCCTGCCCGACGACCGACGGCTGACCGGCGACTGCCCCCGCCATTTCCGGCCAGCACACAGCTCCCCGACCGACCTTGAACCCCTATTTAAACTCCCCTCCTCTCCCTAGACTCAACCCTAACCCTAATCGACCACCCCGACCACCGCAAACTCCCCTTCTTCCCTAAAACACTTCGCCGGAACCCTAACCCCGACGAAGCCTCGATCTTGCCATCCCGACACCCTCATCGACCACCACCACCACCCACAGCTTCGTCCGGACGAGACGAAGCGATCGCCACCGGAGCACCGCCTCGCCGACGTCTCCTCCGCCGCCCAGAGCCACCGAAACCCCCTACATCGATCGGACACGTAAGTAGCAAGTGTCAAACGTGTCGTGCGTGTCTCGTATGCACACATAGGACTCGCCGTGTCCTGACGAACGTGATGGTGAGTCTGGACACGAAGGAATCGACTCGTGCGTGTCGTGCTAGCCTAGGATACAAGACACTTGTGTCCCTAACTGTCCGGACACAGGCTCGTGTTTTTATTTTTTATATATATAATATCTAACCTAAATGAAATAAAATGAACAAAGCCCTATTCCTAACAAACGGGCTAACTGGCCCATTGGCCAGCGCGCAGCAGTTAAACTCTCACCCCCCTTCTCCTGAGGACAGAGTTCGAGCCCCCTTTCTGTTTCTTTTTTTTCTTTTCTTTTCTGTTATCTTTTCTTTTTCTTTTTATTTTGTATTTATATATATATATATATATGTATATATATTAATATATATGTATATGTATATACTATTTTTATTAACAGTATTTAATATATATGTATGTATTTTATAGTTAGTAAATTTTATATATATATATGTTTATATATACATTTTCCTATGTATATATATATATATTATATATATATATACACTATATTATTAAGTGTGTTCTTATATATATATATATATTTGTATATATATATATATATATATTTTTATATATATATATATATATATATATATATATATATATATATATACTTTATAAATTAAGTATTTTTCTCTTACATATATATATATATGTACTTTTAAAACATATGTATGCATATTTTCACTATGCATAACTTTACCTTATTAAACTAATAATATTTATTTTGACTATTACCAAACTGTATTTTTATTGTATTTAAATTACTGCAACCATTTGGTGTCCAAGCCTAGCATGGGTATTTGGGCTCAAATGTGTTTTCACACATTCAAGACCTGTACAAGTCATATTGGACTTGATTCATGGCCTTGGGTCCTGTATTTGAACTTTGGTTCAAATTATATACATGGACAAAATACGCAGATAATTAATTATTGTATGCAATGATGTTTTTGATTTTCTAAAAATACTTAAAGTATTGCTAAAATTATGGAAAAATAGTTTTTAGATACTTTGTTAAGTTAGCTAATTTAGTATGATTTTTGTAGCATTTAATTTACTGTTTTGCCACTAGGTTGGCATATGAAATCAAAACTCACTTTCTGTATACTTAGGAAAACTGATTTTTATAAAATACTTGTACTGGTTAATAAATTCCAGAAAAATTATAATAAATTTCTATGATTAACAAGGATCACCTTGGTACTTTACTTTAAGAAAAACTAGGCTTTTTGTCTACTTTGAAAATTGTTAGAACACAATGATCTTTTGATTTATTTATTGATTAAATACGACTTGTAGCTTTTTGTGTTATTTGGAGTTTTAGTCGTGTTGAACCCCATCCCTCACTAGTGTAAAGACCCTAGAAAGTTAGTTAAAGTAGTGTGTCACCTCACATTGGTCTCCTATACCCAAAATCATCTTTTTGGCTAGGTGCCCAGTCACAAGTCGTGTTTCACCAATTAGTGTCCTATTGTTTTAGCTTAGTGTAAAACTAAGTTATTATATTTTACTTCTACAGTGACGAGTTACTGGACATCCATAGCACTGTTATCGCAGCTTGTTTTGCTTTGCTAGAGGCAAGTACTTTCTACGAACTTTACATATTGTCACATAAATGAACTGCAAACCCCACCATGTTATATGCTTATCCTTGGGGTAGCAAGTTAGATCTCTACATGTTGCACTTCCAGTTACTACCATGCTTAGAACAGTCTTGATGTATCTCTCACATGATTAGAATATGGGTTTTTGGGGAAACTGATAGTAGTGTACGTGATCACGACCCCCCTATAGTAGCGAGCTTGGTCGCATTTTATATGCATACCTTGTCGCAGGTAAATATCCCGCATTTTCTGTACGGATGTACACCTATGCTTGTCTACTTGTACGTATGTACATTTCATTATGTGCCACAGCGCATTGTACATCTATTGACCGATCACGTACCTGCTACAGTTTTAAACATTACATATACATCTGTCTCTATGACATATGTGTCTTTGCCATGATAGACTATGTGATGCCATGCTTTACAGTTATTTCTCTCATGTTCATTTCCATGTTTCATATGCTAGTTTGCTAGATTTAGTACTTGCTCCCGTCCTGACAGGATAACGTTGTAGGTGTCCTTACTGAGGAGGAGTTACTCTGTGACTCATACTATGGGATTACTGCCGAGGATCCGGCTCTGCTTTACGAGGATGTTCCTGCAGGGAACCTCGCTTAGTTGTCTTTGTTTACTTAGACTTTTGAGAGCAGACATGTATTAGACTATATCATTTTGTAACTGGACATGTATCCAGTTTTACATTTCAGTCTACTTGTACTTGGACATTTTACTGTATACGACGACTTTTGTGTTTGGAGCATTTATGATTCTTCTTCACTTATAGAACTGTTAGTACATTTAGTCTTATCCTGTTGACTTTAGAACAGCTTACTACATTTTATCTCAACGTAGGCTGGGCATGACTCGGCCTGGCCCAACAATTTGGGTAGCGGGTCGGGTCATGACAAATGGTTACAGGAAACTGCGTAATAAATATGAAACCTCTAAGAAGGTACTCAAAGAGTACAAAGATGAAATAGAAAGACTTACCGACCAGTTAGCGGATGTTAGAAATAATGACTCTTCTATTGACTCTGGTGAGCTTTCATCTATTAAGTTGTTTTTACACGAGACTATTAAGTTATCCAAAGAAAAAGACCAAACAATCATCTAGCTAAAGGAAGACCTATCTAAGGAGAGAAAGAGTCTCTAGTGTGCACAAGTCTGAACAGAAACACATACATCTGACTATACTAGATTATATGACACTTCCAAAAAGTTGGAAATTAGTTTAGAAAAACTGCCTGAAGTTGCAGCTTCCTATTCTAACATGTTTCAATTACCGAATCATCGGAACACGACCAAACCAAACACTGTTAGACCAAACCATACCAAACCTATGCCCAAGAAGACTAATAGGCATGCATTCTTCTATACTAAAAAACCAAAACCTACAAATCATGCACCTCACACAACTTTCAATACTCAACATGCAAAATGTCATTATTGTGGCCTCATTGGTCATATATCCTCTGCATGTAGAATCTGAAAGTTAGTAGATTTAAATATCTATGCATGGATACCAAAAACTAACCAGTCAGGACCCTACAAGAAATGGGTACCAAGAGTTTCATCTGCAAATTATTTTATAGGTGGAACGTCCTTCACATGCTTGGAGCAAATAGATCCTCGACAGCGGTTGCTCACGGCACATGACCGGTGATGCTTCTTTATTCGCAACATTGTCGAAGAAGAATAAAGAAGGATATGTCTCCTTCGATAATAATTTAAGAGGGTACATAATCGGTATCGGTGACATTGGTAAGGCTTCCTATCATGTGATTAAAGATGTCTGTCTAGTTGCCGAGTTAAAACATGATCTGCTCAGATAAGCCATTTAGCTGATCATGGTTATGGTATTAACTTCGTCAAAGACAAATATATTATAGTTAACATTTCAACTAGTATTACTATCTTTGAAGGTATCAGGGAAGACAACATATATGTTTTCTATCTGTTAGAAGATGCTAACAAAGCAGGTAGATGTTTGATGGCCGAAAGCATTGAGAGTCAACTATGGCATATGAGACTCCATCATGCAAATATGGATACAATTTCAAGACTATCTACAAAGAAGTTGGTACGCGGCTTACCAGACATATCTTTCAAAAAAGATACGGTATATAGTGAATGTGAAAAAAACAAAGCTACCCGATCCGTATTTAAATCCAAGAACGCTGTAAGTACCACTAGACCTCTACAACTGTTGTATATGGACTTATTTGGACCAAGTAGAATTGCTAGTCTAGGTGGTAAATTATATGCATTTGTCATTGTAGATGATTTCTCTAGATATACATGGGTATATTTTCTTGCACACAAGAACGATGCTTTCTCAAAATTCGTCACCTTTTACAAAAAAGTACAAATTGAAAAAGGTTTCATGATTACTCGCATTCGTAGTGATCATGGCAGCGAATTTGAGAATACAAAGTTCAAGCAATTTTGTGATACATACGATTATTTGCATGAATTTTCTTGTCCTAGGACTCCACAACAAAATGGAGTTGTAGAACGTAAGAACAGGACTCTATCTGAAATGGCTAAAGTAATGTTAAACCAGTTTAGTCCACCTAGATACTTTTGGACTGAAGATGTCAATACAGCGTGCTATATTCTTAATAGGGTTCTAATTCGACCTATATCGAAGAAGACTCCCTATGAACTATGGCTTGATAGAACCCCCACTGTTTCATATTTCAAGATTTTTTATTGTAAATGCTTCATTCTTAATACTAAAGATAATCTGAGTAAATTTGATGAAAAGGCCGATAAAGGTATATTTTTAGGTTATGCAGCAAAGAACAAAGGGTACAGAGTCTTTAACAAAAGAACCATGATCATCGAAGAATCAATCAATGTCAAGTTTGATGAGCTAAATCAACACTTAGACGATGATGAAAATGAAGACGTGATTACACCAAGTACAATTACTACAAAACCTTTACAGAAAGATGTAGAACTTTCAAGCAAAGAAGCCGGAACCAACAATCCTAAGGATACGCCAAAAGAGATGAGATTCTTGGCAGATCATCCAAAAGACTTGGTAATTTGTGAGATTACCAAGGGTGTAAGTACTCGTTCCTATAATAAAGATATAGCTTCTTGTGTTGCTTTTGTTTCGCAGTTTGAACCCAAAAATATTGAAGAAGCATGTAGTGATAATTTTTGGTTAGATGCTATGCAAGAGGAATTAAACCAATTTGAACGAAATCATATTTGGGAACTTGTTTTCAAGCCCATTGATCATCCGGTCATTGGCACCCGTTGGGTATTCCAAAATAAACTGAACGAGAACGGTTTAGTGACTCGTAATAAGGCTCGACTCGTAGCTCAAGAATACAATCAAGAAGAAGGTATCGACTACGATGGGACTTATGCCCTAATTACGAGATTAGAACCCATTCGCATGTTATGTGCATTTGCATGTTTTCATAATTTTAAGTATTTTAAATGGATGTCAAAAGCGCATTTTTGAATGATTTTATAAAAGAAGAAGTTTATGTAGCTCAACCTCCCGGTTTTACTGATTTCAAATATTCTAATTATGTTTTTAAGTTGAAGAAAGCCTTATACAGTTTGAAACATCCCCCTCGTGCTTGGTACGATCGTTTAAGCTCTTTTCTACTGATAACGGTTTTTTAAAGGGAAAGGTTGACACTACATTATTTATAAAATCTTTGAATAACAACATTATTTTGATTCAAGTCTATGTAGATGATATTATTTTTGGATCTACTGATGAATTTCTTTGTCAAGAATTTTCAAGGTGTATGCAGAATAAGTTTGAGATGAGCATGATAGAAGAGCTGAAATTCTTTCTCGAACTGCAAATCAAACAAACCAACAATGGGACGTTCATAAATCAAGCAAAGTACACAAAGAATCTATTAAAGAAGTTCGACCTGGAAGAAGTCAAGCCACTTAGCACTCCAATGGCAACTTCAACCAAGCTTGATATTGATGAACAAGGCAAACTCGTCGACATACGTAAGTATCGAGGTATGATCGGTAGCTTACTGTATTTAACTGCTAGTCGACCAGACATTATGTTTAGTGTTTGCTTGTGTGCACGTTTTCAAGCTAATCCTAAGGAATCACATCTGTGCGCAGTTAAGCGTATCTTTCTATACCTTAAAGGCACTTCTTCTGTTGGCTTTTGGTATCCCAAAATCATGTCATTTGACTTAACCGATTTTTTTGATGCTGATTTTGCCGGATGCAAAGTAGATAGAAAAAGTACCAACGACACATGCCATTTCCTAGGAAAAGCTCTAGTCTCTTGGTTTAACAAAAAGCAAAATTTTGTCGTGTTATCAACAACCGAGGCTAAATATATCGCCGCAGGACATTGTTGTGCACAAAATTTATGGATGAAGCAAACTTTAGAAGACTATGGATTGCATTTTACATACATACCCATTTTCTGTAATAATACTAGTTCTATTAATTTGACTAAGAATCCAGTATGTCACTCTCGTACTAAACATATCGAGATTCGACATCACTTTCTTAGAGATCATAAACAAAATGGAGATATAGACCTTGTATACAAAGACACACAGAATCAATTAGCTGACATACTCACAAAACCTCTAGCGAAAGATCGTTTCAATTATTTACGTCGAGAATTAAGAATTTTAGATATCAATAATATTAATTAATTTTGTTTTATTAATTAATTTATTCAATACTCAATAACTATTTTCGAGACAAGCCTAAATAGAGACTGTCTGTCACCACGACTACGGTCGAAGCGAAGCGGTATTTAAGAGTTCCCCGGTGAACCTCCATTA
This sequence comes from Iris pallida, assembly GCA_029216955.1. NCBI lineage: Eukaryota > Viridiplantae > Streptophyta > Magnoliopsida > Asparagales > Iridaceae > Iris > Iris pallida. Next base: position 6,800,437 of record JANAVB010009198.1, on the reverse strand, counting down.
GCTGGGACAGTACTCTTACAACTAATCTGAAACAGAAGCTGAGTAAAGAATATTACTTTATAAAATAATATTAATTGTATTATTTAAAATTTAAAATTACTAAACTTTGAATTAAATATTTGAAATGAATTGATGAAAAAGATGTGGCCTACAATTGTTTTTTATAGCCAGAAGAAGCCTTGGCGAATTCGGCCCGAGTTCGGTCCGAATTCGACTGGGTATATACATATATCAGTCATAACCCAATGCCCCCATCTTCTTCATTCCTTCCAAAACCACATCAACAGCAGCAGTAGCGCCCGAATACCCTAGTTCTTCTCCACATTTCTTCTTCCATTCTATGTAGAGATCTTCGTCTAAAATTTGGATTCGTGTGAAGAATTGCGTTCTCTTCAGCATACCTGATTCTCGGAAGGTATAATTCCTTCTCTCCTCTACTTTCAAATTATTAGGGTTTCTAGTTTTTGGGATTGAATGCCTAAGGGATTCAATCCTTTGAAGAGGAAGAAGACACATGCCAGTGAAGAGTCATCGCCTTCTGATCTGCATACGGATTCCCTCGTTTCTTCGGTCCAATCGGATGATGGTGCATCGGACGAGTTTTATTTCAAAACTCCCGACCAAGCCTTACTTTGGAATGCCGACTTTATTATGCGTACTATATGTACCGGATCTCCGATCAAATGGACTGAATTTTTTGACAACCGTCCTTACTATGAGGCATTAGGGTTACATCACTTTGCTACTTTACAATTACCTATAGCTACTAATGCCATTAGACTATTTTAATGTAATTTCGTGTTAGACACTTTTATCGCGAGAACTCGTGTCGGCAGTATAGATATCGAGTTCAATGATGAATTGCTAGCAGAAATCCTTAGTCTTCCAAACGAAGGTGCCCCGCTCGATGGCATCACTGACTTCGATTTCCCCGAGGGCACGACTCTCTTTAGTTTCAAGAATGAGCTTTGTGCGCCCGCACGTGCTCGTCCTAGAAAGTTCAATGCCAATAACTTGAACTTGTTTAACTACGAATTACATCGCATCATCTATTCCACTCTACTTCCAAAATCTACTTCAAAAGATGATGTCACTGCACTCGAGCTTTATGCTTTATATCACATTCTTAAGGGGATTCCTTTTTCTGCCCCTAAGACTATCATTCAGATGATGGGTATATGTCGTGGAAGAGACCGCAACCTCTCTTATGTGATGATCATCCCACGCATCTTTCAGAGATTTGATATTGACTTATCAACTTGTGCTCTGGACCCTGAGCCCAAGTTCCTCAAGCTTTCTTGTCGCAGCATTGCCACTGTTCCTCCACCTATTGCACCTGCACCTACTGTACCTGCTCCTACAGCACCTGGTCCTCCTCAGTCTTACCCTATGACCTTTGAGGGTATTCACCAGCATCTATTAGATCTACAGACATTCTTCGTTGACACCTCCAGGGAACATGAGTTCCGTGACGTGACTCGGTTCCAGGCTATTGCCAACACCTTTATCGATCTGAGATTTGCACAGACGGGTCACTCTGCTAGATCTCTTCCTCGAGACCCTTTTGTATCTGGCTACCTCATTGATGATGAGGCGGTCCACTCACTGTTCCTGCCAGGGAACGCTTAAGATTGGTATCGTACTTCTGGTGCTACTCCACATACTTCTGGAGCTGGCACTTTTGGAGCTGGTCCTTCTGGACATGCTGGCACTGCAGCCGATGATGATGAGGATGAGGATGATTTTTGAGTTGTTAATTTTTGAGACTGTTGACTTTGTCTTATGTTTACTTGAAAATGCTTCGACATTCCAAGATAGTATCAGTATTCTTTTATATTTTGGATATGATTTGTGATATTGATAGACATGTTTTTATGCCTCAGTTTTGGCGTATGACTCAATTTAGTTTATTATTCAGCTTAGCATTTTATTTGTTTCAGCTTCACTATAGCATTATCTTTCTTTATGCTTCCATATAAACTACCTGTGACAAATACCATGCCTGTGTTGTTTATACCATATATGTTCATCCTATTTTTCTATAATGTTTATACCATGCCTGTGTAAAAATAATGCTAGAAATAATGCCTTTATTCATTTTTTTATGTATTTCTTCACTGATTGTTACTTATGCATTTATTGCGAGGCAGCTTTCTCTTTTGAAATTATTTTGCTAAGTGACAACGAGGGAGAAATAAGATCTAACATCTTCATGGATACAGGTTATGACCAATTTTTTATTTTATATCTCAGTACAGTCGGTATACTTTTGAATTGATCAAAACTAAGATGTTATATCAGCCAAGGTTTGTCAATTATCAAAATGGAGGAGATTGTTGGCCCATTGGTCATGGTCAAATCTGATTTTAATAATTGATCAAACTCTATCTCGATATACGAATCAATTCAGATGTTTACTACCGACGTTTTGGACACTGATCAAAGATGGATATCTACTCAGTTCAAGCCCGAATCTGTTTGCCACTCAAGAATGTATTTCCTTTAAAGCAATGTAATTTTCATTTTTATTGAGTCTAGGAATACAATGTACACCAAGTCGTACTGGCAAATAGGATATCCGAAATCGTTATTCAAAACTGACCTATCTTTTTAAAATGACCTATGTTTTTGAAAAATATCTATTTTACAAAAAGCTTCTGAAGGATTTTTCAAAAAGCCAAAACAATTTTTCACATAATCAACTGACCAAACCCTGACAAAGTTCGGCCAGAGTTCGGCCAAGTTGAACGTTATGTGAACGTTTGATTTTGAACTTGGTCTCCCTTCAGTTGCGGTTTGTTACAAAGAGTTATGTCTGAATTCTGCCCGAATTCTGTCAGACACTACACCAAAACAAACAATTTGTCACACAAATTTTTTACAATTAGTAACGATTTTTACCGTTACAAGATAGTAACAGTTATAACCATGACTATAATAAAAAACCATTACAATAATTCTCGAGTTATAATTTTTTATTTTTTATATTATTTTTAACAGTTAAAACTGTGACCAATTTATATATTATATCACATGCAAAACATGTGCCAAGAGAAAAGTGTTACAAAGTGTAAAACAATCCCCAAAATTTTGTCGTACTACTCTTCTGGATGCGCGCCCTTCCCTCTTCTTCTCTCCTGCGATGCTTCCCCAACATTTTCCCTCTTTTCGCTGCCGAACGCTTCCTTCCTCCGCTACTACGAAGGTATGACCTCTCCTCTCTCACAATCTCTTAGGGTTTTATTTTTCTTAGGGTTTCAGTTCTTAGGGTTTTGATTTTCTTAGGGCTTTTATTTTTTTAGGATTTCAGATTTCCTTCTCTCACAATCTGAAGATTTTGAGCATCGTCAAAGCAAGGAAGGTAATTCCCTCGTATTCTATCTCTCTCTCTCTCTCTCTCCCCCTTATTTTTTAGGTTTTGATATTTTTTGGGTTTTGTTAATTGTATGTTAATTTCAAACAAATGAGGAAGTATCTATGTGTTTTGATAATTTTTACCAGCTGCATTTGTGAATGGACCATCTATATCATTCCTATGGGGCCGATTGTATCCTTTGTTTGCCATTTGCCTTTGATGCAATAAAATTGTCACTGGGAGCTGACATATTTAAGATATGGAAAAAAACTTAAAGGAGTTGAAGTTCTGAATTAGTACCGACTTTTGAACTTTCTATTTTGTTTTGTAAAAGAATTTTAAGAGAGGTGTTTCTACAATTTTTATAGGAGAATATGCTCTTACCTTCTTATAAGATTTCATCTTGATTTAGAAGTTAGTCCTAACATGTGTTCAACCGACATTATTCCTTGTTCTGAATCTGCTTGCTCATAATCAAGAGAAATTTAGTTGTTATTGATTTTCTCAATTAGCTTTGACTCCCATAGGCTCCAAGGATATCCTTTTTAACCCTAGAATTCATCACATCCTTGACGGTTTCATTTACAATGACTGTAATGATTCCCCAGTATACTCCTGATTTACTAAGCTTTACACAGAATCCCATTCTAATCAGCTTTTGTTACAACATCTTCCTAATCCTGGCTTCCTAGCATGTTTCCAAGCGACGTGCACGCCTTATGCTCAAAAAGACGATTTGACAGAATAAAATAATAAGTTAACTGTTAACTTTGCAGTTTTCATGTTGCCATTACAAACTTTTTACATTCCAGACAACATTATCTGAGTATTCGATTGCCAATCTACTGTAGGATCTTGATGAAGTGATTCCTGCAGTTTGATTGTAGGGCAATCATTTTTGTATGTATGTTATTAAGATAGTTATGGTAAATCCATGAATGAAAGCGCCAATGCTTTCCATCATATGTTATGACTTGACAAATCTCATCATTTGTTTGCAGCACATTCCAGCTTCCATAATATTTGTGTTGCTTAGGAAACAATCAATATTAGGGTTAGTTTCTTGCACGACTTTCCTTGGCAGACTGACTTGTCCAATTGTTTTCGTTGGAGTTCAGTATGTACCGAGGCTTTTATGCTAGTACCATAGCAACTGTCCTCCGAGTAGAGTCTACAGCGTGTCGGGTCTTCTGTGCAAATGTATGTTACTGATATTAATATTAACTCTCTTTTTATGTGTTTTGATAACCTTGACATCAATGGCTTCTGCGCCAGTATCACATAAGACTATCTATTAGAGATCAGTTAAGAGTCTATGACTAGTCTCACCTCAGATTTTATGAATCACTAGGACCCTTTTTTTGGGTGCATCTGTTGCTACATTTCTACATTCAGTTTAGTAAGATTAGAAAATGGACACGATACTAGAAGGTTGTCTGGTCACAAGCTGCTTTTGATACACAATTTATACTCAGATAGGTAATTTATAGATGTTCTACTTCTTTTATTGGCATCTGTGTTATCATTTGAGACCATTACCGATCTGATATTTTTACTGTATGTTCCAACTAGCCACGTCTACCCATATTAGAATCCGAGTCTAGGAAGGCATCTTGTTGAATAAAGATAACTGTTGATAAAGCCAATATAATGACTTGGAAAATAACTTGAAAAGAAATCAAGAAGAGAAATCAAAATATTCTTTTCTTTATTTTGTGTTATTTCTTAGCAGTTTGTATAATGATATAAATTCTTACTAATATTCATTTTCTTCGTTTGTTAGGTTTTTTGTTTGAGAGGATATTTTTTTTCTTCCTATCATATCACGATCGATTTCAAAAGGGTGGATTAAACATCCACGTAGAAATGACGCCGAGTACAAACAAGGGGTAAGATTTTTTATGGATTTTACAATGAAACACTCACCCCCTGGGCTTACAACATGTAGTTGCCCTTGTAAAATATGCAAAAATAAAAAAAAGCTTCATTTGAAGTTGTTAGAAGGCATTTGATCGTCAATGGTATGCTTCCGACATACGATGAATGGTCTCTTCATAGAGAGAAGCCGGGCATGGATATGACAGCAGGTTATGAAGAACAATTTATTGAAGAAGATCAAATCCATGATGATGTTCTAAACAAAGTTACCAATGTCAATGAGGGTACGCTGGAGAACCTTGTTGATGATGCTCATGGTGTACACAATGAAGCTCCTAGTGGTGAAGGTAGTGGTGCAAATAATTCTCAAGCAAATGTAGTACCCGAAAATTCTTTTGCTCCTTATCTTGATAGACCATAGGCTCAGGCATATTTTTTTGTGCAAAGCAGGTCCAATGGCGGATATTGTTTTGGTCCAAAATTATATTTTTTTTCCCATGTATCCAGAATTGGGCTTATTGATAGTTAAACTTAGACATTTTTTTATGACAAGAATGTTGGTGATGTCTGTTTCAGCATCCGAAGGCATTTGCGAAAGTTCAGCTTTCGTGGCTCAATGATTGACTAGTTGTTTATTTGGACATGGACGATTCTACTCTAGGCAAGTACACCTTGCTAAACTTTACAATTTTTACATGTATTTCGGTATTGCTATTCTTTTCTTTCTTGCTTGATTCTATATTTATCCTGCTTCCTGTCATGATTATCTTTTAATTTTATGTGCACATAGATTATTACTCTTTCTTCCCATGTTACTTGTCATATTTTTCTTATCTTGTTCATGTCTAGTGATAGTATTACTTTGCATGTGCCATGATCCCTTAACATGTTTAGCCTAGACTTGACTTGGATTTGACATGTTTGACTTGACTTATTTAACCCGTAGTTTTAGGCGAGGACCTTATTATAGACGGGACTACACTTGGCCACCCTCAATCGTTAGCAACCACCGGACTGCGATTGAGACTTACTATAGGTTGTTAGCAACCACCGGCTGTGGTTTACCTCGATTTACCTGTAGTCGCGTTTATTCGCACGATTCTCAATACATGTCATTTCTGTTATGTTTTATTTCGAGTATTACTTCCTTCAGTCTCTACTTTCTTGTAGCAATTTCTATCTATCTTTGCATATTATTACTGTTAAAGTAGGCTTGTATATTATGTGTTTTGCTAGTCCCCTGAGGACCTGGTGAACTCTCCAGATATTAGATGAAGGTATAACACATTGATGGAAGATGGTTGCCTCACCATGACTTCAGGTATATTTAGATGTTATTATTATCATCCTCTTCCCTATTTATATTTTGCCTAGTTTTTGACACTTATTTTATTATAAGCCTAGTCTTTTACAAGCTTAAATTTTCTTCAAGCTTGTTCATGATAAATGTATTTTTAGGGATCCACTCTAATACATTTATCTATACTAAAATCTGTGTGTTATGGTCTGATCAACCTTAATGCACTTTATTCATCATTTTTATCATTATCATGTGGATTGAGATATATATTAGTCGATTTGATAGATTTATTTAGAAAACCAATATAGCTTATACGTACTCGAGCTGGATTGGAGTCCTCTCGATACGCAGCTGGCATGTATACGATCTCCTAACCAGATGTAATTTAGGACTGGAGCGTTACATTAAATACATGAATATTTGATTTAGAATATGTATTATATTTTTTGTATATATATATTTTTCATCATATGTTATTATCAGGTAAGGCCGGACAAAGAGTATCATACCTTGGAGCTGCCCGTGCCGGTAGAGGTTCAACCGATGGACGGAGTGCTCCTCCATTATCGGATGAGGATTCCAGACCCTCGTCTCCTAGTACTCCAGTATACCGACCAGTCACATCTCCGACTACGTCGACGGTACATGGCAGTCCTCCTAGGAGTGGCAGTTCTAGGCTTGAGACTATCCCGTCCAGCATTCCTCCTGCTGACAACACTATAGAGACGGAGGAGCGGGAGGAGGAGGTCGCACCAACTTCGTCTGCGTATCAGAGCGATCCCACATGCGCCTTTCCGGACGAGACGATGATGAAGATTTGGTCCGACGGGCCTACAAAGTAAGTTATTAGTTAACATTAATTTATACATATATCTATATATTCAAGAATATAATTAACGTTCTATAGATATCGTCCCTCGGTTCAGAGGGCATTGGAGCTATTTCTGAGGTCCAACTACGGCGGCCCTTGGATCAACTACAAAGTAAGTTAATTAGTTAACATTAATTTATACATATATCTATATATTCATGAATATAATTAGCGTTCTATAGATATCGTCCCTCGGTACAGAGGGCATTGGAGCTATTTCTGAGGTCCAACTACGGCGGCCCTTGGATCAACTACTCGGATGCCTCGGACGAGAGGAAGGCATTCTGGTTTACCCACTTCAAGGTAACTAAAGTATATTACTTTTAGTATCAATCATCTTTTATGCAAATTATATAACTAACTATTTTAATTCTTGTAGAAAATATATTTTTTATCTACTCTACCAGGCTAAGATGATCGAGAAACAATTTTCTGCCGTTGCCGCCAAGTTGATCCGTTTTGCGATCGATGACCAGAAGGCTCGAAAGCGCTCCAGAAGACCGATCAAAGGTTGGATCACACCCGAGCACTGGACTGCAATAAAGGCTAGATTCGACGATCCTAGGTACAAGGAACGGTCGGAGAAGGCGAAGGCGGCTAGGACGAAGGAAGGCAGTCATGTGTTGGCTCGATTCCCATGACGAAACATTTATGTCGCCTGGTATGTATTTTACTAAAATATATTATTTTAAAGAAAGTAGGAATAAAATATTTAATTTCAATAACAAATAAATTAATTTTAACAGATACAGAGGGGTGAGGATGCCAACATGGTGACCGTCTTCCTGTCCACCCATCGGAAGGACGAAAAGCTCATCGATGATGGGGCCACGCAGAGCTATGTAAATATTACATTATGTTTCACTAAATTTAATATAACTTAGAAAATATACAATATACATCCATTTATTTATTAGTAAGTACCTTAGACATTAGCAAGTACAACTTAGACATTGGTAGTAAATATTATGCTTATCGAGATGCATATCGTTCTAGGATGAGTATCTTAGGCTAGAGCATGAGAGTGCTACCGCACTTGCAGAGGGAGGGGCTGGTACTTCCTCGCATCCTCCTCTGGCTCAGTCGTTTGATGAGCTCTGGAAGACCGTCGTTGGTGGTCTTCAAAGGGGTACGTACTACAGTACGAGATCCTATGGTACCTTTGTGACAGCACAGTCATCCAGGGCCCCCTCTAGTAGTGTTCATTCCCTGCAGCCCTCACAGGAATCGGCCCAACTGGAGGAGAGCATGTGTCGCCAGGTTGATGAGCTGCATGATGAGCTGTTGCGAATGATTGCGGAGCAGCCCTAGTCTCAGCTGCATAAGGGAGATGCGACGCACACCGTACGATTTGATATGCTCGAGCGCACCATTAGAAAGACCAGCGAGAGGATGGATCATGCCGTTCAGGCGGTGCAGGGGTCGCAGGTGTCCATGGGCGATCAACTTTCGAGGCCGACGGCTGTTTTGGATTCCTAAAACTCTAGAATGCTAGCCATGGAGCAGACGCTTCCTAATCGTGCGTCGGCATCCACAACGACTGTATCGGTTCCACTGTCCCCTCTTTTTGCTATTGATGAGTCATCATCGGTGACAATGACATCAGAGCAGTATAAGTTCATGTTGTCCCAAATGCAGGGCCGTACTCCTCCTTATGCTGACCAGGCGTCTATTTTTGGACTTATTTTCTTGTGTAATGCTATGGTTTGTTGACCCATTCTTGGGTCCTTATGTATTTATTTTATACATTTAGTGACAGTTTGTGTTATGTTAACCCATTATTGAAACATTATTAGACAAACTCTTTTTATAGCCGTTTGGTAGTGGATTTGTCTCCACCAAGCTATTTCATGTCTTTCTTATCGTTTGATTCTATTTGTTTGATTATTGGTAGTACTTTTTATTATTTGTCTCTATATTGGTTTACCGGTGTTGAGTATTCCACCGAATGGGTCAGCAAATCCAGTAAATTCTACGGAGGGTTGTTCTGGGTCTATTATTTGTTAACTATAACTTAAACTATAGGTGGATTCTGGATGGAAAAGCAAATAGAATTCTATTTTTTTAATTTTTATTTACAGTTTAGCGACGTTCAGTGACGGCTACAGACGAGTAAATACGTCGCTAAATATGTATCAGAATATCGCTAGTCTGTATCTTAGCTGTCGCTAACAGTCGCTAGACGTCGCTAATATGCTGACATAGCAAACTTGCCATGTCGACAAAGCAGTCACTAAACGTCACAAATGACGTCGCTAAATATGTACCCAAACATCGCTAGTATGTATCATATACGTCACTAATAGTCGCTAGACGTCGCTAATCAGTTGACATGGCAAACTCGTCATGTCAGCATAGCAGTCACTAAACATTACAAATTACGTTGCTAACTACTTTACTGACGGCGACGTTTAGCAACGAAAATATCGTCGCTGATTAACAATCGGTAAACGTCGCTACACTAGCGACGTATCTTCGTCGCTAGATGATATCACAATTGCGACCAATAGCAATATTTTTTGTGTTAGCAACCATGTAATATACGACAAAGTGATTTTGTCGCTAAATACATCGTTGATTTGGATTAGCGACGTAATTATTCACTTTAGTGACGCTTGCATGTGTCACTAAAGTGACTTATTTTGGTAGTGGCCATTGATGAAGTAAATAAACTCATAGCAAGTGGGTTCATCCGCAAAGAACATCACCCCGACAGGGTAGCCAATATCGTTATAGTGGTCAAAAAATAGCAAAATTCGGGTCTGCACAGACTTTCGAGATCTTAACGCTGCTTGCCCAAAGGACGAGTTCCTCCTCCCAATCACCGATGTAATGATTGATAAAACGTACGATTTCGAGCGTATATCCTTCATGGACGGCTATTTGGGGTACAACTAGATCAAAATATTTCCAAACGATGAAAAGCACACGTTGTTTCGAACACCAACCGGTTGAACTGTTACATAGTAATGCCCTTTGGCTTGAAGAATACGGGTGCACCATACGAACCAGCCATGAGCACCATCTTCCGTAAACATCTTTGCAAAATGTTAGAGTGTTATGTGGATGACTTCGTCGTCAAAAGTCGCTTTCGGGGTGATCATTTGCAAGATCTAAGGACAGTTTTTGACCTCATGCAGGCACATCGACTCAAGATGAACCCAACCAAATCCTTCCTTGGGATTTCTAGCGACAAGTTTTTAGGTTTTACTATCACTGCAATGGGTATCCACATCGACCCGAAAAAGACCAAGGCTATCCTTGATAGGCGCCCTCCGAAGAATCATAGAGAACTTCGGAGCCTACAATGGCGTTTGGAATACATCAGAAGATTCATAGCAAACCTCTCTAGACGATGCCAACCCTTCACTAAGCTTATGAAGGAGGTTTCTTACGTATGGACTGAAGCATGTCAGCAAGCTTTCGACGATATCAAGATATATCTCATAAACCCTCCAGTTTTGGTAGCACATGTCGTGAACCTTTCCTACTCCACGTCCGCATAATGGACTATTCTCTCGGTGCCCTGTTGGATAAGAAAAGTGATGCATGCCATGAAAAAGCTATCTACTACCTAAATAGAACGATGATCGGCGCTGAGCATCGGTACAATCTTGTCAAGCAGGAGAGCCTGGCTCTAGTATTCGTTATTCAGAAGACCTGCCATTATATAGCTGGTTAGACAATCCACGTTATGTCCCGAGTTAATACGCTCATGGTGCTCATGACAAAACTAAGAGCATTAAATTCACGACTAGCCACGTTGGCTATACTGCTGTCTCCATATGACATGGTGTTCGCTCCATAAAAAATCATCAAAGGCCAAGCATTGGCAAACTTTTTAGCAGCGCACCATATGCCGAAAATGTCAAAGCTTTATGATGTCATTCTTGATAATGTGTTGGAATCCAATACCTCCGAAGAGGACCCTGTCTGGCGAATGTTCTTTGACAGTGCTTCAAAGATAAGTCCTAAAGGACAAATCGTCACGGGAGTGGTGGTAGTCTTGGTTTCTTCAGACCACCTGGTCATTCACTGTGCTTATTCTTCTCACAGAGCCATGCTCCAACAATGTAGAGGAGGACAATGCTCTCATCATCGGACTTCAGTTGGCTAAACAACTAGGAGTCGATCACCTTCAATCCTAGGACGATTCTAAAATTGCAGTCAACCAGGTTCAAGGGCAGTATGAGATATGTCACGAAGACCTGCTTCCCTACCATGGGGCAACCCTTGACATCATTTCCACCTTCACAGGGTTGTTCATAGAATATGTGTGCTGTGTGCAGAATCTAGAGGCCGACACTCTCGTTGATCTTGTCGCTTCCTTGGCAGCCCCCGTCGGGAACCAATGTTCTTTTACAGTAATCGATCGAGAACTAGTGTGTCCTAAGAAAAACTTATGCATGCGTCTGAACCACTCTCTATAGACAGGCATTAATATTGACGTCAAGGATTGGGAATCATGTTCATAGACTATGCAGTCTACGGGATCCTTCCAAACGACCTGAAGGAAGCCGCGTCCGTTAGAAGATGCTCCCTCCGGTTCTATTATGATACGACCACCAAGAGGTTGTATCACCGTTCATATGATGAACTTCTCCTCCGGTGTTTATAAAACAACAAAGCAATAGAAGACCTCCGGGAAGTCCATGACAGTACTTGCAGAGCCCACCAACTTGGTCCAAAACTACAGGACCGACTTTGACAAATGGGATACTACTGGCCTACAACGACAGCAGACATTATCGATTATGCCAAGAAATGTCAAGCATGCCAGTTACATGCTGACTTTATTAATCAACCTTCAGAGTTCCTACACCCCACGATCGCGGCTTGGCCATTTGAGGCCTGGGCATGGATATAGTCGGACCAATCACCCCCTCATCCTCCAGAGGACACCGCTTCATTCTGGCTATAACCAACTACTTCTCTAAATGGGCAGAAGTAGTACCCCTCTCTGAGGTAAAAAGCTCAAACGTGATCAGCTTAATTAGACATCACGTTATCTACCATTTTGGAGTACCCAAGAGGATCATCTACGACAATGGCCCACAATTTGTAAGCCATACATTCAACCAATTTTGCGACAAAAATCGTATTCAAAACATGGCTACAACTGCCTACAACCCAGTAACAAATGGATTGGTCGAAGCCGTCAATAAGACAATCGTCAAACTCCTCAAGAAAGTCATGTCCTCCAACAAATACGACTGGGATGAGAAGTTGGTGAGTGCCTCTGGACCTACCGCATGACGATCCGAACCCCGATGGGTAATTCCCTAGTGTATGAAAGTGAAGCAGTCATTCCCCTCAAGATCCAAATCCCCTATCTTCGAGTATCCATCACCAATTGGCTAACGGATGGAGACAATCATCGTCGATGATTACAAAAGTTGGAAGCACTTGATGAGAAATGCCTTCTAGCTCAACAGCGCATTGAGCTATATCAAGCTCATACTTCTGGATCCTTTAACAAAAAAATTAAAGAAAGAACATTCCAAGTGGGTGACCTCGTCCTATCAGTCAGAAGGCTAATGGTGATGACTCACAAGTCAACAGGGAAACTTGAACCCAAATGGGAAGGTCCATTTGTCATAGCGACGGTGTACGCCAACGGTGCTTATTAGAGATTTGCTAATGATGCCAATCAACGGCATGTTCCTCAAAAAATACTACGTCTAAACATTTCTAACAGGTACGACTCCCCAACAAGGGTATAATACATAGTCAGTTGGATATGTTTTACCCACCCCCATTATCTTATATACGTTGTAATCCCCATACGGATCATAAATATGCTCTAGACAAAAATTGTAGTTCATGTCCACCTTTCCACTGAACTGTTCAATTGTTGCCTGCCCTCGGAGCCCAGCGTTTTAGGAAATTACCTTGTCATTTCCCCAGAAGAAGACATCTATGTTCGTATTGTCCTCTACACCCCTACAGAGTTCTATCTTACCACGTCTACATAACCTATGAGTAAGATAACTCTAAATGAAAGTTTACCACGTCCACATTACCTATGAGTAAACATTTCTCTTTAGTAACCTGCACGTTGCTATATTCCTTTGTCAAAAAGCGATCACGTCCATATTACCTCTGAATTGCTTCTTGAAACATTTCCACAGAGTGTTATCTTATCATGTCCATATCACCTCTAAATAAAATACTTCTTCATTGGGACTCATGTTTTGCCACGTCCATATTACCTCTGGTCAGAATATTCATACTTGCTACCTATACCTAGCCTTAGGTATGCCAAGGATGGTAGGTCCACAAAGTTTCTACAGTGGTGTTTTATAACCTGTCACGTCCACATTACCTCCGTCATGATATTCATCACAGATGAAATCACAGTATCACAGAACGCAAAGTGAACAAGGAAAGCAAAATGTTCATTTTTTGTCATAACAAAACGAGGCTACATAAAAAAGGCTATTGCCTAAAACAAATAAAGGAAAAGATACAAAGGACTATTGGGGGTGTAAGCACACAATTTGTCGACGCGATGGGTAAGAAATTCAGTCAACGCTTGAGCCTTGACCATCACCTGACGTTCGGCCTCTCCCCGCAGCAATGTCTCATCTTCGAAGGCAGCAAGTTTGGCACAGACCGTATCCAATTCAGCCTTCTAAATTAACAAGTATACCTTACATTGAGCTTGGGCTTCTATTTTCGGGTTAAGATGTGCTGCATCCTCACCAAATTGGTGAACATCAGATTCTAGCAAGGCCTCTTTCTCTTGTGGCTTCTGAATCTTCTCTCGAACAGCATCCAGACGCCTCGCCACAACACATTGACTAGAGAGTTTGGTTTCTTCAGCAGATAAGAGTTCCAACTCTTTATTACCCGCATCTACTACGCTCTGCTCAAGGGCCTCAAGATTGACTGTGTAAGCCAATCGGGCCACATCGATCTTGGTCGACAAGATCGACACCACTTTCGCAATCAAGGTAGAGAGATCGTTTGACTATACTTGTTGAGGCTCCGCAAGATGATGCTCCAACTATCCTACGGATGCCTCAAGGGCATTTGCTATAACCTCCTGGCTTGGTCGAGCTCATAGTGATACAAGCTGAGATAAAGCTGCAATCTTGGCTATCACGAATGATCGAGCTCATTCCAAAGCACTTTTCACCCCCCAGTTCAAGATGGTGTAGAAAGTCTCGAGAACGAGTCTGGTATACTTGTAATACTCCAATCCCAAAATACATAGGACTAGGATACGTATACATGCTAGGTACGTAACAAGTGGACTGCAGCCTAGCTCGAACACATAAAAGCTGTCTTGGTTTTCTAAAACTATCTATCAAATCGACTGACATATGTCTATCTCAATCCACATAATATATAATACAAAGAATAAACAATGTGTTATGGTCAACAGTCCAATAATATGTATGTTTGAGTAGACCCGAAGAATAATATAGGTCTACAAAACTAGGCTAAAGAGTAGAGATATAAATAATGAGTAAAATATGGATTCACGATAAAATACCTGAATCAAATATAGCATAAGCATAATGTCGTCAGACTACTCCTGCAAGACCGTCTACCTAGAGAGCTCACCAGGTCCTCAGGGGACATGGTAAGGCACATACAACATGCCCCATTGAAAAAAAAATATGAACTAAAGGTTACTACCCTAACGAATCTAAGCGATATGCACGTGAGAACATATTCCGGATATCAGGCCTAGCTACTGAGGTTCACAAGCTCCTCAGCAGGCTATTGCCGTCAAGCACCGTGTCATGGGACCAAAGGGCATAAGAGTAGATCAAGTAGATAACCACCCAGGCTCTGCTACAGAGACGAAGGTATACTAGTAGAATAATAGCCATGTCCCATATATGGAAACGAGGCCAAGTCCCATATATAAAAACAAGGATATTCGAGTAGAAATAATATATATATATATATATATATATATATATATATATATATATATACAGCCTAATAATATAGCGGTAATGTTCTCCCCACCCCATGTATAGAACTAGCAAGTCAAGTCAAGTCCAGTATAACAAGTCACAAGTGCAAGTATCATTTTAATATCCTATCACGAAATCCATAACCACGAATACTCATGTAAACTCTGTTTCATGAATCATGTTGGTATCATGTGGTCTATCGTGTCAATGAAACATGAATAAAGTACACATAATGTCTAATGTCGATACTCGATGACTACAAGATATCATCGGCCTCCGAATACAATATGGACGCAAAGTATCGACCATTCCTATGTCCTAAATGATGATAAACAAGAAATAAAAACAACAATAAAGGAAAGAAACATGAACTGTAACCACGTCAAGGTACACTTGCCTGGATCTCCAAGCTGAAATGTAAATATCCTTCTCCGGCTTTCCAGTCTGAATGATACCAAGAGCCTATATATACAATAATATCATATCAGACACTATAATATGATTCACTAAACATGCACAAGAGTATAACATACACAAAGACATTAGTCATTAGAGTCTAAACCAAACAAGGGTTCTAGCTATGTGGGTTGACTAAGGTTAACCAAGTAAGTATCAATTAGGTGTGTAATCACCAAGTCTACTAGTCACATAACATTGGTAAGTCCTCTAAATGTACATTTTCTCATATATCATAAAAATGGTCATAACTAAGGTCCATGTAGTTGCTAAGTTGCTTCTCAAATATGTTGGTACAAGGTATCCTACCTACTAGGGTCTTCTTGTACAAGTATGACATACACATTCTTAATGCTTATAAGACAAGTGCTAACCTAACTCAAGTAGTCATTTAAAGTATGTCGTCATCAAATTAAAGGGTGGATGGAACTCTTTAATACTATCCTCAATCACATGCAACATTATATATAATTATATCCTTCACATGTTTAAGGTTTTCTATTATCAACTACAACTAGTGCATATAATAATAACTACTTCTAGGGTTAACACAACCACAACTTTCATACAAATCATTCTATATACAAGCTTATCAACTATATATAAACTCATAATTAAATACTATCTAGCATGGCATATGTTTTCTAACATGGTATTTATACATACAAAATAAATATCTAAAAAAACCTAGACATGTGTACAACTAAGTGATGGAACTGGGGATTCCCAGAACCCTTCCTTTAGTGTGCGTATTGATCGATAGAAAGTTAAACAGATCTAATACGTGTTCTAACCCTTCATAGGCGGAAACTAGGGTTCACGAATTATACCTGTGACGGAAAGGAGACAAGTAATTCCTGGCAATCTTGAGCGGACGACCCCAAGATCTTCTGTACGTATTCCTTCCTCGAGTTGGACGTCGTGTGGGCGACGATCTCCCAACTTTTTCTTCTCCTTGGCAGCACTCTCTTTCTCTCCTTATGTGAATCACGAATTTAGAGAAAATTTTAGATTTCTAATCATTAATCTGGCGGCCAGAGAATAGAGGATATATATAAGCTACGACAGGGACCATGAGGAGAAATTAGGGTTAGGCCTCCTAACGGATCTGGATATCCCGTGTTCAGCCCGAACACACAATCCAGGCCCATTAACAATAGCTCGGTCCACTAATGTGCTATTGTTGCACTATCTCCCTAATCCTAAATTATGTTTGTGGGCTCCTTTTATTATATGCTCGTTTAGCTCCCCATGTTAAGATATCGTATGTCCGTCGATCAAATTAAGTTACTGACAACTATATTGATTTGACATCTTTTATCCTTAAGTAGTACCGCTCATCTTTATTTGTCATGTCGGATATAATCCACCTGCAAGGTTTACATGACAATCCTTATGAGCTCCTTAAGAGGACATCATCAACCCGATGTATCGGGACATGGATTCCATTTATAATCAACAGCCCATCATATATACAATGTTATTACCCAATTCATAGAGGTTGTTGATCCATAATGAATCTCACTCTTTTATGAGTCAAAGTAATGCACATTACATATACATGTCCGTTATTATATCCAAATTAAGAGTACAAGCATCCATAATAACAGAGGTATTTGTTCTCTTATGTAGTCAGTACAAAGAGAACAACCTCAAGTGGTCATGTTCAATACACACAAAGTGTACTAGTGTAAACCTATAGTCAAGATAGACTAATACCAGATTACACTACAACCTTTCCAATAGATTGTCCAAGTCCATCTAAGTTGTGAACTATTTATATACTCCATAGGAAACTGATAATATAATTTTCTGTGTGCCACCACACACCATATTATCTACAATATAGAATATCAGACATTTGCATTAACACTTGCAACAAATACAATATGCAAACATTTGCCCATATGATTCTCATTCAAAATTTAAGGAAATGAGGTTACTACAGAAGTGATGCTTTTAGTATATAACCCTGACACTAAGTACAAAACTTTTACCAAGTCTCATTCAATTGTAACTTTGCGTGTAACTCCTTAAATGTAACATTTATTTTTCTGAATTTTAGTGATAAATGGAGTTAATAGTATGATGGACAAGTGTTTACAAAAGTTGTTTTCATGACAAGGTGATAAACAACCACTAGTTATATAAGGACATTCCTAGTTATCAATGAAGGAGTGCTAGAATTTTATGCAACAAATGATGATATTCATGAAGAAGAGGTTGAAGTTTATGACGAACAAGTTGAAGAACATGAAGATAGGTTTAAGGAGGAGGAATTTGAGCATTAACCAAAGGATAATGGGGGTGAAATGGATTGTGTGCACTCCTTACACAAATATGTCCAAATTTGGACACTTCGGCTTGTAGCTGTTGTTCAGGGCACCAAAACATTGATCCAAGTGTTGTGGGTCTTAGAAAAGTTAGGAAAGAAATAGAGAAAGCGGGCAGGGTGATTGTTGAAGGATTTCCCGTGCTGAAAATAGTGGCTACAAGGTGTTGAAATGGTGCTATTGTTGGCGGATTCAACAGGGTGTCTTTGGTATGTGGGAGGTGTTTGGGTGAGTTATGGGATGATTTTTTAGGATCGATAGCACCTCTAGAAGGGGGTGAATAGAGTACAGCAAAAAATATTTACCAAATTAAAAAATAAGTAGGTGAGGCAAATATATAAATAAATTTTAATGTAATGAACTAGAGCAATAAGTAAGTGGAGTCAAGAAAGAAGCAATACGCAAACTCCGAGGTTTATACTGGTTTCCCTCTCAGAGGACTAGTCCGTTCGTAAGAACTCTTGTTCGCTACAATCTACTATTTTTTAAAAGAGATTACACCGTGTGCTTTGCTTCGAAGAACACGCCAACTTCAACACCGTCGTATTTTATCCGAAGCCCACGAACAAACTTCAAACACCTTTCTGTAGAAAGCTTTTATACTCCAAGCTTGTACAACTCGAATACTCCTAATCGGAAACCACCGGCCCATATAAGAATCGGAGTTGTCCTAGAAATAGGAAGATTAATGCTCTTTTAAGTAGATAGGAAGCTTTGGAATAGATAGAGAAGATGAATAATGAATGAGTGAATAGAAATATGAAATTCTTCTCTATTTATAGGATTTTCTCGGACAGAGTTCGGACAGAACTAGGTAGGCTAACGTTCAAAATTTTGAGCGTTGCAGATCCAAAGGAGTAGGAATATACAGCTGACTAGGAGTAATTTGACTTGACCAAGTTTGTTCTGAGTTCGGGCAAAACTCTGGTCGAGTTTGGTTAGTCAAATTTATGTTATTTTGGTTTGTGGAAAATTTGGATATACAAAGGTCTAGGTTTTGTTTTGGGTCAAGAAAAATGGATTTTGAGAGTATAGTCTTCTAAATTTGCCAATGATCCTGACGCACAATTTTCTAGACTCAAATAAAAAGAAAATACAGAATAAAGCATAAAAAATTAGTCGAGATGAAATCTGCGATCTTCTGTTTCTTTTCATATTGAGCTCGGAGTTTTAAGTCAATTATCAAAATCGGTTCGATTATGGCTGTATTGGCCAATAATCTCTCATATTTTGATAATTTGACAAAAATATGACTAATACTTAAGAAATTGTTCAGCTCGGTTCAAAAAAAGACTTGATGAGGTACGGAAGGCAGGAAGAAGACTGGCTTTGAACATTGGTACAATGTACTTGCTCCCCCTTAAAGTATGGTCTAGTCTGGTTACTCCCCCGTAACAAAGCAGATATGCTGAACATCTGTAAAGTCTAAAAAGAAACTCTAACAAAAATTCTTTAGAGTATAAATTTTAGTAGCAAAATAATCGACAAGATAAAAGTAAGTATCCACATTACTATTTAAGTATCACATTACTTTCCCGTTTTATCACATAAGCAAAATGACATAACGATCTAATAATATTACTCATCACAATAGAGATGAGAAATGAAATTTTAACATAAAATAATGCAAAGTGCTGAAATAGAAAACTATTATATAAACTGAATTAGTAGAAAGTGCATACAAGTCTAGCCAAACAAACTCAAACTGATAATGCTTAAAAGAAGCATTTATCACTAATACATAGTAGAAAACTAAACATAACTAGTGATGCTCTATCACGAGGAAACATCCTCAGTCGTCATCCTCATCATCATCATCATCAGCACCTGCCACCCTAGAAGGATCGGTCTCAGCAGAACGGTGGGGATCATAACGGGAAGAAGCAAGGTCAAAGTATCGTTGAGCCTTAAGATCATCAATGTGATACCCAAGCACTATGGGATCACGAACCATGGGAATAGGACCACTAGGGTTGTGAGCAAAGCTGTAGGAAACATCCCGTATAGTGTTGGATATGGCCTGAGGCTGAAGAGTGGTACAAAAGTCTATGGACCGAAACTGATCCATCATGAGAGCCTGAAGTGACTCAAGAGTAACACCACCGGGAGGATGGGAAGGATGGGAGTCAGCATCTGATGGATGAAATGGAGGTGGATCGGAGCCTGAACTGCAGGAATATCAGCAGCTCGACGATGCTCATAAAGATATACAGGAGGAGCATCCTAAGCATAGTCATCCAAAGTGACCTCAAAGTGCTGAAAATGATAGACAGATACATCATATAGAGAAGATGTTGCGGTTTCTTGCAACACTTTTTCATATTGACGATGATAGTCTTAGGCAGACTAAAGGGACATAAAAGTGAAAATGCTAGATAACAGAGAGTTCCAAGTATTAAATCTCATCAATAGCGATATTTTTTAGAATAATAACAGAAAATACCATTCTATGGAGGTCATAGAAGTAGTTGGTTAAGTGCCTAAGGCAAAAAGTGCCCTGAGGATGAGAGTTAGATGCACAAAAGGAGTCACGAAAAGAGTCAAAAGTTATACCTTCAGGAAATTGCACTGAGGTAATACCAACTAATACTTCCCCATTATTGGGAATGTGTAGCATGATTGCTAAATCGTCAGCATCAAACTCGATGTCAATTCCGCCAACTTTTGATTCACTACCAAAATATCTCATATTAGCGACGCCAAACGACATCGCTAAACAGCCACAAAACGTTGCTAACTGAAAACAACGACGTATTTAGCGACGTTTCGGGCAAGTCACGTTATTCATGGTCGCTATTAGCAAAAACGTCGATCTTCGTCGCTATAGCGACGTAGATCGGCGATGCACTACGTCGCTAGTATTAGCGACTTTTATCGACAACAACGTTGCTAAATAGCGACATAACCTTTCATTGCTGATTGTCGCTGTCCGTTCAGAATTTTGTGACATTAAATTAGTGATTAACAAAATTGTCTGAGTCCATATCTGAGAATTTTTTGGTTGCCACGTCATCATTTAGCAACGTTTAGCGACATTACGATACTTGAATACCAACGTCCAGATACTAGATTATCTGACCTATACAGTTTGCAACATCAACGCATCTGCGACGTTTTGAGACGATTAGCGACATTTGGTTCTCAGGTTTGCGACGTTCTAGCGATATAAGTGTGCGTCGCTGACCGTCGCTGAACGTCGCTAGTTCCAAAAAAAATTGTAAAAAACAGCAGGCAGTATGCAACTATGCATTTCACATAAATAACAGTTATATTGAAAATATTGTACCTACATTTAAAGTTTTAGTTTGTAAATAATAGACCCAGAGCAACCCTTCGTAGAATTTCCTGGGTTCTCTGACCCCTTCGGTGGAACACTCAATATCGGTAAACCAATATAGAGACAAATAATAATAATGCACTACCAATAATCAAATAAATAGAATCAAACGATCAGAAAGATAAGAAATAGTCGGGTGGATTCAAATCTACTACCAAACGGCTGTAAAAAGTATGTCCGATAATATTCAACATAACATAAAATAAATCGTCATACCCAGGATAAAATAAATACATAAACCAACAAATACATAAAGACCAACAATGGGTCACCAACACAACAAATAAAAATAAGTCCAATAAAAGACTATGCCTAGTCCGAATGAGGAGGAGGAGGAGAAGTAGGCAGTGCCTGCACCTGGGACACCAGGAACCTATACTGCTCCGGGGTCAGCATCACCGGTGACAACCCATCAGTAGGAGGAAGAGGAGGCAGTGGAACCGCTGCAGTCGGTGTGGATCCCGAAGCATGACCAGGAAGTGTCCGCTCCATGGCCAGCAGTCTGGAGTTGGTGGATGCCATAACAGCCGCCAGCCACAAAACCTACTCGCCAATGGCCGTCTGCGTCCCCTACACCGCCTGAACGGCACAATCCGTCCTCTCGCCCGTCTTCCTAATAGTGTGCTTGAGCATATCAAATCATGCGGTGTGGGCTGTATCGTCCGTTTGCGGCTGAGACTGGGCTGCTCCATCCTCCGCAATAGCTCGTCACGTAGCTCAGTAGGCTGGCAACAGAGTTCCCCCATTTGGACCGACTCCTCTGAGGGATGTGGGGAATACACACTGGTAGAAGAGGCTCTGGATGACTGCGTCACCACAAAGGTGCCGTAGGATCCCGTACCATAATACGTACTCCTCTGAAGACCACCAAAAGCTGTCATCTAGAGCTCGTCCATCGTCCGAGCCGGCAAGGGCTGCACAAAAGTACCAGCCTAAGATACTCATCCTAGAAAAGTATCCATCTCGATAAGCATAATATTTACTACCAACCTAGTTGTTCCACGGCTATGGATATATTTGCTTCTTTCTTAAGTTATAGTAAATTTAGTGACACGTAAAGTAATACTTACATATCTCCGTGTGGCCCGATCATCGATGAGCTTTCCGTCCTTCCGATGGGTAGCCAGGAAGACCGTCACCATGTTGGAGTTCGCACCCTTCTTTACCTGTTATAATAAAATATTTCCATTAAAATTAAACATTTTATTACTACTTTTATTAAAATAATATATTACAGTAAAACACGTACCAAACGACGAAAATGTTCCGTCATGGGAATCGAGCCACCATACCACTTCCCTGCCTTCGTTCTAGCCACCTTCGCCTTCTCCGACCGTTCCTTGTACCGAGGAGCGTCAAATCTAGCCTTCATGGCAGTCCACTGCTCGGGCATGATCCAACCTTGGATCCCTTTTTTGGAACGGTCCCGAGCCTTCTATTCGTCGATCGCATCCCGGATCAACTTGGCGGCAACGGCAGGAAATTGCTTCTCAATCATCTCAGCCCGGTGTGGTGGATAAAAATATGTTTTCTACAAGAATTAAATTAGTTAGCTATACAATATGCATAAAATATGATTTATACTAAAAGCAATATACTTTAGTTACCTTGAAGTGGGCAAACAAGAATGCCTTCCTCTCGTCCGAGGCATCCGAGTAGTTGATCCAAGGCCCGCCGTAGTTCGACCTCAGAAATATCCCTAATGCCCTCTGAACTGACGGGGGATGATATCTACACAACGATAATTAAATTCATTAACATATAAATATAAGTATAAATAAATGTTAACTAATTAACTTACTTTATAGGCCCGTCGGACCAAAATCTCCATCCTCGTCTCGTCCGGAGGGGCGCATGGGAGATCGCTCGGATTATATGTAGACGGCGTAGGGGCGACCTCCTCCACCTGCTCCTCCGTCGCCATAGTGCCGTCAGCAGGAGGAATACTGCTGCACGAGATAGGATCAGGCCTGGAACTGTCCGTCCCAGGAGTGCTGCCACGTACCGTCAACGCAAAAGGAGATCCGAGTGGCTGGTATACTAGAGTACTATAAGACGAGGGACCGACACCGTCATCCACTAACGGAGTACCACTTCGTCCACCGGTGGAACCTTTACCTCCGCGGGATACTCCTCTACTACCACGGGGGTACGATCCTCTGCGTCCTGCCATAACTAATAGAAATAGATATCTACAAGATAATAATCATGTATTTAATATATCATATGTTATAAAGATAGACCCGAAGTAACTCTCCGTTGAATTTGTAGATAATAAACATGCATTTAACATATTACGGTTTATAAAAGTAGACCCGGAGCAACCCTTCATTGAATTTCTAGATAATAATCAAGTCTAGATAATAAACTTTATAAACATCCAGAAATATCTAGAAAGTAAAATAAACATCTAGAAAGTAAAATAAACATCAAAGTCTAGATAATAACATCCAGAAACATCCAAGTCTAACCCAGAAATAAGTCTACCGGAAACAAAGCCGGTCAAAAATCATTATCCAAAAAAAAAACCAGGTCTCCAGAAATAAGTCTACTGTCCTCTACGCAGGCGCAGAGAGATCTCTCTCCTCAGCTACTACGCAGCAATATCAATATCCAGAGGAAATGGATGACTGGAACTCCCGGTGCAACTACCCTCGGATGCCACCTCCTCCTTCACAGCAATCTCGGCTTTAGAAATTACTTCGTCCTTAATAGTAAGAGAAAGTTCTTCCTTAACCATCATCTCTGCAGTAGTTACCACTATCGACTCAGCAGCAGGAGGAAGCACTACCTACTCAGCAGCATGAGGTGCCACTACCTTTTCAACAGCCATTTGTGCCTCTCTCAAGCGACGTCCTCAGGTCATGGGTGCCATCTGGTAAAATTGATGGAAACATAGAGATTAATTAAGGATTAAACAAAATAACAATATGAGATGTGTAATGTGGAAGATATTTTATATTTTATTTTACTTTCAATCATCTTTTGAAAAGTCATCTTCTTCGTCCTCCGCGTCCTAATCTTCCTCTTCCTCCTCGTCTTCACTTTCATCTACTTTGTTTTCCTCTTCGGATACTTCTACCTCTTCTACACGATTAGACGTGTAATATGGAACTTTCGTTGTATCCACGTCAACTGTATTTGTTACGAGAGGTAGCTCGTCCTCCTGATAAGCTATTTCGTCAATATCTTAGGTATTTCTGGCTTTAGTCTTGCATACTGCCTACCAGTCCAACCTAGTTGTTCCCCGTCTAGGATAAGTAGTGAAGTAAACTAGTTGAGCCTGACTTTCTTGGACAAATAGTTCGTATCCTTGATATCGACGGCGGTAGTTAATATCCACAAGACCATGCTTGTCAATTTTC
Source organism: Iris pallida (assembly GCA_029216955.1). Classification (NCBI taxonomy): domain Eukaryota; kingdom Viridiplantae; phylum Streptophyta; class Magnoliopsida; order Asparagales; family Iridaceae; genus Iris; species Iris pallida. The sequence continues at coordinate 6,775,608 of JANAVB010009198.1, read as the reverse complement.
TAACCTTTATCTTGGATCAGATCGAACCAATCATACTTGAACAACACGATCTTAATCGGCTCTACGCCCTAGTTATATGTCAACTTCACAATCTTCCGTAAGACGCCAAAGAAATCATTGTCCGGATCTACATCTTTGTAGTTTGTAGATCGGATACACAAACAACTATTTTTGGTCGAATCAAGATCTGGAAAGTTCTCTCTGATCGGAGCATTTGTTGACTTGAACCTAAACCCATTCACACAATAGCTTGGCCATATTTTGACGGAATAAATGAGCCCGTTGGCTAGAGTTCTAATAGACTCATTCTATAGTATTGCATCCGGACGATCGACCTAAATACCACAAGATAAGAAATTAAATTCAGCATTCCGTTAATTACTGTACAAAGTGCATATACGAGAAGTAATTACTGCATCATCTTACATATGCACAACCATAAAGGAAAATGATGTCTCATGTTCTGTTCCAGTTCTTCATCCGTTATGTACTGTCTACTCGACCTTACCTCATCATTAAATGTGCTGAAAATAACAACACATATACCAATTATTGTAAAATAATATTGGATACTATTATATGCATAGATGACGTAAATATGGACGTGTTAGTTACTTACCCCTGGAGCTTCTCCAATTCATCCTCGTCGTGGTTGAGCAATATATATAGCTGAGTAGCCCTTAGTTCCTCGTCATTCAGATATCTTTTCTTTATTTTCCCGGAAGGCTTTCCGAAAGCATTGAAGACTTTCAGTATTGCATTATTAGATTCAAGATATCCATCATTGTTTCTGCGAGCTCTTGTTCTATTAGTAGCAACATGTGGCTTGAAATACATCAGCAAGTTTGTAATCTCCTCGAGAACATAGGCTTCACAAATAGAACCCTCGGCTCGAGCCTTGTTTTTCACCTTTCTCTTTAGGTGGTTCAAATGTCGCTCAAACGGGCACATCCACCGATAATTGACGGGCCCACCAACACGTGCCTCGTAGGATAGATAAGTTAGCAAATGCTCCATAGAGTCGAAGAACCCAGGAGGGAACACCCTCTCAAGCTTGCACAAATTACTACAATGCCTTTCTCTTGCTTTTCTAGACGATCGACAAGCAACTTAGTAGAACAAAGATCTCTGAAGAATATGCTCAACTCTGTCAACGGATCCCAAACGATCGACGATAATAATTCCCAAAATGCTATCGGAATTAACCTTTCTATAAATACATGACAGTCGTGGCTCTTCATACCCGTTAGTTTGTTCTCCTTCGGGTCAACGCATCTTCTTAAATTTGACTCGTATCCGTCAGAAAATTTTAGGTCCTGAATCCACCTACAAAGTCTTACTTTATCCTTCCTGTCTAGTGAGAAAATTGCCTTAGGCGGCTTATACTTCCTATTGCCTTCCTTTATCAAATGCCATGCAGGACGTCTGTATATATCTTCCAAGTCTAACTTAGCCTTGGAATTGTCTTTCGTCTTTCCCTTTACGTCCCTCACAGTATTGATTATATTATCAAACACATTATTCTCGATATGCATGACATCAAGGTTATGTCGAATTAAATTAGTGCTCCAATAAGGTAAGTCCCAGAATATTCTTCTTTTCGTCCAATTATGAGTGCGGCCAAATTTATCACACATGTATCCCTTTGTAGGCTCTTCGATAGCACTTGGAAAATCCTTGACCTCCTCTCATACCGTGCCTCCGGTCCACCTTGGCAGTGGATTGGCCTTCTCTACAATGCCGGCACGAAATGCATTCTTGTTCCTCCGAAACGGATGGTCCTTCGGCAAGAACTGTCGATGCCAAAAAGTCGTTGATGGTCCACATCAGTGCAAACCTCATCTGAAAATTCTGCTCTCGAAAAATATCGTAGGTGTTGGCACCTACATCCCACAGCTGATTTAACTCATCTATCAATGGCTTTAAATACACATTGATGTTCCTCTTCAGATTGTACGGACCCAGGATAATAACGGTGAGAAACATATACGGAGTCCTCATACACATCCATGGCGATAGATTGTACGGAGTGACGATCACATGCCAACACAAATACTGGAAGCCCGAAAGTTTAAATGGGGTAAAATCGTCGGAGGAGAGACCCAATCTGACATTACACGAATCCGAAGCAAAATCTGGATACTCTCGATCAAAGTACTTCCATGCTTCCCCATCATATAGGTGATACAACACTCCTTCGATCTATTTCCGTCTGTGCCAGCTCATATTTTTTGCAGTCTTCTTCACCATAAACAACCTCTGCAACCGTGGCATCAACGGCAAGTAGTGCATCAAATCAGTAGGCTTCCTTGCACTGGGAGTCCTAATTGAACTTGTTACCTTGTAGCGATCAGCACCACAAAATTTGCTCATGTATTCATCCTTATCATCTTTGTAGTACAACATGCACCCGTTGCGACATGCATCAATTTTCTCGTATCCTATCCAGAGAGATCTTACATTCGTCTCAGACCGGTAGAAGTCTGTAGGTAACTTTGCACCTACCGACAAGATCTCTATTATCAACTTGATGATTCGGTTGTAGCATTCTTGAGACATGTTAAAATCGGACTTGATGCTCAGCAGTCTTGTAACTACCTCAAACGGTGAATAGTCCTCACAACCAGGATATAAAGGAGTCCTTGCATTCGCCAGCAACTCCATAAACTTTGCAGCATCGACATTCGGTGTCTCCTCTCCCGCGTCATGATTGTCTGGAACGAAACTAGTCCCCACAGTATCAAAAACCATGTTCACGCACCCTTCGTCGTAACTAGCATGGTCATGGACATCCATATACGGGAAATTAGGCTCCAACTCCGATGCTAAAGGCACAAGTTCTCCGTGTGACGTCCACTGATAGTAATTCGGCATAAAAGCTCTCGAGTATAAATGATATATCACATCCACTTATGGATGATATTTCATGTTGCGACATCTCACACATGGACACTTAATTTTGGTACGGTCCATGTACTGAAGGAACGCCTTGGCGAACTACAGGAATTGCTCTACCCCATGTATAAATTCATCCGGCACACCGCACATGTCATCAAGATGATGATTATACATCCACGAACGAAGCCACAGATAGTAATTCATATCCGTTTGACAATAATTTTGCACAGATAGATACACATTATTCGAGTATATTCCAAATTGATGCATATATACACATGAGTATCAAATGACTGTCGTCACATGTTCTACAAGAAGGCCCCCTCTCTGACTCCCTCCTCTCTGGCCACCCTCTACTTCCCTGCTTCTCATTCGACCCTCTCAGCATCCTATTCAACATCATATGATATCTACCTCAACCTCAGCCTAGAGAAGTGTGGAAATATTAATGTCAACCAAGGTTCACAATATCGGTATCGGTATCGGAATCTGTTTCGGTATCATTTACGGTTGATATCATGAATCTCATAGCTTCCGCTAGCAGAGCACAATGTAGAGCCAAACGTGAAGCATAGCTTCATATTCAAAATATTAGAAGAAAAAAGTTTTTGATTGGCGGTGGGACGAGTCATAATCCTTTCTCGTCCCACCACCAATCGAAAACTTTTTACTTCTAATATTTTGAATGTGAAGCTCTACTTCACGTTTGGCTCTACATTGTGCTCTACTATCGGAAGCTATGAGATTCATGATATCAACTGTAAATGATACCGATAATGATACTAATGTCAAAACCGATACTGTGAACCTTGGTTAATATTAATATTTCCATATTTCTCTAGTATGAGGTTGAGCTAGATATCCTATGATGCGAAATAGTCGTCTAAATGACCCGAATGAGAAGAAAGAAAGTAGGAAAGCGCACTCTATACACTCTAGGATAATACGATATACTACTAGTATACTCACTCTATACACTCTTACTTATGCAACATTTTGAGGCAATCAGCGTTATACTAGATTTCTGAAAAAACCTATAACTTTGATAGGCCCAAAAGGCTTGGCATAAGTAAATTTAATTTCTAGAGAATGGCTCAAAACACTGTACCAATCATACCTACACTTCTAGGATAATCTATACACTCTAGGTACTAGGACTAAACTAACTCTCTAACACTCTAATGACACTCACTCACATATACCCACTCTTACTTAGGAATACTAAGATCTGACACATACTGATAATCACATACGCTAACACTCTTAGATAGGATACTCGCATTCACTTCTAAATATCCTAATTGATCCTAAACTACATTAACTCACTTGTACCAACACTAACTCAAATAGGCACTCTCATCTCCCCAAGATACTATATTGATACCAACTGATACCACTGCTCTCACTCACACTCGACACATACACACTACACTCAGGCATTTGCCTGTACTCGAGCTCCCAAATGGGATTCCCCTTATCTGCTAAAGCCCCTGACTTCTCTAACCCCTGCCCACGTGGCTTGTAGCCCGAGCCAATACAAGCCTTGCCAAGGCAAGTTGCTGCTGCTGCAGCAATGCCACATGGCATATGCCAATATGGCACTTGCCAACATGCTCATTATCCTATGTCGTGTCTGTGTGTGTGCGTGTCATATGTGTCATGTCGTGTCATTGTCTGTGCGTATGTGTGTGAGTATGTGTGTGAGTATGTGTGTGTATATGTGTTGTGTATGTGTGTGTGCGTGTCGTGTGTGTCGTGTCTGTGTGTATGTGTCGTGTGTGTCATATCGTGTCTATGTCAGCACGTCAGGAGGAGGAAGATAGGGTTAGGGTTTACTTGCCTTGGTCAGAGTTGGGTCGGGGTCATCGGGGCTGGAGCAGCGGCGGAGGGGACTGGTCGGGTCGGGTCGGCGTCGACGAGGGGAATCGACGGTGGAGGGGGGACGCTGGAGGAACGGGGGACGCCGCGGTAAAGGGGGTCGCCTCGGGGAGGGGGTCGCCTCGGGGAGGGGAACACCGGAGGAACGAGAGGGGAAGGGAAATTTGGGGACGAGAGAGCGGGAAGAGAAATTTAGGGTGAAAAAAATAAAAATTCGATCGGCACTTGAACCCTATATGAAACATTTTAGCGACATCTAAAAAAGGACGTCGCTAAATGTCGATGTAAACTAAAGATACGACGACGTACAGAAGTATGAGTCGGAAAACATCGCTAAATGAAACAAAATAACAACGTTTGGTGACGAGACCGCGACATCTGCTTTCCAAACAATAATGCTTGTCGCTACTCGTCGCTCTACGTCGCTAATAGTGACGTTCAACAACGACTTTTATAGATGTCGCTAAATACACAAAAAGTAGCGACGTTATTACTCGGAGTCAATAAATTCGTCACCAATATGACTTATTTTGGTATTAATTTAATCGTGCCCTTTGTGACAGAAAGATTGCAATAAAACATGCGAATAGCATTAGAATAAATTGAAAAACTATATTGAACTAAATCAAGTAACTCGAAGTGTTCAAAAACGTTAATGTGAACGGGAAACAAAGTAAAATTGATAGAAATACCCGAACAAATCTTTCTTTGATGGAAATCACCAAACCATTTATTGGATGCATCTTATGACACAAAAATAAAATCAACAAAGAAATTACCATACAGTACGAAAGAATAGAATAAAGAGAAAGAAGTAGCCTCTTTAGCAGTAGAGGACTCAGCTTCACCCACCTTTCTCTTATATTTGGAAGAATGGAGAATTTTGGAAGCCATTGGACTTGAAATAGATGGAAAGAGTTGAGATTTATCAAAATTGAAGATGAACAGTGGAAGAGAATCTTGACAAAGCTTCGAATCCAAGTTATGAGACCTTGAAAGGCTTGGAAGAAGGAGAACAAAGAAGTTAGGGTTAAGGTTTTTAGTAGATTTTCGGGTGGATTAGTGAGGAAAATGGTGATTTTGAGGGTTTAAATTGAGGGGAACCCGACTATCCAGCTTCTATTCTGATTTACCCAGACCGAGCTTGGCTAGAATTCTGACCGAGTTCGGTCCAAGGGTAATCAGGACAGAATTAAAAAAATTGATATGGTTTTAACATAAATGCAAAGATGACTTAGAAATATTTGTGTTGAAGAAGTATAATTTATATTAATGAACCAAAAGACACAAACTGTATAAGATATTTCGGGTTAGCTGTAGGGGCCAGATCCGAGCTAGCGGTAGTCCAAAGACACTTGGCACCATGTCGTTTAGACTTTTACGTCCTTTTGTCAGAAGGCCCCTTTCGTCTTATAACCAAAATAGATTCTATTAATTTATGAATTTTAATTAATTAAGACTTAATTATATGATTTCAACATCCAATATTCCTAATTCTCTTTGTAAGAAGTTAAAACGATCTTCAGCCAAGGGCTTAGTGAAGATGTCAGCTAGTTGATGCTCAGTGTCAACAAATTCTAACCTTATATCTTCCTGTAAAACATGGTCTCTAAGGAAGTGATGTCTAATTTCTATGTGTTAAGTGCGAGAATGACATACGGGATTCTTCGTGAGATTAATAGAACTAGTGTTATCACAGTAAATAGGGATGTGGTTAAACTATAAATGGTAGTCTTCCAAAGTTTATTTTATCCATAAAATATGAGCATAACAACGTCCTACGGCGATATATTCAGTCTCAGTTGTTGATAATACAACAAAATTTTGTTTCTTAGAAAACTAGAAGACTAATGACTTTCCTAGAAAATAATATGTACCACTGGTACTTTTACGATCAACCTTGCATCCAGCAAAATCTACGTCTGAGTAACCAATTAGGTCAAACGAATCAGTTTTAGGATACAAAGACCAGTCGTCAAAGTACCTTTAAGGTATTGCAAGATATGCTTAACGGCGCTTACATGTGATTCTTTAGGACAAGCATGATATATAGCACATAAGCATACTGAAAATATAATATCTGGTCGACTAGCAGTTAAGTATAGTAAACAACCACTCATACCTCTGTACTTACGCACTTCAGCTGGTTTACCACTATCATCTATATCAAACATTGTAGATGTTGTCATAGGAGTGCCGACCGGTTTGACATTGTCAATGTCATATTTCTTTAGCAAGTCTTTTGTATACTTTGCTTGATTGATGAATATCTCTTATGAAATTTGCTTGATTTATAGCCTAAGAAAGAATGTTAGTTCTCCCATCATGCTCATTTTGAATTCACTCTGCATACACTTAGCAAAGTCGTTACATAGCATCTCATTAGTTGATCCAAAAATTATGTCATCTACGTATATTTGCACTAATAAAATATTTTTATCTAAAGATTTTATGAAAAGAGTTGAGTCAACCTTTCCTTTTGAAAAATTGTGTTCAAGTATGAAGGAACTAAGACGCTCATACCATGCACGATTGTTTGAGACCGTAGAGAGCCTTGTGAAGATTGAATATGTGATCAAGACTTTTGAAATCTTCAAAGCCAAGACGTAGTTTTAAAAAACTTTTTCTTTTATAAACCCATTTATAAAAGCATTTTTGACATCCATTTGAAAAGGTTTAAAACCATAAAAACTTGTATAAGCACAAAGCATACGAATGGACTCTAGTCTAGCAACTGGAGCATATGTCTTATTATAGTCAATGTCTTCTTCTTGAGTATAGCCTTGAGCTACTAGACATGTTTTGTTGCGTGTGACTGAACCATTCTCATATAACTTATTTCGGAACACCCACTTGGTACCAATAATCGGATGATCAATAGGTCTGGGAACGAGTTCCCAAACTTGATTATGTTCAAATTGGTTTAGTTTCTCTTGCATTGCAGAAAACCAAAATTCATCATTAAAAGCTTCTAAAACATCCTTAGGTTCTATTTTGGAAATAAATTCAACATTAGCAACTAAATCTCTTGTGCTTGAGCGAGTACTTACACCTTTTGATACATCACCTATTACCAGTTCTTTCGGATGATCTAGTGTAAATTACAATCGTTTCGGTAGACTCTTCAGGTAGGACGAGGATGGTGTATCTTCTAATGTTCTGTTTGAGAGAGTTTGCCCTTCTTCATTGTCACTATCGTCGTTGCATTGAATGTTTATCTCGTCAAATGTGACATTTATCGACTCAACAACAAGTGATCTTTTATTGAATATCCTGTATCCTTTGCTCTTTGCAGCATACTTTAAGAATATGCCTTCATCAGCTTTTCATCAAATTTTTCCAAGTTGTCTTTTGTGTTCAAGATGAAATATTTGCAACCAAACACCTTGAAATAGCTGATACTAGGAGTTTTATTAAACCATAATTAATACAGAGTCTTCTTAGAGATTGGTCCAATAAGAACTCTGTTCAAAACCTGGCATGCTATATAGACAGCTTCAATCCAAAAGTATTTTGGAAGATTATGCTGGTTTACCATAATTTTAGCTATATTGCCAAGATTTCTTTTCTTCCTCTCCACAACGCCATTCTATTGAGGAGTTCTGGGACAAGAGAATTTGTTTAATAACCCATTTGAATCACAGAAGGATTTAAATTCATGATTATCAAATTCTCCTCCATGATCACTTCATATGTGAGAAATCATGAATCCATTCTTATTTTGTACCTTTTTACAAAAAGACACAAATTCCGAAAAGGCTTCTCTTTTATTTGTAAGAAAATAAACCCAAGTATACCGTGAATAGTCATCAACTATCACGTAAGCATATAGCTTATCGCCAAAACTAGCGAATCTATTCGGTCCAAACAAGTCCATATGTAATAGTTGTAGTGGTTTAGAGGTACTTACAACGTTTATTGATTTGAAAGATGATTTAGATGCCTTGTTCTTTTCACATTCGACACAGACAATATCTTTCTTGAACGTTATATCAGGTAAGTCTCTAACCAGTTTCTTTATGGACAATCTTGTAATAGTGTCCATGTTCGCATGTCCAAGACATATATGCCATACCCAGCTTTCATCTTGAGTTATGAACAAACACTTTCCTGTACTGTTAGTATTCTCTGACAAATATAATACATATATATTGTCATCTCTTATTCCCTCAAAAGAATTATTTCAGAAGTTTTATCATAAAGAAAATATTTATTCTTAATAAAATTAATTTCATAACCATGATCAGTCAGTTGACTAACACTTAGCAGGTTATGTTTTAATTCTATTACTAAGCATACATTTTTAATAATGGATGAGAAAGAAGTACCTATGTTACCAATTCCAATCATATATCCTTTTATGTTATTCCCAAAGAAGACATAGTCTTCTTTCTTCATCGATAGAGTTGCAAACAATGTGTTATCACCTGTCATATGCCTGGAGCAACCACTATCGAGGATCCACTTGCTTTTAGTGGGAGAAGAAATGTCTACCTACAACAAAAGTTGAAGATGTAACCTTTGGTACCCACTTTCTTGAGGGTCCTGATTTGTTAGCTTTTGGAACTCATGTATACACATTCATATCTACTAGCTTTCTTACACTGGTGTGATACATGTCCTTTTATACCACAATAATGACTTGTAGCAAATGTGTTAGTGCTAGGTGAAGTTCGATGATCATGTATATGTGTTTTTGAAGAAGTGTGTGTTTTCTTGTTGTGTGAAAAGGTATACATATATGCATTGCTTCTAGTAGTTCTAGCAGTGTTAGTCATGTTGTGTTTGTGCTTAGCCTTGTGACTTGTGTTCACTTGAGCTATAGGTTTGACAACCTGTTTATCCAGCTTAATATCTAACTTTTTACAGATGTCACAGGCTTCATTATACTTAGCCGTGAGTGCATCTATTCTCTGAGCAGCAATATTGTACTTTTTTTTCTCTAGTTCATAGAGATCGCTAAGTTTTACCTTTTCTCGATTGGCTTTCTCAAGCTTTTCAAGAGCATCATGTAGACTCTGCTTTAAGGAAGTAGCCTCATCCGTATGACTAGAAGAATTTCTAATATCTTCTAGCATATGAGATTGATTAGAAAACTCAAATCGTACAAATTTCAGCTCTTTCTTGACGCTTTTGTATAAATCTATCATTTTCTTCTGATCTTCTAACAGATCAGTGATGGCATCATAAAGTTCATCAAACGTAAATTCTTCATAGAGAGGGTTCGATACCATCTTAGCATCTATGGCCATAAAGCAAAGATTTGCAGTATTACGAGACTTCTCTTCTTCTTCAGAATTTCTAGTTTTGCTTTCACACCAGATGCTAGTATTAACATAGTTTCTAGTTGAAGTCCTCCTCTTGCTTGACAAATCATGCCTGCTTCCCTTTCTAACAATAGGATAATCTTTCTTGATGTGACCTCTTCTCTTACAGCTAAAGCAGATTGGTTCTTCGTCATCTTAGGAATCTTTCTTCTTCTTGTTTGACTTCTCATATTTAAGAAATCTTCTGAAATTCCTTGTCATGATGGCCATCTGCTCGTTGTCTGAGCTATCTGTCTTACTTTCGTCATCATAGGCTGTCTTGTGGTTAGCTTTGAATGCGATCACCTTCTCTTTTGGTGTGCTGACTCTTCAAAATCTTTAAGGTCTAGCTTATGCATCATAAACTTTCCTATAAGGGTTTCATGATTCATCATTGTGAGATCAATCCCATCAATAATGGTCGTCGCTTAAGGATTCTAGTTCTTAGTTAGGCCGCGAAGTACCTTCCGAAGCTTCTCATGATTGATGTATTCTTTTCCAAGGGAAGATAGAGGATTAACAATATCTAAAAATTGAGTAAACATATTTGTAATAGTCTCATTGGACTTCATTTTGAATGCCTCATACTCTTGTATTAGTCATGAGATTTTGGACTCCTCCACTTGTGAAGTGCCTTCATGAGTGACCTCAAGAAGTTTCCAAACCTCGTGGGATGTAACACATGTTGATACTCTGTTAAACTTAGTTCTATCTACTACATAGAATAAATCACTTATAGCTTTTGTATCAAGACTTGCTTCTTTCTTTTCATTGTCGGTATATCCGTCAAATGGTTTTACAACTAGATTATCTTCTACCACAAAACATTTATAGTTTTTGCATCAAGACTTCCACCACAATGGTTTTTCAACTAGATTACCTTTTCATTGCTCGGGTATAATGATGCCATATCTCAAAGGAGATTAAATCCAAATAGAGAGAAACCATGCTATGATACCAATTGTAGGGTCGATGGCACATCTAGAGGGGGTGAACAGAGTGCAGCAGAAAATATTCTCCAAATTAAAAACTAAGCAGGTGAGGCAAATATATAAATAAAACTTTAATGCAATGAATTAAATTAATAAGTAAGTTGAGTCAAGAAAGCAATACGCAAATACCGAGGTTTATACTAGTTTTCCTCTGAGAAGACTAGTCCAGTTCACGAGAACTCTTGCTCGCTATAATCCACTATTTTTAATAGAGATTACACCGCGTGCTTTGCTCCGAAGAACACGCAACTTCAACATCGTCATATTTTTATCCGAAGCCCACGAACAAACTTCAAACACCTTTCTGTAGAAAGCTTTTTTACTCCAAGCTTGTACAACTCGAATACTCCTAATCGAAAACCACCGACACTTAGAAGAATAGGAGTTGTCTTGAAAATAGGAAGATTAAAGCACTTTTAAGTAGATAGGAAGCTTTAGAATAGATAGCGAAGATGAAGAATGAAGAAATGTGAAATTCTTCTCTATTTATAGGATTTTTTGGGACATAGTTCCGATAGAACTTGGTAGTGCTAACATTCAAAATTTTGAACGTTGCGGATCCAAAGGAGTAGAAATATGCAACTGACTGGAAGTGATTTGCTTGACCAAGTTCGGTCCGAGTTCGGGAAGAACTCTGGCTGAGTTTGGTTAGGTCAAATCTAGGTCATTTTGGTTTCACATGTCTTGGATATTGTGAGCTCAATATAGTGTCATGGACATATAGTGCTTGTGAGGAACAAGCCAAGTTCAGTTTCCAAATTCAATAGGGAAGGTTACAAGTTCAAGCTTAGGTTTGAATTGGAATTATGTAATGAATGTTGTGCGATTATATTATAGCACAAGTGAGTGTGTTTAAAAGTGACACAAAGGTTAGGATTGAAGATTTGTCTGTTTAGATTAAGAATATGAAAGTTGTTGGTCATCAAGAACTAGTGTAATATTCTAATCATCGATGCAACGGTAAGGTACACCGAATGTAACAAAATTAAAGAAGTAATATAAAATCAAATTTCTAGTCCTAATCAACTATAAATCAACCATGGCCTTACTTTAAGCTAAGTATACTTTAAATTTGGAGAGGGGGTTTACAATACTCAATGTCCTCAGTAGCAGAAAGAGGTGTCATTGGCGGTACCATGCTTAGAGGACCCATCGGAATTGAAGCTGGGGCAACCACTGAAGTAGCTGCCTTAGAAAAATCTAAGGGACGAGCGACAGGAACTAGGCCCGATAATATACTCCGAAAAGGGAGTACGCCCGATGTTGTTGGATCCTTCGTAGGAACAAACGACCTAGGACTGGATCCAATCAGGGTAGAGCTAACAGAGAGCTTCCTCAGAGCCAAGGGCATTACCGTCCATGGCTTATCGCTTACCATGATCCCTTGTCCCTTGGAAGGCGATTCACCTCCCATATCCCGGGTCGACACTGACTGCTCCCCCAAAATAGATACCTTCCCCCAACTAGTAGTCTTGAAGATGATCCTCAAAGAACCAGTCGAAGGCACAATCACTCTCCCAGTACAAGAGATGTCCTCCAGCTCGGCCTAAAAGATAACGGTTCTCCACAATCCATCCATAATAATTGGTAATAAATGATGTGTCTAAAGGTGTAAGTACTTGCTCTACTAACAGAGATATCAATACAAATCTAGCTTTTATTTCTAAGATAGAACCGAAAATACAGTAAAAGCTTTTCATGATGAATTTTAGATTTCTTTAATGCAAGAGGAACTAAACCACTTCGAACGGAATCAAGTTTTGTGAACTTGTTCCCAGACCTAATAATCACCCGATATTTGGTACCAAATAGATTTTTCAAAATAACTTAAATGAGAATGGTAAGGTCACATGTAATAAAGTACGTCTCGTAGCACAGGCTATAACCAAGAGGAAGGCATTGACTACGATAAGACGTATGCTCCTATTGCTAGACCAGAAATCATTCGCATGTTATACGCTTTTGTTAGTTTTCATAATTTTAAACTCTATCAAATGGATGTCAAAAGTGTTTTCAGAATGGATTTATAAAAGAAGAGGTTTTGTTAAACAACCTACTATTTTTGAAGATTTTGAATACCCTGATCACGTATACAAGCTTTGTAAGGCTATCTATGGACTAAAACAAGCACCTCGTGAATGGTATGAGCGTCTTACTTCCTTCCTACATGAACATGATTTTTCAAAAGAAATATTGACTATACTCTTTTTATAAAATCTCTTGTCAAAAATCTTTTATTGGTACAGATTTATATAGATGACATTATATTTGGATCAACTAATGAGATGCTAAATTACGAGTTTGCTAAGTGTATGCAGAGTGAATTTGAAATAAGCATGATAGGAGAACTAACATTCTTCCGTGGGCTACAAATCTAGCAAAATTCACAAAGAATTTTCATTAACCAAGAAAAACATACAAAAGATATGCTGAAGAAGTTTGGTATGGAATATGAAAAACCAATCGCAACTCCTATGGCAACATAGACAAAACTTGACATGGATGAAAGTGGCAAACCTGCTAAAGTGCGTAAGTATAGGGGTATGATTGGTAGTTTATTACATTTAACTGCTAATTGACCTGAAATTATGTTTTTAGTTTGCCTTTGTGCAAGACATCAAGCTAATCCTAATGAATCACATGCATGTGCCATTAACGTATCATACGATACCTTAAAAGAACTTTAACAACCGGCTTGTGGTATCCTAAAACCTCTTTATTTGACCTAATCGGTTACTCGGATACAGATTTTGCTGGATGCAAGGTCGATCATAAAAGTACCATCGGCACGTGTCATTTCCTAGGAAAGTCCTTAGTCTCATGGTTTTCTAAAAGAAAAACCTTGTTGCATTATCAACTACGGATACTGAATATATTATTGCAGGACATTGTTGTGCTTAGATTTTATAGATGAAACAAACTTTGGAAGACTATCCATTATCTTACAAGGACATCCCTATTTATTGTGATAACACGAGCAATATAAATCTCACTAGGAATCTAGTTTATCTATTCACGCACTAAGTACATAGAAATCATATATCATTTTTTTAGAGACCATGTATACAAGGAGACATTTGACTAGAATTTGTTGACATAAAACATCAACTAGCTGACATATTTACTAAATCTTTAACGAAAGATCGTTTTAACTTTATACGAAGAGATTATGAATTTTGGATGCTGAGGTTATATAATTTACTTATTATTTAACCTAAGTTTATTAATTGTAAAGAGTATTTTGGTTATAAGCTGAAAGAGCCCTTCTGTCACACATGTGTAAATAGCCTGAAGCGACACAATGTCAAGTACGTTTGGACTATCGCTAGTTGGGATCCGGCCCCTACAACTAACACAAAATATTTAAATACAATTTATGTATGAAGGTTAATTAATATAAATTATTGTCTTCGAATCAAAATTCTTATTTATATTTCATATTGATGGTAAAAATCAAAGTGGACCCAACAATATTTAGGCGCCCTAGGAACCGAGCTTGGACCAAACACTGTGCGAACTCGAGCCGAACTCGGATAGGGTATTTCCAAAATAGTCGGTTAGGCACTTTGTTTTTTATTTTAAAACCCTCATCATCTTCCTCCTCCCAAACTGCAGCCACCCGAGAAACAAAAAGGCTAAACCTAGCTTTTGAATTATTCCTCCACCAAGCTCTTCCAACCCTAAAAGTTTGGGTCTATATTCACCTCAGGGTTCTCCTCCATCTCCATTAGTCAATTTCTTGTATATCTCTCCACTTTTCTTGTATTTTTCTAATGGCATCAAAATTGTCAAGGAAAAATATTGGGGATGCTTCTTCATCCAATGTTCAAGAAAAAGTATCATTTTCTCTATTTAGTCCATCATTACCCAATAATGATAAGTTCGATGAATTTATTTTTGTAACTTTAGATGCTTCCAATGGGCGGTTTAATGATTTCACTAAGAGGACAATTTGACCAGAAAATCGGTTAAACTTTATATTATTTCCATTATATTTATTTGTGTTTCAACATTTTGACTGGAAGATTTGGTCCAATCTCGTTATTGTATTTATCTAAATGCGATACGTATGTTTTATTGCAATTTATTGGTCACAAATGAAATCGTTCGATCTTGAGACGGTGGAATCGAAATTGAATTTGATGCTGGCGATCTAGGTTTGACGCTTCATGTTTCCAATGATGCAGAAGCCCTAGTCGATATCACTAAATTTCAATTTTCGAAGAACATGACTTTAGATTAGTTTCATGATTCTTTATGTGCACCACATACCAGTCCTCATGGTCGTCTTCGACCTACGCATGTGAATGACTATTCTTATGATCTTCTTCGTATGTTATTTTATGTGATTATTCCAAAACAAACCTCCAGTGATAAAATCACATATTTGGAACTTTTAGATTTATTTTATCTGTATTTTTGTATTCCATTTAACTTACCAAATACTATTAGCTCTTCTATGGAACGATGTCGTAAGAAACCGTATAACCTTCTCTATGCGATGTATCTGCACTACATCTTTCAGTATTTTGATATATCCTTAGATGACTGTCGTCATGATGCTCCACCTGTTTTTCTTCAAAAGTATCGTCATATTGAGCTTCCAGCTGTTCCTGCACCACCTCCACCTCCTATCGTTGACCCATTAGCCAGTCATCCTCCACCTCATCCTCCACAGGAGTCATCCTTGAGTCCTTCCAGACTTCAGTCATGGATTAGTTTTGGTCTACAGATTTTCAGACTGCTTTGGAATTCCAGGCTTTGACCAATACCTTACGGGACTACGGCTACAGCTTTACTTATAACCCCGGTGGACCCATTCTTATGGTTCGTGATCTCTTAATTGTTGGTTATCGCATTGATGATCCACATGCACATCGATACTTTGATCATGTTGCTGCTCGATTTTCCAACCGGTCTACTAAGACTAGTAAGCCTTCTAGAGCGGCTAGAGATGATGAGGAGGAGGAGGATGATTAGTGATGCAAAGATCAGATGCTTTAGTCTTCTAGTTTTAGATATCTATTTGTGATTTTTTTTTCATTTTAGTTACGCTTTGGTAAAGCCCGCTTGTAGTCAGACATTTATGTTTCAGACAGTTATGTCTTTCAGACTTTATGCTACTTTGTATTACTTTTGGGTTGTTATCTATCAAGTAGTGCTCTATTATATGTTACTTTCATGTTTTATACTCTATTTTGATAAAATGACAACGAGGGAGAAAACTAATACTTGGATACTTAAATTTGAAAAGTGATACTTGTTGTTAATATTTTTTGCTTTTATTTATTTATTACTGATAATATTTGTTAATATTTGTTTCTCTGAGTACTTGTTGAGATGTTTGCTAGATACTGCGAAGTTGTTTCATGTTGCTTTCATTGTCGATGAGATGCTTCATATCGAGTCGTTTCATCTTATACCTTGCTTATTCTGCTACCAAAGAACTTTATTTTTCTTGTATCATTCGCAGTTTTGTCAATTATCAACATGAGAGAGATTGTTGACCCATCTGGTTACAGTCAACTTGATTTTGATAATTAACATAAACTTCGAGTTGATACATGAAATACAAGACTTCAGAAGACTGCATTAAATCAATTCGGAAGCTGTGAATCAATCGAGTTTTTTTCTTTATTTATTTTGTATTTTATTTTTGTTGAGTCTGGGACTTATGTGAGTTGGATCGCATTGGCAATTAGTCGTAATCCTCTACTCAAATAAGCCTATCCAAATCACAATATTTTCTAACCAAAACCAAACTCTCTTTGAATCAAAATCTGCCACATTACATTCTGGAATCCAGGAAATCGAACTCGGCCCCGCACTCCTGAAAACCTCCTGGTCAGAATGAGCTTCCTATTCTTTTGACACCCAATATTCAAAATTTCAAAATCAGGGCATCCGAGTTCTGCCCGAAGTATGTCCCAAAAATTACTATAAATAGAGAAAAAAACTTTCTATTTCAATCATCAATTCATTCTCCATCTTTTCTATTCTATACAGCCTTTCAATCAACAAATCTCCAAGACAACTTCTATTCTTATAAGTGTCGGTGTGTTTTCGTTTATAAGTGATCGATCTGTACATGTTTGATTCTTCAAAGTTGTTTGTTTAGAGTTGAAGTCTGTGCGTACCCTTCGGATCAAAGCATGAAGTGTAAAGAAGTCATCGTGCTCTTCAGATCAAAGCGCGTGGTGTTACTGCTATTTAAAAATAGTAGATTAACTCCGAAAAAGAGTTCTCGGGCATGGACTAGTCCTCTCAGAGGGATACCAGGATAAAATCGATATATTTGAGTTTACTCTCTATTACTCTATTGCTAACTTATTTGTTTATTTATACACTATTGTGATTAACTTCCTCCACATTACACAAGTATTTTTAATTTGGGATATCTACTTCTGCTAAATTCTATTCACACCCCCCCATCGATACCACAGGTTATGCATAATTCTTTTTCTCTCTTAAATACCATCCAATAAATAATTTATTCATTCCTCCTCTACTTTCTGTTCTATAGTATTATCTAAAAGGACAAAATAACATGCAATATTCATGGCGTATTGTGCTACCAAACAAAACAACGACATGTAATGCTAACAAACGTAATAACATCATGCTGCAAGGTCCTCACTCTTTCTATCTCCATTATTATGTGGTATGTGCTACAAGGTCCTTGTTTGCCATGAAATATAAAAGAACAGAACAATTATCGGAGGATCGGACTTTTACTTCACGTTACAAACTCGCTTGTACAAAGAAAGCCTAGGGACGAAAACCTAGGTACAGCAGTCTAAGTACAATTGTTTATTTTAGATTTTGGGGGGTGACGATAGAGGCTCGGGAAGGCGACGGCAGCCCTGCCTTACTCCTTGGACGATCGGTATGCAGTCTTGGCTCCTGTGAAGAGATGGTTGGCGTTAATGAAGAAATGCTCTTCTTGCTCTCCCTCTATTACTCTTCTGGCTTCTCTCTCTCTGTGTATTTTCTCTCTGATTATTGGGGGAGCCTCTCTGTATATGCGTATCTCTCTCTGATCGTGTATCCCCTTTTACAAGGGAATGGCACCTTGCTATTTATAATAGTGGGGGCATCATTAGGGTTTGGATGATTACCCATTCTCAGAGTGGCGGCGGCCTGATATTTAATCAATCTGGACCATTAGTTTTAAGCGTGAAGGATCTGAGCCATAAATAGGGATAGTATTGAATCCTGTGAATGATTAATACTGATTACTTTAAATCTTCATGATTGATTGTGTCAAGCTTGGATCTCTTACCATGTGTCCCATTGGCTTGATCATGAATGATATGACCTGATCTCATTAATTATGAGGATAACGTTAAATATGGTCATTGGGATCTGGTAAATCTCTGATTGATTTGTATCTCATTATCATCCTTGCTACCAGCTGTCAAGTCGTGGAGGTAATTGAATCTCTGCCACGTGTCTTAATGGTGGACCCTGCCAGAATCGTATGATATCCATGAACCGTATGAGACAGCGTCTCAGTGAGCCGCATAGGTATAGTACTTGTGAGCTATATGGGATAGTTTCTTGGTGAGCCATATAGGTATAGTACTTGAGGGCCGCATGGGATGGCTTCTTGGTGAGCCGCAGGAAGATGATTCTTACCAGCCGCATGAAGCTGTTCTTCAATTGAGCCGCATGGGAGTAGCCACGTGGCAATCTCGGATCGTATCAGAGATTTTCTTCCGTTCCCCAAGAGTCTTTTATTATGACAGGACCATCATGACACTTCATGTCAGAGCCGTCAGCTGTCAAATCATGGCAGAGTATTGAATAAGACCACTACTCGATGGCCAGCTGTGTGAAAGGATCCCATGGGGATACGTGGTGTCGATCGAGCCATATATCGCTTTTGGTCGTATGTGAGCCGCATGTACTTCTGAGCCGCATACGGCTGGAGGACTCTTTGAACCGCATGGGACTGTCCCTATGTAAGCCGCATGGACTCTTCCGAGCCGTATGATACTGAGAGTCTTTCTGAACCGCATGGGACTACTTCTGTATTAGCCGCATGGGGTTCTCCGGTTCCGAGCCGCATAGACCATCATTCTGATATTTTCCATGCTTCTGCAAGACCCCCTTCAAAGTTTTCAATTTGCAAAATTGAAATACTTTGAATAAGAAGCATGGATGCATATTCTTCTGGCCGCATATGACACTCTGACCGCATGGATATCTTGACCGCGTAGATTCGTTCAGCCGCAGAGACTTTCAAGCCGTATGGATGGCTTAGCCGCAGGGCACTTTTAAACTACAGGGATATCTCAACCGCACAGTTCCTTGCCACGTCATTATGTCATGCATGCAAACCCTTTTAGGGCAGGATTCCAAGAGTTTCTGATCTTTAATTAGCTTGTCTGTATCGATAGCCGAAGAGTCGACTACTTTGTACGAGGCGTCGGTCTTGGTCCTCTATAAATGGAAGGGTTTTTGGAGGGATTTCTCTCTTGGACTCTTCTTGATTTAAGATTTTTGTCTTACTTTTTTCTTCTGACCGACAGACAATGATGGCACCTAGGGCTTCCAAGGCAGTGAAGAAGGCTGTGGAGAAGAGTAGGAAGTCGGCTTCGTCTACAACTTCCGCACCCCCGTTCGTCTTGACGTTCATGTTGTCGTCGAAGGTAAGGACTGTGTGGAAGATTGGGTACTTTAAAACCCTAACAGATGCTGTTCTGCTGCATTACTTCGTGTATAATCATTTGATGCAAGCTTTTCAAATTTTGTGGTCTGCATATATGTCCCATGAGCCGCATGGAATATATTCCATGTCCGAGCCGCGGAAAAATTGTCTTTCAACGGGCCGCATGAACCCTTCTGAATATCCTCTGACTATTTTTATCATTCATCATCACTTCTTTTTCGTCTTTTGGTTCTTGTAGTGTCTCCACCGAACGCTGAGATTGCAGTAGTAGAGGAGCCACCGCTCTCTGGCATCAATCAGGGGCCTCCCTCTGTTAAGGAGGAGGTGATGAAAGAAGAATCAGCGCCTGAGAGGGACGACGTCCTCCCCACTATCGAGACTGTTGAGGGTGGCAGCGCTGGGAATTCTGATTCCCCTATTCTGGACGAGGATCTTCCTCAATTGCATCCTTCATATGTAAGGTGGTTGAAGGAGTTGTATACGTACTTCTGCGGCTAGGGTTTTTTAAGGTTTCTCGTAAATGTCTATCTGTAGTCTTTACTTCTTTTTGCCTTTCTTCTTGTCTGCATGAAGAACTTTCCAGTAACCGCGTAGATGTAATCGATTTCTGAATGAATGGAATATATTTGCTTCACAATTTTGCTGTGTAATGATTATTCTATTGGGATATTTTGCATGGACCTATTGCCCCTAACGTACCCTGGTTTTGGATACGGGCAACAAGTTGAAGGGAACGAACATACTTACTCAGAGGTACTAAGGACATGGCAAGCATGAAGGTTTCTTCGACGGAGCCTTCCTACTCAGAGGTAATGAGGACATGGCAGGAGTGGGCTCAGTGAAGAGGGGGTACATAGAACGACTCAGAGGTAGGAGAACGTGGAAGTTTTATACGAGGGGGCGGTTTGTTTTTGGTGGAAGTGAAAACGACTCAGAGGTAATGAAGACATGGCCGTTTCGGAAATTTGTGGATCGATTACGCTTTTTGGGCACTGGGAGTGCGGGTAGTAGATCATGAGGGAGGATCTCTTCCAGGAAAGTTCAGAGGTATAATCATACGTGACTTACTATCTCAAAAGAGTGACCAAAATGTGAGTTCAGAGGCTCCAGCAGATACATAACTCGATAATTTAGAATATTGAGAAAGTTTGAGTTTAGCGGCACCAGCGGGTACATGATTCGATAATCTGAAGAGAATGTGGAGGTGAGTTCAGCGGTACCAACCGGTACATGACTCGATAATCTGAAATGTTATGGATGTGAGTTCAGTGGTACCAGAGGGTACATGACTCGATGATCTGGAGAGAATGTTGTTTAGACATAATATTATTTCAGGAACTTGCAATTGACGGGCAACATGAGAAAGTCTTCGTTTTATTTTGCGAGGCGGTAAGCGCCATTGGAGAATACTGCCTCAATGATAAATGGGCCTTCCCACTTTAGATAGAATTTGCCGACGGTCTTGTGAGTCATGACCATCGGCCTCAGGACTGCCAGAACGAGATCGCCCACTTGGAATGTTCTGATTTTGACCTTCTTGTTGAAGGCTCCAAAGATGCGTGCTTGGTATAGCTCAATTCGTTGCTGAGCCAAGAGGCACTTTTCATCTAGTGCCTCCAATTTCTGTAGCCGACGATGGTGGTTTTCGTCTGTCGTCAATTGATATGTGAGGGCGACGCGTAGTGAGGGGATCTGAGTCTCCAATGGGAGGACCGCCTCACTCCCGTACACCAGGGAGAATGGTGTATTCTCGGTGGCTGTTCGAACTGTGGTGCGATAAGCCCATAAGCATTCGCCGAGCTTCTCATTCCAGTCGCGTTTGTTGGAGGAGACAAACTTCTTGAGGAGTTTGATGATTGTTTTGTTGAATGCGTCTGCCAATCCGTTCGTTGCTGGGTTGTACGGTATCGAAGCGACATTCTGAATACGGTGCTTATCGCAAAACCGATAGAATACGTGGCTTACAAACTGTGGACCATTATCATGGATGATCCTTCGGGGCAGTCCAAAGTGGTAGATGACGTGATGCTTAAGGAAGCTGATCACGTTTGAAGTCTTAACTTCTGCGAGTGGGACAGCTTCTGCCCATTTGGAGAAGTAATCAGTGATCGCAAGTATGAAACAATGTCCTCGGGACGAAGGTAGGGTGATTGGACCAATGATATCCATTCCCCATGCTTCGAATGGGCAGGATGCCACTGTTGGATATAGAAATTTGGATGGTTGGAGAATGAAGTCTGCGTGGACTTGGCAGGCTTTGTATTTTCTTGCATAGTCTATTATATCTGCCACCATTGTGGGCCAGTAGCAGCCCATTCGGCGGAGGCAGTCTTGCAATTTAGGGCCAGGCTGATGGGCCTCGCAGACACCGTCATGAGCTTCTCGTACGGCTTTATTGGTTTCTGCGTTTGACAGACACCGGAGCAGTAATCTGTCATAAGAGCGGTGATACAGCATTTTTGTCTCTCTATCGTAGAAGAATCTGAGAGAACGCCGTCTGATGGAAGTGGCTTCCTTTGGGTTTTCGGGCAGGATGTCGTGGACGACGAAGTCGATGAATGGTTGTCTCCAGTCTGGGGTATCATCGATCGTCTGGGCGGAATAACTCATCATGAATTGCACATTATTCTTAGGACAGACCAGTTCGTGGCCTATCACCTCCACTGATTGGCGATCATAGTTTGGAACTGCTAGGGAAGCGGCAAGACCAGCTAGGGCATCAGCTTCGATATTTCGGAGTCTGGGGACATGTTCGATGAAGAACCCCTCGAATGACGAGATGATGTCAATCGTTATTTGGTGATAAGGAATCATATCTTCGTGGCGGACTTCGTATGAGCCCCGGATCTGATTGGCGATTAGTTGGGAATCGCCGTATGCTTCAAAGTATTCTACCCCCAGCTCTCTTGCAAGTTGGAGGCCAATGACCAGAGCGTTGTACTCGGCCACATTGTTAGAGCAGGGCACGGTGAGGGAATAAGTGCGGTTAATCACCAATCCGGAAGGAGAGACCAGCACTACCCCAACTCCGACGACTATATTGCCTTTAGGTCCGGTCCTCGAAGCACCATCGAAGAACATTCGCCATATATTATCGTGAGAGGTTGCATGTGAGTCGGCGACCTCATCTGGGATCTCTTCATATATTCTGGAGGACTCCGAGCCTGGGTGGGCTGCTAAGAAGTCCGCCAGGGCTTGACCTTTGACTGCCTTTTGTGGGACGAAGATCATATGATAAGGGGACAGCAATATTGCCCATGTAGCGAGTCGAGAGCTGAGTGCCCCTGGTTTAGTCATGAGGACCCTGAGAGGGTTGACTCGTGAGATCACATGTATCGTTTGTCCGGTGACATAGTATTGCATTTTCTGAATGGCGAACACCAGGGCGAGGCATTCCCTCTCCACAGCGGTGTATCGGTGCTCTGGCCCAATCATCATTCGGCTGAGGTAATATATGGCTTGGTCATGGCCTGCATCGTTGTTTTGTGCGAGCAGAGCCCCGAGGGAATGTTCCATTTCTCGTACATAGAGCAGGAATGGTTTTCCAGGAACCGGGGCCACCAAAATTGGAGGATTTGATAAATATTCTTTGATGCTGTCGAAAGCACGCTGACATTCCTCATCCCATACGAATGAGACTCCTTTCTTCATGAGATGCGTGAACGGTCGGCATCGCCCGGAGAGGTTAGAAATGAACCTCCTGATGTAAGCTAGCCTCCCTTGGAGGCCTCTGAGTTCGCGGAGGTTTCTCGGGGGACCCATCTCCATGATTGCCTTTGTTTTCTCCGGGTCTACATGGATACCTTGTGACGTGATGATGAAGCCCAAGAACTTCCCGCTGGATACGCCCAGAAAGGACTTCGTAGGGTTCATTTTCAAATTGTGCGCTCGTATTAGGTCGAATACCGTTTTTAGATCCTGCAGATGGTCTTCCTTACAGCGACTCTTAACGGCTATGTCGTCAACATAGCACTCCACTGTCTTGCGTAAGTGGTCTCTGAAGATGATGCTCATGGCTCTTTGATAGGTGGCGCCAGCATTCTTCAAACCGAAAGGCATGACTGTATAGCAGTATGTGCCAATTGGCGTTCGGAATGATGTATGCTTTTCGTCATCAGGAGATATTTTGATTTGGTTCTACCCCGAGAAGCCATCCATGAATGACTTACGTTCGAAGCCGCAGGTATTATCGATCATGATGTCTGTGATAGGAAGGGGGAATTCATCTTTGGGGCACGCCTCGTTCAGATTGTGGAAGTCGATGCAGATTCGAATCTTTCCATTCTTCTTGAGGACGGGTACTATATTGGCGACCCAATCGGGATGTTGCTCCTCACGAATGAAGCCGCTGGCTATCAGTTTGTTGACTTCGGCTTCGATCGCGTCCATGATGCCTGGGCGGAAGCGTCGCTGTTGTTGCTTGACTGGCTTCGCATCTGGCCGAATGTTGAGTTTGTGAAGAGCAATGTCGGGATTTAACCCTGGCATGTCTTCATAGCTCCAGGCGAACACATCAATGTATTCTCTGACAAGTTCAAGCAGCGACTCCCGTTCTTCGTCTGCTAGGCTTTTACTGACAAAAATTGGTTTTGGAGAAGATTCGATGCCGAGATCCACTTGTATGACCTCATCTTCAGTAGGAGGTTCTCTCTGTTCGAACCGCTTTTCCCATTGTGCGTCCAATTGCTGGGCCCACGGCTCTAGCTCGAGGATTTCGGGGATGTCTTCATCTTCTTCGTAAGCGTCGACGAATGCCAGATTGACTGACAAGACTTGTCAGAACACGTCTCCGATGCTTGTATCCGAGTCAGAAGTTGGTGACCCAGTTGAATGTGACTGCCAGTCGCATTCTTCATCTGAACTCTCAGGGGTCGTAATAGGCGTTACATACCCTAACCCGTATCGAGTTTTGCTATAGTAGTCTCGTGGTTTGCCTGCCGGAACTGGTGGCTTCAAAGGTAATCGTCGCCCAGTGCCGTAGTTCAAACCTGGCATCTTCTCCAGATCATACCCCTATTTCTGCATAAGATATTTGGATTGGGGGCTATAAAGATACAGAGGCAATCTTCCGGCATCTGACCCGAGGTCGTCTTCCTCATGGGGAAGGGATGCGAGTCGTCCTTCCGGCCGAAGATGATTGGATGGTCCCCTTCCTCGATTATTAGGTAAGCGTCTTCTGCTGGAGTAAGCTGGATTGCGGTGTACACATTTGTCACCTGTGTGTGTAGGTGAGTACCTATACCGTGTTCCACAGCATACATTGTACATAGCTTATTGAGCTCGGTGTAGTTCAAAGATAATCCTTTATTGATGAAGTAAAGTATCTTTTCTAGGAGGATTACATCATCAGCGGAGAGGACATTAGTGGGGGCAGCCACATACTTGGCTAGCTCTGGTTCCTCTTCGGCTACCCCCTGTGTAAATGAAGACTGAGAGGACGACCTGGGGAGCTTGATCATCAGCGGTTCAGTTGATGGGGCAGAGCGTGGAGTCGTTGGCATACTAGCGACCCCCAGTTTGGTACTCGATGTGGGGCGAGGAGTGGTCGGTTCGCTAGAAGTGTCAGACCTCGCATCGGGGTGACGACCCTTCTTGAGAAGGCGTATCGTTAGTGGCCTATCGGAGGGATTGAGCTTCTCCGTTTGGGGTTGATCGACTCTGGGTAGTCTGATTGTCAGTGGCCCCGTTGTGGGTCTCGACACTTGGCCGGACCTTGGCAGACGGATTATCATCTGCTCTTCCTGCGCTGAGAGGCTGATCGCGTCCTTCCGCAGAGTGGCCGTAAGGGGTGCGGACTTGTCCGGTTTGCAAGCTTGGAGGTGGATCGTCAGAGGTCCTTCTGATCCCGTGGCCATTTCGGTACCAGCTTGTTCATTTCCTTCATCAAGGTGCCTCTTCGACTTTTCGTATAGGCAGGAGTCTGAGTAGTAAGATTCGACCCCTTTGAAGGGATCGATATCAGTAAATTCCGTCCTCACGAAGCCGTATTTGTCGACATATTTGAAGCACCGGTGTAGCGTGGAGGGCACGATCATATAATCGTGTATCTATGGGTGCCCCAAGAGGATGTTGTAAGAAGTGTCTGCATCTATGACGTAGCAGGTGACTTCAGACTGGAGGTCGCCAATTTGACACTTCAGACGAATCTTTCCAATAGGGTACCTCCTGCCCGAATTGAAACCGCTGATGGCGGTGCTTATAGGTGTCAGGCGATACATTGGGATACGGAGATGATGTAGCAGACCCTTCGGGATGATGCTTATGGAAAAGCCAGGATCAATGTGCATCCGATCCACCTTCACGTCGTCGATGTATCCCGTATAGTATAGCGGGCGATCGTGTAGGTTTGTTTTGTTGAGCATATCCTGTGGAGTGAAGACGATGTTGGGCATTGCTCCCATGCAGGCACTGTCTTGGAGATCCACGGGTGAGTCCTCCCCGGTGAGGTTGGATTGAGCCAGATAGGCATCGACATTTTGGAGTGCTTCGCTCAAGGCTGCGCGGACATCCTTCGAGCGCCTCAGGAGTTCATATAAGGACAATTTGGCCAGTGTATTGGCCAATTGCGCTAGTATATCGAAGTTGTAGGGCCTCTCCAATCCTTGAGGTGTCTCTTTCCGGAGGGATTTGTCGAAGTGGGTCTCCTTCGGCCTAGGCTTGTCGTTCGTCGAAGGCTGAGCCGGTCCCAGAGCATCAGCTGTAGTGGGTTGATGATTTTCAGCTGGATTGTCAACCACAGGTTGGGATTACGCTCCAGACCGCGTGACGACGGCTGTAGCTTCCTCATTGTCTATCGAGATTGTATGACAGGTCCTAACTTTTCCACTTTTCTTCTTGTCGGTAGAAGATGGAGTGGGCCGAGTCACTTCTGACACCAAGTCTGGATGTATCCACATGACCTCCCCTCGTGATGTGGTGAGGGGTACTAGACCAGCAGCCTGATCTCGGGGAGGTGGAAGATTGGTAATCTCCATTGTCACCAGAGGGATGGGGACCACCCCGTCTTGAGTTTCCGTCGGAGGGAAGCTGCCGAATTGTACGGACACCATATTGGCTGCCACGGTTACCTCTTCGAAATCGATGGCCAGAGCGTTCGAATCGATGAGGTTTTGGATGTACCGTTTCAGCTGGTAACAATCGTGTGTAGCATGATGGACATAGCGATGATAATGGCAGTACTTTGGATTCTTCATCTCTGCCGGTCGTGGTTCCCGTCTTGGTGGAGGAAGCTGAATCCTGTCCCCTTGTATGAGCATGTCCAAGATGGGCTTGACGTGACTGTCTTCAAAGGAGTAAGTGATTTGCGGCCATTGTTTGTCTGCTGGCTTTGGCTCAGGTTTTTGTACTGTATCGGCCACCATAGCCTGCTTTCCCTTGCTGTTCCGATTGTTGGAGGGGCTACCTATATTATCGTTGTTGGGACGCTTGCCCATGTTTTCTCCTTCCGAGATATGCAATCCCAGTTGGCGAGCCTTCTTCAGTCGTTCTTCGGCGCTTGTGGCGCTGATGATGAACGTCTTCCAATCTTTGAATTGACTTTCGCCCATCCAAAGACTGATCGTTAGAAGCAGTCTCTTTTGGCAAATTTCAATTAAAGAGGAATCTGGATTTCTGGAGGGCAGCTTCATGGCGGTCTGGCGGAACCGCTCAATGTAGTTTCTTGTCAGCTCCTTCTCCCCTTGGATGACGTCCATGAGGGTGGACATGGTGACGTCCTACCCTACCTCGTAGAATCTCTCCAAGAACATGCGCTTGAAGCCGGCGAAGGAGTGGATGCAGTTGTCTGGCAGGTTGCGGTACCAGTCGAAGGCGACTCCTTACAATGCTCCAATGAATAATCGTATGAGGATAGCATCATCGTGGGGCAGATGGTCGGTGGTGACCTTGAAGTAAGTGATGTACCGACTTGCTGAGGTCTTGCCATCATACGGGTTAATATTGAACGACTTATATCTTGGTGGGAATGGAACATCCCTCCATTCGACACGATATGGTTGCCGTATTCTGAGGTCTTGAGCGTTTTCTCGGGCATGGAACATGGCTCAGAGCTCCTGAACCTCTCTTCTTACTTCTCGGGCCTCATCTGTCGCGGTAGGGGCTGTTATTTCGGGAGGATTGTTGCCCGGGTTCGGTGCCGCCGAATTCGAGTCCGCATTGACCGCGGGACCCGCGCTCGTTTGGCCAGGCGTCCCTCCTTGCAGAGTTGGAAGGGCCGCTTTAATCTCGTCTACAGACTTGACCAAAGCAAGTAATATGGCTTCGAGATTGTCGATGCGCTGGCGATCACTGGAACCACCTTGATTGCTGTCCGTCATGAACACTGTCCTTACATGAGGAGTGATGGATGGAACGGTGGAGGATGTGCTCTCTGAGTCGTACCCATGTACCGAAAAGTTATCGGGGTAGGTGGGAATGTTCTCTTCGGGCTCGGACTCGGAGGGAACGGTATCTCCAGCCTCAAAGATTGATTCGTCTTGAGAGTCATAGATGTCCTCGGGGACATCAGCGTATGTTGTACCTGATGGGAGAGTTGTTTGTCCGGGCTTGGCTCCTTGAAACATTGGATTATTGTGGATGTTCGGAGGAGTGCTACCCCCAGTTTCCACGACCCCCAGCGATGTGGATGATGAATTTCCTATTGCAGTAGATTTCGTCTTTGAACGGGTGTGTTGGAATACTCTGGTAGAGGACAACCGTTTAGACGACAGTTTCTTAGCTGTAGTGGTTGAGGTCTTTGGGATGGAGATGCTTGCCTTCTTCCCTTTCCCCTTGGCAGGGACTTTCTGAGTGGAATTGCAGGAGACAACAGGAGGTGACTCGTCCTCTGAGCTCGGATGCTGTAGTCTTTAGAAGACTGACGGCCGATCTTCCATTACTACTGCGTTGTTGCAACAGCAGTTGACGATGATTTGGGTGCAGTGACGTCCAAGCGAGGACTCTTTGCACACCGAGGCTCCTTCTTTTTCCTTGCGCTTGTGGAGGATCGCTCCACGCAGGTCAGAGGAACCACTCTGTCCGTTCGCCGCCGGGGGCTGGACTCGAGCGGTTCAATACAACTTCCCATCAGAGGCCCGTGTGATAGTCAACGGGACGCCCCGATAGTCAGAGGTTGGGATAGCTGACTGGGCTTGATGAACTCGTGCTGTCCTAGACTTCTTCTTTTTAGCACTTGCGGGTGCGTAATAAAAAGAGTCTAAGTTGAATACCATAGAGTCTGGCTTATCATCCAGAGAACTATCAGGGTCAGGACCGTATGAGAGACGGTCGAAGACTGATCGAGAGGAGCGTAGAACGGACGCTATGCGGCTAGAATTGAGTACCGTGCAGGCTGTCTGCATGCGGTTATCTTTTGCTGTCGGATGACTTATTTTTGTGCGGCTAGGAGTCACGACCGTGCAGGCTGGCCGCACGCGGTTGGCAATTGTTGCCGCATGGGTTTTCTGCAAGCAATTGACTTCCATAGCCGCATGAGTTTCATCCATGTGGTTGGCAACTGTAGCCGCATAAGCTATGCGGCTGACATATATGGCCGCATGAGTTTTCTTCATACGGCTGGCGGATGTAGCCGCATGAGCTTTCTCCCTGCGGCTAATACCCTTATGCGGCTCTGATCGCATAGAGTTCCTCTTTGCCCCTACAAGTCCAGTATCATAGTATTTTCTTCTGTCAGACTTGGGGACAGCAGAGTTGTCTATGGTCTGAAGTGGGGCCGCAGGAGAGTCTTGCTCGCCGTCTTGAACAACAGAGGGTATCTCTGCAAGAGCTTCAGTAGGAACGAAGAATCGGGGTCTCCACTCCTTACGGGCCTTCTTTGTGTGGGCTCGCTTCTGGACCGGGCCAGCGCTCTTGTCGGAGAGCATTTCTTCGAACGCCTGTTGGTCGAACCGGGCGACCATCTTTTGTTGCGTGGAGCCAAGATTGGCTGCATCCGATTGCGTCACCAACTCCTCAGCCGTGGAGAAGTTTATCCCCAGCAGAGTCGCCATCGTGTTTTCCATAAAATATAAAAGAACAGAACAATTATCGGAGGACCGGACTTTTACTTCACGTTACAAACTCGCTTGTACAAAGAAAGCCTAGGGACGAAAACCTAGGTACAGCAGTCTAAGTATAATTGTTTATTTTAGATTCTGGGGGGTGACGATAGAGGCTCGGGAAGGCGACGGCAGCCCTGCCTTACTCCTTGGACGATCGGTATGCAGCCTTGGCTCCTGTGAAGAGATGGTTGGCGTTGATGAAGAAATGCTCTTCTTGCTCTCCCTCTAATACTTTTCTGGCTTCTCTCTCTCTCTCTCTGTGTATTTTCTCTCTGATTATTGGGGGAGCCTCTCTGTATATGCGTATCTCTCTCTGATTGTGTATCCCCTTTTACAAGGGAATGGCACCTTGCTATTTATAATAGTGGGGGCATCATTAGGGTTTGGATGATTACCCATTCTCAGAGTGGCGGCGGCCTGATGTTTAATCAATCTGGACCATTAGTTTTAAGCATGAAGGATCTGAGCCATAAATGGGGATAGTATTGAATCTTGTGAATAATTAATGCTGATTGCTTTAAATCTTCATGATTGGTTGTGTCAAGCTTGGATCTCTCACCACGTGTCCCATTGGCTTGATCATGAATGATATGACCTGATCTCATTAATTATGAGGATAACGTTAAATATGGTCATTAGGATCTGGTAAATCTCTGATTGATTTGCATCTCATTATCATCCTAGCTACCAGCTGTCAAGTCGTGGGGGTAATTGAATCTCTGCCACGTATCTTAATGGTGGACCCTGCCAGAACCGTATGATATCCATGAACCGTATGAGACAGCGTCTCAGTGAGCCGCATAGGTATAGTACTTGAGAGCCGCATGGGATGGCTTCTTGGTGAGCCGCAGGAAGATGATTCTTACCAGCCGCATGAAGCTGTTCTTCAATTGAGCCGCATGGGAGTAGCCACGTGGCAATCTCGGATCGTATCAGAGATTTTCTTCCGTTCCAGAAGAGTCTGTCATTATGACAGGACCATCATGACACTTCATGTCACAGCCGTCAGCTGTCAAATCATGGCAGAGCATTGAATAAGACCATTACTCGATGGCCGGCTGTGTGAAGGGATTCCATGGGGACACGTGGTGTTGATCGAGCCGCATATCTCTGTTGGTCGTATGTGAGCCGCATGTACTTCTGAGCCGCATGCGGCTGGAGGACTCTTTGAACCGCATAGGACTGTCCCTATGTAAGCCGTATGGACTCTTCCGAGCCGCATGAGACTGAGAGTCTCTCTGAACTGCATGGGACTACTCCTGTATGAGCCGCATGGGGTTCTCCTGTTCCGAGCCGCATAGACCATCATTCTGATATTTTCCATGCTTCTACAGTCCTCACTCTATCTCCATTATTCTATGGTATTTTCATGCTACAAGGTCCTCACTCTTTTTATCTCCATTATTTGAATAACTTTTAATTTGCATTAGATTAAGTTAAATTATAATAAATTTTATCCGACTAGATTAATTTAAATTAATTTAATATCTATACTAATATAGAATTGTGAGTATGCATTAGATAAATTAAATTTAATTATATCTGAATTCTTTTTTTTAAAAAAATAGATTGTGATTTAAATTTGTCTTACGTTAAATATTTAGATAGAATATAATCAAAATTATTAATTAGGTTTAACAATATGAATATATTGTATTTATATTACGCTAGATTAGAATTATTAGATTTTAAATCATGATTTCTAAACTATGGATTAGATCAAATACGATAATATATTAATTTGAGTATTTATATTTATATTATGGTAGTTGCCTTTACTATATAAGATGAAGTTGGTATCAATATTTCTAAAAATATGTTGCACGAACGTTAATATTTCTAAAATCTAAAATAAGTTGCACACATAATGCTTGTGCCCGACACTAGTATAGTAGAATAGATATGTAGAGGATTCAGAATCAACTTAAGCTTACATGGATAGGACAAAGTCAAACCGGAAGGGAATAGGGATGGCAACTTCTACCGAATTCGACGGAGCTTCAATTTTTTTTCTTCAATGACACGGGGTTGGAAATTCAAAAACAGAGATGGGGCAGGAATGGGGATTAAAAAAAAATCAGTCAGGTTCGGGGCCGAGTATGAATATTCCCTGTCCTTGTAAATTCCCGGCCTCGATAAATATTATTTATTTATTTGTTGGATTAATATTCTCTCCTTTTATTCTATTTAATCATTTTATTTATCTAGCAGTATATTTTATTTTGATGAAAACTAGATTTTTTTAACATATCTTGTATTTATTTTCGGAATGAAAACAGTTTTTTAAGTTTATAGTGTGCAGAAAGAATTATTAACGGGACGGGGACGGAAAAATTCGATCTCGAAAGTGTTAATAGGACGGGTGTAGGTACATGGAGTGCATTATTTAACAGAAACAGAATAAATAACTATATAGTTCATATGAGTATGAATAATTGATATTTATATATTGAAGAAGTATATATTATATTTTTGATTCATGTCATAGCTAGTGTCACCCGCACAAAGCACAAGCACAAAGTGGAGATTTGGGGTGCTCGTCCACAACAAAATCTAAGAGAAAGTTCGTACTTTAATCTTAGGACTTTGCCATCCAAGACAGACGGAAGAAGAAGATCTAATTGAGGAGTCATCAACTTCGGTTAGAGAGATTGCTACTGGTTAGTAAGTGATCTCAATTGTAATCTTCTGTTTTTTTTCTTGAGAGTGGTGAGGGGGTTGAACATATTAGGGTAAAGGGTTCACCGTGAGTTCTGTCAATCTTGTAATTTTATCTGAGTTATTGAAGGTTGGGATTTGTCCGGGTAACGTACGTCACCGTCATATACTTGTCTCCATCTTGTACTTTGTGTCCGTTATACAGGGGTTGGTTTTGAACAGGTGGTTTGGCAAATGCTTTCGCACGCGCCCAATAATTATTATCAGAGCTTCGGGGGTTCTGACAACCATGTCTATGGAGTAGATGAACACTCGTATGATCACCC
The DNA here is from genome assembly GCA_029216955.1 of Iris pallida. Classification (NCBI taxonomy): domain Eukaryota; kingdom Viridiplantae; phylum Streptophyta; class Magnoliopsida; order Asparagales; family Iridaceae; genus Iris; species Iris pallida. The sequence goes on along the minus strand of JANAVB010009198.1, from coordinate 6,742,839 downwards.
TCATAGGAGGAAACTGGACGATTTGGAAGCCAAGGATGGAGGATCTACTCTAATGTAAGGACTTGCATGGTCCATTGGATGACGACGGCGCAAAGCCAACGGACAAAGCTACTGAAGACTGGATCGGAAGGTCGTTGTATTCATCTGCCAATGGCTGGAATACTCAGTGTTTCACCACGTATCCAAGGTGATTTCGATAAAAGCATTATGGGAGAAGCTGCATTCATTGTATGAAAAGAAAATGATGATGAGCTTCAAAGTACACGGAGGGTGCCCTGGTGGCACAACATCTGAACGAGATTCAGGGTATCATCAATCAGCTATCTGCGATGAAGATGGTAATTGATGATGAGCTTCAGGCCCTACTGCTCTTGAGTTTTCTGTCAGAAAGCTGAAAGACGTTGGTGGTATCGGTGAGCAACTCTGTACCTAATGGAGTTATCACAATAGAGGTAGTCAAAAGTAGCTTATTGAATAAGGAGGTCCGACGCAAGTAAGTAAAATCGTTACAGGAGTCCGCTCTGGTGGCTTCCTATGGAAAGGAAAGACCCAAGTCACAGGCGAGGACATGGGGGAGTTATCAGAATCTTACGATTGTGGACTACAAGTAGGGCTGCTATCACTATGGCAAAAAGGATCATATCAATAGAAAATGCATGAAACTCACAGCTGAGAAGGCCATAGGCAAGAAGGATCTCACGGCGTTTGGAAATATCATTTTTGCAGCAACCGACGTAGAGCAACCTTATGACATATGTCATGATGGCGACTGGGTCATAAATACGGGGGCGTCGTATCATGCCACACCACATAGAAAGATCTTCACATCATACCACGGTGGCAGGTTCGGACGTATGAAGATGGGCAATAAGGGGATGGCTGCAGTTGTAGGCATCGATGATGTGCACTCGACAATGGAGTTTGATAAGAAACTTGTTCTCAATTGTGTACGACAGGTACCGAGTTTGTGCTATAATTTGGTTTTGGTAAGGAGGATGGCATGTGATGGCTGTTGCATTCTGTTTGGGAGCAAAGAATAGATGCTTGTGAAGGATTCCCAACAGCTGGCTCGAGGAGATTTGTGTTGTGGCATGTATAGGCTCAAGCCGTTGAGCTGTATAGGCAGATCACAAACACCGGATGGAGGCTCGAGGGGTGTTCGACATGAGGTGGATCATCGAGAACTTGCTGAGGAGTGGCTTCTTGATGCTTTGAGGGATACGGAGGATTCGGTGCATCGAGACAAAATGACGGATGGTGATGAGTCAAAGATTGAGGGTCAGTCTGTCAGTCCCGTGACAGCTGGTCGGTTTCCAGGTGGGGGTTGCTCTATGAATCCAGTTTTTGCAATAGGTAGTTTTGTAACACCCACTTTTCTAAAATGAGGGTAATTTTGAACTTTTATAATTTTGATTAATCGATAATAAGATTTAACTCATGTTGTAATTTTTGGTAATTTTTTATTCAATTTAAAACTATTTAAAATATTTAATTGTGATTTTGATGGTTAACTAGTTAATTCCTAGTTTTGCTAAGCTTAGAGACTAACTATGGGGACCTAACCATGTGATTATAATGACTATTTATAACTTTTTAGGCTAAGGGTATTTTGGTCATTTTGTGACTTTTGAATTATTTAGGATTTTGATTAATTGGTGAATTTTAGATTATTTTAATGATATTTAAATTGATGTATTATGATTTTGGTCATTTTTCATATTTTAATATTTTGGGAAAATTTTTATATTTTTAATATTGTTTTTATTGGATTTGTTTAGTCGGGTTTGAGTTTCGTCTCGTTCCGACTTGTATTGTGACCCGGGTAGCTTGAACTCTAGATGGGACCCAATATTAAGTTAAGCATGGCTCACAAGACCCAACATTAAGTTAGTTAATTAAACTAATTTTTATCATGTTAGAATGGTTAAGTTAGAGACTCAAAACTAGATCATTTTGACCCCAAACTTGAACCTAGTCTAGACTTAACCATATGAGACTAGAGAGGGGCAATTAGGACATTTTCCATTAGCCCTAATGGACTCTTTATGGCAGCCACCTTTAGGAGAGAATGATTCATTTCATTCATTACAATCTTGTCTCTTTTATTTTCCTTTTGTTCTTCCCCAATTTTAGAGAGCCTTCCCATTGATTTGATCTCCAAATCAAATCATTCCTTCACCAAACCTTCCCTCAATCATTCCCATTCTCCAAGGGAAGGATGCTACCAAGGATTGGAAGAGGAGTGCAAGGAGGAGTGTCCACTTTGAGGGATCTTCGTATCGGAGCCGTGTCCTAAAGAATTTTATTGGGATTCCACTCCCAATAGGTAAAACCCATTCTCTAAATCGATTTTCTTTGCATATAAATTTGTTTTGAATTCGTAGGACCCATCCTCATGCATGTGTCCCATTTAGATTCAAATTTGAGGCCATTTGGAGCTCTCTTGAGGATTTTAGATATGTGTCTTGTGTCCTACTTGATAGATTCCAAATTAGGACACCCCACGTGTATGTATGTATGATAATAGTTTAAATAGATATTTAAATTCAATTTTATAATAATTAGAGAGTAGATTGATCTTAGTTAGGATGGTTAAAATGAGTTTCCTTTGGATACATATGTTTGTATCCAAGTATCTTGGCCTATATGTGTTCTTTTGTCAAATCCGTCATAATTTTCATCCACGTTTTTACTAACCAAATCAACTTAGAAATGTTATAACTTTTAGCTTAGATCTCCGATTTATCTCCCGTTTTTTTTAAAAGAACCATATCGAAGTTAGCTTTCCAAATATATATATTTTATTAAGCTAAATTCTTTGTATAACTTTCTGTAGAATTATTTGAGTGTCAGTTTTACGAAAGACGAACGTGTTTCGATATTTTCGCGATTCCGGGAGCTTCCGGACACGAAAATGTGATCCGTTTAAAGTTTCGAAAAGCTAACACAAAGGGCTACGACATACTTTAATTCTTGAATTTAGTGAATGCCCAATTGGTACAGTATTGATTTTAAGTAGAAAAGTGACTATACGATATATGCATTTTGTGTAACCTATGAGTCTATGTAGTATGGATATTAAATGAATATAGAGTATGTAATGCATGATATGTTAGATGAATGAAATAATATATATATGATATATATTCTCTTTACATTAATGTATATATATGGTTGAATACAAGCATGTAGGAATGCAATTAATATAATGCATATAAGCAATGCATGAATGAAAGAATGATATACAATGTATGCATGAAGATATATATGTAATGATAGATATGAATGCATAATGTATAAATATTGTAATGCAATATATAATGATAACATATATGGTAATGTAGAGTATATGATATAAGCATGAATGAATGGAGGAAATACATGTATATAGGTAATACATAAAGTAATATACGAATGCAAGCATGCAAGATAATGTATTGTATCCATATATGATGTATTCAACTTAAAGATAATGTAATATATGAATGGAATGAATGATAATATATAACATGATATGTAAGGTAATACAAGGTATGAAATATATGATGTGTGCATGTTTGTATGTCTCTATGTTAATGTATGAAATGATATGAATATACAATGTATGCATATGTATAAAACATGTAGGTAATACATAGATGCATGAATGAAATAAATGTTTGTAATATGTTAATGTAAATACAAGTATCTAATATGCATGAATGTAAGTATAATATAATACAAGTATACATGTATGTATCATGTAAATGTAATATACATGATATATATGTATGCATGTATACAAGGTATGTATGTATGTATGTATTTCTATAAACTGAGTTAGCCTATAACCTTTTACACACATGCATTCATACACCCTTTGACATCATGTATCCCATGTCACATACACCTACCTATCACTAAATTTTAGAACATTAACACATATCCTTTCACACACATGCCAAACACACACATACTCACTTACTCTTTAACCTCTCTTTCTATATATATATATATATATATATATATATATATATATATATATATATATATATATATATATATATATGTATGTGCCTATATATATAGCTTTACTATATATATCTATGTATATGAATATGTGAATAGTGATGCATATATATATATATATATATATATATATATATATATATATATATATATATATATATATAATATATATATATATGCATCACTATTCACATATATATTATATATATATTATATATATATATATATATATATATATATATATATATATATATATATATATATATATATATAATATATATATATATATATAAAATATATATATATATATATATATATATATATATATATATATATATATATATATATATGTGTGTGTGTGTGTGGGATGTACATATAGGTAGCCTATATGTTATGAGTGTACTACAATATATTAGATATATATATTGTTATGTGTATATGTGTTTGTGGTTTGGCTTAGGCATGATATAGCCTATAGCCAAGGGCTCTTAGCCTATGGTGTGTCTGTTTGCCTAGTGAGAGTTTAGTTAGACTTGTTTAGTCCTGATTAGGCCTAGAATAGACTAATTAGACTAGTATAGACTTGTTTGGTTTAGGTTTGACCTAGTTTGACTAGTCTAGTTGACTAGAGTTGACCAAAGGTTGACTTTAGCCTAGATTGACCCCAAACTTCATGTAGATGCATTGTAGCAGTCTATTTCCTTATCTTAGACTTGTTATGACTTGTACTGTTCTATAGGAGACAGATACCACTCCTCGGACAGTATATTCTCTTCGGACATTCAGGATACCAGGCGAGTACATTCTCTGATCATTTTATATCCTACTTAGAATTATTTTCCTGATTTAAATTACTTTACTTGTTGCTGTCACATTGGTCACACGGATTAGTACTATATGGATCCCTTCTTGAGATGTTATCCCTTCAGGAAGCATCGGGTACTACATGTTCTGTGCGTTTCACTTACATAGCGTATCACTATGCTTCATTGGTTCATCGATCACTTGTGACATATACTCTCATGATCACAGAGTCTTCCTTGAATCCTTATCCCATTTATTGGATTTCCTAGAATCCTCATTTATGGGACTACCATGTACCACCCTTCGGGGGCCGTTGCATGGAATCATAACATAAACCTGGTTGGATCCTTGTTTATTGATTGGGGTACGGGGGCGTAGAAGTGGACATGTGAATAATATCCAAGTAGTGTAGCATCAGAATTATTCCATCGTATAGCATCAGAATTATCCTATGCCATTTACATGTCTATATTGTACTCTGACTCACTAGCCACTGTTAGTTCTCTATGTATAGTAGATATTTCTATTACAGTTCTCTCTCTGTTTACATACTGTATTTCTTTTAGTACTTGTATCTTACTTTACTGCATGATTATATTTTCTAACCTGCTATGAACTGTTGAGATGTATTGTGCTCGCTCCTGTCCTGACTGGACCTGTTGAAAATATTACAGAGGACGAGGAGGAGGCCTGTGTGGATACCTTCTATGGGGCAGCCCTAGATGACACTTGTAAGCTGGACTCTCAGGAGGACCCAGCTCTAGCTGATGACATCACCCCTATTGCCTAGACTAGCTTAGTTAGGCTTTTTCTTACTCATGATTTTCTTGGGACTAGTTTAGTTAGACTTTATTTGTCTTTGAGATCTGGGTTGTATATATTCTTTCATATTCATTAGATAGACTTGTATTTCTGGATATTTGCTGAGATGTTATCTTAGACTCTTCTGATCATCTGTATTTCCTTGTGTTCTATATCATATCGTGCTTCTTCTTCCTTAGTTATGATTGAGTTTATTTCTTCTATGTCACCCCCATTCGAGGAGTATAAACTGTTAGCATTATATTGTTAGATGTTGTGACCTAGGACAGCGTTCTACCGCCGACACTGCGGCGTAGGCTGGACGTACCCACTTCTCGTGCCCTTTCTCTAGGGTGCGGGTCGTGACACGTTTTTAGTGGTGGCCTATGCAGGTCGAGTTTATGTAGTGGTATTCGAACTAGAGTATCACTACAGCCTGCAGTAGGATTAGGATATTTTTGAGGGTATTCAATCACACTAGGAAAACTCTAAATTAGATTTATTTTGTCTAAATTTGTTGTTTATTGTCTTTCCTTGAATATAAACTGTCCTCCTTTGAATTTTTGCTTCATTCCCAGTAATTGCTTCTTGTTTTGATCTGTCTTTATGATGGTTATGGAGACATGATCTCATCGCTCCGGTCCGGGGAATACTATCGAGAGGCTGGCCACCTCTCGTCCTGTTCATCCATACCTCGAGACCGCAGCTCCTGTTGTGCCGACTCAGGTTGGCATTTCTGCTACATTGGAGGTACACCTCTGTCTGTACAGAGACTTTCTTCTGTCATTTTCGATTTCTCTCAGCAGCAGCGGTTCATGCAGCATCATCAGCAGACCAGGGAAAACCAGCAGGGCGAGCTATCGTCAGGACAGTCGACGGTGCACAGACTATTAGAGATCTTGATGCAAGTTCCGTTCTTCTCTATTCTATTCTCACAATTGTCTCTTATAACTATCTTGAAATTCGATTCCATCTGTTCCTTGTTGACTGATCAATTTGTTCCGTTGTTCCTGTGTTATGTTTACTTTTTTTCTTCTGAAAAAAATCATATGGGCTAGGTCACCTGAGTTATGGGATCTAGAATCTTCGATAGTCATGTTAGCTGGCATAGTGAGGACATATAGTCAGATTTTGGACCTATTTCTCGGGTGTGGAAATTTATGGTTTTCTCCGTCGCATGCGGCAGTGCGGAAATTTTAAATACCAAGAACCTAGAGGTATGTACCTTAGTCAAGGACTCTGTGATTATCGTAGCCTTATTTACTAGTATGACGAGGATTTGGAGCACCATGATATTTGATAGACGCATATGATTATCAGATTGTACCTTAAATGCTCTTGAACAAGTTTTCTCTACTTTTGTTCAGTCTTTCAAAAAAAATTGTTTTGTTTGTTTTGTTTCTCATTATTTAACTTAGGAGTAGGAGTAGCTTTAGCTGTATTATAAACCTTTGTGTAACTTCTTACTATCAATCTCTTCTTAAAATAATGAATCGATGATTTTGCTAGACCTTATCTTGGATTTGATATTATAGCTCTGGTTTCAAAATGGTTCCTTCTTTTAAATAGATAAGTAGAACAGATTTTATCGTTATTTCCTTCTTGCTATTATTCTTGTATTAAATAATAATAGTAAAACTGTCTTGATTACATCAATCACCTGCTTTACAATCTTGGTAGGAATCTAAATGTTGGTCTTGATATAGAATTTGATTTTTATATTGGGACATGAGAATATATATAGTGGACACAGACACTTTGTCTGACACGTATGCATGCTACACTTTGATTATCAACCCATCTAAAGGCATATTAATATGTTGTTGACGTTTAAATTCTCAAAACCCCAATATTCTGATACAATACAGTATCAGAGACTGGTTCTCTGCTTTTCAAGTTTAAATTCATAATTTAAATATAAATTTTATTTTATTAGTTTTGTTTACATCACTGTACATGTATCTTATACACAAGGTTTCAATTCTTAAAGAAATTGGTTGAGTTTTGTGTTTGAACTTGTCAAATCTGAGACTGTGTGCATATTAACCCTTAATACTGGATTTTAAATATTAGTTCAAATTGCTGTTTTTAAATGTAATATTTGAGGTATATACATTGTTGTATGTAGGGATATAATATTAGGTTTTATATTTTTACATGTTAGGTTATGATAAACATTAGGTTGGTTTGATGTTCGAATTTCTCCAAAATCCTAAAACTAAATACATGTTAACATTTTTTCACATTGATTTTAAATGTTTAGTTCAATTTCAGATTTAATATGTAATGTTAAACTGAACTGAATGATTGAACCCTTCATTTTAAGTTATAACCCATGTACTCTTGACACTCTACACTAATGTACACTAATGTTCACAACTGCCATGCAAACCTAACCCTTCATCTCTATGTTATGTTCATATATCTATATAGGTATATATATATATATATATATATATATATATATATATAGTTTACGCATACATGTTATAATGTATATAGATACATAACTAAATCTCTACCTCTCTATACATATAGATATATGTATATATATATGGTTAGCCATGCATGTTATGATAGGTTGTGCATTATAGATTGTCTAACCAATATGCCAAGAGTAGTGTAACTTGATAGCTATTATTTTGAAACCCAAATCCTCCTATACACTTTCATGTATATTTCACACACACACACACACACGTCTACTATCTAACCCTATGAACATGTCCACATACACCCATACACACACTAACCACATAACCTTTATATAATGCTAGCTTTTCCCTCTCTAACTCTATATATATATATATATATATATATATATATATATATATATATATATATATATATATATTTTATATATATATATATATATATATAGCTATTATTTTGAAACCCAAATCCTCCTATACACTTTCATGTATATTTCACACACACACACACGTCTACTATCTAACCCTATGAACATGTCCACATACACCCATACACACACTAACCACATAACCTTTACATAATGCTAGCTTTTCCCTCTCTAACTCTATATATATATATATATATATATATATATATTGTGATTGGATTTCAATGCAATTGACTTTCATTCTTTAACTTTTGATTTTAATTTTTCTTTGAATAGTACCCCTTTATAGATAATTGGTAGTTATCTTATTTTATTTTCTGATAAGTACTAGTTTTTATATAGGATGGTAGATTGTCTTATAGTTTGATAATTTGTTATTTATGTATCTTTTCCAGTTTAACACCCCTGATTGCTTGTATGTTTGATACCCTATGACCCTTTTGGTTAGCATGACTAGTATACCTAGATGAGACTTTCACTACCACCATATGCCATGACCCTGTAAGCCATCCTTTTTAATCGTATGATTTAGGTAAGTTCTGAGACCATGATTGTTGGGGACGAGACTCTAGAAAAAGTACGACCATCTTAATTTCGAGGACGAAATTCTTCTAAGGAGTGTAGACATGTAACACCCACTTTTCTAAAATGAGGGTAATTTTGAACTTTTATAATTTTGATTAATCGATAATAAGATTTAACTCATGTTGTAATTTTTGGTAATTTTTTAATCAATTTAAAACTATTTAAAATATTTAATTATGATTTTGATGGTTAACTAGTTAATCCCTAGTTTGCTAAGCTTAGAGACTAACCATGGGGACCTAACCATGTGATTAGAATGATTATTTACAACTTTTTAGGCTAAGGGTATTTTGGTCACTTTATGACTTTTGAATTATTTAGGATTTTAATTAATTATTAAATTTTAGATTATTTTAATAATATTTAAATTGATGTATTATGATTTTGGTCATTTTTCATATTATAATATTTTGGAAAAAATTTATATTTTTAATATTGTTTTTATTGGATTTGTTTAGTCGGGTTTGAGTTTCGTCTCGTTCCGACTTGTATTGTGACCCGAGTAGCTTGAACTCTAGATGGGACCCAATATTAAGTTAAGCATGGCTCACAAGATCCAACATTAAGTTAGTTAATTAAACTAATTTTTATCATGTTAGAATGGTTAAGTTAGAGACTCAAAACTAGATCATTTTGACCCCAAACTTGAACCTAGTCTAGACTTAACCATATGAGACTAGAGAGAGACAATTAGGACATTTTCCATTAGCCCTAATGGACTCTTTATGGCAGCCACCTTTAGGAGAGAATGATTCATTTTATTCATTACAATCTTGCCTCTTTTATTTTCCTTTTGTTCTTCTCTAATTTTAGAGAGCCTTCCCATTGATTTGATCTCCAAATCAAATCATTCCTTTACCAAACCTTCCCTCAATCATTTCCATTCTCCAAGGGAAGGGTGCTACCAAGGATTGGAAGAGGAGTGCAAGGAGGAGTGTCCACTTTGAGATATCTTCGTATCGGAGCCGTGTCCTAAAGGATTTCATTGGGATTCCACTCCCAATAGGTAAAACCCATCCTCTAAATCGATTTTCTTTGCATATAAATTAGTTTTGAATCCGTAGGATCCATCCTCATGCATGTATCCCATTTAGTTTCAAATTTGTGGCCATTTGGAGCTCTCTTGAGGATTTTAGATATGTGTCTTGTGTCCTACTTGATAGATCCCAAATTAGGACACCCCATGTGTATATATGTATGATAATAGTTTAAATAGATATTTAAATTCAGTTTTATAATTGTCAGAGAGTGAATTGATCTTAGTTAGGATGGTTAGAATGAGTTTCATTTGGATACCTATGTTTGTATCTATCTTGGCCTATATCTGTTCTTTTGTCAAATCCGTCATAATTTTCATCCACGTTTTTATTAACCAAAGCAAATTAGAAATGTTATAACTTTTAGCTTAGAACTCCGATTTATCTCCTATTTTTTATAAAAGAACCGTAGCGAAGTTAGCTTTCCAAATATATATTTTAATAAGCCAAATTCTTTGTGTAACTTTCTGTAGAATTATTTGAGTGTCAGCTGTACGAAAGACGAACGTGTTTCGGTATTTTCGCGATTCCGGGAGCTTCCGGACACGAAAATGCGATCTGTTTAAAGTTTCGGAAAGCTAACACGAAGGGCTACGACACACTTTAATCCTAGAATTTAGTGAATGCCTAATTGGTACAGTATTGATTTTAAGTAGAAAAGTGACTATACGATATATGCATTTTGTGTAACTTATGAGTCTATGTAGTATGGATATTAAATGAATATAGAGTATGTAATGCATGATATATTAGATGACTGAAATAATATATATATGATATATATTCTCTTTACATTAATGTATATATGGTTGAATACAAGCATGTTGGAATGTAATTAATATAATGCATATAAGCAATGCATGAATGAAAGAATGATATACAATGTATGCATGAAGATATATATGTAATGATAGATATGAATGCATAATGTATAAATATTGTAATACAATATATAATGATAACATATATGGTAATATAGAGTATATGATGCAAGCATGAATGAATGGAGGAAATACATGTATAGAGGTAATATAGAATGTAATATACGAATACAAGCATGCAAGATAATGTATTGTATCCATATATGATGTATTCAACTTAAAGATAATGTAATATATGAAAGGAATGAATGATAATATATAACATGATATGTAAGGTAATGCAAGGTATGAAATATATGATGTGTGCATGTTTGTATGTCTCTATGTTAATGTATGAAATGATATGAATATACAATGTATGCATATGTATAAAATATGTAGGTAATGCATAAATGCATGAATAAAAAGAATAGTTGTAATATGTTAATATAAATACAAGTATCTAATATGCATGAATGTAAGTATAATATAATACAAGTATACATGTATGTGTCATGTAAATGTAATATACATGATATATATGTATGCATGTATACAAGGTATGTATGTATGTATGTATTTCTATAAACTGAGTTAGCCTATAACCTTTTACACACATGCATACATACACCCTTTGACATCATGTATCCCATGTCACATACACCTACCTATCACTAAATTTTAGAACATTAACACATATCCTTTCACACACATGCCAAACACACACATACTCACTTACTCTTTTACCTCTTTCTCTCTCTCTCTCTATATATATATATATAAATGTATGTGCCTATATATATAGCGTTCCTATTTATATCTATGTATATGAATATGTGAATAGTGACGCATATATATATATATATATATATATATATATATATATTTTATATATATATATATATATATATATATATATATATATATATATATATATATATATATATAAAATATATATATATATATATATATATATATATATATATATATATATATATATATATATATATATATATGGGATGTACATATAGGTAGCCTATATGTTATGAGCGTACTACAATATTGTAATGTGTATATGTGTTTGTGGTTTGGCTTAGGCATGATATAGCCTATAGCCTAGGGCTCTTAGCCTATGGTGTGTCTGTTTGCCTAGTGAGAGTTTAGTTAGACTTGTTTAGTCTTGATTAGGCCTAGAATAGACTAGTTAGACTAGTATAGACTTGTTTGGTTTAGATTTGACCTAGTTGACCTAGTTTGACTAGTCTAGTTGACTAGAGTTGACCAAAGGTTGACTTTAGCCTAGATTGACCCCAAACTTCATGTAGATGCATTGTAGCAGTCTATTTCCTTATTTTAGACTTGTTATGACTTGTATTGTTCTATAGGAGACAGATACCACTCCTCGGACAGTATATTCTCTTCGGACATTCAGGATACCAGGCGAGTACATTCTCTGAGCATTTCATATCCTACTTAGAATTATTTTTCTGCTTTAAACTACTTTACTTGTTACTGTCACATTGGTCACACGGATTAGTACTATATGGATCCCTTCTTGAGATGTTATCCCTTCAGGGAGCATCGGGTACTACATGTTCTGTGCGTTTTACTTACATGGCGTATCACTATGCTTTATTGGTTCATTGATCACTTGTTACATGTACTCTCATGATCACAGAGTCTTCCTTGAATTCTTATCCTATTTATTGGGTTTTCTAGAATCCCTATTTATGGGACTACCATGTACCATCCTTCGGGGGCCGTTGCATGGAATCATAACATAACCTGGTTGGATCCTTGTGTATTGATTGGTGTACGGGGGAGTAGAAGTGGACATGTGAATAATATCCAAGTAGTGTAGCATCAGAATCATTCCATAGTGTAGCATCAGAATCATACTATGCCATTTACATGTCTATATTGTACTCTGACTCACTAGCCACTATTGTAACGCCCCGCTCTGCACGAGGCATTTGGGTTGGCTTATTAGATGCTATCAAAATGTTGGACCGTGACTTATGTTGGAAATCAGGAGAATTGAGACTGATGCAGTCTCTTAGCTGGCTAGACGGAATGGGTATTGGAACGTGGCTTGTTGGTGGAGCTACGCTTAGTAGGATTGGAGCAGAAAGACCCTTTTATGCAGGCAAGTGGAACTGTCCTCCTTCCTCCTTATTCCTGCATGCTTAATAAATGGAATAATGTGATACTATGAATTGTCCCTAAATGTCCCTTATTTTGATTGTCGAATAATAGAGATGCTTATGTTAAGAATTATTGAACGGCTGAATGAATCACACTCGAACTGCTAATGCGACTTGATGCTTGAAATGAATTGATAACGTCCCTTTGTTTAATAATGTATAAGCAATGAATACTTGAGTAATGAGATACTACGAGAATGATACATGAGTAACGAACTGGCTACGCTATTAACACAAAGAATTGAATGAAATACTAGAATCATGTATATTCTGTATAACTGTTGTTGTTGCTTGCTCCCTTATAAGCAATGAAAGAAAGAATACTGTCCCTATGATATGAATGAAATGATGGAGGTCCTATCAATATGAATGAAATGTTATTTGTTCCTCTTAGAAAGGAATGATATGAGAAATGTTGCAATGATTGATGCAATGAGAAATGATGAGGCTTGGGATCATTGAGATCACCAAGTGAACAAGTGTAAACATTAGAAAGATGAGATGATGAACTGTTGCCTTTTCTTATCTTATTATTGTATTATGCGACTTCGAACACGATCGGGTCGGACATGCATTCACATGACCATAGACGTACTTGTATACAAGGATTTTCTCGAACGGTACCCGCGGCGGTGGGATCGAGTCGGCCTAGGAGGAATTGGTGCTTTGGTAGCACGGTATTGGGATCCTCATTCGGGCTCGCAACCTGGTGAAGGGCACATCCTATACCCTATGAAGTCTTATATGGCACGTCGACATGGTGCACAACCACCAGTGGTCATGTAGTCAGAATGCATACTAATGAATGTTTTGTGCAGACAGAGTAAGAATATCATATTATCCTGTATTTTATGCAGGTACGAGGGAGTCGGCTATCGGTAAGAAATCACTTAAATGTGATAATTCAATATATGTGTTGGTTTAACTTGCGTGCTTATGATCCAAATAAGTAAATGATGTTGCATGCAGCCTTTCAGTATGAGATCCTGCTTAACATGTTAAATTCAGTATGCTAGAAAGATGCTATACTTTAATCATTGCTCAAACACAACATACATGCTAAGTGATGCTTGAAGTTAGAACTGTTATAACATGTTTAAGATGTTAATGTTAACGATGCCTCAATGATGCCTTTTCATGATAATACTTAGTATGCCTCAATGATGCCTTTGTATGATAACACCAAGAATGCTATAATGATATGTCCACATGAATGCTATTAAGAATATGTTTACATGCTTCACTCTGATTATTACCCATGAACTATAAACTGATGCTAGGCCCCAAGTAGAAAGATCATACTAATAAATGCTCGCTTAAATGATCAATTTAATGTTGGTTTATGCGAATGGGTTAGATTTTGCTCGTCAGTACATAGATGATGTGCTGATCCACGTTTTGTGGGTAGGTGCTCGTGATTGGATTGTTCTACACACGAAGTTTGGCTTGATTGGTCCTGCGATATCGAAGATTTGTTGGGCATACAGAAGCTCTTTTTGTACAAGATGATGTCTTCTGTTTATAAAGGGCATAATGTATAGAATATTGCAATCAGTTGTATCAGTGAGAATGTAAGCCAAGTCAGCATATCGAGTTGTAATCTAATGTTTGCAAGCATCAAATGTAGACTTTGTAGTATTGCTCAGTTGGCTTTCAATGTAAAGTGAGATGTGTTGTAAGCATTGTACTTTAATATAAGTCTTGTACTCTTCTTCAATTATCAATAATGAGAATAAAGTTCTACATATATCTCTGTGTGACTTCAAGTTATCCTTTTATCTCCGCTGCCATAAAGAAGTGATGTACTTCTATTCAATGAGAAAGATTGTCCTCACTAACTTTAATTTATCTGCTTCTGCCACTGCAATGTGTTCCTATTTGAAGAATTTTCACCTATGTACCATCTTTGCCTTGTACAAGTGCAATACTAGACTTGTAGGACATCACGCCCAAGCGAGGTCGATCGATTCCAAGAGATAAAATATGTCAATAAATGACTCTACGGATCGGGGCGTGACAAATTGGTATCAGAGCACGGCTTTACGTCCTTGGTCTCTTCTTTGATTCATTTTAAATCAAAGTTGCATCGGCGATTAACCAAAGTTTCTTCCGCAATCACTCAACGTTGCTTCCGCGATTAAATCAAAGATTTGCTTCCGTGATTATGCTATTGTTGTTCGGTAATCATCCTTATGTTATCTGTGCTTGAAAGTTCGTTGACCCTCTTGGCTGCTCACTGGATGTTCCATACAATAAGTCTATATACATTGTGATGCCCCTAAATGAATGATTGTTGTTGGTTTGGACACAAATAACCCAACAATGACTCGATGCCATACTATGCTATATTGTGAATGTTGTTTGGAATGTGGAAATAAGGGAAATGGCTATGTATGCTACAACAAGTTGAGAATCACATGTTATGTTAGAAAAGAATTAGGAATAAAATAATTGAAGGATGAGTTCAACAGAATTGGTGAATTGACTCATGTGTGTTGGCTACTGCTTTCGAGACCCTAAGAATGTTGGTTTGCGATATTGAGATCCCGAGATGTTGGTTAAGTGTTGTGATCATTATAGATCACGAATGTTCGTAATAGATTGAGTTGGTATTGTTTAAGGATGGCTTCGTTTCTGAGTGGTATATTGCCTCTACCACCTCAGAACGAGATGTATGTTGACCCTTTCCATAGAATAGCAATGAGACTATCTGTGGGTACTGGGTAGTGCCGAGACTTAGCTGGGAGTCATGTATTATTGATAGATGACTCGAGTGTCCCCTGACGGTGATTCTATGTTGGGTAGCGAGATTCTAAAAATGGTAACAGTTGGCTTGGTTAGAAATTGTTAGTCGAGTGATGACTCAGACTAGTAAGAATGTTAGTACGCTATGAGTAAATGATTTGGCTAGAGAATGTTGTGGCTTAGAACATTTGAATGTTGATTTCGATTGGTTGGATATAAATCAAAAGGTGGCTAATACAAAGTTGGTTGCATAGCTGAAAGTTTTAGAAATATCGTCGGTGAATCAAAGGAATATTAGAGATTTGTGCTTTGACCCTAAGGTGTAATAGATGTTAATCCATCTTGATTCACCAAAGGATAGTCGTCGCCTATGTGCATGTATGCAGAAGAATTTAATAAGATTAGAAAAGTAAAAAGTAGCCACCTTGACTATTGTGCTGCCTAGAGGATGGTTAAGTGATACATAAATTATCGGATTGAAAGGAATGAACTACTCGACCCTTGCTGCATAAGAATTAAGAATGCCCATAAGATAGTTTGATGATTGAGAAACGAATAGGAAGGAGAAATTGCAAATGTGTTGGATAATGTCGGTATAAGTGATTGTTGGTTGGGATATAGATTGTTGGCTTATAACTTGGTGGTGTGACTCTGTCATACGGATCAAATAGTATGATTCCATAGTTATGTTAAGACTATCGGAATCGATGACCCTTGAATAGTTAGCCTTGGCTTATGGTTTCGTATGAGTACAAAGGATTTGAAATAGAAATTTAATTATTGGGAATTTACTTGATGGATTATTAAGAACGATGAGAATCGTATGTCGGGTTGGGAATTGACCGTAATGTTCATAGATCGATCTTAGTTGATCGTTGGGTAAGTCTAGAATGAGCCTCTATGGGAATTATTTCCTTGAGGAAGACCCTGGATAGATAGACTTGACCCTAGTGACCAATTGAGGACTTACCAATTGTTGGCATAGCCGACAATAGAGATTAGTATTTAGACTGACTTGATACCCATAGGTTTGGGTAGAGTTCCTTAGAACTGTCAGTTGCTTATTGGCCCTGAGAATAAGAAACTAGCATGATCCCTAGTAGCCGTCCACTCTAGGGGAGTCACCTGAATGATTAGGTATAGCTGTCAGTATAGCTAACCATTGAGACTGGACCAAATAATAGATGGCTGTTGGCGACCCATAGAATAACCCTGTGGCATTGAACGAGAGATGGTGATGAGTACGACTTAAGAATGATATGTTGTGTGTATGCTTCAATATGAACCTTAGAGATGTTTGACCCTTGAGGATTATATGTCGACCTATAGCAGAAACTAGAATTATGGGATGAGACTTGAGTTGTATGTATCGAGTAGTGGATTATTCCATGAGATGGAATTGATTGCTCATGATGGGAATGTTGGATAGGTATCTACAGTCGGGTAGCTGGGTTAACCTTGACTATTGCATAGAATTATACTCTGACTCGGATAATCGATAGTTGGTGATGTCGGATTGTATCTTTTAGAAAAAGATGAATTGCCTCGGTGAGAAATATTGTTGTATTTGGAAAGGAATGTGATTGCATGTTGTGAACTCTTGATACGATTGGCTCTAAGTTAGACCCTTGATCGAATGTTAGAAATATTATGCTTGGGTAGAGGGCTTAAACAAGTTGTCCCTGATATTAAGTATTGTAGCTTGGAAGATAGTGATTGTGGCAAAATGAATAAGCAATAAGTCAATTGAAAGGATGCTTAGTCGGATTTAGAAAAGAGAGTTATATTGTGGCTGATCGAATCGCACTAACATGAAAGTTGGCTGAAGTACATATGTTTTGGAAACGCCTAAAATATGTATATGGATCCAGCCGAAGTGATTGGTTGCGACTGAGATAACATTATGGAAAGAATTTATCGCACTAGCACGAATTTTGGCTGAAATACATATGTTTTGGGGACGCCTAATATATGTGTATGGATCCAAACGAAGTGATATGTTGCGACCGAGATAAAAATACAAGGAAAATGTTGGCGAATCAATGAGAAGTTACAAGTAATTGAAAAAAAGATAGACAGATCGAATCGTTGAAGGATTTAAATGGTACAGTTGGATAGCTATTTTAAGATGACCGAGTGTGCTAAAATGAATATTGAATTGAAGCTGAATGAGTAACTCATTGTGACTAAGAGAACCTAGTAGAAAGATTTGTTTCCTTAAGTTTCGAGGACGAAACTTTTTCTGAGTGGTATATTATGTAATGCCCCGCTCCGCACGAGGCATTTGGGTTGGCTTGTTGGATGTTATCAGAATGTTGGACCGTGACTTATGTTGGAAATCAGGAGAATTGAGACTGATGCAGTCTCTTAGCTGGCTAGACGGAATGGGTATTGGAACGTGGCTCGCTGGTGGAGCTACGCTTAGCGGGATTGGAGCAGGAAGACCCTTTTATGCAGGCAAGTAGAACTGTCCTCCTTCCTCCTTATTCCTGCATGCTTAATAAATGGAATAATATGATACTATGAATTATCCCGAAATGTCCCTTGTTTTGGTTGTCGAATAATAGAGATGCTTATGTTAAGAATTATTAAACTGCTGAATGAATCACACTCGAACTGCTAATACGACTTGATGCTTGAAATAAATTGATAATGTCCCTTCGTTTAATAATGTATAAGCAATGAATACTTGAGTAATGAGATGCTACGAGAATGATACATGAGTAACGAACTGGCTACACTATTAACACAAAGAATTGAATGAAATACTAGAATCATGTATATTCTGCATAACTGTTGCTGTTGCTTGCTCCCTTATAAGCAATGAAAGAAAGAATACTGTCCCTATGATATGAATGCAATGATGCAGGTCCTATCGATATGAATAAAATGTTATTTGTTCCTCTTAGAAAGGAATGATATGAGAAATGTTGCAATGATTGATGCAATGAGAAATGATGAGGCTTGGGATCATTGAGATCACCAAGTGAACAGGTGGAAACATTGGAAAGATGAGATGATGAACTGTTGCCTTTTCTTATCTTATTATTGTATTATGCGACTTCGAACACGATCGGGTCGGACACGCATTCATATGACCATATACGTACTTGTATACAAGGATTTCCTCGAACGGTACCCGCGACGGTGGGATCGAGTCGGCCTAGGAGGAATTGGTGCTTTGGTAGCACGGTATTGGGATCCTCATTCGGGCTCGCAACCTAGTGAAGGGCACATCCCATACCCTATGAAGTCCTATATGGCACGTCGACATGGTGCACAACCACCAGTGGTAATGTAGTCAGGATGCATGCTAATGAATGTTTTGTACAGACAGAGTAAGAATATCATATTATCCTGTATTTTATGCATGTACGAGGGAGTCAGCTATCGGTAAGAAATCACTTAAATGTGATAATTCAATATATGTGTTGGTTTAACTTGCGTGCTTACGTTCCAAATAAGTAAATGATGCTGTATGTAGCCTTTCAGTATGAGATCCTGCTTAACATGTTAAATTCAGCATGCTAGAAAGATGCCATGCTTTAATCATTGCTCAAACACAACATACATGCTAAGTGATGCTTGAAGTGAGAACTGTTATAACATGTTTAAGATGTTAATATTAACGATGCCTCAATGATGCCTTTTCATGATAATACTTAGTATGCCTCAATGATGCATTTGTATGATAACACCAAGAATGCTATAATGATATGTCCACATGAATGCTATTAAGAATATGTTTACATGCTTCACTCTGTTTATTACCCATGAACTGTAAACTGATGCTAGGCCCCCAAGTAGAAAGATCATACTAATAAATGCTCGCTTAAATGATCACTTTAATGTTGGTTTATGCGAGTAGGTTGGATTCTGCTCGCCAGTACATAGATGATATGCTGACCCACGTTTTGTGGGCAGGTGCTCGTGATTGGATTGTTCTACACACGAAGTTTGGCTTGATTGGTCCCGCGGCATCGAAGATTTGTTGGGCATACAGAAGCTCTCCTTGTACAAGATGATGTCTTCTGTTTATAAAGGGCATAATGTATAGAACATTGTAATCAGTTGTATTAGTGAGAATGTAAGCCAAGTCAGCATTTCGAGTTGTAATCCAATGTATCCAATTATCAAATGTAGACTTTGTAGTATTGCTCAGTTGGCTTTCAATGTAAAGTGAGATATGTTGTAAGCATTGTACTTCAATATAAGTCTTGTACTCTTCTTCAATTGTCAATAATGAGAATAAAGTTCTATATATATCTCTGTGTGACTTCAAGTTATCCTTTTATCTCCGCTGCCATAAAGAAGTGATGTACTTCTATTCAATGAGAAAGATCATCCTCACTAACTTCAATTTTTCTGCTTCTGCCGCTGCAATGTGTTCCTATTTGAAGAATTTTCACCTATGTACCATCTTTGCCTTGTACAAGTGCAACACCAGACTTGTACGGCATCACGCCCAAGCGAGGACGATCGATTCTAAGAGATAAAATATGTCAATAAATGACTCTACGAATCGGGATGTGACAACTATTAGTTCTCTATGTATAGTAGATATTTCTATTACAGTTCTCTCTCTGTTTACATACTGTATTTCTTTCAGTACCTGTATCTTACTTTAGTACATGATTATATTTTCTAACCTGCTATGAACTGTTGAGATGTATTGTGCTCACTCCTGTCCTGACTGGACCTGTTAAAAATATTACAGAGGACGAGGAGGAGGCCTGTGTGGATACCTTCTATGGGGCAGCCCTAGATGATACTTGTGAGCTGGACTCTCAGGAGGACCCAGCTCTAGCTGATGATATCACCCCTATTGCCTAAACTAGCTTAGTTAGGCTTTATCTTACTCATGATTGTTTTGGGACTAGTTTAGTTAGACTTTATTTCTGTCTTTGAGATCTGGGTTGTATATATTATTTCATATTCAGTAGATAGACTTGTATTTCTGGATATTTGCTGAGATGTTATCTTAGACTCTTCTGATAATCTGTATTTCCTTGAGTTCTATATCATATCGTGCTTCTTCATCCTTAGTTGTGATTGAGTTTATTTCTGCTATATCACCCCCATTCGGGGAGTATAAACTGTTAGCTTTATATTGTTAGATGTTGTGACCTAGGACAGTGTTCTACCGCCGACACTGCGGCATAGGATGGACGTACCCACTTCTCGTGCCCTTACTCTAGGGTGCGGGTCGTGACAGGTTTGCCAAAGCTTCACGGAGCGACATCGGTTTCAGCAGTTTGAAGCCAGAGAGGAGATCAAGGTTTGTAGCAAACTCAATCTGAGATGGAAGCATCATCATTCACACAGGTCAGGGAGAGCTGTGGGTCATCAACGACATGCACAGTGCATGATATTCTGTACGAGGATGCATGTGTATAGAGGAGCTTCAAGTTTGGACACCAAGGTGGGCATGTTTAGGAGTTCGAATCTCGGAAGAACCGTACCGTCCGCTTGGTTGGGCCAACCAAGGGTGAAGAAGCACAACGGAATGGTAGCACATTCAGGTGGAAGACAGAAGTTGGTGATAGGAAGCCAAGACTTACGGTGAGGCTGATCGTTAGGGACTTCAGTCTTGGTCATGTCATTGATATCGGCAGGATCTTAGTGGCACATAAGGTGCTATGCATGGCATCTAGTGTCGATGGGACGGTCGAGGAGCTGAAGACGAAGGAAGAACGTAAAGCAACTTCGGGGATCGGAGATCATTAGCATAGGGGAGACGGTATTCTATCGTGGGACAACGGGCATGGAGTTCAGTTGAGGACCCATAGGATCAATACCCTCTCATCAGACTGGAGGAAGAGATTATTGGAGTCCAGTCTGAATTTTGTAACAACATATTTGTGGAATCCAAATCTAGTTAAATATTTATTTTGATTAGATTTGGATGTCCATAATTGGTATTGTTCTATTTTAGATATAATATGATTCTTATTTTAGGAAATCCTATTATGATCTAAAATAGGATGTTGATGGAGTTTTTTAGGCATAATAGTATTCCTATTTTATTCCTATTTAGGAAATCCTATTACGCTTATAATATTGGTTTTCTCATCCTATATATATATGATGAGGGTGGAGGCACAAAATGGAGATTCGGGGTGCTCGTCCACAAGAAAATCTAAGAGAAAGTCCGTAGTTTGCTCTTAGGACTTCGCCATCCAAGACAGAAGAAAGAAGAAGATCTAATCGAGGAGTCGTCAACATCGGTTAGGAAGATTGCTATGGGTTGGTGAGTGATCTCAATTGTAATCTTCTGTTTTTCTTCTTGATAGTGGTGAGGGGGTTGAACCTATTAGGAAAATGAGTTCAACGTGACTTCTATCAATCTTGTAATTTTATCTGAGTTATTAAAGGTTGGGATTTGTCCAGGTGATGTACGTCATCACCTTATACTTGCCTTCATCTTATACTTGTGTCTGTTAGATGGGAGTTATTTTTAATCAGGTTGGTTAACAAACGCTTTCGCACGCGTCCAACAACCTGAAGTTAAAATTCTAAAAGAACTATGTATAAAAATAAACACAATTTTGCCACTTCTAGTTCTCTTTACCGTCCAGAAACTTCTCGTCACCACCCCACAATAATTTTGGGTTGACAACTTGAGTATAACAGGCCGCTGGACTCAGAGGCGGAACCCACCCCAAATTGGTTTTCCTTTTTCTTTCATATAATTTTTTTTTATTTTTTTTAGAAGGAGTTAGGCCTCACCTGGTGCCCACCCTAATTTATTTTCTATTTTCTTTTATATAATTTTTTTTATTTTTCGTCCCTCACCTAGCTCATCTTACCCAATGTCGAGGCGGACAAAACGACAACCTTGTTCCGGTAGGCGAATGTAATTCCCCCTCATCTATTTTATTGGCATTACAAAGTTCTCAAACTTTCTTTCTGTCTCTCGAGTTCCTTCAGTAATAAGAAGCAGAAGCACAAAACTCTCATGTACATTCCTTATAAATCGCCCCTGTAACCAGCGTTTGTTATATATGATCACCGATTAATCAGAGAAGGAACATTTTCCATCTCTATTCTCTATTAAATGTTGGCTCAAGTATAAGAGCAAAATTGTTTTGCTTATTATTCAAATGATTGTTCTACAAGTAACTTAAGGGCATAATGAATAAAGTTAATTTGATTATATATTAAAAATCAAATAATAAAACATATCTATATTATTAGTGGTATTAAGTATTAATAATTATTGTTATATACATACAACGAGCATAACCAAAGTATATATATATGTGGTCCAACGACTCATGTGGTCCATGCGGCCCAAACGGTCCATGCGGCCCAAACTTTCTTTCTGCTATCTTTTTGTGATTTGTAATCTACACAGTCAGCATAGCCCTCCATGCGGTAGCAGCAGCAGCAGCCTGGCCGCATGGACCGTTTGGACCGCATGGACCACATGAGCCGCATGGACCGCATGGACCGCATAGGCCGCATGAGCCGCATGGCCGCATGAACCGCATGGACCGCATGGGCCGCATGGACCGCATGGGCCGCATGGACCGCATGGAAAGCATGGACCGCATGGAAAGCATGAGCCGCATGGCCGCATGACCGCATGGACCACATGGCCGCATGACCGCATGGCCGCATAAAGGCCGCATATGAGCTGCATGCCGCATAAGACCGCAGGCCGCATATGAGCCGCATGACTGCTGACGTGCTAAGTGCAAAGTGCGCCAACAAAATGCCATATTATGCCTCATGAGCCCATGAGCCCTAATCCGAGTCCGAGTCCGAGTCGCTAAGTCCCGTTGGGGCTTAGCTCCAAATGGAATTAATCCAAGAGAATGACAAAAGCATTAATGCTTAATCCTTGGAGCCTTATTCTTACCTCCTAGTAAAATCACCCACATGATTCCCACCTTAAGGTCACCACCCCATGTGCATCTCTCAACAACACAACCAAGTATATATGTTGAGATAACTCATGGTGCATTTTCGATGTGGGACTATAATTTTTACAAGGCATGTTGAGAGCAAGCTCTCTCCATGTAAAGAAAGCACCAACAATCCCCCACATATCACAACATATATATGTGTCCAGGGTTGAGCGTTCCCTATAGTAACTGTCCATTTTGCATTAGGATAGATGTCGCTGACGACTTGAATATTCCCGCATGGGTTAAATAACAATATGATACAAGAATGGACTACGCCTTGAATTCTGTACCACAATTGTAATTCTTTCCACTCACAAAGTGTAGTTACGTGTGGTTCTGGCTGCACATTAAAGGCCCTGTGCCAGCCTGGTTTCAGTGTATAATTTTTGGGCGTCTACAAGTTTACCCTCAAGAGACGGCCTGATATCTCTTTTCATACACTATAGGTGAGTTCTTTATTAAATAGATATGGCATGAAGCCTTGCGCTTCCTAGCAGTGCTATACCGCTATGACATGGCCTGAAGCCGAGGCATTACCCCTACCTGGGAACCTCATCGTAGTGTCATACTACTGTAGCATGAGGTCATAAGCCTCTTTGTAGTGCCAAACTACCCAGCATGAAGCCTAAGTCTTCCTTACGGTGTTACGCCGCAACGACATGGCTTGCAATGCCGAGGCTTTACCCCTACCTGGGTACCTCATCGTGGTATTGTGCCACTGTAACATGGGGCCATCCTCCCCTTTATAGTGCTGTCTATAACTCTTTAATTACATCATACAGCATTAGGCTACCTGCCTATTTGCGGTGCTATGCCGCTGTGACTTGGCTTGCAAAGCCGAGGTATTACCCCTACCTGGGAACCTCATGGTGGAGTCACCCCACTGTAGCATGGAGTTTCACTCCTTGTAGTGCTGCTCTACTGTGCTTCCTGTAAAGCACACCAGGCATTCACTCTGTCTGAGAACACATTAAGGCGTTTAAGCCAACCTTCCACAGGATCAATTTTTTCTGCATAAAAAATACATAGTAGGCAACAGTGGTTATGGGTCTGTATCCCTTCCATGTTCCAGAGAACAAGTACCCACTGCTACCTGATAGTTTTCCAGTCAGTGATCCTCCTTTGAACCAAAAGTTAGATGCCTACTAGATTTTTCTTTGAACTAATAGCATAAAACTTTATGGTAGGATTACAAAGACACACTATTAGAATGCCTTCAAGCCCATTTTATAAGCTATGTCATCGACCAACTAGCGCTTGAGGCCTTTCATGAACGGATCTGCCAGGTTATCCTGACTCTGAACATCAATCACTACAATTACACCTCTTTTGATAAGATCGTGTACTGCCCTGTGCTTCAACCGCACAGTCCTCTAATTCCTATTGAAGAAGTCATTTGATGCCACCGCCGCAGTCGCCTGGTTGTCACAGTATATCGGTATCGCCGATATCTGAGCCCCAACCACTGGAAGATCATACATGAGCTCCCGAAGCCATTCCGCTTCATCTGCTGCAGTTTCAAGTGCATAGAATTTAGAATCCATGGAGGAACGAGAGAGTATAGTCTGCTTCTTCGACTTTCACGATATAGCAGCTCCACCCAAGGAAAAGACATATCTACCTGTGGATCTCTCGCTTTCCACCTCTGAGCACCAGCTAGCATCACTGAAGCCTTCCACAACTGTCGGATACCTGTTGTAGTACAGTGCATATGTCTGAGTCTTCTTGAGATATCTCATCACCCGCTTCACAGCTTTCCAGTGTTCAACCCCTGGGTTGCTTGTAAACCGACTCAGCATTTCCACGACGAAAGCTATGTCAGGCCTTGTGGCAGTGGTTGCGTACATCAAACTTCCGATGATGCTAGAATACTCCAGCTGCCTGACGCTTTCCCTTGAGTTTGGCTTCAGCTTTTGATCACACCTGTATGGCGTATCGATCCCTGGAAGATCCTTATACCCATAGCGTGTGAGCATCTTCTCAATGTAGTGAGATTGTGACAGCGCTACTCCAGTGTCTGTCCGGATGATCTTTATGCCCAAGATGACATCTGCATCCCCCAAGTCCTTCATACTGAACTTAGTTGAGAGGAACTTCTTTGTCTCTGTAACACAGCCTATATCTGTACCTAGGATTAGCATGTCATCTACGTACAGACAAACGATGACTCCTTTTCCATCAGCGAACTTTCTGTAAACACATTTGTCCGTCTCGCTGACTCTGTAGCCGTTTGACCTAATAACTTTGTCAAACTTCTTATGCCACATCTTGGGAGCTTGCTTCAAACCAAACAATGATTTCACCAACTTGCAGACTTTATCTTCAAGACCTTTGACGACAAATCCATTTGGCTGTTGTATGTAAATCTCTTCGGTCAGCTCCCCATTCAGGAATGTGGTCTTTACATCCATCTGATGTATCACCAACTTATGTATAGCTGCTAGAGCGATTAACATCCTGATGGTGGTCATCCGAGCTACTGGAGCATATGTGTCAAAGTAGTCTATCTCCTGTTTCTGAGAAAATCCCTTGGCTACCAGCCTGGCCTTGAATTTGTCAATAGTTCCATCTGCCTTCATCTTCTACTTGAAGATCCATTTACATCCGATGGGCTTTTCTCCTTCAGGTAGATCTACTAACACCCATGTGTTGTTGGAGGTGATAGAGTCAAACTCGTCATTCACTGCCTCCTTCCAGAAGATAGCATCTCTGGTCTTCATCGCCTCATCATAGGTAAGCGGATTTGTTTCTACATGATAGGTGACAAAGTCATCTCCGAAATCTTTCGATCTCCTCGCTCGCTTAGCTGACGGCTCTGCGAGTTCTGGTACAAGAGTTGTTTTATCAATAACAGCTTCTTCTTGGACTACTGGCCCATATGAGATTTCAGTCTCATTTACACCTACATCATTTTCCGGAATGTCCGAAAGAACAATAATTTTGTCTTTTGTAAACTTGTCTTCAAAGTATTCAGCATCACGAGATTCGATGATATGATTTGACTCAATATCAAGAAATCTCCTAGCATCACTCTTCTCGGCATACCCCAAGAAGATCGCCTTTGTAGTCCTTGTCCCTAGCTTCTGAATCTTCGGATATGGGAGCTTCACATACGCCAGACACCCCCACACTCGAATGAAATTCAAGTTTGGTCTGACTTTGAACCAGAGTTCATGAGGAGTTACGTCCGAAGTTGCATATGGCACTCTATTTAGAATGAAAATGGCCGTTAATGCAGCTTCTCCCCAGTAGCATTTTGGAAGACCTACAGTAAACAGCATAGAATTTATTATTTCTGTTAATGTTCGGTTCTTTCTCTCTGCTACTCTATTGGATTGAGGAGAATATGGAGCAGTAGTCTCGCATATGATTCCATGTTCTTTGTAGAACGATGCGAATTCATGAGACCTGTACTCCCCATCTCGATCACTTCTTAACCTCTTGAGTTATTGTCCAGTCTGCCGTTCAGCTTCGGCCCTGAACTCTCTGAACTTCTCGAAGGCTTCGTCTTTAGACTTGAGCAAGTAGACGAACGCATATTTTGAGAAGTCATCGATGAAGGTTATGAAATACTTCATCCCGGCCTTCGTGGAGAAATGTTTGAAGTCACAGATATCGTAGTGCACCAACTCCAGAAGATCTGTGCTTCGATTGACCCGATGAAAGGGTTTTCTTGTGATCTTCGTCTGAGCACACACTTCACACTTCTCCACCTTACCCCCACATTTGGAGATAAGTCCTAGACTAGACATTTTGTTAATTCTTTTACAATGAATATGTCCTAGTCTAGTATGCCACAACTCAAGAGAATAATCAGAAAATGCAACTGCATAAATGTCATCAAACTGGTTGACAAGCTGAATTTTAAATATTCCTTCAGTTTGATAAGCCTTTCCGAAGTATGTTCCTTTCTTGGACATCACCATCTGACCAGCATTGATGTCCATCCTCAAGCCTGCGTTGCAGAGCAGGCTCTCAGAGACCAGGTTCTTGGCAATCGCCGGAACATGCTTCACACCATGAAGCGTCAGAGTGTTCCCAGAAGTGAGTTTCAGTTCCACGGTCCCGATCGACAGAACTTCAGCTTAGGCCTGGTTCGCCATGACAACCTTCTCAGATATCGGCTGGCAAGTTCCATAAAGGAGGCTTCACTTAAGAACTAAAACCAGCAATCAGCACAAGATATAAATAAAAGTAAGAACTGGAAATAAAGAAAATACACCAGGATGATATACAACGAGATAACCATGGAACTATTCAGATAACCAGGTTACAACCCGTAAACCAAACAAGGACCGGGGTTGTAACCCTTCGTCTGAACAGAGCTTGGAATTCTCACCATTTATCGATAAAATAAAATACAAGCATTCTGGTCATGCAGTAATCTGGAACAGGATCAGGGCAAGACTAGACTGGTTGGACTCCATCCAATCACTTCACGGCCAAGCAAGAATTACGGCTTGATACTTTAACTAACTAGGGTTGTCACAAGCCTAATTACTAACAAGATGCAGTGAGATTATTCCACAGCCACAAGCCCTGCAGTCCATCCAGGTTCCCCGGGTTAAAAGATTAGAGTTGAATTCAGGTGGGTACATCGTCCAGGAAACGAATGTACCCTTAGGTAGCTTGAAGGGTGCAACACATGACAGTGTGCTGGAAATGTGCCCTACTCGACAGCAGGCTACAGATCCCAAGGCGTGCCCAGGTAACGGGATTGCCTGTAGCTGGGAAATCTCTTCATGACTAATGTATTAATCTAGTTGTTAGCCCTTAGTTTATTTCAATAGGTACTCCTGACCGTGGTACTCAGGAGTCCCCTCCTAGACATGATGCAAGACAAGACTGGATTATTTATACAAGCACAATCGCCCACGGTGTCCAGGTTATTACACAGGTCATGTCATGTCAGGTAGCCGTCGTAACAGCTATTCGAGATAATCATGTCAGGTTATCAGGTCAAGTGTATTAGTCAGGAGTGCACCACGACGGGCCACTATCAGGTCATGTCAGGTTATTATGTCAGGAGTGCACCACTACGGGTCACTATCGTGTCAGGCTCAGGTATCATTTCCAAACATATCAAGTAAATTCGTGATTATCAAGTTCATGACAAAAGGCGTAAGGATATAAAATGGGCGTAAAATATCTAATAAAATATCAATATACAGGGCTATAGAAGAGCCAAGCTTAAGGAAAATAAAACCAAATCTGACACACTGACATAAGGCCAAGTCAGCCAAAGGCCATACGCTCAGTGCAAGCTACGCTCAGGTCAAGCTACGCTCAGGCCAGCGTACCAAAGGGTCCATACACTTCCAATAGAAAGCGTACGCAAGGGTCAGCGTACACCAGGGCACGCTCAAGCTACAGGTCAGCGTACGCTCAAGCTAGCGTACACTCAAGACTACGTACGCTCGAGCTAGCGTACGAAAGGGTCTAGGGCACGCTCACGCTAGCGTACGCAAAAGACACGCTGCCAACAGGCAGCGTATCAAGGCTAGCGTACGCTCGCTAAAGAGCAGCGTACCAAGGCTAGCGTACGCTCGCTAAAGAGCAGCGTACCAAGGCTAGCGTACGCTCGCTAAAGAGCAGCGTACCAAGGCTAGCGTACGCTCGCTAAAGAGCAGCGTACAGCTCAGTGGCGTAAGCTAAAAAGCTAGCTCACTATTCACTGTCTTCTCCAATTGGCAAGAACAGCAAGAACTCTAAAGTTGGATCTAAGCTTCAATTATCCATATCTTGGTCAAAATAAGTCCGAATCCAACTTTCCAAAGGTCAAAATTGGGTAGAATGAAATTCTCTACAACATGGAACCATCAAAAATTGAAAACAAAGAAGTTTGATAGATCAAAACCCCCAAAATCCGAAAATAACTAATTTCTAGATCTACAAGAATTAAAGTCTCAAAATGGAAAATGACAAGTTCTAATGTGGTTTAGAATCATGAGGAGAAGCTAATGAAACTATCAAAAGGAGTTCTCTTGTGGAAGCAAGTTGCACTTGCCTATGGTGTTCTTGGTTGGTGGAGAAGAGTAATGGTGGGGGAAGGAGAAGTAAATGAGAATTATGAAGGAGAGAGAAGGTTGGTGGGGATAATAAAGAGGGGGTTGTGGTGGAAATGAAGGAGAAGCATAGGCTAAGGTGTTCCACCCTTGGCCCATGATGAACCAAGCATTGGGCCGGCCGAACCAAGCCAACCCAAACCGAGAGTTAAACCAAGCCGAGAGCTAAACAAGGAATCATGCAATACAGAATAAAATACGTATACGTATTCCAAAATACGTAATACGAACACAGGCATTACATCCCTCTTCAAAACACAGAACGGAGAGCATTTTCAAGAGCCAAATTGCTGCACTTATTGCTAGTAAGCCGAGAGTTAGCAATTTTCTTAGGTTTTCTCCCATTTTTGTAATTGGAGTGTCAACGGAGTAAACGAGCAACTGTCGCTCGATCTCCATCGTTTCATTCCCCAAAATTATTTTTTGTACTCGGGGATCCTCAGCACAGGATCTCTCAGGCATACTCGATTTGTGGTGCCTTGTGCCAATAAAGAAAAGACAGCATTTTCTTTTTCTTTTTGTGTGTGTCCACAAAAATGGTGACTCTGCTGGGGACTACCTTTTCCTCTGATGAGAAGGTGGTGACGTAATCCGATACCGAAAAAGTGGGGAGCACTCAGAAGATGCTGATCGTAAAGTTCGATCAGCAGGCGTTCGAAGAGATGCTCTCGAGGGATGGCTCTACTCCCTCAAAATCAGCAAAGCCAAACAAGTCTCGCAAGACTTGGCTTCCGAAGGCTCGCTGTGCATATCCTGCTAGTATCATAGCAGATATGCAACTGGAGGACTCTGTCACATGGGCTCATGACTCTGCCACAGAAGTTCCCCAAATGGAAAAGGCTCACACCATTTCGGGCTCTACTAGCCCAGTGACTTCTTTCCTGCACAATGAACAATAGAGTGTTCGACGCTCGAGACTTGGCAAAGAAAAATACTACGATGCCAAGAATCAGGGTGTGCGACACTCTGGGCAAACCCGGCGAGGCTCATAAACGAAGGAGACAAAATTGGGAGAAAACAGCGCTGCTCCACCAAGTATGCGCCCATAGCCATGAGCCCAAGGAGATGTTTGGGGGCTTAACCCCAACCAGAATGCATCTGTCTTCAACAGACTGGACATCCAGGGTCATGCGCCCAAGGCTATGCGTCCAGGCTCACTAGATCCATACTATGCGCCCATATCAAGGAGGCTCAGACATACTGTCAAGGAGCATGTGCCCAAGGCCAGCCTCCAAGGCCTATGTGTCCATATCAAAAAGACAGGCCACAACGCGTATAGCACGGGACTGTCTTCAAGGACATCACAGAACTTAGGTGTAGGGGTTGCCCCTGCACGTGAAATAAGTCTGCATATGCCAACTCTCCTTACGAACCCGCATACAAAGCTCGGCGATGCATACAACATGGATTGTAAGGCAAAACTTCCTTCCGCTGACTTGTGCAACATGATAAATCATAAGCGTAAAGCGAGGGAGGACATAATAATTCATGGTGCACATCCTTACACCAGTATTGTTATCAAATGTTGCTGCTCCAAAGCAACAAGAGTGCCTCAGAGAAAGTCAGTGTTTTGATGGCTGTATTTCTCTGACGATGAAAAGCCACTGTATGTTTCATCCAACATGGCTTCATGGGGTCCCCCTTACGAAAGCCCCAATCAAAGACGGTGGACTACGAACCCAACTTTCTTTCTCAATTCTGCGAGAAGAAGAAGAAGAAGAAGTCTACCAATAGATGGCCAGCAGGCTGTCATATCTGAAGGAGTCTATATGGGTACTCGGTCAAGATTCTGTATGGATGACGAAGACTCCCAAGCTAGGGGTAGTATTCCCTCAGAGTCTAAAGCTGATGACCTCCACACTGGGGTAGCCTTCTAGAGGATGATGATCCCTACGAATCTGAGGGCGACTATCTACCTCCTCTACCTGAAGATGAAGGACTTGTTCACTCGGAGACAAACAGTATCAGCACCAGTTGTACTGTTTCCTTTGTTCATCCTCGCATGTTATCTACATACATGGCGGACGGAGAAAGACCTGAAGAAGCCAGTGATCATACCAGCAAATGGCTAGAGGGTCTTGAAACAGCATTCGCCAAGATCACTGATATGCTTACCAGTATCATGGCGGTTCAAGTTGCTGGAGCTGTTCCTCCACCTCAATAAAATGTTTCGGCCCATGCTAGTCCGACTCATAGAAATAACGCTCCTTCATTACAAAAGGAGTATCATTCCGTTGTGCCTCCTCCAAATCTTGTAAATGCTGGGGGTGGTCCTTCTCTAACGATGCCTGACAACCGTTTAGCAGCCGTTTCCCAACACCTGCTCAATCAACAGGATGTAATTAATTCCCTGGTCGCCCGCCTTGACACCATCTCACACAAAGACGAGCTTCAAAAGATAGGGATATCTCAACCGTATCCTTCCGAGTGGGAGAATGCTACTTGCCCTCCTAACTACAAGCCGCTGACGCTGAATTCGTTTGGCGGGTTGACTTCTCCTCGTCAACACATGACGTACTTTAACACGCAGACTCTACACTTTTATAGAGACGATCCATTTTTGTCGAAGCTGTTTATTAGCACCATACAGGAGGTAGCTTTCGAATGGTTCTACAGTCTGCCTGACGGATGTATCAATTCATTTAAAGACTTGGAGAGATTGTTCCTCAATAGGTTTTATGAGAGTGGCATGCATGTTAGTATGTCCACCCTCATCAAGACCAAGCAAAGGAGGACTGAGTCTGTCATTGCCTTCATCGAACACTTCAGGCGGCAAGCACTGAAGATGCCCTTCGGCATACCAGACTCAGAACTTATGGATGCTTGTCGACATAACTTCCTTCCTACGGTAAAGTTTTGTCTAGGTATACATAAGTATGATACATGGCTCGCTTTCATTAGGGTCGCTGATGCTGCTGAAAACGACGTTCCTAACCTGGAACTACTGGGGTTGAAAACACCCAAATTCGAAGACAAGGGCAAGCATCTTCAAACTATCCCTGTTCGTGGGGATAAAGGGAAAGAAGTCCTGAAGGTCGACACTTCCAAAGGAGATTCCAATTCTCAGGGAGCCTCCGACAAGCCTAAGGAGACCTTCTCCTTATACATTGACGAAGGGTAATAAGCTGACATTGCCTCCACCACGACGTCCTGCAGCGGCGGGCCAGCTCAATGATCCCAAGTACTGTCTCTATCATCAGTACGTGCACCATTCCACCAAAGACTGCATCGTCCTGAAAAAGAAGATACAACAGCTTATCGACAGCAAAGTGATCAACCTCTAAGCTGAAGATGTCACGCCCCAGAACCCGAATAGTGGAGAGCGGGGGCAGACATAGCCAGCTACATATAACGGAATAGAATCCACACCGCTATACGGTCACGGCTGTCTAGATATGTGAGGGTTTCACTACAATCCATCAGTCTCTTAAGGTCATAAAATAGCCTATTGTCTCAATCTCAACCAACTAATAATAATTACATGATGTCAGACTACCAAATACACAATAGTAAGGCGTCCCATACATTATATATTCGGAATGATCATGAAGCTAGTCGTTACAAAATGTGAGGACTAACAAGAGTTCAGTCATACATGATCAACCCCCGGGGCTTGTCAATCATGTTACAGTCCGTAGGCAGACAGTAAGTAAGTACAATCGAGCTAACACTTGCTCGTCGGCTAAACGCCTCAAAAGAAAAATTTACAATATTACAGTGGGAGAACAAAAGAAACCCACTCGATGCCCTGGTTACGCCTGGTGACCACCATCGGGCTGGAAAGCAGGGAGATCCTTTGGTGCTGCCCCGGTATCTGGTCATACAAAACCAGCTGGGTCAGACCCCAGAAAGAGCCAGTGCCACAAAGGAGGCTTCACTTAAGAACTAAAACCAACAAATCATTAGCATTCAATATGTAAGGAAACAATGAGTAACACAGATTGAGGTTGTGCACTACCAATGCACTTATCCCAATCAGAGAAAATAATTAAGTGAGGCATCATTGACATAAAAGAACTGGAGAATCATGCTAAATAAAACATAGCTGGACAATATATGAAGAGAAAATGAAGGTACTATTCCGGAAGCCAGGTTACAATCCTTAAACCAAACAAGGACCGCGATTGTAACCCTTCACCTGAACAGAACATAGTCTTCTGATCATTTATTGCTAAAGGTAACAATCATTAAGGTAAAAAATGAGAGGGTACAATGATAAAAGTGACAATGAAGAGTGCAATACGCTAGAGTGACAATAGAGTACAATCGTTATAGTAACAATCTGGAGTGACAATCATTATAGTAACAATCTAGAGTGACAATTATTCTGGTACAATCTTGCAATCAATCACTTCTAGACAATACTATACTGGACTAGACTCCATCCAAGCAATCATGGCCAATCATTGCCTACGGCTTTCTACATTAACTAACTAGGGTTATCACAATCCTAGTTACTAGCAAGATGCAATGAGATGCTCCAAGTAGTCACAGGCCCTGCAGCTATCCAGGTTATCCAGGCGAACATTATAGTGACAATTTAGATAGTACAATACATTAGAGTGACAATAGAGTTCAATCATTTAAGTGACAATGGTGGGTGCCCCACATAACAGTGGGCTGGAAATGTGCCCTACTCGTCGGCAGGCTACAAGTCCAAACATTTGCGACCGGGATAACGGGATCGCCTGTAACTGGGGAACATCTCTTCATGTCTAGTAAATTATACTAGTCATTAAGCTTAGTCCATTTCAGCAGGTACTCTTGACCGTGGTACTCAGGAGTCCCCTCCTAGACATGATGCAAGACAGGACTAGATTATTTGTACAAGTACAATCGCCCACGATGTCCAGGTAATTATACAGGTTATGTCATGTCAGGCAGCCGTCGCAACAGCTTATCAAGATATATCATGTCAGGTAATCATGCCAAGTATACCTTGTCAAGAGTGCGCCACGGCGGGCCACTATCATGTCATGTCAGTTATCATTCAATCAAGTCAATCAAGTTCAGGACAAAAGGCATAAGGATATAAAATGCACGTAAAAATATGTAATAATAATAATAATAATAATAATAATAATAATAATAAGATAACAGGGCAAGGCATGAGAAGTCCATGCGACTAAGGAATGGGGACTTATGCGGCTCTGGTCGGGTCGGGGCATGCGGCTCAAGAAGACTGAGCCTTATGTGGCTGAGACAGCACATCCCATGCGGCTCAAGGAGATGGGTCTCATGCGGCTGGGTCAATCAGGGTCATGCGGCTGAAAGGAGAAACTCATGCGGCTCAGGAGGATAGGGAATCCTATGCGGCTCAATTAGGAGAGAAGCCTATGCGGCCAGGAAATGATGGGCGCATATGCGGCTCAATTATGCATGCGGCTAGTTAGGAGTACAAGTTCATGCGGCCAGGAAGGCAAGGGCGCATATGCGGCTAAGTGGGGAAAAGTCCATGCTGCTGGAAGAACACTTGCCGCATAAAATGTTCATGCGGTCAAGTCAAGTACTGTTCTTCTTCTCCAAATTATGAGAAGAAGAACGCCATGAGAGCCAAGTTTCCAAGCTTCCTAACTCCATCATCCGGAGCCCAAATCCGAACTTCCATAGGTCAAAATGGGGCAGAATGAAATGCTCTACAACATGAAACCATCAAAACTTGAAAATAACAAGATTAAGTAGATCAAAACTCAAGAATTCCGAAAATAAAATAGACTTAGATCTACAAGAATCTAGCCATGGAAAGTGAAAATGGCAAGTACTAAAGTTAGTTAAAATGCTTAGTTAAAATGCTGTAAGGAAGAGAATGAAACAATAAAATTAGAGTTCCTCCATGAAGCAAGTTGCACTTGCCTAGACCTCTCTCTCCCTCTCTCTGGTAGGTAAGGAAGTAATGGTGGAGAAGATGATAAATGAAGAGAAAGAAAGGAGAAGGGTTAATAAATGGTAGTGGTGGTGGTAGGTAGGGGGTTCACCCCTTGGTTCATGATGAACCAAGAGCAACCAAGCCTAGCCGAACCAAACCAACCCCAGGAATAAACCAAGCCAAGATAAACCAAAGTGAACCAAGTCAAGGCCAATAAACTCTCTCTCTCTCTTTAGCAATTTAAACCAAATGAATTATAAAATAAACCAAGCCTCACTAATCCAAAATAAACCAATGAACCATTAAAACTATTTGAACTATCAATGCCAATAAAACTAAGCCAATGCAAAATAAACCAAGATAACTAATTATGACAAAAATAAAATATGGGTCCAAAACACGTATACGTACACTAAATACGTATCACGAATTTGGGACATTACATCCTACCCACCTTAAAAGAATTCTGTCCTCGAAATTTAATCAAGAGGCTAGGGATGCAAGGGAAAGCTATTCTATCATAGGCAATCTACCACTACCAATCAATCATACAATCATTCATGCAAGCAAGGATTCGAAGTGTAAGGCATAAGGAAGATATTATACCTCACGAGCCAAGCCGATTGGGATAACGTGATCGTATATCATCCTCATACTCCCACGTTTGACTCTCCCAAGGAGCGATAAACTCAAGCAAACACGAACTAAACTAATAGTCTTGCGCTTGAGGTCTCTATCTTTGGTCAAACATGGATATGGGCCTATCCTCATACGAAAAAGTTGGTACCAATAACCAGTTTCGAATGACCTAGGATATGGCTCGGGTCCGGGATGTACCGTTGTAATTAGGATACATGAAATACGTCATGCACCTCACATAATGACGGCAGAAAGTAAGATGAGAGGACACATATACCTCTCGGCCGATTCTGAACCTGAGCCTGGGCTAGGGCAAACTGTTGCGGGCTCTGTTGCTGGAAAGTCTGGGCTTGAGCCGGCAATGGCCTCGGGAACGGAAACTGCTGTTGCTGGTGAACTGGAGCTGGTGTTGGTCCCCCAACCGAGGGACTAGATACTATCGATGCTGAATCAACTCTGAATGGGCAGGACCCCACCCTATGGTCCGGCGCTCCACACTATAAACATAATCCCAACGCCTTGCGACACTCCGCTTCTACGTGTCCAGGCTTCCCACAATAAGAACAGCCCACGATGGAAGACTGCGCTTGCTTCTGTTTCTGCTGAGAGTACGTCGGGGTTGAGTGCTGAACCGACGTCACTGAGGCCACTCGCCTCGGAGCTCCAATAGTTAAAGCCCTGGCTGCCGGGGCTGGGGCTGGGGCTGAAGACTGATTCATTTGACTATGGGACCGCTTCCGACCTCCGGTCTGTCCACTATTCTCTGGGAGGTATACTCGTGCCTCCTTGTTGCTCGTAACACCGTATCATAGATTTGATGCTCGAACTGTTCTACTGCCAATATAATCTCCAGGTGAAGCCCCTGCTGGAACCTCTACGCTCTGTCAAACTCGGTTGCCACCAAGGTGGGAGCAAACCGACTGAGTCTAGAAAACTCGGCCGCATAACCGTCGACCGTCCTCCCCATCTGCTTAAAATTACTGAACCTGGTCTGCAGGTCATACCGAGCCACTGCATCATAATACTTGGTCTGGAACTTCTCGTTGAACTCTGCCCAGGAGACAGGTGTTGCCAATCCCACTACTTGTACGGCCCACCAACTGCGAGCTAGATCCAATAACTGTAGGCGTACCACAGCCACCTTCTCGTCTTCTGGAATCTTCGCGGCTTCGAGAATCACCTCTGTATCCTGTAGCCAAGCATCGACAGCAATGGCATCCTCACTGCCATCGAAGAAGGGAGGGTTCAGGCGCTTGAAACTGTTGACCGCACTGTTCCCTCGAGGACCACTTCTATTCAGAGCATCTTGTACTACTTGGTACAGGATATCTCCCTGACGATCTTGGGACGCAAGCAACTCACGAAAGAGTCCTACCAGGCCTCCATCCTCTGACCCTGCTCGCTGGACGGGCTGAACTGGTGGTACTGGTTCTCCAGGAGGCACGGCTCGGGAGGCTGCTGCTGAGTGCTGGGCCTGATCTTCTGGTTACTGCTAGTCCACGGGAGGTGATCCATCTTGCTGATCGGCAGGTCCAGGTTCAATGCCGCTGAAGAAGACGACATGGGAACAATAAGAAAGGACCAGGACAGATCAACGATTACAAGCATGTGATCAGGACAAGAATTTCAGGAATCAAGAGGATACGAGCAGAGATCAAGGGCGAGTACTGATTGAGACATCTATTTGGTAAACCCTCACACATCTTGATTTAACAAGACCTGCATGGGCCACCACTTAAACCATGTCACACCCCAGAACCAGAATACTGGAGAGCGGGGGCAGACATAGCCAGCTACGTATAACGGAATGGAATCCACACCGCTATACGGTCACGACTGTCTAGATATGTGAGGGTTTTACTACAATCCATCAGTCTCTTAAGGTCATAAAATAGCCTATTGTCTCAATTTCAACCAACTAATAATAATTACAAGATGTCAGACTACCAAATACACAATAGTAATGCATCCCATACATTATATATTCGGAATGATCATGAAGCTAGTCGTTACAAAATGTGAGGACTAGCAAGAGTTCAGTCATACATGATCAACCCCCGGGGCTTGTCAATCATGTTACAGCCCGTAGGCAGACAGTAAGTAAGTACAATCAAGCTAACACTTGCTCGTCGGCTAAACGCCTCAAAAGAAAAATTTACAATATTACAGTGGGAGAACAAAAAAAACCCACTCGATGCCCTGGTTACGCCTGGTAACCACCATCGGGCTGGAAAGCAGGGAGATCCTTTGGTGCTGCTCCGGTATCTGGCCATACAAAACCAGCTGGGTCAGACCCCAGAAAGAGCCAGTGCCACAAAGGAGGCTTCACTTAAAAACTGAAACCAACAAATTATTAGCATTCAACATGTAAGGAAACAATGAGTAACACAGATTGAGGTTGTGCACTACCAATGCACTTATCCCAATCAGAGAAAATAATTAAGTGAGGCATCATTGACATAAAAGAACTGGAGAATCATGCTAAATAAAACATAGCTGGACAATATGTGAAGAGAAAATGAAGGTACTATTCCGGAAGCCAGGTTATAATCCTTAAACCAAACAAGGACCGAGATTGTAACCCTTCACCTGAACAGAACATAGTCTTCTGATCATTTATTGCTAAAGGTAACAATCATTAAGGTGAAAAATGAGAGGGTACAATGATAAAAGTGACAATGAAGAGTGTAATACGCTAGAGTGATAATAGAGTACTATCGTTCTAGTAACAATCTGGAGTGACAATCATTCTGGTACAATCTTGCAATCAATCACTTCTAGATAATACTATACTGGACTAGACTCCATCCAAGCAATCACGGCCAATCATTGCCTACGACTTTCTACATTAACTAACTAGGGTTATCACAATCCTAGTTACTAACAAGATGCAATGAGATGCTCCAAGTAGTCACAGGCCCTGCAGCTATCCAGGTTATCCAGGCGAACATTATAGTGACAATTTAGAGAGTATAATGCATTAGAGTAACAATAGAGTTCAATCATTTAAGTGACAATGGTGGGTGCCCCACATAACAGTGGGCTGGAAATGTGCCCTACTCGTCGGCAGGCTACAAGTCCAAACATTTGCGGCCGGAATAACGGGATCGCCTGTAACTGGGGAACATCTCTTCATGTCTAGTGAATTATACTAGTCATTAACCTTAGTCCATTTCAGCAGGTACTCCTGACCGTTGTACTCAGGAGTCCCCTCCTAGACATGATGCAAGACAGGACTGGATTATTTGTACAAGCACAATCGCCCACGGTGTCCAGGTAATTATACAGGTCATGTCATGTCAGGTAGCCGTCGTAACAGCTTATCAAGATATATCATGTCAGGTAATTATGCCAAGTGTACCTTGTCAGGAGTGCGCCACGGTGGGCCACTATCATGTCATGTCAGTTATCATTCAATCATGTCAATCAAGTTCAGGACAAAAGGCGTAAGGATATAAAATGAGCGTAAAAATATGTAATAATAATAATAATAATAAGATAACAGGGCAAGGCATGAGAAGTCCATGCGACTCAGGAAGGGGGACTTATGCAGCTCTGGGCGGGTCGAGGCATGCGGCTCAGGAAGATTGAGCCTTATGTGGCTGAGACAGCACATCCCATGCGGCTCAAGGAGATTGGTCTCATACGGCTGGGTCAATCAGGGTCATGCAGCTGAAAGGAAAAACTCATGCGGCTCAGGAGGATAGGGAATCCTATGCGGCTCAATTAGGAGAGAAGTCCATGCGGCTAGAAAATAATGGGCGCATATGCGGCTCAATTATGTATGCAGCTAGTTAGGAGTACAAGTTCATGCGGCCAGGAAGGCAAGGGCGCATATGCGGCTAAGTGGGGAAAGTCCATGCGGCTGGAAGAACACTTGCCGCATGAAATGTTCATGCGGTCAAGTCAAGTACTGTTCTTCTTCTCTAAATTCTGAGAAGAAGAACGCCATGAGAGCCAAGTTTCCAAGCTCCATAACTCCATCATCCGGAGCCCAAATCCGAACTTCCATAGGTCAAAATAGGGCAGAATGAAATGCTCTACAACATGGAACCATCAAAACTTCGAAATAACAAGATTAAGTAGATCAAAACTCAAGAATTCCGAAAATAAAATAGACTTAGATCTACAAGAATCTAGCCATGGAAAGTGAAAATGCCAAGTACTAAAGTTAGTTAAAATGCTGTAAGGAAGAGAATGAAGCAATAAAATTAGAGTTCCTCCATGAAATAAGTTGCACTTGCCTAGACCTCTCTCTCCCTCTCTCTGGTAGGTAAGGAAGTAATGGTGGAGAAGATGATAAATAAAGAGAGAGAAAGGAGAAGGGTTAATAAATGGTAGTAGTGGTGGTAGGTAGGGGGTTCACCCCTTGGTTCATGATGAACCAAGAGCAACCAAGCCTAGCCGAACTAAACCAACCCCAGGAATAAACCAAGCCAAGATAAACCAAGGTGAACCAAGTCAAGGCCAATAAACTCTCTCTCTCTCTCTCTAGCAATTTAAACCAAATAAATTATAAAATAAACCAAGCCTCACTAATCCAAAATAAACCAATGAACCATTAAAACTATTTGAACTATCAATGCCAATAAAACCAAGCCAATGTAAAATAAACCAAGATAACTAATCATGACAAAAATAAAATATGGGTCCAAAACACGTATACGTACACTAAATACGTATCACAAATTTAGGACATTACAGAAGACAAGGTCGTATCTTCTAACATGATCTCTCTTCAGTTTGGCAACTTTTCTCCCACAGAAGTCCCAGACGGTGTGGTCTTGATTTCCAAGGCAATAATAGAAGTCGTCAACCTACCGCCAGCTCGTAACTCAACCTTGGTGCCACTCACAACTTAACGTGGTGAGATCATGTGGGTCCACTCGGACCTTGTATAAGAGGTGACGCAGGGGATGGTACCTCCCAAAGCAAAAAGGGGCAAGAAATACAAGTCATACCATATGGTATCCTCTTCCATCTACGAGGTTCTATCTGGTGAGACGCGATCGGGAAAGACTTATCTTCGGACATACGACCCCGCACAAGTAGAAGCAGTACCTTCTCAACCTCATGCTGCCCCTACAAGCTCAGAAGTCGGCCCGTCTAAGCCTCTAACTACGGACAAAGCCAAGCAGAAGGAGACGCGGTTTGACAAGTCTCTGTAGGCACCAGCTCCCGAAGGTATGGATCGGCCCTACAACTTTGACATACTGGCACAGCTAGCCAATACGCCTGCCAGGTTGTCTTTGTTCGATCTATTGCGACTCTCCAAAGAAACGCGGAAGGCCTTAAGTGAGGCATTACTACATACCGACTCTTATCTCGCTGAAGTCAAAGCTCCCGCTGAAGATCCTGTCTCCTGTCCCCACTGCCACAGTACTATGGAAGTGGTGCCCAACATCATCTTTTCTCAGGGAAACATGCTACTCAAAAATAATCATCATGATAGACCCCTGTACTATATAGGGTATATCGGGGCGATCAAGGTGGACCGTATGCACATCGATCTAGGATCCTCCCTCAGCATCATTTCTAGAAGTTTGCTTCAAATTTTTGGAATCCCTCTGCACAAGCTATCTGCAACCAACACAACTATCACGGCTTTCAATGCTGGTCGAAGCCAACCGTTGGGCAAGATCCGTCTCAAGTGCCAGATCCGTGATCTCCGAACGGAGGTTTCTTGCTATGTGGTCGATGCCAATGTATCCTATAACGTCTTGTTAGGACGTCCATGGATACACGAGAATATGATCGTTCCTTCCACACATTACTAGTACACCAAATACATCAACAGTAACGGTGTCGTGAAGACGGAGTTTGCCGATGTCGATCCTTTTAAGGGCATCGAAGCCTACTATGGAGGCTCGGTACTTTACCAATCTCCGCCCCCTAAGGATGATGGCAACGAAACTAACAATGAGGCTGAAGCAAGTTCATCCTCCAATGATGGCCCCCTGATCATCCGAGTTAAAGGACGAACTACTCCAAAAAGTACTCTGAAGCCTCTCACAATCTGGGTAAAAAAGAAGAACCCTGACAGAGTCAAACCATTGACCATCACACTCAGCAAAATACCCCGGGAAGAACCTACTGATGCCCGTCCTTCCAATCCTGAAGAATTATCCTACGTGGTAAACTCGGCAAAGACTGTGGCTCCTCTTCTAGATGATGATCCTCTCAATGAGTATATCAATACTCATAATAATGTACCTTCAGTGGATGATGTTATCCCTGAAGAATAACTTACGTATTTCTTTAGTAAAGGTTTATCTTTGAATTACTCCGATGTCTATCAATCTGTAGGCTACACCTCTGCATGTCGGTCACGATGCCTCACCTGCAAAAAAAAATTTACCCAGAAGATATCCTCTACTTCATCGTTCCAGCCAAAAAGAATGATAAAGAACTAATCATCTTCGGTCGTATAATTGGCAAGAGAAAGTTCTTTCCAGACTCTACTTCTCATAATAACAACACAGAAGCTGACTGCGACTCCGGGAAAATATAACTTTTTCGGTATAGTTGGCAGGCCAAGAATATCATCCAGAATATGGGATATGACATCAAAAGCGACCAGGGGCTAAATTACGGCCGGGAACGACGGTTTCTAATATGACACTTTGCTCCTCCTGGCAAACCCAAGAACTACTATCAACGAAGCGGTGTTGGTTTGGGTTATGTCACTCCTCCAACAACTCCCAAAAGATTAGATGATGAAGCAGATCGTTGTTCTCATTCTTCTGATTTCTGTCTCTGGGACTCAGACTCCAGCATCGACGACATGCTCATGACAACTATGTCTGTCAACATGGTTTCCGTTGACCAAATTATAGACAATGTCCAATCAATCGAGCTTGAACAATGGGCTCAAAAAATGAATACTATGTGGGAGCTGCGCTTCGAACAACGTGAACCACCTACCGAAGATGAAGTCATCCAAGTCAATTTAGGAGATGAATCATCTTTCAAACCAATCTTCATCAGCAAATGTCTATCTGGCGATGAACGCCAATCTCTTATACAGCTTATAAGAGAATACATCGACATCTTCATATAGAGCTATGAAGACATGCCAAGCTTGGACCCCAAAGTTGCCATACACCGCCTGAATATTTTGTCTAAAGCTAAGCCTGTGAAGCAGCAACAACAACGATTCCGACCAGACGTCATGGAGGCCATCGAGAATGAATTCAAGAAGCTCATTGCCAGTGGATTCATTCGCGAAGAACAACACCCAGACTGGGTTGCCAATATCGTTGTCATGATAAAGAACGGTAAAGTTCGAGTCTATATCGATTACCGTGATTTAAACTCTACATGCCCAAAGGACAAGTTCCTTCTACCAATCACCGACATAATAATCGACAATACTTGTGGCTTTAGGCGGATGTCCTTCATGGATGGGTTCTCAGGCTACAACCAGATCAAGATGTTCTTCGACGACGAGAAGCACATATCTTTTTGAACACCGTTGGGGGTATACTGCTATACGGTGAAGCCCTTCGGATTGAAGAATACAGGAGCGACATACCAGCGAACTATGAACATAATTTTTTGTGATCATTTACGCAAAACGGTAGAATGCTACATAGACGTTATTGCAGTTAAAAGCCGTCTCAAGGATAACCACCTCCAAGACTTGAGAACGGCGTTCGAACTAATGCGTGCACACCAACTCAAGATGAATCCAACCAAGTGTTTTATGGGAGTCTCCAACAGCAAGTTTCTTGGTTTCGTTATCACTTCAAAGGGCATACATCTTGACCCGGAGAAAGTGAAGGCTATCCTCGATATGAATCATCCAAGAAACCTCAAAGAACTACGCGGACTACAAGGAAGGCTAGCCTACATCAGACGATTCATTTCAAACCTCTTTGGAAGGTGTAAACCATTCACTCAGCTCATGAAGAAAGGCGTATCTTTCGTCTGGACTGAACAATGTCAACGCACATTCGACGACATCAAGGCGTATCT
The DNA here is from genome assembly GCA_029216955.1 of Iris pallida. Classification (NCBI taxonomy): domain Eukaryota; kingdom Viridiplantae; phylum Streptophyta; class Magnoliopsida; order Asparagales; family Iridaceae; genus Iris; species Iris pallida. The sequence goes on along the minus strand of JANAVB010009198.1, from coordinate 6,698,475 downwards.
TACAAGCCCTCCAGTATTGGTAGCTCCAATAATGGGGAAGCCCTTCTTATTATATGTCCGTGCTATGGACCATTCTCTTGGCGTCCTATTGGCTCAGAAGAATGAAGGCGGCCATGAACAGGCAATATACTATCTCAGCCGCACAATGGTAGGTGTCGAACACAGATACACACAGGTGGAGAAGCAATACCTTGTACTAGTATTTGCCATCCAGAAGACACGCCACTATGTGTCTGGACAGACTATCCACATTATATCTAAAGTCAACCCTCTCAGAATACTCATGACTAAAACGGGCTCTCTCAATTCCCGTTTAGCTACATGGGCAATGCTGTTGACTCCATACGATATGCTCTTCGTTCCTCAGAAGGCAGTAAAAGGCCAAGCATTAGCTAATTTTCTAGCAGCTCATCCGGTGCCAGAATCGTCCAAACTCTACGACGAAATCCTCGACGAAGTGGTGGAGTCTAACACTACAACTGAAGAAATCCCCATTTGGCGAATGTTCTTTGACGGTGCATCAATAACAGGACCCAAAGGAAATATTATAGCCGGAGTTGGCGTCGTACTCGTGTCACCTGATCATCTGGTTATACATCGTGCATATTCTCTCGAGGAGTCATGCACCAATAATGTAGTCGAAATAATGCCCTATTAATCGGCCTGCAACTGGCAAAGCAACTGGGAGTTGACCATCTAGAAGCTTACGGTGATTCCAAGCTAATAGTTAGTCAAGTCTGAGGGGATTATGAAGTTCGCTACGAAGATCTCATTCCCTACTACAAAGCAACAATCGAGTTGGCATCTATTTTTGTTGGATTCTTCATCGAGCATGTGCCTCGACTACATAATATAGATGCAGATGCTCTAGCCGGTCTTGCTACTTCCTTGACCGTTCCTACTAATACTCAACAGTCGATTACAGTATCTGGTCGAGAACTTTTTGTATGAAAAATGCCTTGCATATTCATCACAGTTACACAATGGAAACAAACGTCGATGATAAAGACTGGAGATTTCCTTCCATAGACTACACCGTCTATGGAATCCTCCCCGAGGACCCGAAGGAAGCAGCGTCTATCCAAAGGCGATCTCTCAGATTTTACGACGACACAGCTACCAAGATTCTGTACCGACGCTCTTACGATGGGCTACTGTTACGATGCTTATCAGACACAGAAGCCAAATATGCACTCCGGGAGGCTCACGATGGAGTTTGTGGTGCACATCAACCAGGCCCCAAATTATAAGATTGCCTCAAACGAATGGGCTATTACTGGCCCACAATGATAGCAGATGCTGTTGAATATGCAAAGAAGTGTAGAGCTTGTCACTTTCATGCCGATTTCATTCATCAACCTTCGGAGTTTCTATACTCGACGGCAGCATTTTGGCCGTTTGAAGCCTGGGACATGGACGTCATAGGACCAATCAGCCCGCCATCCTCCAAAGGACATCGGTTCATCCTAGCCATAACTAATTACTTCTCCAAATAGGCAGAAGCTATACTGCTCACCGAAGTGAAGGCGTCAAACGTGATCAGTTTTATCATACATCACGTCATCTACCGCATCGACCTACCTCGCAGGATCATCCATGATAATGGTCCACAGTTTACAAGCCATGCATTCTATCGGTTCTGCGATAGGAATATAATCCAGAACATAGCCTGTACTACCTATCCAGCGGCTAATGGGCTAGCAGAAGTGTTCAATAAAACCATCATAAAACTTCTCAATAAGTTCGTGTCTTCAAACAAGCGTGATTGAAATGAGAAGCTCGGTGAATGTCTATGGGCCTATCGTACAATGGTTCGGACTCCAACAGGCAGTACGCTATTCTCTCTGGTTTATAGGAGCGAAGCAGTTCTTTTCCTAGAAATCCAGATTTATTCTCTTCGAGTAGCCTTAGCCAACGAGTTGACTACCGAAGAAAGATACCGTCTACGACTCCAGGAGCTCGAAGCGCTATACGAAAAATGCTAGTTAGCTCAGCAGCGCATTGAGCTATACCAAGCACGCCTTTCTAGAACCTTCAATAAAAAAAAGTGAAGGAAATGATCTTCCAAGTCGGCGATCTAGTCTTAGCAGTGAGAAGACCAATGGTCATGACGTACAAAATAAAAAGAAAATTCTAGCCTAAATGGGAAGATCCTTTCATCATAGAATCAGTATATTCTAACGGTGCGTATCGAACTAAGCCCGATGGTGACTTGCTCATGATGCCTATCAATGGCAAGTTCCTGAAGAAATACTATATGTAACCTTTTTTATTCACATGTGTTCAGTTATGTAAATGTACAGTACGATGTTTATATGATTCAAAAAATTATCTAACTATTATCCGTATTTTAAGAGTCGTGAATACGCCCTGTATAATAGGTCCTCTAAAAATTTCTCCAGTGGAATCATTCCCGTTTTTGACCCTGTCCAAACTCGATTTGACAAAAACAAGTCACGTCCCTATTATATCTGAATTATTTTCCGATAATTATTTCTCCAGTAAAATGATTAAATGTTTTGCCATGTCCACATAACCTCTGAGCAAAGCATTCATCAAGGATAATCATGTCCATATTACCTCTAAACTATCTACTCCCACCTAATGTTATATATCTTTTCATATCCATGTTACCTCTGGTCAGATATACAACATCCTCTGCTATTACGTCCATATTACCTCTACTAGCAGCTTCATTCAACTTATTATCTATATTCGAATAAACTTGAATATAAAACGAATAATAGGCCCACATCAAAATTCTCCAGCAGAATACCCACCAGAAATATCCTTGCTACGTCCAAATTACCTCTAGCACCGATATTTCACAAAGCCACATTCACTTTGAAAAGACTCTTTATTTTGTACTTGAACGTCTATCAAGAGACGAAAAAAAAGGTACAAGAGCCGTGACGGCTGGAAAGAAGAAAGTTACAAAAATCTACAGGATACATAGGCAATTTATGTTGTCTCTTAGAGCCACGACTTCAGCTTCAGACTTCGCGGTAGCTCGACGGCGCACCTCTTCTTGACGAGCAGCTTCATCCTCGAAAAGTATCAGACTCAGATGCTCTCCCTCCAACTTCGCCAGCTATTCTTCTAAATGGGTAGAAGTGGTGGCAGTCATGGCATCTTAAGACAAATAATCCTCCTATTCAGATGTTGCCGCCCTCAAGTCGGCTTCCAGTTGGGCGATCTCCTTCTGGATCTGCACAATGTGATTATACCTCTCGGTGATCTGTGCAGCCAGTTTGTTCTTCGAGGCGGCACGCGCCTCACTTGTAGCGTTGAACTAACCATACTGGTCAGCCAATTTACCGATCTCCCGAACGAGGGCATCCTTCCTTGCCTGAAAAGTAGCCTTCTCCTCCGCAAGAGCCGTCATCAAAGCCTCATCCTCTACGTGGAACAGCTACATCGGGCTCCGCTGTTTGGTATCCCAGAACCTGGCCATCTGACCCTCCAGGTCATTCAGAACTTTCATCAGAGTATTGGCCCGCTCTTCATAGCCGGCAATGCTCTCGAGGGCTGCCACTTGGCATTTGGCAACAGCCTTCACTGGGCCGAAGGCAGCATTCTGATTCAAGACTCCAGGAAGCTTCACTTTCAATACAGAGTAGAAAGCTTTGACGACTTCCTGGGCCATCTCGTCATCCTCAGTGGAAGTCGTCGGAGAGGAAGCTTGGACAGTTTGTTCCGCTCCAGGAAGGGATACCTAACAAGAAGCCGAACCTGACAAAGAAAAATATATATACATCAGCAACTAAAAAAGAGGGAGAAAAATACGAAAGAGTTGTAATTTTGTACCTTCGGTTTGCTCAACTCCAGTCTGGACTACGCCATCAATTTTGGCTTCAGGGAAACCATGAACAGGCCCAAACTGTTCAAGAAGAACAATATCAAGGCCCTGAGCGGCATTAGGCCTAATATCCTCCATAATCTCAGCCGAAACATGAGCGGATTCAGCAACAGCCCCCTTAGCAGACTGCTCAACTTCTCCTTCTGTAGCCGATACCGGCTCACTAACAGCTCCCTCCGCAGCAGCAGATTTAGAGAAGCCGGGAACAACTTTTGTTCCATTTCCAATGCCTGGGACTATCTTTGCGTAGGGTTCCTTCCCCTTATCTACAAGGGAACATACAGTCGTGGTCAGTCTCACGAGGAGCATGCAAAATCGAAGTCAAAAAATCTTATCTGAAGAGAGGCGCAAAGGCAAGGTACCCGCAAGAGGATGAGCCAATTGGACTTGATTCTCGTCCAACTCTCTTATCATAGTTCCTGTTGCAGACATATCCCCCACAGATATGTCGTAGGAGAAACTGATTTTCTGATCGCCGTCATGGTCTGGGCCTTCGTCATGATCACCCCGTCGCTCAAATCTTACAGCCGAAGAAGACCCGTCCTCATTCATCAGTCGAGGACGAGCAAGGGACTCTGTCGCTACGTCCATCTCCTCAGACAAGGAGGCACCTGCCTCAGCTGCAACTTTGGGGTCCTGTGCAAAAGATAAATACAAGGGTGAGAAAGCTTCTAAAGGCTTGACCAGAACGGCTATGGAGTCTAGGAAGGGATCTACCTCCCGAATAATAACGGCCCGTGACGCCATTCCTCCTCCTCCAGTTTGTCGAGAAGACCTCCTCAAAGGAGGCGAGCCAGCACCCACTTCTTTGGCTCTCCTTAGGGCAATGGTTTTCTTCTTTCGCTTTAAGGTTGGCTCATGGGCCAATTCAGTTGAAGCTTTCCTCTTTTGAGGAGGATTGAGAGGAGAAGAATCATCATCTTTTGCATCCTCCTTGGAAGACGCTGGTGGCTCCCTAAAGATAGCCTTTGGCCACGGAACTACGACAGACTTCACAGTGAGAACAACACTCTCCTTCTTCCGGCCCTTCGGCGCCTTTTTTACAGGAAGAGGGCCGAACCGAGTCCCCAATATCAAGCTCTGTTCACGATCATACCGGGGATGAAAAGTATTGATCTGAACATACAATTTGGTGGCAGCATAGCACAAATGGGTCTCAGGCGTATCCAAGGGCAGAGTGAAGACTGCCCCCGTGTACCCGACATTGTAATACATCCAAGCACGTGCCCCGTCAATTATACTGCCTATCGACTCCAAATGCGGGCTAGCATTCCCCAAGAGGAGCTGGCTATAGCCAAACTGCCGCATGAAATGGCTCGATAGATATGGCTCCAGATAGGCATGATTCCTATTTTGGAGCACCAGATGTGATGGTCTAATAGACTGGAGCCAGTAAAACGCCCCAGCAGTCAAGCTGGTGGCATGAACTCCCTCATCCACTAAGATATCTCCTGTATTTCTGCTGCCGGATATAGGGGATACTCTGAAAAGCTCGTAATTCTGCAAGGAGGCTAAAGCCTTTCTGTAGGCAGGTACACCGGTAGCGGCCCAATCTATATCACGAAATCTACGAAGAAAGGCGTCTCCTGCCAAAGAATCTGCCACCGGCCCAGCATTCATCAGGGTAGGACAATACAGTAGCAGTCACCCCATCAGGAAACGATATGAAAGTTCAGTCCGGACAAAGTTGGCCCTGCCGTCAGGAGTCACCGTATTCCTGACAAAGTCCCGCAGACCTCGTCCAGTGGCACAGACCATCGCGGGAAGCAATACAAGACGGTGTCCGAACGCCAGCTTCACAGCCAAAAGTATCATAACCCGGCTTATTCTCTCAATGGACCCTGAACCTCCAGGGACTATGCAGTCACGAAGCCAGATCATTAAGAAAGCTGTCAGCACAGCTTTCTCCGACAATAGATATTCAGCTTGACGGAAGTAGTGGCCAATCGAAGACTCAGGATCATCATTGTTCTCAGTATCCGTCGTCTCATAATCCGCCATACGGGCTTCTATATCATACTTGGTCATAGGTTTTAAAATCAAAAAGTAGGCCGGATCTTCCCCTTCTCCTTGAACGAAGATATAGCCCATCCAGGCTCTCGTGTGGGGATTGGCCCCCTCAGTCCTCCCTTTCTTATTAATCCTATGACAGATAAAGAGGTGGCAGAGCAATTCCTTGTATACATCAATCATCCCAGAGTTTTTACTCTCCAGATATCGGAGCTCTTCATCACAAGGCATGTATTCTTCATAAGGCTTCGTGCCCCAGGGAAGCTTCGACACTTCCTGCATTTCGTGGAGGGCCAATCCCATCTACCCGCCCAGAGTAAAGAAGGTACAGGTGTGAAGGTTGTATAATACTGCCAAAGAGACAAACATTAGCCAGTTGACCCTTACACCATATTGAGTGGCCCTAATAGCATAGTAAAGGCCAGCAGTCTTCAGGGTGGCTTCATATATGGAAAGCCCCCAGCCAGTGAGATTGCTCCAAAATAAAGATGGATGCCTCCAGCCTTCCATCCGCATCTTCCCTGCAGGATACGACACTTCCTCCATCATCATCAAATTGCAAAGCATGTCAATGGCATAAGAATGGAGGTTAGTCGGAATGTCGTTCACTACGGCACCAGGTTGCAATCCTCTCGTAGAATAAGATGCAGAGCCCCGGACACACTTGAAAGTGTCCTTCTTTCGATCGCCTGAGTCGAACTGTATCCTTCCAAAAATAACCCCGGTGAGCTCAGGAGTCAGCTCCCACTTCATCTGTCGCTGCACGGCCAAGACAGTAAAACAGACAAAGGATATTGTCGCTCCATCGACGGTAACCATATCCTCTGATTGTTCAGATAGATCACCATTGGGTTTTTCAAGCGTATGGTCTCGCCATCTTCAAACCCCACACTATCACCAAACAAAAGTATGACTTCTTGAAATGACGTGCCCCTCCACGCATGAACTTTTTATTGTTAATCATCTGCCTCAAGAAGGTCTTATCATGTGCAGGTATGGCGAATGTTCGCTTCGTAGGCCAGTTTTGACTGATCACAGCTTGAACCTTACTGATCATATTCGTTATGAAACTATTACCGAGGACTGGATAGATAGAGCCGAAAGGGATTCCCTCAAGCTTCGAGACAAACATGTTTACTATAAGGACAGAAGAGAAAGTCAGACTCAGAAAATTACAGGAAGAGCTAAGTGCTGAAAGACTCTTATGTGCCCAAAGGGCTATGCGTCCAAAGAGATATGTAAAATCCCTAAATTTCTACTATATTTTTTTCGATTTTGGTGCTGATTTAAAATTTTGTATTGTACGTCACGTAGTCGTATTGTACGTCATGTGCGGAAGTTCGTTTTTCGAATTTGCTCGACGAGTGCGAATATGTACGAGCATACATATTTTTTTGAAAAATATTTTATTTATTATTTTATAGTTTCAAAATAATATATATAAAAATTATTTTGCTATCATTTCCAAGATGTTATTTTAGTTACTAGAAGCCTTCATTTATGCAGTTATTAATGGTGAATGATATTCCTATTGTATACTAGAAAAGCATAAATATTACTCGTACTTGCATATATATAATTCATAATATTTTATTAGTTACTTTTAAATAATAATGTATTTTTGAAGTTATTATAATAACATTTTGGAAAATATATTTTGAAAATATTTTGGCAATTTAAATCTTGATTCAATTTTTGGAATTATTTAAATAGATTAGATATTTGGAATTTGAGTTTTCTCAATTGATTTTTAAGCCAAAAGAATTTAAATTCGTGCATACATATATTTCGAAATTATTTATTAGTCTATTTTTAATAAAAATATAATTTTTGAGATTTATTAATATTAATATTTTATTATTCAAAAAGACATTTAAAAATATTTATTATTTTTGAAATTATTATTATTGGTAATTTGAAAAATATATTTGAAAGTGATTGTAGCCATTTAAATATTGATTTAATATTTGGATTTATTTTTATAGAGTAAATTTATATCTATATATGGAGTTTGAATTATGTTGTTGATTTTAAACTAAAGCATAAAAATTTATTTGATTTAAATTAGATTTACATTTAGATTTGGATTTGAATTTAAATTAAATTACGAATTATCGATTTGGGTTTTAAAATTATTCCTTGACCTTATCCTAATGGGAATTCCAACATCCTATAAATAGGCAGGTACTCCTCCATTGTTTCTCCACAAGCCATAAATATTCCACAAATATTTTTCCACCCACGTGCAGCGTATCGTGTCGGTGTCCAACCTTTTTCCGTGTCAGCCGTGTTGGCAGGTGTCTTTCCACTATTTATTTCTTTTACAAATATATTGTTCCCCTTCTCCGTGTCCATATTTCGGACACATCTCCTCGTCGCCATCTCCGTGTCAGACACACCCTAAATTCCTAGTAAAACCTAACCCTAATTTAGCCAGAATCCCGCTGGCCTCTACCACGCCCACCCTACTTCTCCTTTGCCATCGTCCAACCAGTCGACACCACCCCAGCAAAGACCACGCCTTCCCCATCACCCAATCAGCTACCTTCGCCGTCGCCCTTACCACACCCGATGCCATCACGGCGCCGTCCCCGTCATCACCAGCCATCAACCCAACCACCACTATCATCAACGTCCGCCACCACCGCTGGCAACCCAGATCCCAGCCCCTCGACTTCCCGACCGTTTCTCCACCACCACCACTACCAGCAGCACCTCGGCCACCCGAGCGTACACGTCGACACCAGCCCGAAACCCAAAACACAATTTACAAATTTAAACACACACGCACCCCTCACCTGAGCCACCGGCCGGAACCGTAGCCTCCCGCCGCTTCCACGAGACCACCGCCTCGACGCCGGGCCGACCTCTCCGGTGCAGCGCCCCACCGCCTGGAAACCGCCTCCTCCTCCTCCGATTCCTGGCCGACCCACCACGACCAACCCTCCTTCTCCGGCGCATCTCCGCCGCGTGAGACGAAAGCCTCCTCCACAAACTCCGTGACCCCGACCTCTGCACCTCGCCCTCCGTCGTGCTCGCCACCGCCGACAGGATCTGGGTCGAAACCCAGATCTGGAGCGCCAAACCCTCCGCCGAGAGCTCCCCGCGGCCGGCTCCCTCCAGCTCCGGCGAAAGGGAGCCACCCTCTTCTTCCTCCCACTCGCTCAATCCCCCTCCGCCTATACTCCGCTCTCCTCCCACGCCGCTCCCCGTTCACCGCACCTCTCTCCCTCCGCCCCCACTTCCTCCACCAAACCCCAGTCCGCCGCACGCCGACGTCCGCGCCACCGCCCGCGCGTGTGAGCGCCAGGCGCCGCGCCACTCCCCGGACCGTCGCTTCTCCCTCCTCCTTCCGTTGATCCCCCGACTCCCGCTTCTCTCTCTCTCTCTGCTCCCCTTCTCCTCCATTAGATCGAGTTTTGTTTCTTTTTTTTTTTTAATTTTTTTCTTTCTTTCTTTTTCTGTGTTGGTACAGATCCGCTCCCCGTTCACCGCACCTCTGCTCCCCTTCTCTCTCTCTCTCTCTGCTCCCCTTCTCCTCTACAGTACAATTTTTATTTTTTTAACTTTATTTTTATTATTATTATTATTATTTTGTTATCATTATTATTAGTATTATTATTATAATTATCATCATTATTATTAGGAAAATCATTATTTTTGTTGTTACTATTATTATTATTTTTACTTTGCTACCATTATCAAAGGATAATTTATTAAAAATTATTATTATATTTTTAGTGTATATATGTCTACACAAATTTTTGGTATTAGTATATAATTACTAGTATTATTAATACTAGTTTTGTTATTTATTAAGTATTGTTATATATATGTAATCCTTTTTAAAATTAGTATATTGTAATAAGAATACTGTTTTAGGCTTGGCAATTTCATAAAGTTTAGTTGAAAACCATAAAATTATTTTTATTATTTTAAGTATAGTTTTGACCTAAACAAGTTATTAATATTTTTGAGTAATTATTTAAAATATTTTGTCTATGAAGTGTAGTTATAATCTATAAGCGTATTTATACAAACATTTGGTTTTAGCCTAAATCGACTTATTTTCCTATTTTCAAATATTTATCCAAATTATTTTACTAGTAAAAATAGTTTTTAGGTATTATAAATAGTTTTCTAAAAATTATATATTTTATTTTCCTTGATTTCCTCTTTTCCATAACCAATCTATTTATTCCTATTCTTTCCCCAATTCCGTACTCCCATATGCCTATTCTAACTAATTTGACCCTTTCGGACTCAATAACACGATCTGTGCCGCCATCTGAGGTCACCTTGCATAGTTGTTATATCGAAGTTGCAGATCGTGCCACATTGATTATCGCAGCACACCAAGCGCTCTACCAGGCAAGATACCTTGCCATCTTGTACTTACATTTGATTCATGATATTTTATATGTTGCTAGTGTTTTTACATTAGTAAGAGTATGTCCAAGTATGACTTGGGTGCCATCGATATGTATATCGATGTTTGTGTGTGTGCGTGTGTGTGTGTGTGGACCATATGTGGTAGCGGACTTTCCCGGTGTGTTGAAGTTATGCTTCATAACTTCTTTGACTTGTTGACACGTCTCATACACGACACATGATTGAGGATCATAGAGTCGGCACGAACCTACGTATTCGACTTGCTACCGATACGGGCGGTTCGTGTGTCGGTTTATTTATAGATTAACGGAGTCTAGATAGCGACTTGCATAGAGATATGGATCGCCAAGACATGGATATGACTTGCGTGATACATGGGTGGGGAAAACTACTGGGATGTATGAGCTAGCCCAAAGCCTTCTAGATTGCCCGGTTATGGGTTCATGGTTTCCCTGTTATGGGTGTGTCGCTAGAGGATATATCCATTGCACGGCCCCGACCTCGACGTCAGATAAGGTCAGGAGGTATGCTAGCGATGCAAAGTATGAACTAGGGGATATATCCATTGCACGGCCCTGACCACGTCGTCAGTTACGGTCAGAGACGTATACTAGTTCATGCGAAAGCCTATAGTGGATGCTATGCTTTATTCCTACCTACTTATACGTTCCAGTATAGTTTTCAACTTGCATTACACCTAGATGGTTAGGTTCCATTGTGTTAGAGCAGGTGGTCTTTTCTTTATCATGTATCATTTACAGTTCATCATGGTATTGTTTTTATGTATCTTGTTACGTCCCTCTGAGGACCTGATTTTTTCCCAGGTGTGTGTTTATATTTTCCGCAGGTATTCTAGCCAAGGCCGTGGTCTTCTTCATTCCTTCGAAGACAATTGCGCTTGGTTCGTCTTGCCATTTTTATCGCTCGATTTATTGTACATTTATTTCATTGAGATGGTTGGTAGTGGACTTTGTCTCCGCCCAACGATTGTATCGTAAATATTCGAGTTGATATTTATATTATTATTCTTTTTATTGTGGATGAGATTTAGTTTGTCTTGGATTACTGTATTTTACAGCTTATGTATTCATACGAGACCTATGTACTTCGTATGAATACAGCTGGCATGTCTACGTTCCTAGTCCTAAGTATTTTGGGACTGGGGCGTTACAAGATATGCGCCCAAACAAACAAGTAGGCGCATAACACACGAACAGTACGTGGGCGTATAAAGTGAAAATGGCATACGGGCACATAACGTGGCAACATGTGGGTGTATAGCACACCACAGTGTTGGCGTATGACTTCTATGGGCACATAAAGATGCTCGCAAGAAGTATGTTACCTTAGGCACATGCGTCCAAGCAGAAGAAAAGTTTGAGCGTCACAAATTAATGCTCGAGTGTAACACCCCAGTCCCAAAATACGTAGGACTAGGAACGTAGACATGCCAGCTGTATTCATACGAAGTACGTAGGTCTCGTATGAATACATAAGCTGTAAAATGCAGTAATCCAAGACAAACTAATCTCATCCACAATAATAATATAAATATCAACTCGAAAATTTATGATACAATCGTTGGGCGGAGACAAAGTCCACTACCAACTATCACAATGAAAGAAATGTACATGAATCGAAAAAATGGAAAGACGAACCAAGCGCAATCGTCTTCGGAAGAATGGAGAAGACTACAGCCTTGGCTAGGATACCTGCGGAAAACATGAACACATACCTGGGGAAAAACCAGGTCCTCAGAGGGACGTAACAAGATACATAAAAATAATACCATGATGAACTGTAAATGATACATGATAAAGAAAAGACCACATGCTCCAACACAATGGAACCTAACCATCTAGGTGTAATGCAAGTCGAAAACTATACTGGAACGTATAAGTGGGTAGGAATAAAGCATAGCATCCACTAGAGGCTTTCGCATGAACTAGTATACGTCTCTGACCGTATCTGAGACGTGGTCAGGGCCGTGCAATGGATATATCCCCTAGTTCATACTTTGCATCGCTAGCATACCTCCTGACCTTATCTGACGTCGAGGTCAGGGCCGTACAATGGATATATCCTCTAGCGACACACCCATAACAGGGAAACCATGAACCCTTAACCGGGCAATCTAGAAGGCTTTAGGCTAGCTCATACGTTCCAGTAGTTTTCCCCGCCCATGTATCACACAAGTCATATCCATGTCTTGGCGATCCATATCTCTATGCAAGTCGCTATCTAGACTCCGCTAATCCATAAATGAACCGACACACGAACCGCCCGTATTGGTAGCAAGTCGAATACGTAGGTTCGTGTCGACTCAATGATCCTCACTCATGTGTCGTGTATGAGACGTGTCAACAAGTCAAAGAAGTTATGAAGCATAACTTCAACACACCGGGAAAGTCCGCTACCTCATATGGTCCACACACACACACACACACACGCACACACAAACATTACATATCGATGGCACCCAAGTCATACTTGGACATACTCTTACTAATGTAAAAACACTAGCAACATATAAAATATCATGAATCAAATGTAAGTACAAGATGGCAAGGTATCTTGCCTGGTAGGACGCCTGATGTGCTGCAATGATCCAGGTGGCACGATCTGTGACTCCGGTGCAACAACTGTACAAGGTGACCTCGGATGGTGGCACGGACGGTTCCATTAGGTTTCATAATATTTGAATTAGCTACGAACGATATAGGGAAGTTCGAGATTTGGTCATGGACTGGAAGTTAATCGAAGAAATTTGATTAAATAATACGAATTTAGAAAAAATTATTTATAACCTTGAAAACTATATTTTGTTACCAAAATATTTTGGATAATTATATACTTGAAATCAAAATAGTTTTTAGGCTAAAACCCTAAATTTATAAAAATAATGTTTTAGTAGGAACTATATATTTAATCAAAATATTTTAGATGATTATTTTGGAAATCTAGAAAATTGTATTGGTCAAAAATATAACTTTTTATCAAAATAAAAATATTTGGGTAAAACCCCTTTTTATTTGGAAATAACTAGATACACTATAGATATATACATACTATATTTAAAATATGCAATAATATCAACAAAATTTATTACTGCTTTCTCAACACATATATTTAATAACACTAATAATATACATTATCAATAATACAAGGTTAATACTACTAATAAATCCTAATATGTAAAACACATACAAGTGCTTTCACAGACTGAGAAATCCTAAGAGTAATAATAATAATAATTAATAATAATTAATAATAATAATAATAATAATAGAAAGAAAAACAATATACTTACTACTACTGTAAAGAGAAAGAAAAATAATAAAAATAATAATAAAAATAATAATAATAATAATAATAATAATAATAATAATAATAATAATAATAAACAGAAGAAAGCAAACATAAAACTCATAAAAATAAAAAAATACCAATAAAACAACTAAGTTCTGCTCTCTACATTAGGAAAGGGGAAAAGAGGGAGGGGTCGTGAGCTCGTCGGCGGCCAAGGCCATCGGCGGCGCGCGGGAGGTCAGCGGCGGTAGGCGGAGGGTCGGCGGGAGAAGGGGAGTCCGGCTGAGAAGGATGGGGAAGGAGGAGTGCGGCGCCGCACGGAGACTGGGCGGGGGCGGCGCTCGCTCGGCGGGCGCAGGAGGGTTTGACGAAGTCGGCGGATGGTTTGGCTTGCGGTGGACGAGAGAGGGGGACGGCGGAGGCGGTCGGGAGAGGGACGAAGGGGCGGACGCCGGCCAGTTCGTCGGCGCGGCTGGGGAGAGGCGCAGGGGTTTCGGCCGGAGCTGCCGACCGAGAGGCGGAGAACGAGGAGCTCGCGGTGGGCGCGGGCGGTGGACTCGGCGATCTGGCGTTGCTCGACCGCGCCGCTCGGCGGTCGACGGAGGCGCGGTCGGAGGGAAAAAAGGGGTAAGGTTTCCTTCTTCTTTTTTCGTTTCCTGCTATGGTGTTGATTTGGGTTGGCGATGGTAGTTTTGGGGCGACGTCGTTGGTGCCGGGTTCGGGGTTTAGTTGTGCGACGGGGGTGTCGAGGAGGAGTGGTGGATGATGGCATGGGTTCTGCCATGGTGATGGCGGCGTGCTGGTTTTCTGTTGGGGTTTGGTCAGGAAGTCGGGAGGAAAGCAGGGCAATAGGATCGGTCGGGAAGGGAGGAGGAGACGGTGGCGATGGTGGTTGTGGTGGTGTCGGGATCGGGTGGTGGCTGTGGTTGGCGTGCGGCGGGTGGTGTTGATGGCTGGAAGTGTCGGGATGGTCATGGTGTTGGCACTGTTGTTGGCGGAGGTGGAGTCCGGGAGGAGTCGGGTTGGCTGGTGGCTGGAGTAGGGGTGATGGTGACGAAGGGTGGTGGTCGTTGGCGAACGGAGGGGACGGGGCTGGGTTTGCAAGTGAGGGTCGAGGAAGCTGTGTGGAGATGGCCGAGGACGGGCTGGGATCGGTGATCGAGACGGCGCGACGGTGCTTAGGATTTGGATTAGGTTTAGGGTTTTGATGGTGTGTCGGGGGTGTCCGACACGGAGAAGATGGATAATATAGTTGTAAAAAAATAGAATAAGAATTTGGATGGTGGAACACGGACACGGTGCACGCACGGAGAATTATTTGTGGATTTGTGGAATTTATGGAGGAGTACCTGCCTATTTATAGGATATGGGAATTCCCATTCGGATAGGATTAGGAGTAGTTTAAAACCCAATTTAGATAATTCGTAATTTAAATTAAAATCAATCCAAATCAAAATACAAATCCAAATTTAAATCAAATTTAATCCTTGGTTTAAATCAATGGAATAAATCAAAATTTCAAATATTTCACTATTTAAATAAATCCATAAATTCGAATCAAGATTTGATTCGCCATAATAATTTTAAAATATATTTTCCAAAAATACAATAATAATAATTTCGAAAATAATAAATCTTTTTGAATAATAAAATATTAATATTAATAATTTTGAAAATTATACTAATAAAATATTTATGAAATATATGTACGTACTAAAAATATTATTTATTATTAATAACTGTATAAACGAAAGCTTTTGTGTAAATAAAATAATTAAAATAATGAACTTGAAATTTTTTTTGTACGATAGCTAAATAATTATTATGTATAAAATTTTGAAACCATAAAAATAGAAGAAAAGTATTTTCCAAAAATATGTACGCTCGCACATATTCGCACTCGTCGAGCAAAATGAAAAATAAAAGTTCGTGCACGACGTTCGATACGACTACGCGACGTACAATAAAAAAATAAAAATTTTAAATCAGTACAAAAATTTAAATAAAAAAATATAGTAGAAATTTAGGGGTTTTACATCCTACCCAACGATATAGGGAATTAGCTACGAACGATATAGGGAAGTTCGAGATTTGTCATGGACTGGAAGTTAATCGAAGAAATTTGATTAAATAATACGAATTTAGAAAAAATTATTTATAACCTTGAAAACTATATTTTGTTACCAAAATATTTTGGATAATTATATACTTGAAATCAAAATAATTTTTAGGCTAAAACCCTAAATTTATAAAAATAATGTTTTAGTAGGAACTATATATTTAATCAAAATATTTTAGATGATTATTTTGGAAATCTAGAAAATTGTATTGGTCAAAAATATAACTTTTTATCAAAATAAAAATATTTGGGTAAAACCCCTTTTTATTTGGAAATAACTAGATACACTATAGATATATACATACTATATTTAAAATATGCAATAATATTAACAAAATTTATTACTGCTTTCTCAACACATATATTTAATAACACTAATAATATACATTATCAATAATACAAGGTTAATACTACTAATAAATCCTAATATGTAAAACACCTACAAGTGCTTTCACAGACTGAGAAATCCTAAGAGTAATAATAATAATAATTAATAATAATAATAATAATAATAATAATAGAAAGAAAAAAATATACTTACTACTACTGTAAAGGGAAAGAAAAATGATGATAATAATAATAATAATAATAATAATAATAATAATAATAATAATAAACCGAAGAAAGCAAACATATAACTCATAAAAATAAAAAATACCAATAAAACAACTAAGTTCTGCTCTCTACATTAGGAAAGGGGAAAAGAGGGAGGGGTCGTGAGCTCGTCGGCGGCCAAGGCCATCGGCGGCGCGCGGGAGGTCAGCGGCGGTAGGCGGAGGGTCGGCGGGAGAAGGGGAGTCCGGCTGAGAAGGATGGGGAAGGAGGAGTGCGACGCCGCACGGAGACTGAGCGGGGGCGGCGCTCGCTCGGCGGGCGCAGGAGGGTTTGACGAAGTCGGCGGACGGTTTGGCTTGCGGTGGACGAGAGAGGGGGACGGCGGAGGCGGTCGGGAGAGGGACGAAGGGGCGGACGCCGGCCAGTTCATCGGCACGGCTGGGGAGAGGCGCGGGGGTTCCGACCGGAGCTGCCGACCGAGAGGCGGAGAACGAGGAGCTCGCGGTGGGCGCGGGCGGTGGACTCGGCGATCTGGCGTTGCTCGACCGCGCCGCTCGGCGGTCGACGGAGGCGCGATCGGAGGGGAAAAAGGGGTAAGGTTTCCTTCTTCTTTTTTCGTTTCCTGCTATGGTGTTGATTTGGGTTGGCGATGGTGGTTTTGGGGCGACGTCGTTGGTGCCGGGTTCGGGGTTTAGTTGTGCGACGGGGGTGTCGAGGAGGAGTGGTGGATGATGGCATGGGTTCTGCCATGGTGATGGCGGCGTGCTGGTTTTCTGTTGGGGTTTGGTCAGGAAGTCGGGAGGAAAGCAGGGCAATAGGATCGGTCGGGAAGGGAGGAGGAGACGGTGGCGATGGTGGTTGTGGTGGTGTTGGGGTCGGGTGGTGGCTGTGGTTGGCGTGCGACTGGTGGTGTTGATGGCTGGAAGTGTCGGGATGGTCATGGTGTTGGCACTGTTGTTGGCGGTGGTAGAGTCCGGGAGGAGTCGGGTTGGCTGGTGGCTGGAGTAGGGGTGATGGTGACGAAGGGTGGTGGTCGTTGGCGAACGGAGGGGACGGAGCTGGGTTCGCAAGTGAGGGTCGAGGAAGCTATGTGGAGATGGCCGAGGATGGGCTGGGATTGGTGGTCGAGACGGCGCGACGGTGCTTAGGATTTGGATTAGGTTTAGGGTTTTGATGGTGTGTCGGGGGTGTCCGACACGGAGAAGATGGATAATGTAGTTGTAAAAAAATGGAATAAGAATTTGGATGGTGGAACACGGACACGGTGCACGCACGGAGAATTATTTGTAGATTTGTGGAATTTATGGAGGAGTACCTGCCTATTTATAGGATGTGGGAATTCCCATTCGGATAGGATTAGGAGTAGTTTAAAACCCAATTTAGATAATTCGTAATTTAAATTAAAATCAATCCAAATCAAAATACAAATCCAAATTTAAATCAAATTTAATCCTTGGTTTAAATCAATGGAATAAATCAAAATTTCAAATATTTTACTATTTAAATAAATCCATAAATTCGAATCAAGATTTGATTCGCCATAATAATTTTAAAATATATTTTCCAAAAATACAATAATAATTTCAAAAATAATAAATCTTTTTGAATAATAAAATATTAATATTAATAATTTCAAAAATTATACTAATAAAATATTTATGAAATATATGTACGTACTAAAAATATTATTTATTATTAATAACTGTATAAACGAAAGCTTTTGTGTAAATAAAATAATTAAAATAATGAACTTGAAATTTTTTTTTGTACGATAGCTAAATAATTATTATGTATAATATTTTGAAACCATAAAAATAGAAGAAAAGTATTTTCCAAAAATATGTACGCTTGCACATATTCGCACTCGTCGAGCAAAATGAAAAATAAAAGTTCGTGTACGACGTTCGATACGACTACGCGACGTACAATAAAAAAATAAAAATTTTAAATCAGTACCAAAATTTAAATAAAAAAATATAGTAGAAATTTAGGGGTTTTACATCGAGACTTTGTTTTTTGAAGCGTGCCCTCACCCATAATTGGGTCCTGGACTGCCGAGGACGCTGTCGCAGGAGGAGAGCCACTCGGCGCAGCCCCCTTGCCCTTTGCGGATCTCTTGGCGACCTTGGGGGACATGGTTCTTAGAGAAGAAGATGAAGAGTTTTTGAAAAGTTGTAAGAGAGGAGAATAATGAACTTCCTCTCTCCTTCAGAGCCTATTTATAGGCACATGCCACTTCTTATGCGCCCACTATCTTTATGCGCCAATTACGCAGTATGCGCCTACAAAGGCCTATGCGTCCATGTGAAGATCCAGCCTCTTGCACACTATGCGACTGCCACTTGCTGACGTAGACAACGTATGAAAGATGGACCTCTTCAAATTTTACCCCGATGAATCTGCCAGTTCAGATTTCGAGGAAGATCTCAACAGTTGTATCTCTCTAACAGGCTGGCCAAATACCATGTGCCCAAGGAGAGAGCCGTGCTATGCGCCCATAGCATCACAAGAAGACGATCCATGCTTCTTTCAAAGTATTTCGAACTCGTTCAAGTATCGAAAACTTTGAAGGGGGTCTTGTAGAAGCATAAAAATTTCAACAAATAAAGCCTTATGCGCCCAAGCCAAAAGAAGACATATGCGCCCAAGCCAAAAGAAGACATATGCGCCCAAGTGAAGCTCCTATGTGCCCAAGTCACCCTGTAAAGCTCCTATACGCCCATCATCCGGCGAAGCTCTATATGCCCAAGCCTGTGAAGCTCTATGCGCCCAATCAACCCTTTGTGAAAGAGGTCGCATAGCCTAAAACAGGGCTATGTGCCCAAGCCTGACTCGGTCAAAGCCATGATCAAAACGTGCACCGAAGCGCACGGCCACGTCAATCTCCACGAACAGTCGTGCTCCGAAGCATGCGGCCACGTCAACACCACGACCAACCCATGATCTCACAGCTTGCATGCGCCTACACCCTATGTGCCCAAGGCAGGACTATGTGCCCACATGAAAAGCAGTATGTTTTCTTCATGTGGGCACATAACATCACTCTCGCTCAAGAACGACTATAAAAAGGGGCCTTATCCCTCTTCAAAACACAGAACGGAGAGCATTTTCAAGAGCCAAATTGCTGCACTTCTTGCCAGTGAGCCGAGAGTTAGAAATTTTCTTAGGTTTTCTCCTACTTTTGTAATTGGAGTGTCAACGGAGTAAAGGAGCAACTGCCGCTCGATCTCCATCGTCCCATTCTCCAGAATTCATTTTTGTACTCGGGGATCCTCAGCGTAGGATCTCTCAGGCGTACTCGATTTGTGGTGCCTTGCGCCAATAAAAAAAGACAGTATTTTCTTTTTCTTTTTGTGTGTGTCTACAACCACCTCTACATTGAACCCAAGACATCCCTCTTCGACCCTACTAAGGTATTGAGTCACAAAAGACAGCCAATATGGACAGTAGAAAGCCAAATCCAAGCCCTATTCTAGGCGCACATAGCCAGGCCGACCAACAGGTTAGTCGACTTTAAACCCTTACTTTGGTACTTTCTAGTGAACAAACATCCACCATAGAAACTCTAAAATGTACCCCTATGTATCCTCTTGTAAAACCCTTAAATTTCTACTACGATTTTTTTTATAAATATGGTATTGATTTTTGTACTTCATATTTGTACGTCGCGTACGAGTTTGCGTTTCGTAAATTTTTCTCAAGTACGAATAAGTGCGAAGTGCATATTTTTATAAAATATTTTAATTATATAGATGTAGAAAATATATTAAAATAATAGACGATAAATATTTTATATTGCTTGAAGTTGTAAATGCGTCGTGCCGAGAATTGTCAAACTTTATTTTTATTTTTAAAAAAGGCCATTTTATTTTATGGTACAAGTATAACTAGTAATTTAGAAAAACTGTTTTTTATATAATTATTATTTTTGCATGCGATTGTATATATATATATATATTTGTATTTTTGAAATTAATTATTATCATTAATATATTATTTCGAAAAAGTATATTAAATATGGGTTGATTTAATATGTAATTAATTATGGTGATTTAAGTTGGAGAAAATATATTAAGTTATTTAAATATAGTTTAAATTAGAGGTAGAATCTATCTACATTGGATTATATTTGATTGGGTTACTTTTAAATCAATTTGAACTAAATAGTAGAAAATCTAAGGGAAATTAAAACTCTTCTTAGTCCTTATCTAGGTAAGACTTTTGTAAACCCCCTAATTTTTCAAAATAAATATTTGTAAAATTTTTGGATTTTTAAATAACTATTTATTGACTTATTATATAATTTGTATTATTTTACATATATTTAATATAGTGCTCATTACTAAATTTAGTATAAAAATATATAAAGCTATTTTTCTAGTACATTAAGGATCTAAACTATATTATACAATTTTTCTCAAAATTTTAGGATTTATTTCATAAATTTTATTACTTTTTATATGTTACTTATATTGTACACTATTTACATAATATAGAATAAATGTCAAATTAGTATTAAATATTTCAGCTTGTATAATAAGATTAGATGAAGGTTGTTCAAATAAATATTAACTCTATTTATTATCTATAGTAATTTTAAATAATGTTATAGATAATTTAGATAAATATAAATAATATTTTAAATAAATACTAATCCTACTTCTACTAGGAAAATATCTCTATCTATATCCTATCCTAATAAAGCAAACTCCAATTTATTTAAATCAAATCCTATCTAATTTAGGAGATAAATCTGAAATAAATACCTATATAAATCCAATACATCTCCCTTCTATTAGCCATAATTCGAAATTATTTTTAGTCCAATAGAAACTTTAAAATTCGTCATTAGAATTCAGCCCCGCTTTTTAGCAACAAGAGCAACTTGGAACGACGATATCTCCTAGCTCCGAACGCCGTTTCATCTTCAGTTTTTTTTAAAAGAAGTGTATCGAGGTAAGGTTTCCAAAAACATATTTTAATAGACAAAATTTATTCTGTAGATTTCTGTAAAACTGTTTGAGTATCTAGTGTCCCAAAAATAAACGTGTTTCAGTATTTTTGCGATTTCGGGAGATTCTGGAAACGAAAATGCGGCCCGTTTAGTTTTTCGAAAAGCTAATACGAAAACCTATGCCATATCCTAATTTCAAAATTTATTAAATAAATCTAGTAGGTACAATATTAATTATAATTAGATAATAGACTATTTTCAGCATTCGGAGATGTTTGTTTGGACCTTAGTTCCTCGGCAGCCGTTGTTCTACCTACTTTCCTGTCTGATCTTCGCCACCACAGTGCTGAGGACTCAGGCAAGTATACCTTGCTAATTAACTGTCATATTATTTATTTTTCATATTATTTACTTTGTTTCATATTTGTTATTTTAATTGTTATAAACTGTACGTCCAAGCCACACTTGGGTGCAAGCGACTCTATTAGTCATTTTACTTTACTATATGCATGTTAACTTAGTTTTAGCGGACTACCTTCTTGTTAGAGAATATCCTTATATCTCCTTGGGCCATGACACTCACACTACACGGTTTGAGATATTTTGCGAGGGGCACAACTTATGGATTGGCCATCTCTAAAGTCGTGTGATGGTAGTTGTTCGTAACTGCTATGACTAGGGTATAGAGACTCAAGCAGTTACAAAACTGAACAGGTTATGGACATGACTTGAACAGTATGGGAAATACTAGGGAGGACAGTCGCTAGTGCGTATGGAAATCTAAACAGGTAAACCACAGTCTACGGATGGAACTGTGGCGATTTATATTTGCAGATGCCCTCTGACGTTTTGGACGTTACAGACTGATACGGATGACTGGATGCCAGTTACGTACATGTAGCATAAATCCCACCCATGCGTATGAAAGTTGTCCTCTAAATTGCACAATAGATGGTTAGCCTTCCCTTTTGCATATTGGTGTCTAGGAGAGTCTTGCATATTATTATTATTTTGACAGTTCATATTTATTTATTCTTCCTGTATCTTGTTACGTCCCTCTGAGGACCTGGTTATTCCCTAGGTGTGTGTTCATGTCTTCCGCAGGTATCCTAGCCGGGATCGTGGTCTTCTCCATTTATTCGAAGATGACGTGACTTAGTTCCTCCTTTCTACTTCCACTTAGCCTTTTATATATCATGTACTTCTTCCTTTTTATTTTGGTTGGTAGTGGATGTGTCTCCACCCAACATATTGTATCAGAACAATTTATTATATGATATCTTTTATTTCCTTATTTTGTGGATGAGATTAGTTAGTTGTGGTTTACTGCATTTTACAGCTTATGTATACATACAAGGCCCCTGTACTTCGTATGTATATAGCTGGCATGTCTACGTACTTAGTCCTACGTATTTTAGGACTAGGGCGTTACATGTTTTTGTGGTGGCCCATGCAGGTCAAGTTTATCACTTCGGTTACTGTCACGACCCGCTCCCACCGTGAGGGTACGAGTACGTAACAGCGCCCAGCCTACGTCGCAGTGTCGGCGGTAGAATGCTGTTCTAGGTCATGAATTATAACTACATATAAGGTACATGTACAGTATATACACTCCGAATAGAGGTGACATAGCAGAATACAGTATCAATCACATCAAAAGGTAGAATATAGCACGATGGAAGAGATAGAGAAATTCTCAACTGAGGTACAGCAGAATGAAATAACATAAGTCTCAACAACTACCAGTCTCAACATCTCTAAAATATACAACTCTGAAATCAAGGACAACAACTAAACATAAAAAGGAAAAACAGTCTAAGCTATCTATACTAAGCAAGGTATCGTCCTCAGCAGCTGCCTGAACCTCCCCAGGGGTCCAGGTCACGAGTGTCATCTAGGCAAGCTCCATAGTAAGGGGTACAGGGTTCCTCATCATTCTCTGTAAAATTTTCAACAGGTCCAGTCAGGACGAGAGCGAGCACAATACATCTAACGCAGATCATAACAGGTTAGAGAATATAAACATGCAAGAGAGTACGATACATGAAACTGAAAGAAAGTACATGATGTAAACAGAGAGAGAACTATAATAGAAATATCTACTATAAGTAGAAAGCTACCAGTGACTAGTGATTTAGAGTACAAAGTCGACATGTGAACGGCTTGATTTGCACATGACTATACTAAAGAGGCGTACATGGCTATACTACTTTGGAATTGTTCACATGACTATTTATACTCCCCCATACCCCAATCAATACACAAGGATCCAGATAAGTTATGTTACGTACATAGTTTTCACATGAAGGCCCATAAATGGGTGTACGTGAAGTATACATGAGGGCTCATAAATGAGTGCACATGAAATTCACATGAAGGCCTATAAATGGGTGCACATGAAGTATAGGTTATACATGAAATACATGAGAAACATGACCGATCATGAGAGCACATGAGAGTACATGAGCATGTATGAATGAGCATGAAGCACATGAGAAACATAAATAACATGAGAGCGAGGAATATATGATGTACATGAAACACATGACATGATGTATCCGATGCTCCTGAGGGGGATAACATCGCATGAAAAGATCCATATAGTACCAATCCGTGATAATATCGTGACAGCATCAAATAAGGTAAACTAGAGCAGGAATATAATTCTAAGCAAGTTATGAAATGATCAGAGAATGTACTCGCCTGGTATCTGAATAGCTGTGAGAATATACTGTCCGAGATGAGGTATCTGACTCCTATTTAGAGCAACACAAGTCAAGACATATACGTGGGATGGTAAATAAAATGTACAATGCATCTGCATGCTGTCTAGGTCAAACTAGACTAAAGTCAACTCTTGGTCAACTCTAACCAACTGCACTAGTCAAACTAGGTCAACCTAACCCAGACAAGTCTTACTAGGCCTAACCAAGACTAGGCTAGCACTCACATACCATCACAAGGCAATGTGAACCACAACAATGCATAATATAAAATAGATACTATATATAAATACATATTTTCATACATACATACATATCCATATTAGGCATATGTTACATCATTCATATTTACATAGTTACATAGATATATACATTGATGCACATTTATATATATACTTTTATACATTATATATGTTAACATTCATTACAATGCATTATATTTTACTTATACCTTTGATTGATTCATTCATTCATATATGACATTCATTCATTCATATTACATACTTACATGCATCTATACATTATATACATTGTATACAACATGTAAAAATAGAAGAGGAAAAAAGGGAGAAAAACTGAAATGGAAAGGGAAGGAAAGGAAAATATAAGGAAAAGGGAAAACAGTGGACATATACATGCTTGCATCATATATTCTATATTACCATACATGCTATCATTATATATTGCATTATATTATTTATATATTATGCATTCATATCTATCATTACATGTATACCTTGCATTCATATCTAGCATTCATTATATACTTTCATGCATACATTGTATATCATTCTTTCATTCATGCATTTATGCATTGCTTACATACATTATATTAATTGCATTCCTACATGCTTGCATTCAACCATATATATACATTAATGTAAAGAGGATATATATCATATATATATATCATTTCATTCATCTAACATATCATGTATTACATACTCTATATTCATTTAATATCCATACTACATAGGCTCATAGGTTACATAAAATGCATATATCGTATAGTCACTCTTCTACTTAAAATCAATACTATACCAATTGGGCCTCTACTAAATTCTAGGATTAAAATATGTTGTAGTACTTCGTGTTAGCTTTCCGAAACTTCAAACGGATCGTATTTTCGTGTCCGGAAGCTCCCGAGATCACAAAAATACCGAAACGCGTTCGTCTTTCGTACAGCTGACACTCAAATAATTCTACAGAAAGTTATATAAAGAATTTGGCTTATTAAAATATATATTTGGAAAGCTAACTTCGATACGGTTCTTTTAAAAAAATAGAAGATAAATCGGAGTTCTAAGCTAAAAGTTATGATATTTCTAAGTTGCTTTGGTTAATAAAAACGTGGATGAATATTATGACGAATCTGAGTTGTTTTGGACAAAAGAAACTTATGTAGGCCAAGATACTTGGATACCAACATAGGTATCCAAATGAAACTCATTCTAACCATCCTAACTAAGATCAATCCACTCTCTAACCATTCTAAAATTGAATTTAAATATCTATTTAAACTATTATCATACATACATACACATGGGGTGTCCTAATTTGGGATCTATCAAGTAGGACACAAGACACATATCTAAAATCCTCAAAAGAGCTCCAAATGGTCTCAAATTTGAATCTAAATGGGACACATGCATGAGGATGGATCCTACGGATTCAAAACTAATTTATATGCAAAGAAAATCGATTTAGAGGATGGATTTTACCTATTGGGAGTAGAATTCCAATGAAATCCTTTAGGACACGGCTCCGATACGAAGATCCCTCAAAGTGGACACTCCTCCTTGCACTCCTCTTCCAATCCTTGGTAGCACCCTTCCCTTGGAGAATAGGAATGATTGAGGGAAGGTTTGGTGAAGGAATGATTTGATTTGGAGATCAAATCAAAGGGAAGGCTCTCTAAAATTAGGGAAGAATAAAAGGAAAATAAAAGAGGCAAGATTGAAATGAATGAAATGAATCATTCTCCCCTAAAGGTGGCTGCCATAAAGAGTCCATTAGGGCTAATAGAAAATGTCCTAATTGCCCATCTCTAGTCTCATATGGTTAAGTCTAGACTAGGTTCAAGTTTGGGGTCAAAAGGATCTAGTTTTGAGTGTCTAACTTAACCATTCTAACATGATAAAAATTAGTCTAACTAACTAACTTAAATGTTGAGTTTTGTGGGCCATGCTTAACTTAATATTGGGTACCATCTAGAGTTTAAGCTACCCGGGTCACAATACAAGTCGGAACGAGACGAAACTCAAACCCGACCAAACAAATCCGATAAAAACAATATTAAAAATATAAAATTTTCCTAAAATATTAAAATATAAAAAATAACCAAAATCATAATATATCAATTTAAATATTATTAAAATAATCTAAAATTCACCAATTAATCAAAATCCTAAATAATTCGAAAGTCACAAAATGACCAAAATACCCTTTGTAGAAGCACGGAATTTCACAACCAGAAAGCCCATGCGCCAGGCATTATATGCGCCAGAACTCAGACAGCTAATCGAATAAGCCATAGACATTCGAAGAAGGACTTTTTATTCATATATGTAAAAGTCTATTACATGTCTAGGAGAATTTCTACAAAGGAAGGATCCTAGATCTACAGCCAACAACCACCATGCGCCTTCCAGATAGGCGCAGCAACCACCATGCGCCTTCCGATAGGCGCAGCAGTCACCATGCGCTGTCAGCCAGGCACAGCAGATGTCATGCGCCTCCAGCCAGGCGCATCCTACCATCTCTTCAGCAGCTCAGTGATGTGCATCTCTCCAGCAGCTCAGTGATGTACATCTCTCCAGCAGCTCAGTTATGTGCATCCCTTCAGCAGCTTAGTGATGTGCAACTCTTCCAACCAGGCTCACCTGGCCGAGCAGAGCCCAGTTATGTGCCGCTCTTCCAGCCAGGCTCGCCTGATAAGTGCTTCGCCAAGCAAAGCATTTAACCCTCTGGCTGGAACCAAGGAAGAGAAGAGCACCGCAAATGCTGTGGCCGGGGGAGGCTTCGAAAGAGCCTCCAAAGACCAAGGAAGACCGTGATCGAAATCATGGCACAAGGAGCTTTCAACACAATCAAAATGGGCGGCACCCACTTTGAAGGAAGAGAGAGCCTAGCACCACCATTCCGATCTACGACTCTTCCAGAATAACGGAGACGAGGCCCGAACATCCTTATCTTTGGATGCAACAGGCACCTTCCGCCTGCCTCAGAAGCCCTCGACTCCGTCTTTTGGATGTAACAGTCACCTTCAAGTGCATCGAAGACAACACGACGTCTCATCTTCACCCTCAGGAGCACTTCGTCAACAGAATGCACCCGCATATCCAAGTTCATGTTGGAATTACGTGAAGGAATGAGGAGCAAACCTTCTCTCCATGCCACTATTTATAGGCCGAGCAAATCAAACCCACGTGCCAAGTGGATGACTCTCCGAATTCTGTGCAATAAATTTGCATTAAATGGATGAACCGGATGCCTCGAATTCAGCCAAACGGCTATTTATAGCACTCGAGGAGCGAGACAGCCGCGTCATTAAAAGACATGTCAGATGCGCCAGCTAAACAGCACATCACACGGATGCGCCCTCCAGCATCAGGCGCATCACACAGACGCGCCCTACAGTACCCGGCGCATCACAGAGGATGCGCCCTCCCTCACATCTCCATGCCGAGTGGGACACCAACCAATGTGCCCACTCAGCTGTCCATCGAACATCACAAACATTAAATGCTGAACTGACACCAGAGTTGGCAGCACGCTTCCCAAAGTCTGAACAGTAACAGCTTTTTCAGAGAACGAAGCGTCGACAACGTCAGCATCATCATGACTCTATTCCGACGGCTACTGCCACGTGGCCATCCGCATGCGCCTCTATGGCCATGCGTCCAAATTGCCATGCACCTCTACGGCCATGCGTCCAAACCAGCATGCGCCTCAGACTCTTCACTGATCCCGAAAGACAGAAGGAGAATCTCCAGTTGAAGCTTTGCATGCGCCTCAAAAGCCATGCGCCTCAGACTGATCTCTGATCCCGAAAGACAGAAGGAAGGTCACCTGCATGCGCCCCAAAAGCCATGCGCCCTAAATGGTTTGTAACTCCTAAAGGTTATGAACCGCAGCCTCCTCCTGCGCCCAGATCCAAGGTGCAGCTCACCAGATCACTGCCCCCCCAAATCCGAGATCTTCGAGCCATGGGTCGATGACACGTGTCCTTTGACTCAACTCGTCCTAGATTTCAGCAACAGAAAGATCTTCTCCTCTGCTACGTGCCGGCTCACAACAGCAGTATGAAGAGTTCTTCCCCTCAATCAGGGCGCATCATCTACGCGCCTCCATCAGCAACCTCCACGTGGCGTTCCCACACACCGGCGCATTCTACATGCGCGCATGAGCAGCCAGCCTGCAAAACTATAAATAGAGGGATCTTCTCCTTCACACACACACAGAGAATCTACAATGAACATACAAGGAATCATCAGAGAGGCAGATACAGACACTCAACGTCTTCCTCCTCTCAGCAAGCTCCAGTACCCAGAGCAATCCACGCCTTCAGAGAACCGATAACCGTCGTCAGCCGGTCAACGGAGTTAACGCATTACCACTCGCTCCATTGGCACTAAGGACCCAGCTTAAACAAAAGTGTACTCCTAGGACTACATCTAAGTCCTACATTGTAACACTGTTCTGTTTGTATTAAAGTTTTCAATCAAACAATTTTAATGGCAAACAAGCTGGCGACTCTGCTGGGGACCTCTTTCTCCTCTTCCGAGAAAGTCATGTCACAGGCCGACGACGTGAAGGTGGGCTCCTCCCACAAGACGCTGGTCGTGCGCCTCAACCAACAGGCGTACGAGGAGTTCATTTCTGAAGGAAGTACGAGTCCTTCGAAGCGGCTACCAAAGCCGAAGAAGATCCGCACGGCCTGGGTGCACAAGGTCGACGCCTCGGGCACCACCACTGAAGGGGATGCAGCAATCCAGCCTTCCCTTCCTGCTGACGTTCTCACAACCAAGGTGCGTCCGCCGATGCAGCGCATCTCTTGGGGAAGCGTGCGGCCGACCACGTTCCCCAGCCATCTCCCTCTCAGGCGAGGAAGATACGTCGACGGAGCAGGGGCGCAGCCAAAGCCCCGCGCATCACCTCTGATGCGCCATAAAAAGCCTCTGTCTTTGACAGACTCACTCGCTGTAATGGCGAGGAGAATTTGGATGCTGAGTACTATGCGCTCCAGCAGGCTGGTACGAAGAAATCTAAGGCGGCACGGGCCATGCGCCACAGACGTGCTATGCCAGCAGCCGGCCAGAGGCACGCGCTCGTCATCACGCGCGCTGCCGATGGCAAGCTGTACAGGGTTGACTTAAGTGCTTCTGCACCAACAACGAGTCGATCTTCGAAGCCCTCATCTCGCTTGGGCGCATCTACTGTGTGCACAACCAAGTCGAGAGAGACAAACTCAGTGGTTTTGAACTCCCACGCCTCCTCTGGTTGTGCGTTTGAGGTCCGTTCAAGTCACTTCAAATGTTGTGGTTCCCCCACTACTGATCGTGATGCCTGCTTGGTATTAGATCAGGGGGTACAGCACTCACCTGACCACCCCGGCATTGGCCTTGCCATACGTCTGAAGGGGGTGTGAAGGCACCACTCTCCTCCAACGACCTACGCAACGTGATCACTCACAAGCGTCGGTCAGGAGAGTCGACCAACAAGTACGATGTGCCTCTTACGGGGCATACTTGTGCGGTGGTCACCATCAACTGCTGTTGCGA
The DNA here is from genome assembly GCA_029216955.1 of Iris pallida. Classification (NCBI taxonomy): domain Eukaryota; kingdom Viridiplantae; phylum Streptophyta; class Magnoliopsida; order Asparagales; family Iridaceae; genus Iris; species Iris pallida. The sequence goes on along the minus strand of JANAVB010009198.1, from coordinate 6,668,771 downwards.
GGCGGCAGCTCCACCAAGACAGTCGGTCTTCCAACGACTGCAATCATCGACACCTCTCCGACGTCGCCTTCGGACGAAGGTGTCAGCTGAAGAGGAGCCAAAGGTTGCTTCATGCAACGTGGTCTCCAACTCCTCATCAATCCGGAAGACGACTGCCAATTCCTCGTCTTCATCCAAAAGCCAGCCGAGGAAAACCAAGGCAGTTGTCTCGACCTCTGGAGTGTTTGAAGGCACTCGGTTGAGGAAGAAGTCCTCGGAGGAAGCTGGGGGTAGCCAGACCCTTGTTGAGCCTCCTTCCGAAGAGGAAGATGTCCAAAGCACAGCTGCGGCGGATCTCCATCATCAAGGCGAGATTACTCTCCCTGAAGCCCCTCAAAATGAGGATGTCCTCCAGGACACTGTCGGGGGTAGTTCTGGAAACGAAGAGGTCCTTCAAGATGGAGCCGAGGGCAAGCAGACCCTTGCAGATGCGCCTGTTGAAGATGAACTCCAGAATGTGGCTGGGGGTGGCCCAACACTAGGAGAAGTGACTCCCCCGCATGAGAGTGAGGCCGAAAGCGAAGCCTCAACCAATCCATCCACTCCTGGCCGTGTCAGGATAGTATACATGGCTGGGGATGATGTCGAGTCTGATGCGCCGTCACAGGACATAGTCCAGCGCATAGACTCATTGGAGGGAGGACTCAAAACCCTCTCTGCCTCAATGTAAGCACTGACTCAAGCAGTGTTTGAGATGCGATCGGCCTTGATCAGGACACCTTCAACTGGTCCTGACCCAGGAGCTAATGGGGAGTCGAGTGTGCCCCTCCACCGGGCGCCCTCGGATACAGAAGCACCTCGGACCTCAGAGCCCTCAAACGCTCCAATCCAGATGGTACCTCCTTCCCCGACTCCTAGCTCTACGGAGGATGTGGTCGAAATGATCAAAGACCTGCAGGAGCGCTTCGAGTCCAAGAACAGGCAAGAGGAACGCCAGAAGATGGGCATTCCCCAGCCTTATCCCCTCGAGTGGAACAAGGTGGTTTATCCCCCAAAGTATAAGCCACAAACACTCACCCCATACGACGAAAAGGATTCTCCACGACGGTACCTGACATACTTCCAGTCACAGACGGGGCATCTTCCGAAGGAGGACGCGCTCCTCACCAGTATCTTTGTCGGGGCCCTGAAAGGAGTAGCATATGACTGGTACTGCAGCCTTCCCAACAATTCCATATCGTCCTTCCACGACCTGACGCACCTCTTCCTTGACCGCTTCTACGACGGCGGGAAGGACATGACGATGGCGTCTCTCATAGAGATACGTCAGAAGGAAAAGGAAACGGTTCGGGCGTTCATCGAACGCTTCCGACAGGCTTGCTTCAGGCTACCTCCAGGCATGCCAGAACATGCGCTCCTCTCCGTTTGCAGCATGAACATGCTGCCTGCAGTAAAGCTCTGGCTCAACTCTACTCCCCCTCCTGACTGGAGCTCCCTGATCATCGAAGCTGAAGCTGCAGAAAAGAAGGCGGCCAATGCATGTCTTCTGGGTGTCAGCTTCCCCGCCTTTGACGATAAGGGGAAAAAGTCCGCAGCTAACAGCTCCGGACGAGAAGCAAAGGGGAAACAGGCATTGACTGTTAATGCCTCAAAAGGCGCATCTGCGCCTACTTAGAAGCCTCCACTGGCACCAAGACCCAAGGAGGTTTATTCATTCAATGATGACGACACCCTGCAACTTTTTGAGATACTGAAGCAGGGTGACAAGATCAAGCTACCGGACCCAAAGCGGCCCGATGAAGTTGGAAAAGTGGACAACCCAAGATACTGTCACTACCATCGGTTTGTCGGGCACCCGACCAAGGACTGCTACGTCCTCAAGAATTACATCCAGCGCATGATCAATGCGGATGTAATCTCCGTCGACTATGAAGAGAAGACGGTGTCGGCCAATCTGGTTTCGCTTCAGTTCGACACCTTGCCGCCAACTACCACACAAGATGGCGTCGTCCCCATCCCTAAGGCGACAATGGAGGTGGTAAACTTACCACCTACTCGTGCCAATGTGAGTGGACTCACCCCGCTCACCACATCTCGAGGAGAGGTCCTCTGGGTTCACCCCGACCTCGTCTCCGAGGTGACTCAATCGGAGGTACGCCCTACCTCCAAATCAAAAGGCAGGAAGATCAAGTCTTGTCGCACAGTCTCTTCTTCAACAGAAGAGGCACTTCCAGTGCAAACACGTGCACAACAGAGCTCCCAATCCGGCGAAGCCGCCGTGGTGGTGGTGCCACCTAGCACCATCCCTGAAGAGGGTCCATCCAAGCCCTCAGCAGCCAATAAGCAGAAGCAGGTGGAGGCCCGTTTTGACAGACCTCTACAGAAGGAGAATGCTTCGGGGCTGTCCAAGCCTCACAACTTCGACATTCTGGCACAATTAGCCAGTACACCTGCGCGCCTGTCTTTGTTCAAGCTCCTGCGTCTTTCTAAAGATTCTCGAGAAGCTCTCTGCGAAGCTCTAAAGGATGCTGAATCCTTTCTCAGTCAGGTCAAGCAGCCTGAAGACTTCCCAACTACTTGTGTGCACTGTCATTGTGCGGATGAAGTTATCCCAAACATAACTTTCACCCAACAAGACATGCTGCTCAAGCATCACCGACATAACCGATCGCTGTATTATACATGGTACATTGGCTCGGTTAAGGTGAGCCGGATTCAGATCGATCCTGGGTCTTCCCTAAGCATCATTCCAAAGGCACTGCTATCAAAGCTGGGGATCCCGATGTACCGGCTGGCGCCCTCCAATACAACCATCAGTAGCTTCAATGCTAGTAAGAGCGAGCCATTGGGCAAGATCCGACTGAAGTGTCACATTGGCAGCCTCAAAACTGAGGTGACTTGTTATGTAGTAGATGCCGAGGTCAACTACAACATCCTGCTCGGTCGACCATGGCTGTATGAGTACATGGTGGTGCCCTCTACGCTCCACCAGTGCATGAAGTATGTATCCACCAATGGCATCATCCGGACAGAGTTTGCAGACATCGATCCTTTCAAAGGGATTGAAGCCTACTTCACCGATTCCGACTTGTACAAGCCCATTGACGAGGAGGAAGCCAACGACGCTGATGATAAGGCAGAGACGGCAACAGAGCCGGACATGGAGCCTGAGACGACTCCCGACGCCCCCTTGAAAATCCGACTGAAGGGGAAACCACCACAGAAGGCGCCTCCAATGAGCATCAAGCTATCAGGGAAGGCGCCGGCTCGCGAAGCACCCCTGAAGATACGCCTCAAGGGAAAGCCACCTCAAACATCGGCTCCCCTGGTGGCAAAATTACAAGGGAAGGTACCACTCACCGGAGGCGCAACCGAGGCGCCTCTCAAGGTGCGTCTCAAGGGCAAGCCGCCGCAGTCATCCAAGGTGTCAGAGAAGGCTCATATAACCCTCTCAGACCCCAAAGCTGTGTTCGACTCTCCTAGTCTGCCCCCAGTTCTTGCAGACGAGGAGCTTGGTGATTATATCTCGGCTGACGTAGAGGCACCCTCCTTTGACAATGTAATCCCACGGGATAAGATCTCGTACTTTATCAATAATAGAGTGTCTTTTAATTATTCTTGTCTTCCCCACTGGAATGCCATGTATACATTAGACAACGCTCTACGATCGTTGCAAACACAAATAACGACCGTCTACCATAATCAAATAGTACCGTCTCAAGGAGTCTTCATAGTCCCTCCACGGAGCCGAGACCAAGGCACCATCATCTCGGGCAAAGTCGAGCGTCGTCGGGACCTCCCGTCAATCGAGCCCGAACCTGATACCGGCAGAGTATAAGTCTATCGGTACACGGATGCGGCTAAGCACATCATCCAAAGATGGGCTACGACCTGAAAAGCAACAAAGGCTTAAACTACGGCAAGGGTCGACATCTTCCTGTCCGGCTTTCGATGCCCAATGGAAAGCCACAGGATTATTATAATCGGACTGGACGAGGGTTAGGCTATGTCACGCCGCCATCAACCCCAGAGAGTTCAGATGCAGAAGACATAGAACATTCCCATTCATCCGAAGCATCGACTTAGGATTCCGATACCAGTATCGGATCAGTCTTCAGGAAAGTGCTGTCAGCTAACATGACGTCAGCACAACCTCAAAAAGGTGAAGGCGAAGACCAAGCGCCAGAACCCTTCGAAGAAGAACCCTGGGCCCAACGCCTAGGGGAACAATGGGAATCTCGTTTTGAGCTTCGTGAACCTCCCACCGAAGACGAAGTCGAGCAGATCGACCTCGGGGAGGAGTCTTCTTCCAAACCCATCTTCATCAGTAAAAGCCTGGAAGGAGAAGATCGAGAATCTTTAATCCAACTGGCTAAAGAGTATATCGACGTCTTTGCCTGGAGCTATGAAGACATGCCGGGACTCGATCCACAGATCGCAATACATAGGTTGAACATCTTACCTGATGCCAAACCTATCAAACAACAGCAGCGACGCTTCCGTCCAGACATCATGAATGCCATCGATCAGGAGGTTGACAAACTCTTGACTAGCGGCTTCATCCGTGAAGAACAACACCCGGATTGGGTAGCCAACATCGTTCCTGTCACCAAGAAGAACGGGAAGATACGAGTTTGTATCGACTTCAGGGATCTCAACTCTGCTTGCCCGAAGGACGAATTCCCGCTTCCAATCACTGATGTGATGATCGACAACACATGTGGCTTTGAGCGCATGTCCTTCATGGACGGGTATTCAGGCTACAATCAAATCAAGATGTTCCCCGATGACGTAAAACACACGTCATTCAGGACTCCAAAGGGTATTTTCTGCTACACAGTAATGCCCTTCGGCTTGAAGAACGCCGGTGTGACATACCAGCGAGCTATGAGCACCATCTTTCGTCAACATCTTCGTAAGACAGTCGAATGCTATGTTGACGACATCGCAGTCAAGAGCCGCCTCAAAAGAGATCACCTACAGGACCTGAAGACGGTCTTCGATCTCATGCGGGCGCATCAACTCAAAATGAACCCCACTAAATCCTTTCTGGGAGTTTCTAGCGGCAAATTCTTGGGCTTCGTCATCACAGCGAAAGGCATTCATGTTGATCCTGAGAAGACCAAAGCCATCCTCAACATGGACCCTCCGAAGAACCTTCGAGAACTTCGAGTCCTACAGGGACGTCTAGCATATATCCGGAGGTTCATAGCAAACCTTTCCGGTAAATGTCAACCCTTCACTCAGCTCATGAAGAAGGGAGTCTCTTATGTCTGGACAGAGGAGTGCCAGAAGGCTTTCGACGACATCAAAGCCTACTTGACGAGCCCACCAGTCCTGGTAGCGCCGGTCACCGGCAAACCATTTCTCCTCTACGTCCGTGCCATGGATCATTCTCTTGGCGCTCTGCTCGCTCAAAACAACGATACAGGCTACGAGCAAGCAATCTACTACCTCAGTCGAACACTCATCGGGGCCGAACACCGGTACAACCCTGTCGAAAAGGAGTGCTTGGCTTTGGTGTTTGACATCCAGAAGACTCGTCATTATGTCTCGGGTCAGACAATTTATGTCATTTCCCGTGTCAATCCGCTCAGAGTCCTCATGATGAAGCCAGGATCATTGAACTCCCGGCTGGCTACATGGGCGATCTTGCTAACACCGTACAACATGGTGTTTGTGCCCCAAAAAGCTGTTAAGGGTCAAGCTCTGGCTGACTTTTTAGCTGCACACCCCATCCCAGAATCCTCAAAACTCTATGAAGATATCCCGAATGAGGTCCAAGAATCCAACGTCACCGAAGGAAGCCCCGTTTGGCGGATGTTCTTCGACGATGCTTCGAGAACAGGCCCCAAAGGCCAAATTATCGCAGGAGTGGGGGTAGTCTTAGTCTCCCCCGATCAGCTGGTCATCCAGCGTACGTACTCTCTTTCGAAGCCGTGCTCCAACAACGTTGCCGAGTACAACGCACTCGTCATGGGACTCCAGCTCGCACAACAGCTGGGGGTCAACTATCTGGAAGCTTACGACGACTCAAAACTCGTCGTAAACCAGGTTCGGAGACAATACGAAGTTCGCCATGAAGATTTAATCCCTTATCATGAAGTCGCGTTGAACATCATTTCAACCTTCACCGGGTTCTTCATTGAACATGTCCCCCATTTACAAAACTTGGAGGCCGATGCTCTGGCTGGCCTCGTAGCCTCATTAGCAGCGCCCTTTGGGACTCAACACTATATCACGGTAACAGGACGAGATCTGATTTGTCCCAGAAACAACCTATGCTTGCAGGTGGCTCATGCCATGCCGACAAACACTGGTGTTAATGTCCGAGACTGGAGGTTCCCGTTCATCGACTTCGCTGTCTACGGAATCCTTCCAGAGGACCCGAAGGAAGCCATCTCAGTCAGGAGACGCTCTCTTCGATTCTACTACGATACAGCTACCAAAATGCTGTACCGACGCTCCTTCGATGGGCTCCTCCTTCGATGCCTGTCCAACGAAGAAGCAGCCGAAGCTCTTCAAGAAGCTCATGACGGAACTTGTGGAGCTCATCAACCCGGTCCTAAGTTGCAAGATCGACTGCGACATATGGGCTACTACTGGCCAACCATGGTTGCCGATGCTGTCGAATATGCCAAGAAGTGCCACGCGTGCCAACTTTATGCAGACTTCATACATACACCATCGGAGCCGCTACATCCTACAGTCGCCTCCTGGCCCTTCGAAGCCTGGGGCATGGACATTGTAGGGCCAATCACCCCTCCTTCATCGAGAGGACACCGTTTCATCCTGGCCATCACCAATTACTTCTCCAAATGGGCGGAAGCAGTTCCACTAGCAGAAGTAAAAAGCTCCAGGGTGGTCAGCTTTATCAAACACCATGTCATTTACCATTTTGGAGTACCCCAGCGGATCATCCATGACAATGGTCCTCAGTTTATCAGCCATATTTTCAGCAGGTTCTATGACAAGAATCGCATTCAGAACGTGGCCTCAACCGCCTACAATCCGGCAGCAAACGGATTGGCTGAGGCATTCAACAAAACTATCGTTAGGCTGCTCAAAAAGGTCGTGTCATCCAACAAACGCGATTGGGACAAAAAGCTTGGCGAATGCCTTTGGGCCTACCGCACAACGGTACGGACCCCAACAGGCAACACTCCATTCTCCCTAGTCTACGGGAGCGAAGCAGTACTGCCTCTCGAGATACAGATACCTTCGCTCCGCGTAGCAATCACAAACGAACTCACAGAAGAGGACAATCAACGTCGTCGTCTGCGGGAACTGGAGGCACTTGACGAAAAGCGTCTCTTAGCTCAACAACGCATCGAGCTCTACCAAGCCCGTATATCACAGGCTTTCAACAAAAAGGTCAAAAAGAGGACTTTCCAAGTTGGCGACCTGGTTTTAGCAGTCAGAAGACCAATGGTGTTGACCCACAAGACACCAGGAAAGTTCGAGCCCAAGTGGGAAGGACCTTTCATCATAAAGACGGTATACTCAAACGGTGCTTACCGCCTCGCCAAACCCAATGGGGACTTGTTTATGATGCCCATCAACGGTAAGTTCCTAAAGAAGTACTATTCTTGACATCCTCCAGACATGTACTTCCTCAAACAACCTCTTTCCACAAACTCATACGCCTCCGGAACCCAGCTGTTCCGTGGCATCTTCCAGTAGAAAGATAACCACGTCCATATTACCTCTGAGTTGTCTCTCTACACCCTACAAAGCAGAATCTTACACTTCGTAAGCCTACGCTACCCTTCATGTTTACCACGTCCACATTACCTCTGAGTAAACATCTTGTACAAACAACCCCTGCGTTATTGTACATTTATCGCAGAACTTCCACGTCCATATAACCTCTGAGTTGTTCAGCGTATCCCCCAAGATCATTCCTACCACGTCTATAATACCTCTGAGTAGGGAGATTCTATCATTTCGAACCCAAATGATTGCCATGTCCACATTACCTCTGAGCAAACATAATGGTTCCTTCAAACTTATTATCTGTACCTGAAAACCAAGGTGCGCAAAAGATAATAGGTCCACACAAATCATCAAGTTCATGACAACAAAAGATGAACGCATCACAAAAAAAAGTTATAGACTTCTTTATTCTTCTGAAAAAGGAGTACAAGAAACTACATTATTCCCCCCAGTAAGGGTTGCAAAAAAAACATAAAAGAAAAAGGGAAAAGCTATTGTCCCTGAATCTCCCCAGGATGGGCTGAGAGCTCCCTGACTCGAAGCTTTAAGTCGACTGTACGGGCCTCCACCGTCGCCAGGACTCGTCGCTCTGCTTCCTGGCGCATCAATTCAACGGACCCAGCGAAAGTATCACTTGCATGCTTCTCATCAAGCTGTTGTCGTTGCTGCGCCAAGGCAAGAGTCCGCTGAGTGAAAGTCGCTTCATCCTTCTTGAATGTTGCATGTTCAGCCCGGACACGCTCGACCTCTAACTGGAGTCGGGCCCATTGGTCTTCAAGGCGGCGCATCTGGGTGTCGATATCCGCGATATTAGCCTCCAATGCAGCTCGAGTTTCCACCGTCGTCTTCATGGACTGAGACAACTGCTCTACCGCAGCCTCGGTCTCAGCCACCTCGCGCTCCCAAATGCCCACGGTGGCCTGGTATGAAGACTCGATCTCAGCAATTAGCTTCCCCTTCTCCGCATCTATCAGGACAGAGAGATCGTTTCGCTGGATGCATTGAAGTTTCGCGAGCCGCTCATCCAGCTCAATTACCGAAGCCTCCAGAATTTCGGCCATATGGTCGTGGCCTTGATGAATACAAATCAGCTCGATGCAGGGCATTGCCAGAGCTTTTGCCGTCGCAAAACTCCCATTGGCATCCATCACAGCAGATATACCCTTCTGCAACATTTTGTATACCCCCTCGACGAGGAATTTCACATACTCGTCTGCATCCGTCAGGACCTGCGGCGTCATCGCGGGAGTTGGAGGAGCTACTACAGTTTGTGGACCGGAAGAAGATCCGCCAACTTCAACCAGCGAGGCTTGAACCTTGGCATCAATGGGTTCTTCATCAACAGGGGCTGGACTTCCAGCCCGAGGAGCCAAAGCAACAAAAGGAGCCGGTACAGGCGTCGAGATGGTCCCCCAAGTAGAAGGAGCTACAGAGGGTTCTACACCCTTACCCTTCTCAAGCCCGGAAGAACCTCCGACGTCAACAGCCACCTCTTCTACCCCCAACGTCTTATCAACAGTTGGTACCTCCCTTGGCAGAATAGGAAGATTATCACTTGTCTCTTGACCCGTCGCAGCGGTCTTCACTGGCAGACGGGTCTCATCATCGAGTCCCTCAACAGGGACAGAATCTGTCGCTACCTCCTGAGTGGTAGCTGCCTCAACTTCCACGGTTGAAGCCGGGGTAGGACTCGGCAATAATGCAGTCGACCTCCCCTCATCATGATAAAGAGGGGATTCAACCCTCTCCTCTGTCTCAACTACTGCTGTTGCCTCTGCAACAGGCTCTTGCAGCTCTGGAGCAACGTCATCGGAAGACGACAAACTCTATTCTTCTTCACCACCAGGAAACGGCGTGCTTGGAAAACCTTCGGCACTTGAAGCTTCCGTTCTGGCCTTTGCCGTCTCGGAAGCTGTCACATCCTCAGTTTTCCTCCTGACGTAATCTGGGGATACCGGAATCTCCACGTCAACAGCATCCTCCGGATCTTCCTCCATGGGAGACATCATGGTCGGCGGGATACGCACTTCAGACGAGCCCGCCGTCCCTTCTCGCCTGCTCCCACCTGACTTTGGGGTGCGAGGTTTTCTTTTTAACGGTTCCTACAAGAGAAGATGAAGCCTCATAAATTGTGGAACCAAAATCAGAATTATGTGGGACGCCTTTACCTCTGCGGACGTTGAATCCGATGACGCCGTCGGCGACGGCGCCTTCTTCTGCTTCTTCGGTACAGGAGATTCAATCCCTTCGTCTGCACATCGCTTTGATCAATCGCCCGAAGGTTCTGCTTGAGAAACGGAAGGGGCACTCCGGTGACCTATCCCTGACGGACGATGCGATCGGGCCTTCACCGGCACGTTCCCGGTCGTCGCTAACTGGGTGCCTGCAATGAGACTGGTCTCCCTGTCATATCCGAAGGGCGCAGCAGCCATAGCACAGTAAAATTTGGCGGCTGAATAAAGAATGGGCGGCCGTGGATCTGGGATGGGCAACGTAAAATGAGCCCCGGTACATCCGGCATTATAATAATGCCAAGCTCGTGCACCATCCAACAAACTTCCAATATACCCCAGAGAAATACTGGGGTTATCCAACATCATCTGGGCATAACCAAATTGCCGCACAAAGCGGCTTGGCAAATATGGTTCCAGGTAGCACTGATTCCTGTTCCTGTATACCAGATGCGACGGCCGGATACTCTGCAACCAGCGGAATCCCCATTGAGGCAGAGTGGTGGTACCTTCGCCCAGATCCCTTAGATCTTCGTTGGCCTCAAAGCCCAAGTAGATTGGACCAACTTTGGTAATTTCCCAACCCTGAAGACGGGATAAAACCTTTCTACAAATAGGGACACCAGTATGTGACCAGCTCCTCCGATTGAAACGACGAAGGAGTGCATCTCCAGCCTTATAATCTTCTTTCGAGCCTGGACTCATCACACTGGGATGATGCAAAATCAGCCATCCCATCAAATAGTGAAACGGCAGTTCGGCACGCGAGAAGTTATTGTTTCGGCCTCTATCATGAATCACATTTCCAGCAAACTCTCTCAAACCTCGCTGCAGGTTACATACTATTGCGGGGAGAAGAGCCAAACGCCGACCGAAGACCAGCTTCACGGCTGGCAGGATTAAGTTTCGGGTTACCCTCTCTACGGCACCGGATCCGCCCGCGAACACGCAATCCCGGAGCCATATCATCAGGTAGGACGCCAACACTGCCTTGGGTGACATCCGACAAGCAAGATGCCAGAAGCAGCTGTAGGAGCGTGCATCTAACTGCTGGTCCTCATTTCCTCGAGGATTTTTCTCCCCTAACCTGCTCATTTCGGACAACACTTCGGTACGAGAGAGCGTCGGTGGAGTGGAAAATTGTGAGGGATCCTCCTTGTCTTGTCTAAAGACATAATCTCTCCAAGCGGTCACATGAGGCTGCGTCCCGTTCCTATCCCGTCTCTGCATATAGTAATGATGACTCGCCACTTCCTTAAAGACGGCCGTCATCTCCTCAGCCCTGTCCTCCAGGACTTGAAGTTCCTCGTTGGTGGGAAAGTACTCTTCATAGGGTTCCGACCCCCAAGGAAGTTTTGACACCTCGTACATCTCATGAAGTGCGAACCCTAATTCCTCCACCGGAGTAAAAAAGGTCCCGGTATGGACATCAAACATCTCCAGTAGTACGAGGAACATGTGCCTGTTGAGATCAACACCCGCCTGGGTAGCACGGATCGCGGCAGTCAACCCAATCTCTCGAAGCTCGGTCCGAAACCGTAACAAGATCCAGAGTGTCAGTTTATCCCACTTGGAAACGTAATGGCACCAACCCTCCACCCGAAAATCTTCTTTCGGGTATGAGCGTTCCATCAAAAACATACGATGTGTAAAGGTCGAAGCACTATAAGCAAACGTATCAATGGGTACGTCACTGTAGAGGCTCCCGGGGCGTAGAGTCTGCCAAGTGAAAGAAGACCCAGACCGTGTGGCGGTCAAAGTATCCCTTTGGACGAAGGTAGAATCAATTTGGATGACGCCAGTCACCGCTCCCCCCTGAGAAGGGGTAAGATCCCAAGACATCCTCCTCTGGAAAACAAGGCGACAGAAGGATGTCAAAGGCCATTGACGTTCAAGTTGCTTGACGGTCATATGCACCCCATTCGCTGTAAAGAACCAGTCCTTCTTGACCTTCAACACCGTCGCATCAGTAGAAGTAAGACGGTCTCCAAATAGGAACTCAGGCTTCAAGAAGGTCAATTCATCAGATGTGGAAGATTTTAAAACACCACGTTCTATCATCCGTTTGAGGAACCCGTACTGTTGCTCACGGATTTGGGTCATTCTCTCGGGAGGCTGATCCAGCATAAGAGCCTCTTGAGCGGGGTTTATCACTTCCTCATCATACTTTACTCCCATCTGGTTGAAGACAGCCTCCAAGAACACTTCATTTAAAGGCGGGATCGCTACTGACACTAGCAAAGATCAGAAAAATGTTAAAAACAACAAAAAGAAGAGCTTCGACGCATTCAGGGTTTAAGCCCATGCGCGTCAGCAGCCTCGGCGTATTCAGGGTTTAAGCCCATGCGCGTCAATAGCCTCGGCGCATCATCAGGGTCTAAACCCATGCGCGTCGGCGAACAAAGACCGCGGCACATCATTAAAGACCCAAGGCCTATGTGCGTTGGTGTAACTTACCAACCACCTCCGGCCGAACTTCGATAGGCCGTCGGGGAACGTCAGCCGTTACAACTTCCGCAGGCTCCTTCGCTTTCTCCTTCCCCTTGCCGGTACCACCGCGAGGGGTCTTGGGAGCCATTCTCTCAGAGAAGAAAAAGTTAGGGTTTTGAAGAAAAAACTCTAAAGAAAGCAAAGGCACAGAGCAGATGAATTCTCTCTCCAACCCTTACCTATTTATAGGGCTTGGTCGCACGCGTGAACCGATGACGTGTCTCAGCCATCGCTTCGGGTTCCGTGAGGAGATGACAACAAATACAACCAAAAGATCATCATCAATCTTTTGGGTTACCAAGGCGTCATCATCATCAACTGAAAGGAGCATGCGCCCGAACAAGCATGCGCCCAAAAATCATGCGTCCTGACCTCCATGCATCTTATTCAAAGTATTCCAAAACTTATTTAAAAGTTTTGAAAACTTTGAAGGGGGTCTTGTAGAAGCATGGAATTTCACAACCAGAAAGCCCATGCACCAGGCATTATATGCGCCAGAACTCAGACAGCTAATCGAATAAGCCATAGACATTCGAAGAAGGACTTTTTATTCATATATGTAAAAGTCTATTACATGTCTAGGAGAATTTCTACAAAGGAAGGATCCTAGATCTACAGCCAACAACCACCATGCGCCTTCCAGATAGGCGCAGCAACCACCATGCGCCTTCCGATAGGCGCAGCAGTCACCATGCACTGTCAGCCAGGCGCAGCAGATGTCATGCGCCTCCAGCCAGGCGCATCCTACCATCTCTTCAGCAGCTCAGTGATGTGCATCTCTCCAGCAGCTCAGTGATGTGCATCTCTCCAGCAGCTCAGTTATGTGCATCCCTTCAGCAGCTCAGTGATGTGCAACTCTTCCAACCAGGCTCACCTGGCCGAGCAGAGCCCAGTTATGTGCCGCTCTTCTAGCCAGGCTCGCCTGATAAGTGCTTCGCCAAGCAAAGCATTTAACCCTCTGGCTGGAACCAAGGAAGAGAAGAGCACCGCAAATGCTGTGGCCGGGGGAGGCTTCGAAAGAGCCTCCAAAGACCAAGGAAGACCGTGATCGAAATCATGGCACAAGGAGCTTTCAACACAATCAAAATGGGCGGCACCCACTTTGAAGGAAGAGAGAGCCTAGCACCACCATTTCGATCTACGGCTCTTCCGGAATAACGGAGACGAGGCCCGAACATCCTTATCTTTGGATGCAACATGCACCTTCCGCCTGCCTTTGAAGCCCTCGACTCCGTCTTTTGGATGTAACAGTCACCTTCAAGTGCATCGAAGACAACACGACGTCTCATCTTTACCCTCGGGAGCACTTCGTCAACAGAATGCACCCGCATATCCAAGTTCATGTTGGAATTACGTGAGGGAATGAGGAGCAAACCTTCTCCCCATGCCACTATTTATAGGCCAGGCAAATCAAACCCACACGCCAAGTGGATGACTCTTCGAATTTTGTGCAATGAATTTGTATTAAATGGATGAATCAGACGCCTCGAATTCAGCCAAACGGCTATTTATAGCACTCGAGGAGCGAGACAGCCGCATCATTAAAAGACATGTCGGATGCGCCAGCTAAACAGCGCATCACACGGATGCGCCCTCCAGCATCAAGCGCATCACACAGACGTGCCCTACAGTACCCGGCGCATCACAGAGGATGCGCCCTCCCTCACATCTCCATGCCGAGTGGGACACCAACCAATGTGCCCACTCAGCTGTCCATCGAACATCACAAACATTAAATGCTGAACTGACACCAGAGTTGGCAGCACGCTTTCCAAAGTCTGAACAGTGATAGCTTTTTCAGAGAACGAAGCGTCGGCAACGTCAGCATCATCATGACTCTATTCCGACGGCTACTGCCACGTGGCCATCCGCATGCGCCTCTATGGCCATGCGTCCAAATCGCCATGCGCCTCTACGGCCATGCGTCCAAACCAGCATGCGCCTCAGACTCTTCACTGATCCCGAAAGACAGAAGGAGAATCTCCAGTTGAAGCTTTGCATGCGCCTCAAAAGCCATGCGCCTCAGACTGATCTCTGATCCCGAAAGACAGAAGGAAGGTCACCTGCATGCGCCCCAAAAGTTATGCGCCCTAAATAGTTTATAACTCCTAAAGGTTATGAACCGCAGCCTCCTCCTGCGCCCAGATCCAAGGCGCAGCTCACCAGATCACTGCCCCCCCCAAATCCGAGATCTTCGAGCCATGGGTCGATGACACGTGTCCTTTGACTCAACTCGTCCAAGATTTCAGCAACAGAAAGATCTTCTCCTCTGCTACGTGCCGGCTCACAACAGCAGTATGAAGAGTTCTTCCCCTCAATCAGGATGCATCATCTACGCGCCTCCATCAGCAACCTCCACGTGGCGTCCCCACACACCGGCGCATCCTACATGCGCGCATGAGCAGCCAGCCTGTAAAACTATAAATAGAGGAATCTTCTCCTTCACACACACACAGAGAATCCACAACGAACATACAAGGAATCATCAGAGAGGCAGATACAGACACTCAACGTCTTCCTTCTCTCAGCAAGCTCCAGCACCCAGAGCAATCCACGCCTTCAGAGAACCGATAACCGTCGTCAGCCGGTCAACGGAGTTAACATATTACCACTCGCTCCATTGGCACTAAGGACCCAGCTTAAACAAAAGTGTACTCCTAGGACTACATCTAAGTCCTACATTGTAACATTGTTCTGTTTGTATTAAAGTTTTCAATCAAACAATTTTAATGGCAAACACCCTTAGCCTAAAAAGTTGTAAATAGTCATTCTAATCACATGGTTAGGTTCACATGGTCATGATTAGTCTCTAGGCTCAACAGTTCTAAGGTTCACTAGCTAACACATCAAAATTATAATTTACCAATTTTAAATAGTATTAAATTAATTAAAAATTCTCATAAATCATAAATCCTATTATTAAATAATAAAGTTTTACAAAAGTTTAAAATTACCCTCATTTTAGAAAAGTGGGTGTTATAGTTACGTTATTGTACCGATTTGAGCCTGCAGATAGGATTAGAGTCTAGGATCTCATCCATATACTTGACATTCTTTCTTGACTCCAAACTTCGAACTCTCGTTTGCCTCCCTTGATTGCATCTTGTTTGACCCCTTTCTAACGTGAACCTTACTTTCTCGTGCTTAATGTCGGTTAAGAGGATGACTACACTAGTATATGGTCATAGGTCAAACACGTGACTAGAAGGATTACATTCACAATTAGTATACATCGAGGTCTTATTTAAGATATAGAGGCATTTATTTTTCTAAAAGTATGATCTTAAAGATTAGTTAATTGTAAGTTGGGTAGTAGTAATATTACCAACTTTGAGGACAGAAAGAATTTTATCTTGAGACTACTAAGAGTATTCACCAAAGGATTGATAGAAGATTGAGTAAATTCTTTGATTTTGAAGATTTAGAAAATATTTATGATTTTCGGGTTATAGCTATTCGTATCTTTTGAGGATATAAATTGATTTGAGAAAAAATTTAAATTTTGAACTGTGTCATACGATCTATGATTGATAAATTTATTTAGATTTTGAGTTTAATATTTCAATTGTGGAAAAAAAATCTTTAAATTTTGTCGCATAATTCACGATTGATAAGATTATCTAAATCTTGAGTTTAAAGTTTGGATTTATAATATTACGATTTTGTAGAAAATTATTAAGAGATATGATAAAGCTTATTTTGAGATTGATTAGAGGAATCTAATTTTTTTAAGTTATGATGGATGACCTCAACCGACTAGAGAATAAAAAAAGTTTAGTTTGTGCATATTGGAGGAAAAATATATATATTTTGTCATACTAAGGGTTATCGTAGGGTTATTAAAGACTTGAATTATTTTTATGATTATGCTTGAATATCGTAGTTTATGTCAAGCTCGAAAATACATATTGGGAACTCAAATTTTGGGATTAAATTTTATCTTGATAGAGAACCAAGAAGCAGGCAAGGTCACCCTAATGAGATAGAGGTACTCTACATTCCATCCATGACCAAGATAGTTGTATATACACAAGTATAGTTAGTCTTCGACCAAACCATGTGACTATATCTCAATTTTGACTTACTTGACCTTTTTTCAAATCCAGATCTTTTATTGTGACCTTCCAACCGTTTGAAATTTGAGAAATGATTTAATCGTTTCTTGACTGTATCCACCTAGGAGACTATCTTCTCTCTGGAAACTGTGTCCTTAAATTATTTTACTAGATTCCTTAATTAATTTTATTTCATGCTTCAACTTGATCTTCTTTAATGTTTTTGCATTAATTGTCACTTCATGAACTTCCACTTTCTATTTTAGATCTTTTTGTGTCCTTTACCGTGACTTTGATATTTGGAGTGTAATACTAGCTGTTACCTTTCAACAAATTTTATATGTAAGACCTAGACGAGCTCACCTTCATGTAGGTATATCATGTCCCACTCAAACACGTCCCTTGGTACTCTATTTTTATGATATGACTTTCGGGTCATAAAGACTAGACTATATCCTTTACCATGATACATATATATTTTTTGACCAAGGATAGGGACTCAACCTCGACTCAATTCTTTCGATCTGATATGTGATTTTGTTCTACTTAATTCCTTAAATGCTTAACTTTGTGCTTTATCTTGATTGCTTGACCCATTGTCCCATCACACTACTAGTTTAACTCTTATAAGTTGGGTAGAATACCTCATGACCTAACAAATCTTTGTCCTTGTGACCTATATTGATAAGTTTACTTAGAGTATAGAATTCAGAGGACCCTAACTTATCTAGTCAACCAAGCCATAGATAAGAAAATACTAGGACAACTGCATAAGCACAAACTTCAGGCAAGACTTAGATTTTAATGGATCTTCGACTATTCCTTCATTAGTATTCCTTACTTATATTTTGACTATCTTATTATGCTAA
This sequence comes from Iris pallida, assembly GCA_029216955.1. Lineage (NCBI taxonomy): Eukaryota > Viridiplantae > Streptophyta > Magnoliopsida > Asparagales > Iridaceae > Iris > Iris pallida. The sequence continues at coordinate 6,651,431 of JANAVB010009198.1, read as the reverse complement.
TTTAGTCTTAGTTTTGCAAGCTTATTCTTTTATCGAGCTTGTCTATGACATACATGTTATTGGGGACGCCTACTAATTATTGTTTAATCAGAACCAGTGTATGATGGTCTGATCAACCTAGTGCACTTTGGTTCGCTTTCTATTTATTGTTCGACGGGGATGGAGACATAGTCAAACTTGGCCTCTAGAATTCCATCTGCGACTGCCTTGACATTCTTTTTGAAAATTTTCAATCGTCTTTAAACCACTTATTCGTATTCGATAATATCTTCTTCGAACTCTTTATTATTTTCGTCTATTCGCCTATATTAGAAAGACAAACACTCGTACTTGATATCCTCTTAGTTGCCCACCCTCTATTGCCAAGATAGTTAATCACTGACCAACCAATGTGACTATATCTCTGTCTTGAGTTACCTTTTTTCTCTACCCTAGATTTATTATCGCAACCTTCTAATCGTTCTTGAAACTTGAAAATTATTCAAATTATTTTTTTAACCATACCTTAAACCTAGACGACTATATTCGCTCAAGAAACCATCTCTGCTAAATATCTAAATTATTCTCTTTGACCTACTCAATTCCTTTCTATTCTCTAATTCGTGTTATCATAATTTTATTACCTTAACTAGCGACCCTTCTTTAATTCAATAACCATGATGTATATTCGCAGATATCAAAATCACGATCTTCCAATGCATGTTTGTGTCGAACGTTGTTTCTTCGCCTCATCCAAAAATTTAATCGTATTTCGGTATTCATGAACACTTTCTATCTCTCCTACCCTAGCTATTCCTAAATTTCGAGGACAAAATTCTTGTAAGTTGGGTAGGATTTAAACCCTTAAATTTCTACTATGATTTTTTTTATAAATATGGTATTGATTTTTGTACTTCGTATTTGTACGTCGCGTATGAGTTTGCGTTTCGTAAATTTCTCGTCAAGTGCGAATAAGTGCGAAGTACATATTTTATAAAAAAATTTAATTATATAGATGTAGAAAATATTTTAATTATATAGATGTAGAAAATATTTTAAAATAATAGACGATAAATATTTTATATTGCTTGAAGTTGTAAATGCGTCACGCCGAGAATTGCCAAACTTTATTTTTATTTAAAAAAAAGGCCATTTTATTTTATGGTATAAGTATAACTAGTAATTTAGAAAAACTGTGTTTTATATAAGTATTATTTTTGCATGCGATTGTATATATATTTGTATTTTTGAAATTAATTATTATCATTAATATATTATTTCGAAAAAGTATATTAAATATGGGTTGATTTAATATGTAATAAATTATGGTGATTTAAGTTGGAGAAAATATATTAAGTTATTTAAATACAGTTTAAATTAGAGGTAGAATATATCTACATTGTAATATATTTAATTGAGTTACTTTTAAATCAATTTGAATTAAATAGTGGAAAACCTAAGGGAAATTAAAACTCTTCTTAGTCCTTATCCAGATAAGACTTTTGTAAACCCCCTAATTTTTCAAAATAAATATTTGTGGAATTTCTAGATTTTTAAATAACTATTTATTGACTTATTATATAATTTGTATTATTTTACATATATTTAGTATAGTGCTCATTAGTGAATTTAGTACAAAAATATATAAAGCTATTTTTCTAGTACATTGAGGATCTAAACTATATTATACAATTTTTTTCAAAATTTTAGAATTTATTTCATAAATTTTATTACTTTTTACATGTTACTTATATTGTACACTATTTACATAATATAGAATAAATGTCAAATTAGTATTTAATATTTCAGCTTGTATAAATAAGATTAGATGAAGGTTGTTTAAATAAATATTAACTCTATTTATAATCTATAGTAATTTTAAATAATTTTATAGATAATTTAGATAAATATAAATAATATTTTAAATAAATACAAATCCTACTTCTACTAGGAAAATATCTCTATCTATATCCTATCCTAATAAAGTAAACTCCAATTTATTTAAATCAAATCCTATCTAATTTAGGAGATAAATCTGAAATAAATACCTATATAAATCCAATCCCTTCTATCAGCCATAATTCGAAATTATTTTTAGTCCAATAGAAACTCTAAAGTTCGTCACTAGAATTCAGCCCCGCTTTTTAGCAGCAAGAGCAACTTGGAACGACGATATCTCCTAACTCTGAACTCCGTTTCACCTCCAGTTTTTTTTTAAAGAAGCGTATCGAGGTAAGGTTTCCAAAAACATATTGTAATAGACAAAAAAAATTTTGTATATTTCTGTAAAACTATTTGAGTATCTAGTGTCCCAAAAATAAACGTGTTTCAGTATTTTTGCGATTTCGGGAGATTCCGGAAACGGAAATGCGGTCCGTTTAGTTTTTTGGAAAGCTAATACGAAATCCTATGCCATATCCTAATTTCAAAATTTATTAAATAAATCTAGTAGGTTCAGTATTAATTATAATTAGATAATAGACTATTTTCAGCATCCGGAGATGTTTGTTTGGACCTTAGTTTCTCGGCAGCCGTTGTTCCACCTACTTTCCTGTCTGATCTTCGCCACCATAGTGCTCAGGACTCAGGCAAGTATACCTTGCTAATTAACTTTCATATTATTTATTTTTTGTATTATTTACTTTGTTTCATATTTGTTTTTAATTGTTATAAATTGCGCGTCCAAGCCACACTTGGGTGCAAGCGACTCTATTAGTCGTTTTATTTTACTATGTGCATGTTAACTTAGTTTTAGCGGACTACCTTCTTGTTGGAGGATATCCTTATATCTCCTTGGGCCATGACACTCACACTACATGGTTTAAGACATTTTGCTAGGGGCACGACTTATGGATTGGCCATCTCTAAAGTTGTGTGACGGTAGTTGTTCGTAACTGCTATGACTAGGGTATAGAGACTCAAACAGTTACAAAACTAGATAGGTTATGCACATGACTTGAACAGTATAGGAAATACTGGCGGAGGACAGTCGCTAGTGCGTATGGGAATCCAAACAGGTAAACCACAGTCTCCGGATAAAACTGTGGCAATTTATATTTGCAGATACCCTCTGACGTTTTGGACATTACGGACGGATACGGATGACTGGATGCCAGTTACGTACATGTAGCCTAAATCTCACCAATGCGCATGAAAGTTGTCCTCTAAATTGCACTATAGATGGTTAGCCTTCCCTTTTGCATATTGGTGTCTAGGAGAGTCTTGCATATTATTATTATTTTGACAGTTCATATTAGCTTGTTCTCTCTGTATCTTGTTACGTCCCTCTGAGGACCTAGTTATTCCCTAGGTGTGTGTTCATGTCTTCCGTAGGTATCATAGCCAGGATCGTGGTCTTCTCCATTTATTCGAAGATGACGTGACTTGGTTCCTCCTTGCTACTTCCACTTAGCCTTTTATATATCATATACTTCTTTCTTTTTATTTTGGTTGGTAGTGGATGTGTCTCCACCCAACATATTCAGAACAATTTATTATATGATATCTTTTATTCTCTTATTTTGTGGATGAGATTAGTTAGTTGTGGTTTACTACATTTTACAGCTTATGTATACATACAAGGCACATGTACTTCGTATGTATACAGCTGGCATATCTTCATCTTAGTCCTACGTATTTTGGGACTGGGACGTTACACCTCTAACATCTCAAATTTCTACAGAACGTAGATCTCAACCGTTTGTCTATGGCAAGTACTTTAGGAAAGTTAGTCCAAACTGAACTAGTTTTTGTGGACCGATGTTCGCACCGCCTTAAAATGCATCACGATAACAAATAAATACTTGGTAACATTCCTAACACCTTCTATCACCCTATCATACTATATATTGATCTCGTTAAGTTTTATAAATATTTGTGCATCCATCTTCGTAGGACAACTCATTAAACATCGAAAAACTCATGAATCCGATTGTAACTTCAACTTGTGAGCCATCAACTTGTTATACTATTTTTCGATAATAAAAATCATGTGTCCCATGTTAGAGACCTCTAAATTATATCTTTTTCATATTTAATTCAGATTATAAAATTTTTAATTTCTTTGCATGTATCGATTTGTTCCGAACAACCAACTAATGGACATGTTGTGCAACTAGTTGACCCTAATGAGTAGACACCATAGTTGATACCTATAAAATAATTAAATCTTAATTATAAATATTTTAATTATTTATTCCATAATTATTAAATTATATTTTGTATATATTTATAGTAGTTTAATTGAGTAGCTTAGTACCAATATAGTATATACCAACTTGAACCTAAACTAGACTAGTTGCCATGTGACCTAGTTTTGACCATAGATAATTATAAAATAATTGACATGTAGCATACCTTAGGATGATAGCTGACCGGTAGTTATCATGTGTTTGTAGGAGTTCGTGAATGCTCGACCGTGGTTGCCGAAGCAGGACCCTTATTCACACATCTTGAAGATTAAGTCAAGTGTATCTTGCCTTAGTATCAATATTTGTCAAGTATCTTCTTTTACTTGTTCTTCATTGTTTGTCTATTTCTTAGTTCCTGGATATTATTGACATAGGACCTTAGTTGATACTGAGCGTCGGAACTGTATTCAGGAGCCGATGTCTATACGATGATATCGGGTATCGACACTAGGTATGACGTTGCATTTATATTCGAGTTTCATTTGACACGATAGACTGTAGGACACTGGCATGATCATGATACAGAGTCTTACATGATATATTCATGGTTATGGACTCTTTGATATGATTCAGGACTTGAGACTTGCTATTGAAATATTTACTTGACATGACATAACTGGCTAGATTTAGTACATGGGGAGGGGAGAACATTCACCGTATTATCGGACTACTTTATACACATTGACCTCCATCTCTATATACGGGACTTGGTTGTTACCCTACTCATATGTCGTTGTCTGCAGCAGAGCTTCGGGGTTATCTTGACACGTATGTCAAAGATCCTATGACACGATGCCTTGGTGTCATAACCCACACCCGCTTTTCGGGATACGAGTATGTGCAAAAGCCAGCTACGTATCAAGCGGACTCCAGCCCAACTCGAATACATATACGTTGTTCAGAATAGGGTATCAATTCTAATATGGTAAGTTAAACTATATCTCAATCCGCAAGAACAATATAAACAAGAAGGAATATTATGGTTCATGGTCTGCAGCCTACTAGTATATATGTTCGATTAGACTCTAAAGAAATAACTGAGTCTATAAAGCTAGGCTAACAAGCAGAGTGCAAATAACAGATGTGGATATGTAATCATGAAAGATACTCGAGTCTGAGTTAATCAACTACCATCATGATCAGCTAACTAACTCCGTGCAATCAACTACCTGGAAAGATCATCAGGTCCTCAGAGGACTAGCAAGATACATAAAACATGCCTATCTAATAGTTTACCATGCACAAAGAAAATCCATGATATAAGCAGGAAAGACTAAGCAATACCAATACACGAATATATGAACAACTACACATAAATGAACTGCTGGAAGAAAAACAGGTGAACACATGACAAAAGATCAATGGATAACCAAACCCTTGCCCCTAGTATGGACTCGCAGGTTTGAACAAATAACTAACCCTCTCCCATAGTGTGGACTCGCAGGTTAGCTTCAAAATCAATCAGATAATCAAACCCTCGCCTCTAGTGTGGACTCGTAGGTTTGAATAAATAACTAATCCTCCCATAGTGTGGACTCGCAGGTTAGTTCAAACAATCAACCCTGCCCTAGTGTGGACTCGCAGGTTGAAAATAAACGAACATGGAAATAGTAGTTCAGTTATGACGCACTCATCCTACGACACGATACGACTCAGTCAAGGTACATGTGAGAACAAATCCAGTATGAACTACAATATCAAAGCATGAACAATGATGATATGAACGAGACAACTAAACTAATATGCATAATATGAAGGAACACATATCACCAATCAACAAAAGAAACTAGTAATGACATGTAACAAAGAAGAAGAATATAAGCATGTAAATAAACTTTAAAGAAAGGCAAGGTATACTTGTCTGTGGTCCTGAGCTGCTGACACGGATCAAAATCCGTGTTGAGGTCGAAGTAACCTATTTATAAAATTACAATGTCAATGGGTGATTCAACAAGGAATTACTTATCTATTAGATCCTTAGTTTCCTAAGTTGGTGGGTTTGCTAACTTATACCCTTATGTTTCTAGCTTTTACTTTAAGGTCTGAGTTGTATGGCATCCTAATCTCCCCTAGAATTCTACCTCCTAGTCTCCTCTACTTATTACTCTACATCTTAATATAGTCTATATACTCTAGTATCCTTACCAGTACTACTGTTATTCCCTATAGGCAGGTATGGTCGACCTCTGTGATTTGCTTAATACATTGTTATACTAATGCTCAGGTTTTATTCACTACTATCTTGGTATTCCACTACTGATTTGTGCACTTGCCTATATTACTCTCTAATGCTCAACTTAATGTGTGTATATTCCTACTATGACCCTCAATTCTGATACCCAGGTAAAAGCCCTCTAATTTATATAGGCATGGTACTCACTAGCTGGTGGTATCTTAGGATTGATGGCCCAACTCTTTTTACTATTTTTTTTATTAACCCATAGTCATACACCTAATGCTTTCAATTTTATTCCTACCCTTACCTCTTGTAAGGCTTGTAGTTTAGAAATTCTACTAACTGAGGCAGTTCTACCTTTCTTAAATGTTACATACTCCTACTGTGTTATGGTTCAGACTCATACTCCTTAGTCTAAAACTGATACTCATCTATTCCTTAATGTTTTGCACTCTGAGCTTCCATGTGGCAGTTCTTAGTTATTGTATTTGTACCTCAATTGATTACTCATACTACGTCTATCATGTCTCATGGCACGTGGTTAACTATTGATACACCACTTCCTTCTATCCAATATACAACCCAACTAATACTATACCATCTGTCAGTGGCAAAGTATGGGCTGGGCCCTCTCTAGTATAGGTAAGGGTATGTTCAGGTATTGCCTACAACTTACAAAATGTGTTAGTAGACACACGTCATGTGTCTTGAGTATCCAGATACATGGGTTTACTTGACAGTCTAATGAACAGAGCTTGTATTTGCCTTGTTCTAATGGTCAAGGCCTAGGCTACCTGTCCTGGCATCTTTACTAAGGGTGGTACAACATTAATGGATACTCTAACTACACCCCCAATCTTCTACTCAATTTACCAAATTCCTATTCTTTCCCTGCTCGACACCTACCCTATTACCTATCCATGTTGTCCCAATGATAATTCTTTCTCCTGTGATGCACAAGCTCATATTGACTGATACTTATGTATATGTCGACTGATATATGGATGCATTTGTGTGTGACTGATACAAGTGAACCCTGACCCCCCTTTCAACTACCTGATATATCCTTGTTTTGTGTTTCTTGTGCTCGACTACTATCAGGTCCCACCTAAGTAGTATAACCATAGGCTCGATATTAAACATACATACACGCATAAAACCTTGAACTGCTTATCCTAATCTATACTATGTAGGACCGAGTGTAGGAACGAGTTGTAAAGTATAATACTCTAGAGGGGGTGAATAGAGTAGGCAGCAGAATTTAGCTAATTAAAAATATTAGCAGCAAGATCACATAATATATATATCATAGATATGTAAATAAAAGTAGAGAGTAGAGAGCAAACGCAAACACAAGGATGTATACTGGTTTTCTCTTGTGAGGACTAGTCCAGTTGGAAGAACTTTAGCTTCCAGTTGAATCCACTATGAAAAATCACCACAATTTTCATCCGAAGTTCTTGCAACTTCTACAACGAGATTTGATCCGAAGTACTCGACCAACTTCAATTGTGAAGGGTCTTTCTTCAATCAAGCCTCTGATTACAATCACTCTAAAACTTCTAGACTGTACTGCAATGGCAAATTGACTAGAGAATTGTAACTGAATTGGGATTTGAAAATGAATAGCTCAGAATACTTTGGAAAAAGTAGTAGGCTTATAGAGAAGAGATATGAAAGTGAATTAGTGTGTGAGTGAATTGAATGATCAAATCCTTCTCTATTTATAGTTTTTCCAAAGGCAAAATTCTAACATAATTCGGGCAGATTCGGGCAGAACTCTATGAGAAAATCTCGTTGGGATCCGTAACTGCAGGAAGACCAAGTTCAAAAAACAACGTTCACTAACCGAACTCTGGCCGAATTCGGGCCGAACTCGGGCCGAATTCAGTTGGAGTTCTGTCAGAGTTTTTTGCAAATTGGTTTTAGGCTTTTTGAAAAGATCAAGCAGTTAGAAGTAGTTTGGACTTTTGTAAGTGGGCTTGTTTTCAAAATGAAAGGGTATTTTGAAAACATTTCTTGGGTAGCCTATTTGCCAGTACGATGCAGTGCACATCGTATTCCTAGACTCAATAAATATAAAAAATTACATTGATAAAATAGGAAAACCAATAGCCCTTTGATGATGCCTTTCTTCTGATATTTGAGCAAACATGAAGACACTTTTTTTTACGGCAATCGTCCAAAGATAAACAGATCTGGAAATCTGAATACCTTTCGGAGGCTTCGCCTCCGAACCCCCACGGAGGGCGTTGCCCCCTCGACCCTGTCCGCTGGCCGGGCAGCGGAACCCCCGATACGAGCCTCCGGATAGGTCGTTAGGCGGTTCAGAGAAATCTTATTGTATAACGCCGTCTTTGGTCCATCAATAATTCTCCATTGCATATGTCTTGGTTTGACAAAGCTCGATCCTGCTTACTGCATGTCTACAAGTACATGTTAGACAAACAGAACAATATGATACAAGCATAGCAATATGATATAGAACATTTAGGACAATACTAAGTTTAAGTAGCAACATGATAGTGATTACATGAATATTAGTGATGTCATTATGGTAAACTTAATTGATTAGCCATATTCAAAAACATGATATAATCATTGGGCTAACAATCTCCCCCTTTTTGATTATGGCAAACTTTAAGTTTAATATATATACATATATGCATGTATCACTAATAAACACATAATACTAGAATATTGTGTGCTAACTTCAACTTATTTCTCCCCCTTTGATATGGTCAAAAATAAGCTCCCCCGTAATTAGAGCTAAAATAAACTCAAGCATAAGTAAAAGAGGAAAGCAAAAATAATCATGATCAAGGATTAGAGAACAGTGTAACGACAAGTTTTAGAAAATTGCATAACTAAAGTAGAAAAAATTTGTCAAAATAGTTGGTTGAACTTAAAATCTTTGAAATCAATCAATACATAGTTTACCAACTAGAAAGCCAAAAATGACATTCAAAACACATTTTGTTCATCATATTGTATTTTGAAATAGACCAAAAAATATATCAATATAGTAGGAATCAATCATTGGTCATTGTCACTCCCCGATCCTGGAATACGTATTTTAATACGTAAATCGATAATTTATTTACCTTGTATTTATACTATATTTATTATGAAGTATTTCTTCATGCAATTCCCAATATATTCGACAAAATATTATTTCGTAATTTATTTTCTGCATTTGGGCCTACAGTTTTGGCTCATTTGGGTAACCTATTTTTGGTTCACCAATGGTTCATCATGAACCTTATGGTTCATCATGAACCCTTGGGTTCAAGATCTTTATATATAACTCTCATTCTCTCCTCTCATTATTTCCTCTCATTTATTTCCTCCACCAACCAAGGCAAGCACCAACTTGCTCAAGAGATGGATCCATAAATTTTTGTCAATGTTTCTTACAAAATTACTTGTCAAAATATGTTCTTCTCTAACCTATACTAGTTTAGAACTTGAAAATTTTATTTTGAAGCTTTAATTTTTGTAGATCTAAGTTTTAATCATTTTCGTATTTCCTTGGTTTTGATCTATTTTCGTTGGGGTTTTGTGGGTTTTGATGCTTCCATGTGGAAGAGAATTCAATTTTACTCAAGTTAGAACTTTGAAAACCTAGATTTGGTTTTGATTTGGTCAAGTTATGAGAATTGGAAGTTTTTGGTTCTTGAGGATGTTCTCGGCCTGGAGGAGAAGACCCTTCAGCCTGCGCTCTTTAGCGCAAGGTTGAACCCTGCGCAACTCGTCTCTTGACGAATTGTGCAACCCCTCGGCCAGCGCATTGCGCTGAGCTGAACTGCGCTGGCGCTTCTTAGCTCCAGTGCCATCCGACCCAGCGCAAGTCAATCCGTGCGCGCTTGACTTCAGCGCAATCCATTTCCTGCGCAACCTGATCCATGCGCAACCCGCTGGCGTAATCCATCCCCTGCGCCATTTAACCGCTGCGCAGTCTGACCCTGCGTAGCCTGACCCTGCGCAGTCTGACCCTGCGCAACCTGACCCTGCGCGATCTGATCCTGCACAGTCTGACCGTGCGCATTCTGACCTGGGCTCCTTTATATTTATATTTTTCTTATTATATTGCTTATATATATATAGGTGAATGTTTGTGTATGCTATATATCCTTACGCCTTTTGTCCTGAGCATGATATGAGCACTAATGTGATCTCGGTGAACAAGTGTTCCCACCTGATACATGTACCTGAATGTCCCAGTTCTTGTTCATGCTCGACAAATGACTCGTAACTCCACGTGGCATATTTGCAATGATGCATTACACTAAGGAGGGTAGAACATGTTGACATAATTGACATGGATCCTCTTTGGGGTACTCGTACTTGAGTACGACTTTTAGGAGGATAATCATGCAGGCCACAGCATGAGTCCAAGATTTCACCTAGGATTAAATTAGGCAACTAAATATACTAGATGCATGGGGAGGGCAAATCCCGAGATCGTGTTACACCAGCCGCCTTGAGATATTATCTCGACGCGCCGGCTGGTCTCCACGGATACTGTGTCATCTGCAACGAGTGGATGACTGTATCCGATTAATTCCTGCTATATATTATATGTTTTGGCAAGGCGGCCTTACGAGGGACCTGTGCTCAATCATACCTGTCTACGCGAACCCCTGGGTTGGCTAGCCTTGCTGGAAAGATACGATCTGAGGATTTCTAAATAACATGATGCGAGGATAACCTCGTCCCACTAGAAACTCGTAGACTTGGTTGGCCGTGAAAACGACTTGCTTGTATCTTATTACCTCCCGTGAATAACTGAGGAAAGCGGACTGTCATGGTACGTAATCCAACCCATGTTCTTGTTTGATTGTTGGATTGGTTATCGTACTATGACAGGCTGTGGACCGAAGTTATGAACGGAAGACTTATTCTGGTTGTGAAGTGCTACTTCTGTGAATGACTGAGGAACATGGTCTATCATGGTACATGATCCAACCCATGTTCTTGTTTGATTGTTGGGTTGGTTATTGTGCTGCGATAGGCTATCGACCGAAGTCACGATCAGGAGATTTTATTGTTTATACCTTTTTCTTATGTAAAAGTTATAGAGTACGATGTCCCGACTCCATGCGGCACTTTTGTCCTTTGGTTGTAAGGGTGCCATATGGGTTCGAGGAGGTTGCGCTACCCTATAATAGTAGCATAAGTATTACTATTAGCAATTATTCTATTAACTGGGTTTTAATCTTAACTCTTGTGCCCCTTTGGGCGGTACTTGCTATTCGGGGCTGACCCCGCTGGTTTGTTTGGCCAGATCTAGTAGAGGAGGACACGATCTTCCTTCCTGACATCCATGGTGCATACTAGGAGCATAGCGGTTCGGAGACTCAAGTGGGTTTCTTCTCCACCACTCCTGCCTTTACTTTGTGCGGCGTTTAGCCACCGGCACATGTTAGCCAGATTGATATTTTGTGTCAGTACAGAATTGTAAATAAACAGACTACAGCTGTGTATAATTTTGTACTCCTGACTCTCTGAGATAGCTAAATTATAAAGCTAGTCTCTCATGATCATTTTGATGAAGCGTCGGGGCGCTTACTGCTTTATCTTTAATGTTCATTTAATTGCTGATGTGATTTGATTGATTGAGACATAGAACTCTGTGGGACCATAGAAGACTTGATTGTAGCATGTACCCCCTAGTCTCTCGACAGCACGATCGACGTATGACGTTACGTACCTCATGGAGTAGCTGGCCTAGTCCGTCCCCGTATTTTGGTACTGGAGCGTGACAAGGTTTTAGTGGTGGCCCATGCAGGTCTGTTTTTTAGACTTGTGGGGTATTGCGAATTATTAGGAGTCTCAATCAAAACTTGTTCCCCTTAAAATTTGTTTCGAATTCTGTCCTTGTCTTGATCTCTAACCTGACTTGCATCCTCGAAATCTTCCTCGTTCGGACTTGATAATCTTATATCTTTTCTATAGGGGTGCTTCATTCTCAGTAGCGGGTGAGGCCATGAGGAAGAGCAGCGAGAGCATGCTCGACTGGGCACCAGCAGGGGAGAGAACCTTCCCCAGGGCAGACACGAACAGAAATGGAACCAGAGGCAGTGCAGCCGCAGGTTATCGAAACTCCTGCAGCAGCAGAGAGAGGCAGTACCAGATGCCATAGCACTCCTGGAGATCATCCGGGGGATTTTTGTCACTCACCAATAGTAACAGACTCAGCAGCAAGAGCAGAACGTGTTGCTGAACCAAGGGATTCAGTTAGCTCTTGAGAGAGTGCCGGGGTTGACTCGGGAGCATCAGGAAGGTTCCGTCGCTTGAACTCGAGGTATTTTGATGGCACGGAGGATGCCATCACTGCGGATGCATGGATTCAAGACATCGAAGCCATTCTTGTGGCAGCCAAGGTTCCAGATGATGAGAAAGTTGATCAGGTCAAATTAGTACTTCAGGATCTTGCCTGCGACTGGTGGGCATCAGAAGAAGTGGTATAAGACGCCCTGTTCGTTGGACCACCTTCAGTGAAAGATTCAAGGCCAAGTATTTTGGCGTAGTAGCTAGATATGAGCTCCAGCAGAAGTTTATTAGTCTTAAGCAAGCAGGCAAGACCGTAAATGGGTATGCAGCAGAGTTCTGCAGATTGTGACGTTTCGTACCAGCAATGGTGGCAACGGAGCTAGAAAAGCTATGATTCCAGCAAGGACTTCATTGGAACTACTGCAGCTTGTGGAGGGACACGACTACCAGACGTTTGACGCTATTTTGACGGCCGTTCGGAGGCACGAGCTTACCCAGCAGAGGTTGGCATCGAGGACAGGAGGTCAGAAGAGATCTCATTCCTAGGTTGGAGGAGGAGGAATGCAGCGAACATCGGCACCAGCACCTGGTGTACGTATTCATGATACAGGAGCGCCGCGAAGGACTGCCGTGTCAACTAATACAGCACTAGTTCGGTATCAGCAGCCGAGGAACCAACAGCAGCGTCAGGGAACACCCTAGGGCTGTACATTCTGTGGGAAGACAGGGCACACGAGGGAGGTGTGCCGGTCAGCGAATGGCTTATGCTTGAGGTGTGGTAGTTCAGACCACCGTATTTCACTGTCCTGTGATGTAGAGGCCAGGAGGGCCAGCTCAGCAGTTTCCAGCATTGCCAGCTCCGGTGGCAACCCCGAGTGGAGGGCCAGTATTAGCAGTAGGCCCCTAGCCAGTGTCTACCAGCGCAGGCTCAAATGTTTCGCCAAGCACAGAAGCAGAAGGCCTCAGAGGCAGCAACAGCATGGTCAGGAAGGCCGCAACAAGGGGCTCCGCGGGGCCAGGCTTTCACATTATCCTTGGGAGAGGCTCTAGCGTCTAGTGACACGGTGGCAGGTAAAATTCTCGTCACTTCTTTCTCGCTGTAGCATTATTTGATTCAGGCGCTACCCATTATTCATCTCTGCACAATATGCTACACGGATTGGATTAGAGTTTGAGGCATTGCCGGAGGATGGATATACTCACCGGCAATAGGCTCGTAGAAGTTAGCAGAGTGCGCTTTTCATGTCCGGTAGAGTGTGGGTTTATTGCCCGCATCATTGATTGAATTCCCTATGGGAAATTTTGATGTTTCTTGGCATGGACTGGTTGAGAGACAGTCATGCGACAATTGATTGTAGAGGAGGTAGAGTCATATTCAGCGTTCCTGGGATGGAACAGTTCATCTTTACTCGAACCTTGAAGAATCAGACCGGAGACGTTATCTCAGCAGCAGTGTCAGAGCCAGGACAGATTTCGAGAGTGGTCGAAGATTTTCTCGACGTCTTCCCTGATGAGCTCCCAGGGATACCCCCAGTCAGAGAGGTAGAATTTAGCATTGAGTTGAACCCTGGAACGAGGCCTATTACAGACAGAGTTTACAGAATGTCGCCGTCAGAACAGGATAAGTTGTATCAGCATGAAGAAGAGTTAAAGTCTAAGGGATTCATCCGAGACAGTAAATCGCTCTGGGCTGTGCCAGTGATTCTAGTTCCCAAGAAGGATGGGTCGACGAGGATGTGCATCGACTACCGCAAGCTGAATGCAGTAACAGTGAAGAATAAGTACCCGCTACCAAGGATTGATGACCTGTTTGACCAGTTGAGCAAGGCCAGCGTCTTTTCCAAGATCGATCTTCGGTCGGGATACTATCAGGTAAGAGTCCGGGAGCAAGACATACCGAAGACAGCATTCAGATCTAGATATGGGCATTATGAGTTTTTAGTAACGCCCTTTGGACTAACCAATGCCCCCGCAGTATTTATAGACTTAATGAACCGCATCTTTCTGCCGTATTTGGATAAATTTGTGGTGGTGTTCATAGATGACATTTTGTCTATTCCAGCAGTGAAGAGGAGCATGAGAAACATCTTAGGACTGTCTTGCAGACATTGAGGGAGCATCAACTTTATACGAAGCTTGACAAGTATGAATTCTGGTTAGAACACATTTCGTTCCTGGGACATGTAATTTCTGGGGCAAAAGTGTCAGTGGATCCGAAGAAGATTGAGGCCGTGGAGCATTGGCCGGTCCCGAGAACGGTTGCAGAAGTGCAAAGTTTCTTAGGCTTAGCTGGTTACTACAGAAGGTTCGTGGCAGACTTTGCCAGGATCTCTGCGCCCTTAACGCGTTTGACGCACAAGGACGTAGAGTTTGTTTGGTCAGCTAGCTGTCAGGCATCATTTGAAGAATTGAAGAAGAGATTGAGCTCAGCCCCGATCTTGACGCTTCCAGTAGGAGCGGGAGGCTTTATAGTATATTGTGACGCATCAGGGAAGGGTCTTGGATGTGTATTAATGCAACACGGAAAGGTGATAGCATATGCATCTCGGCAGCTTCGAGACCATGAGAAGAATTACCCGACTCACGATTTGGAGTTAGCAGCTGTGGTATTTTCACTCAAGTTGTGGAGGCATTATTTATACGGGGATCGGGTAGAGATCTATACTGATCATAAGAGTTTGAAATACGTGTTCACGCAGCGAGATTTGAACATGAGGCAAAGAAGATGGTTAGAACTGCTGAAGGATTTTAATTTAGATCTTCAGTATCATCCAGGCAAGGCAAAATAGTTGCAGATGCACTGAGTAGGAGAGACAGTACCTTTATCTTGACCTCACAGAAGCATATTTTAGAAGACCTTCAGAGTATGGGAATCGAAGTAGTTTTGCCAAGGGATATAGGAAGAATGACCAGTATGCAGATTCAGTCAACCTTAGTATCGAGGATAAGGGCAGCACAAGCAGGAGATCCACAGATCAGAAATTGCGGTCGGAGTGTGAATCAGGCCGTAGGAAGGAGTTAGTGATTCATGAAGATGGTACGCTCAGGTTTGGAAACAGACTCTGTGTACCGAGTGGAGACCTTCGACAAGAAGTTATGTCCGAAGCTCATAGTTCTATTTACTCCATTCATCCAGGAGGAACGAAGATATATCGAGATATCAGGCAGTTCTTTTGGTGGAATGGCATGAAAAGAGAGATAGCGAGGTTTGTATCCAAGTGTCTGGTATGTCAGCAGGTGAAGGCCGAGCAGCAGAGACCAGCAGGGTTGCTACAGCCGCTTCCTATCCCAGAATGGAAATGGGAGCACGTCACGATGGATTTTGTGACCGGTTTACCTAGATCCCCGACTGGTAAGAATGCAGTCTGGGTAATAGTAGATCGACTCACGAAGGTCGCTCATTTCCTTTCCTTCCGAGTTGGACAGACCACTGAGCAGTTAGCAGAAATGTACATGAAGCAGATAGTAAGGCAGCACGGTATTCTAGTTAGTAAGTATCAGATCGGGATACGCAGTTTACTTCCCATTTTTGGCGGAGCTTACACCAAAGTTTGGGAACCAAGTTAAGATTCAGTACTGCTTATCATCCACAAACCGACGGGCAATCAGAAAGAACCATTCAGACGTTAGAAGATATGCTACGGGCGTGTACCTTGGATTTTGGCAGATCTTGGGAGGATCACCTTCATCTAGTGGAGTTCTCCTATAACAACAGCTATCAGGCTAGCATTCAGATGGCCCCGTACGAAGCATTGTATGGAAGGAAGTGCAGGTCCCCTTTGGCATGGGACGATGTCGGAGAACGAAAGTTGTTGGGGCCAGAGATGATCATGCAGACTATGGAGATAGTTAAGTTGGTCAGAGAGCGCCTTCGAGTTACACAGGACCGACATCGTCATTGGGCAGATCAGCATTGTAGGCCTCTAGAGTTTAGAGTTGGCGACCAAGTGTTTCTACGGATCTCGCCAACTCGGGGTATCATCAGATTTGGAACCCGAGGAAAGCTTAGTCCAAGATACGTTGGTCCTTTTAAGATTCTCGTTCGGGTAGGAGATGTGGCTTATCGACTTGCCCTTCCGCCTTCGTTAACTGGCATACATGATGTGTTTCATGTGTCCCAATTACGTGGGTATGTCCCGGATCCGAGTCATGTTCTCGATCATTCTGAGTTAGTCGTTGGTACCGACCTAACTTACGAGGAACAACCAGTATCTATTTTGGACCGGCGAGAGAAGGAACTCAAGAATCGGACGATAAGCCTTGTCCGTGTTTCTTGGAACCATCACTCTTCGGGAGAGTCAACTTGGGAGCGCGAGGACGAGAGATCAGATCTCGGTATCCGTATTTGTTTGACTAATGAGGTATATTTTTACGCCTTACTGACACGATTCCATGCTTATCTACACCTACTTGTTTTGCACTTTGTGATGTATGATAATAACTGCTATGATAGTTAACCTGTATATGATTGTGCCTTGCTTGTCCTGATTTCACTATCCTGTCTTGGCTGGAATTCCGAGGACGAAATTTTCTAAGAAGGGTAGAGATGTCACTCCCCGATCCTGGAATACGTATTTTAATACGTAAACCAATAATTTGTATTTACCTTGTATTTATACTATATTTATTATGCAGTATTTCTTCATGCAATTCCTAATATATTCGACAAAATATTATTTCGCAATTTATTTTCTGCATTTGGGCCTACAGTTTTGGCTCATTTGGGTAACCTATTTTGGTTCACCAATGGTTCATCATGAACCCTTTGGTTCATCATGAACCCTTGGGTTCAAGATCTTTATATATAACTCATCTCATTCTCTCTCCTCTCATTATTTCTCTCATTTATTTCCTCCACCAACCAAGGCAAGTACCAACTTGCTCAAGAGATGGATCCATAAATTTTTGTCAATGTTTCTTACAAAATTACTTGTCAAAATATGTTCTTCTCCTCAACCTATACTAGTTTAAACTTAGAAATTTTCATTTGAAGCTTTGATTTTTGTAGATCTAAGTTTTAATCATTTTGGATTTTTTGGCTTTGATCTATTTTCGTTGGGGTTTTGTGGGTTTTGATGCTTCCATGTGGAAGAGAATTCAATTTTACTCAAGTTAGAACTTTAAAACCTAGATTTGGTTTTGATTTGGTCAAGTTATGAGAATTGGAAGTTTTTGGTGTTCTTGAGGATGTTCTCGGCCTGGAGGAGAAGACCCTTCAGCCTGCGCTCTTTAGCGCAAGGTTGAACCCTGCACAGCTCGTCTCTTGACGAATTATGCAACCCCTCGGCTAGCGCATTGCGCTGAGCTGAACTACGCTGGCGCTCCTTAGCTCCAGCGCCATCCGACCCAGCGCAAGTCAATCCGTGCGCGCTTGACTTCAGCGCAATCCATTCCCTGCGCAACCTGATCCATGCGCAAACCCGACTCTGGTGCAATCCATCCCTGCGCCATTTAACCGCTGCGCAGTCTGACCCTGCACAGCCTGACCCTGCGCAGTCTGACCCTGCGCAACCTGACCCTACGCGATCTGATCCTGCGTAGTCTGACCCTGCGCATTCTGACCTGGGCTTTATATTTTATATTTTTCTTATATTATATTGCTTATATATATAGGTGAATGTTTATGTATGCTATATATCCTTACGCCTTTTGTCCTGAGCATGATATAAGCACTAATGTGATCTCGGTGAACAAGTGTTCCCACCTGATACATGTACCTGAATGTCCCAGTTCTTGTTCATGTTCGACAAATGACTCGTAACTCCACGTGGCGTATTTGCAATGATACATTACACTAAGGAGGGTAGAACATGTTGACATACTGATTGACATGGATCCTCTTTGGGGTACTCGTACTTGAGTACGACTTTTAGGAGGATAATCATGCAGGCCACAGCATGTGAGTCTAAGATTTCACCTAGGGTTAAATTAGGCAACTAAATATACTAGATGCATGGGGAGGGCGAAATCCCGAGATCGTGTTACACCAGCTGCCTTGAGATATTGTCTCGACGCGCCGGCTGGTCTCCACGGATACTGTGTCATCTGCAACGAGTGGATGACTGTATCCGATTAATTCCTGCTATATATTATATGTTTTGGCAAGGCGGCCTTACGAGGGACCTGTGCTCAATCATACCTGTCTACGCGAACCCCTGGGTTGGCTAGCCTTGCTGGAAAGATACGATCTGAGGATTTCTAAATAACATGATGCGAGGATAACCTCGTCCCACTAGAAACTCGTAGACTTGATTGGCCGTGAAAACGACTTGCTTGTATCTTATTACCTTCCGTGAATAACTGAAGGAAGTGGACTGTCATGGTACGTGATCCAACCCATGTTCTTGTTTGATTGTTGGGTTGGTTATCGTACTATGACAGGCTGTGGACCGAAGTTATGAACGGAAGACTTATTCTGGTTGTGAAGTGCTACTTCTGTGAATGACTGAGGAACATGGTCTATCATGGTACATGATCCAACCCATGTTCTTGTTTGATTGTTGGGTTGGTTATTGTGCTGCGATAGGCTATCGACCGAAGTCACGATCAGGAGATTTTATTGTTTATACATTTTTCTTATGTGAAAGTTATAGAGTACGACACATCCCGACTCCATGCGGCACCTTTTGTCCTTGTTTGGTTGTAAGGGTGCCATATGGGTTCGAGGAGGTTGCGCTACCCTATAATAGTAGCATAAGTATTACTATTAGCAATCATTCTATTAACTGGGTTTTAATCTTAACTCTTGTGCCCCTTTGGCGGTACTTGCTATTCGGGGCTGACCCCGCTGGTTTTGTTTGGCCAGATCTCGTAGCAGAGCCGGAGGACACGATCTTCCTTCCTGACATCCATGGTGCATACTAGGAGCATGGCGGTTCGGGGACTCGAGTGGGTTTCTTCTCCACCACTTCTGCCTTTACTTTGTACGCGTTTAGCCACCGGCACCTGTTAGCCGATTACTTGATATTTGTGTCAGTACAGAATTGTAAATAAACAGACTGCAGTTGTGTATAATTTTGTACTCCTGACTCTCTGAGATAGCTAAATTATAAAGCTAGTCTCTCATGATCATTTTGATGAAGCGTCGGGGACGCCTTACTGCTTTCTCTTTAATGTTCAATTGCTGATGTGATTTGATTGATTGAGACATAGAACTCTGTGGGACCATAGGAGACTTGATTGTAGCATGCACCCCCTAGTCTCTCGACAGCCACGATCGCCGTATGACGTTACGTACCTCATATGGAGTAGCTGGCCTAGTCCGTCCCCGTATTTCGGTACTGGGGCGTGACTGTCATAAATAAATCATGAGGAATAGAAATTCACAAATCTAGTATATATAAAAGAATCAAAAATATAATGAGACTTTTAACAATAATCACAAAAAAATATGATTCATAATTTGCCCATACAAATTAGTGAATCAATTCCATAAAGAGTATAATCATCGAAAAAGAAATCAAAAAAACTAGAATCTATGCAAAATCTATACCAAAGTCCATGCATTTGAATTCAATTACCTTAGCATGAATATCCATTAGATAAACATGAAGGTTATGAAGACAAAATACTTGAGAATGAGAAATTCAGTCGACTTGAATGCTCCCCTGCAAAGTATGATCAGTCTAAATATAGATAATCATGAACTTTGAGATAAATCTCAATAAGAAATGCCAAATCAGTTTAAACTCAAAAGGATTATCAATAAATAAAATTAATTTTGGCAGGATAAGTTTTAGAAACTCGAATGAGAGAATTAAAAATAATAATAATAATCATATATTCTCTCATCTAATACAAATCCAAATATCATGAACAACTCAACAAGATATTCAACTAAGACAATATAAGTCCATGGTGAACTAGGTACACCACATATTAAGGACATAAAATAATTGAAACAATTGATTTGCTCTCCCTTAAATATGCGTGTCTAGTTCCGAAGTAATTTATATGCAAGAATAGATAAAATAAATAATCACCAGATCTAAGGAATATCCAAGATATGCTTCTTTTCTTTTCTTTGATCAAATACATATAAAGTTCTAAAAACAAATATCATTTTTAGGCAAGAAAAAGAAATATCCAATAAATAAACGCTTAAAGATGAAAAAAATATGTCTTCAATAAAAAAATATAACACAAATCATTTCATGTAAGTAAAAGATTTTTGAAAGCTGTCTTTAATAATAACATTTGAGTACGAGACAGATTCAATAAATCAAAAAAAAATCATAAAGACTTTTCAAAAATGTGGAATTTATTACGAAAAACTGTCTTAATAAATGTTGAATGCATCCATTAGTCCTTAGACTGAAAGCTGGCGATTCGAATCACGGAAACAATTTCAATAAAAGAATCCATAAATCATAAATAAATCCATTTGAACAAATAAACATAACTAGATAAATGTCCAAAGAAAAATGTATTCTAGATATATGGCATGTCAAAGGAATAATTGATTTAAAATAATTAACTACTCCACCTTTACATGGTTATATCCAAAAAATAATAATATTGACAAAATTTTAAAATAAAATTCAGAGACATATTTTCGGAAGTAGGAAAATAATTCAAAAATATTGTCTTCTTATCAAAGTTCATTTCTTCCCTTTTAAAGCCTTAGCATGGTGTCCACCTGACAATCGTAGGTTTAAAGAAAAGAAAC
Organism: Iris pallida; assembly: GCA_029216955.1. NCBI lineage: Eukaryota > Viridiplantae > Streptophyta > Magnoliopsida > Asparagales > Iridaceae > Iris > Iris pallida. The sequence continues at coordinate 6,630,142 of JANAVB010009198.1, read as the reverse complement.
GCTTTGAGAGAGAGACATTCAATATGCATGACTTCTCCCCTACAAAGAGTTACTGTTGTAGACAGTAAGTAACTTGAATAAGAAGATAATAGTATAAAGCTCAAAATCATTGAATATTACACAAGTTAAAGACGAAATCACAAGACCATAATATTCAATGAGTAGTCACAATATCAAATCAAGTTTAAATATAGAATAGAGTGACAGAAAAATAAATATATCAAAAAATGGCAAATATTAACCTATGAAGATCAATATATGTTACCTTTTATAAAACTAAATCATTAAATAATATTATCCATCAAATCTAAAATCCAAAATCTATCAGATAACAATTGCAAATAGATCTCAATAAATCTTTAGTTTATAAAGCGTTGATCAATCTTGGTTAGCTGTAGGGGTACTGTCCCAGCTAACGGAGTTTCACCGGGGAACACTTAAGTACCGCTTCGCTTCGACCGTAGTCATGGTGATAGACAGACCCTTTATAGGCTTGTACCCAAAACAAATCTCTTCTTTAATAACCGTGGATTAGAGCAATATGAAATAAATTATATTCTATGGACTTTAAAAAAATTTAGAACAATGTATCATACGGCATAAGATGTAAAAATTACATTAATCCATATGTGCTACAAAATCATTGGATAACAATAAAATATAAAATATTTGTAAATCAAAATGTAGGACCTAGATACGCTGATGTATTTTGGAACCTAGGGACTCGGTTTAGTACCTTGGATCCAGAACTAGATTTCCAGAACTGTACGATAGTTGCAAGTAGACCTTAAAATCTTAAGCCTATGAAGTTTTGATCGCTTTGGGTTAGCTGTAGGGGTCGGTTCCCAGCTAGCGGTAGTCCGAAGACTAGTACACCGTGTCGCTTCAGGCTATTTACACCTGTATGGCAGAAGGACCCTTTCGGCTTGTTCCCAAAATGATCTCTACTCTTAAGAACTTAGGTTCAAAGGAATATATGTAGTATCATCGAACAACATCGAAATCTAGAATCCCTAAAAGTAAATACCCAAGGAATAGTTTATCAAAATCAAGATATTAAAAAATATATATATTCAATAAGAGTCATGTATCTAAAATGTCTACCAAAAATCTAAGAAAAAGAGGCTTTGAGGAAGAAGCTAATAAAGATAAGAACATAAATTTGTCCAAAGTAATCAATAGCTAAAGTATAAGATAAGCACAAGTTTGAAACTACTTTTTAAAATAATATAGAACTTGAACTTAACTCATATATCCCCATAAAGATTATAAAAAATATAAGAAACATATGAACAATATATAAATGAAAATGAATTTATGTATCCTTATTAAGCAAAAAAAATTATCACAAGATCAAAAACATGCATAAATAAACTTTATCAGACAAAGATGTAATTGATTTATAAGAAGTTAATCAAAATAAAATATGAGAATCAATAGTGAAGTATATTATGCAAGCACAAGGTTAAAATAAAATTATATTTATATGGTTTTCAAGTAAACAGGAGACTTGTGCTAAACATACATACTTACAAAATACCGATCAAAGTAAATATGACATGTTAAAGACAAATCGGTAAGAAGTGACCATTAAAAAATAATAATTAATGACGAAGAGTCAAAAACATATTCACCAAAACAGAATTAAGCTCCTATGCATGCTTCAAGAATAAAGATTAAGAGTAAATAGCATACAAATGTGACACACTAATAGAAAATAAACACTATATAGTGTGAACTGATCATTTAAGCTAAACATCTAGTCATGCTAGGATTATATCTCATATTTATTTAAAATAATAGATAATTAAAAGATATCAATGAAAGCTAATAGCAAGACATCAGTAAGAACATGCTAGATATTAAAAACTATTTAGGAAGCATGTTACCGAAGTGGTTCTAGTGACCACACTTCTGTTGGTGCAATTGCATGGAAGATGACCTTTGTAGCTTTGCAATCACCAACATGTTCCATGGTTCTATTTGATATAAGAAAGCTTCCTGCAATATTAGGTGAAGAGTTTGGTATCCAATACTTGGATCCACATTTGTTAGCTTTGGGAACCCATTTGCACAAGTTCATATCAACTAGTTTTCTAATCTGACAACGATTAGAAACGTGTCCATTCAAACCACAATAATGACAAAAAGTATTAATAGTGCTATGTGCAGCAGTATGAGAACGTGCAGTGGGATGACATGATAAGCGTGAATACTTGTAATAGTAAGCATGGTTGTGTGAAGCTTTAGGTTTGCCTGCTTCCTTTCTAGATGATATATCGTGTGTGACTTTGTGATGTGCTAAGTGTCTCATGTTAGACTGAGTCGTAGGTTGTTCTACCTGCTTTTCCAGTCTAATCTCTAACTTTTTAGAGTTAGCACAGATCTCATCATACTTAGCAGAAAGAATCAATTCTACATGAAGAAATAGAATACTTCTTCTTTTCTGATTCTAATTTCTAAGCTTAGCATTTTTTGGGTGCTTTTCTCAATGCAATCAAGTGCCTCATGCAATCTAAACTTCAGTGTAGAAATTTCAGTAAAATTATCAAAAGTAGAAGTATTTCTTGCATCATTCAATAAGCAAGTAAGCTTTTCATTCTCCCGCTTATAGGATAGAATATCCTTTCTAGTTTGCTTATACTTATCTAATACTTTATTGTGTTCTTCTAATAGATCACTGAAAGCATCAGATAACTCATCATAAGAGAATTATTCTCTTCCAGAACAGAGTTTTTTTGTACCTCGTTGGATAATGCCATTGAACATAAATTTGCAGCTTGATGAGGTCTCTCTTCTTCTTCAGAATCTGTTGCTTCGCTTTCACACCATATGCTCGTGCTAATGTACTTGTGAGATGATAATCTACCTTCATTTGATTGTTCATATTGACTCTCCTTTCTAGCAGTAGTACAATCTTCTTGGATGTGGCCTATCTTCTTGCAATTGTCACATACAAGCTTCTTCGTATAAGGGATTGTGTTGTACCTTAAATTCCAATTTCGTCATGTACATATTTGCATCATTAAGAAGAATATCCTTCTCTCTGGAGTTGCTAGCTTTGCTTTCATACCTGCACTCAAAAGTAGCTTCAAGAACTTTCCAAATTTTATGAGATGTTGTGCAAGTATTAATAAGAATACATTTGTGTCTACAGCACAATAAAATATATGCATAGCTTTTGCATCAAGGCTAGCTAACTTCTTCTCCTCCTTTGTAACTATAATAAGGCTTGTTGATTATAGAGGACGTGAGAATAGAAGTGATAGTAGGCTTTTCGTAGCCATTTACAACAATTGACCATAAGTCAAAATCTAGAGACTTTAGGTAGAACCTCATCCGTGTTTTCCAATAACTATAGTTTGTTCCATCAAATAGTGGGAGTCTATTTGAGGATTGTTCTTCAGTTATGAAGTACATACTTGCCATATGTGATATAGTGATCTATGTAACAGCAGTTATATAATAACAACATTACCTTGTTTTACCTGTATAACCCGCTCTGATAATGAGGATCTGCTCCAAGGATGTTAAGACAAATAATAGAGTCCTTGCTAGATACCAATTAAAGGAGCAATTGGTATAAGCAATAATATCTCTATAAGGAGCACCTGTAATAATATCTCTAGAAGGAGCACCTCTAGATGGAGCACTGGCTCTGATACCAATTGTAGGAGCAATTGGGATAAGAATATAATACCTCTAGATGGAGCACTGGATCTGATACCAATTGTAGGACCGATTATAGGAACAGGTTGTAAAGCGCAATACTCTAGAGGGGGTGAATAGAGTAAACAGAATTTAGCTAATCAAAAATATTAGCAGCAAGACCACAGAAATATATATCACAGATATGTAAATAAAAAATAGAGAGTAGAGAGCAAACGCAAACACAAAGATGTATACTGGTTTTCCTCTTGTGAGGACTAGTCCAGGAAGAACTCTAGCTTCCAGTTGAATCCACTATGGAAAATCACCACAAGTTTTCATCCGAAGTTCTTACAACTTCTACAACGCGAGCTTTGATCCGAAGTACTCGACCAACTTCAATTGTGAAGAGTCTTTCTTCAATCAAGCCTCTGATTATAATCACTCTGAAACTTCTAGACTGTACCGCACTGACAAATTGACTAGAGGATTGTAACTGGCTTGGAATTTGAAAATGAATAGCTCAGAATACTTTGGAAGAAGTAGTAGGCTTATAGAGAAGAGATATGAAAGTAAATTGGTGTGTGAGTGAATTGAAATGATCGAAATCCTCTCTATTTATAGTTTTTCAAAGGCAGAATTCTGACAGAATTCGGACAGAATTGGGCAATACTCTATGAGAAAATCTCGTTGGGATCCGTAACTGCAGGAAGACCAAGTTCAAAAAGCAACGTTCACTAACCAAACTCTTACCGAATTCGGGCCAAACTCGGGCCGAATTCTGTTGGAGATCTGTCAGGGTTTTTGCAAATTGGTTTTGGGCTTTTTGAAAAGATCAAGCAGTTAGGAAGTAGTTTAGGCTTTTGTAAGTGGGATTGTTTTCAAAATGAAAGGGTATTTTGAAAACGTTTCTTGGGTAGCCTATTTGCCATTACGACGCAATATACATCGTATTCCTAGACTAATAAATATAAAAAATTATATTGATAAAATAGGAAAACCAATAGCCCTTTGATGACGACTTTCTTCTGATATTTGAGCAAACATGAAGACGTCTTTTCCTTGAGACAATCATCCAAAGATAAACAGAACTGAAATCTGAATACCTTTCAGGGGCTTTGCCCCGAAGCCCCATGGGGGGTGCTGCCCCCTCGACCCCTGTCCGCTGACCAGGCAGTGAAACCCCCGATACGAGGCCCCGATAGGTCGTTAGGCGGTTAGAGAAATCATATTGTATAACGCCGTCTTTGGCCCATCAATAATTCTCCATTGCATATGTCCTGTTTTGAAGCTTGATCATGCTTACTGCATGTCTACAAGTACATGTTAGACAAACAGAACAATATGATACAAGCATAGCAATATGATATAGAACATTTAGGACAATACTAAGTTTAAGTAGCAACATGATAGTGATTACATGAATATTAGTGATGTATTATGGTAAACTTAATTAATTAGCCATATTCAAAAATATGATATAATCATTGGGCTAACATACTGCTATTACTTAGATAAGACACACGTACACATTAGAACGATATGCCCAAAATTAACTGTACCTAGTAGTTCTAGACGGTAATACCTATCCCAGGTATCCCTGTGTACATAAGGCTATGTTATTGTCGAGTGGCCACATTATGTACATTAAATGATGTACTCTGTAACTCTGTTATAACTAGTCCTATCTTAGCCTACAACTGGTATAATCCTCCTTGCTGGACTGTAAGTCAACTCTGACTCCCTTGCTACCTATTGTCTATGATACTCCCTATAAGTACAGATGTCTATCTCTTTATTTCCTGTTGTTTCTATTGCCCGACGTATGAGCTATACCCCTAATAACCCCCTTGTTCTTGTATTAAGACAAATACTAACATCACATCCTATTTATAAGTTGATAGTTGGAATTATTAGAGAATGGAAAGGATTACCTGGATGAGAACTCCTGGGTTGGCTTTGGGCGCACTGAAACTGAAAGAGAAGGAGGCACTCGGTTTTGAGAAGAAGATGTATACGTTTTTAATGAGGAAGTGAAAGAATTTGTCGTTCCCTACTACATATATACCGCAGGCTTAGTGATATGCTTCAACCCTTCTTGAGATTAGGAGAATCAAAATTGATTTTGATTCGATCAAATACGTAGGGGTCCTTAAACGGTCAGCCAAAGATGGCGATAATAGGGGTTTGAATTTGAACACAGAGTTTAAAGGGTTGGTTAAGCAAAGGGATTTGAATTCTGCCTTTGCTTGATCTTTAGGGATTTGAAACACAACTCTTAGTCGAAACTGGGATTTTTGAATTTATAGAGGATATGGATTTGAATAGGTCGGCCAAATAAGATTTGAATTTGAATATTTTCCATTAGCCCCTTGACAGTTTTGTGTGTACCAAACTAACACTTCCTTAATTATATGAACTTCTCTAATAATGAGAATAATTACAAGCACTAAAAAAATTATACAGAAGGGGAATTTGGGATTATGGGTTTACAAATCTATCCTCCTTAAAAATTTTGTCGAAATTTAAGAAAAAAAGTCTATCAGTGATGGTAGAATACGGGGTCCTACTAGCTATTAATTATTCTCATGGTCATGGCATCTGTCAAGGATTTCTAAGATAACTAGTCAACATTGCAACTAATAAACTGGTATATGGCCAAATCTTATTTTGTAAAACCCATATACTACTATGACTATCCGTGAATGCATCATATGTCCTTTTCTCTTCGTCGTATCCTCGACTATGTAAATTCAACATTTTTTTCCCACTGATCGACCAAATCTTAAAAAGTTCATCATTATTCTCTAGATATTTTTTTTCCAAATCAACTTTTCTACTGAGATTGTCTACCCACCTTAAGTCACACCTACTCCATCAAACTTTAAATTCCTGCAAAATTTTATCTTCCAAAATAAATTCATAATTTATCTACCGGTGGTTGTCCAAAAAAACTTTCAATAATACTACATTCCAATGACATATAGTATTCCTACCACCCCCATCTTATCCGCCAAGGCAATCATAAACTAATTATGTAAATTACATAAGGACATTTAGTAACCAGTTTTCTAACTTCCACCAAGCACGATCGTTCATCTCTCTGAAATAGGAAGATGAGAAACATAATAAGAAATTCAAGAAGAGTATGATCGAGTTCGAATATGGACTTCAAAGGTGATAAACGAATGCAAGGAGAAATTTTCAAATCAATATGGATTAAGATCCCTAGTCATGTTTAACACTCTTGCAAGCTCGTACCGCTTTTCGAGATGTGAGTGTGTGCGCAAGCCATCGAGCGAACTCCAGCCCAACTCGAATAGTATACGCTATCCAGAATAGAGTATCATGTCTAATATGGTAAGTTAAACTATATCTCAATCCACAAGAACATATAAATAAGAATGAACATCATGGTTTATGGTCTGCCCACTAGCAAATATGTTCGATTAGACTCCAAAAAATAGTATGAGTCTATAAAGTTAGGCTAACAAGCAGAGTGCAAATAACGGATGTGGATATGTAATCACGAAAGATACCTGAGTCTGAAGTAATCAACTACCATCATGATCAGCTACTAACTCCGTGCAATCAACTACCTGAAGAGATCATCAGATCCTCAGGGACTAACAAAATACATAAAACATGCATGTCTAATAGTTTATCATGCATGAAGAAAATCCAAGATATAAGTAGGAAAATACTAAGCAACACCGATACACGAATATGTGAATAACTACGCATAAATGAACTGCTGAAAGAAAAATAGGTTAAAACATGACAAGAGATCAATGGATAATCAAACCCTCGTCCTTAGTGTGAACTTGCAGGTTTGAACAAATAACTAACCCTCGCCCCTAGTGTGGACTCGCAGATTAGCTTCAAGCAATCAATCGGATAATCAAACCCTCGTCTCTAGTATAGACTTGCAGGTTAGTTCAAATAATCAACCCCCACCCCTAGTGTGGACTCGCAGGTTGAGAATAGATGAAAATGGGAATAGCACTTCAGTTATGACGCACTAGTCCTGACACGATACGACTCAGTCAAGGTACATGTGAGAACAAATTTGGTATGAACTATAATATCAAACCATGAACAATGACGTATAAACGAGAAAACTAAACTAATATGCATAATATGAAGGAATACATATCACCAATCAACGAAAGCAAGGTATACTTGCTTGTGGTCATCAGCTGCTGGCACGGATCAAATCCGTGTTGAGGTCCAAGTAACCTACTTATAAAATTATAATGTTAATAGGTGATTCAACAAGGAATTACTTATCTATTAAAGCCTTAGTTTCCTAAGTTTGTGGGTTTGCTAACTTATACCCTTATGTTGCTAGCTTTTACTTTAAGGCCTGAGTTGTATGGCATCCTAATCTCCCTTAGAATTTACCTCTTAGTCCCCTCTACTTAATACTCTATATCGTAATTATAGTCTATATGCTCTAGTAGTCTTACCAGTACTACTGCTACTCCCTATAGGCAGGTATGGTCGACTTCTGTGATTTGCTTAATAGAATTGTATATTAATGCTCAGGTTTTATTCACTACTATCTTGGTATTCCTCTACTGATTTGTGTACTTGCCTATATTACTCTCTAATGCTCAACTTAATGTGTGTTATATTCCTACTATGAGTCTCAATTATGATACCCAAGTAAAAGTCCTCTAATTTATATAGGCACGGTACTCACTAGCTGGTAGTATCTTAGGATTGATGGCCCAACTCTTTTCTACTGTTTCCTTTATAAACCCATAGTCATACTGTAAATCCTCGTTCTAATTTTTTTATTACTTGACATGATATAGTGATTTTGGATTTGTTAAATTAATTTGTAGAAGTTTATTTATAGGGAATAGGCATGTATATAATGAACTTAGCATTAGAAGATGGGTTTTGCAAAAACAAATACATCAGGGACCTTAGTGAAAATCATTCATTCAAACCTCTGTTCACAACTGAACCCCTAAGGCATGCCTCTATATTTGAAATTCCAATTCAAATATGAGATTTTTCTCCAATCCTCAAGTATGATCAGAGGCAAACCCCAAATTTGATTTAAATTCGAAATTCTTCTATCTAATCCCCTCATGATTAGGATCATCTGCTCAATGCAAATCCATCATCATCCAAGCCTGGTACTTAATCAAATCCAAATCGATTTGAATTAGATGTAATCCTATCTAAACTTCTTGTATATAGGCATAAGAAGGATCGACCAGTACCCCCTCTCTACAAACCCTAGAATCCCTCTATCCCCATCTGGCACCTGAGCAAAACAACTGAGTTCGCGTACCATCATCTTCGTGGGATCTTCAAGAAATCTCTCAAAGAGCAGTAGGCAATAATAAGGTAAACATTTTAAACCGTGAATGTCTGTTTTTTTAAACAAGATAATAGATGTATCATCGGATATTCGAATAAATGCATAGGAAAGGTTGATGGGAGGGGCAATCTCTGTTACCATGGTTCAGATGTGAATTCAATATATAATCTATACCCTACTCAACCAGGACACCATTGAACATCTAAGTAGGTATTCTAGGGAATTTAGTTCAGAACTTCTAATAGCTGGAAAACAAATCTATTGTAGAGGTAACATAGTATATAGGTGGGTCATGAATCTGTGATACATATTCTTGTGTCAATGATGTGGCGCTTATGTTTCATTCATATATCAGTTAACGCATGACACGTGTTCACGTATCAGTTAACATGCGCGGTAGGGAGCGACCTAATTGGAAATTCGTTGGTGACCTGTGCATAGATAACCATAAGAGTGTGTCCCTATACCTGTGTTGTGTTTACTTCCCTATACTTGTGTTGTGTTACTACGGTTTTAGTTTTCAAACCTAGGTGTGTGCATGTTGTACCAGTTCACCTATGGGTGAGGAACCTTGCAGGGACTTTAGGATAGGATGATTGAATGTGTGTCGATTTGGGTGCTTGGGTACATCAAACCACATATAAGCATGAGTACCAAATTGCATGCCCTTGTCCACGTATTCCAGTCTATTTGGAACAAAGTGTGAGGATCAAAAGGGGGTATCCGATGTAGATGATAAGAGTAGTAGTAGGTGGCAGGACCACAAATCAAAGACTTGGTCTTCTTGGTATCATGAAGGAGTTAAAGTAGGTTGAGTAGTATAAAAAAATTCCCTTATGGCAAGTGCACAAATTCCCTTATGGGTACATCAAACCACATATTTAGATAGGCAGGGCTAGAAGTATCAGAATTTGGGTTTGGGCCTATAGGCAAAGTTCTGTACATAGTTGCAAATATTAGGACAAGGCTATGTACGATATATATGAAGTTTGTGTTTAATGGTGGTAATGAGAGGACAAGCTCTATATCTAAATGAATAGATGAATGATGAAAACATATAGACAGGAAATCCCAACAGGTTGGGTACAACAAGTAGAGAGGTCGTGTTAATGGGGAGTTTGTGTCTTGAGTATAAAGTAGCAGTTGTGTACGAATACTGGGCAATAAGTTGAGAGTATCAGTTACCTTAGTTGGGCATTACTCGACTGATGCGCACATGCCCAGCCGTGCCCTATAGTTGTAAGGGACAACAGACCTATGTATCAGTTAACACCAGCTTTGGAGGAAGGCAGTATAAGCATTTAGGAACTTAAGAGTGTTTCTGGATACTCAACTATCAGAAAACAAGTTGGGGCGGTTGCAATTTACTCTTATCTTCATAAATAGTAGCCACCCAGGACGAAGGATACCATTGAAAGACAGTTAAGTTGATATGTCAATTTATATCTTGTATCATCTAGAACTAACATATTAGTTACAAATCCTATATTAGTTTACACATGATGTATCCGTTGCTCGCAGATGCACCAGTTTACGTAATCAGTGCACAGAGTATAGCAGTTGTACCAAGAATCTAGTTCAGTCGGGTTTAAGAAGACGGCACACCCATGAGCTTAGTGATAGCGACATTGATTGACTTGGGGGATGGCCTATGATACTAAACAAGTATCAGTAATCAAGTGGGGTATCCAGTATCCTAACCAGCAGGTGGAGGATTTTGCTAGATTATAGTAGTATCATACAGGTAACATACATGGAAGGTTGCATATTAGAGTAAGCATAGAAGAACAAAGGGTGGTATAGAAGGGAATAGGCAATCCCAATTGTTGCTCCAACAAATAAGATGCCTTTGGCCATAGAGGGACCTAGTAACTATACATGGAATAGGTAAAGGGTTACCCTCCAAATGTATACTAATTTGATTAAAGTAGGTTAAGGGATCCAACCCAAAGCATAAGGGTAGTTGGCACTAACTCAAGAAAGATTTTTATAGTTTAAATTCACGTGTTAATTAGAAATTCATAAATACAGGTTACTTGGACTTTGACCCTACACTTGGCCAGTATCCACAGCTCAGGACCACAGGCAAGTATACCTTGCCTTTTTTTACAGCTTTATTTGTATGCATTTTCTTTCATTATCCAGTCTCTTTTGATTGATTGCTGACATGTACTTTTTCGTATTATATACTTGTTGAGTTGCTTCATTGACATATAGCCCTTGTTCACGATTAGCCTTGTAGTTCACACTTGGATCTGTTCTCACCCGTACTTGATTGAGTCGTATCATAGAATAAGTGCTTTATAACTGAACTGCTTTGCTTGTTTCGATTTTTTCAACCTGCAAGTCCACACTCGGGGCGAGGGTTGACTGTTTGCACCTGCGAGTCCACACTCGGGGCGAGGATGATTTGACTTGAACTAACCTGCGAGTCCACGCTCGGGACGAGGATTAGTGATTTGTTCAAACCTGCGAGTCCACACTCGGGGTGAGGGTTTGATATCCATTGATCTCTTGTTCACATGTTTCTTCCAGCAGTTCATTTATATGTAGTTGTTTATATATTCGTGTATCGTATTTGCTTAGTCTTTTTATGTTTATATCATGTATCTTCTTCATGCATGATAAACTGTTAGATAGGCATGTTTTATGTATCTTGCTAGTCCCCTGAGGACCTGATGATCTCTTCAGGTTTGGTCGAGTTTAAGCCAGGTACAGACGAGCAATTTGAGTCAGGATCAGACCACGGTGCCCTGCAGCTGAGGTTGTCATTGTATTGATGATTAGCAGTTTGGACTCAGTTATTTTACTTTATATCTTTATTTTATTTCCGTCTACTGGTAGTGGATTTGTATCTACCGGACGTGACTTGGATTCTTGATAACTTGGAAACATTTAGTTTAAATTGTTCTCTCTTATTCAGTTTCATTGACATGCATTGATCTATTGTATCCTTATTATTCTGTGGATGAGATATAGATTGCCATGGGATTCTAGATTTATGTGACTCGTGTACATTAGACAGCGTTCTACCGTCGATACTGCGGCGTAGGCTGGAACTTGGACACAGACACGTATCCAAAAAACGGGTGTGGGTCATGACACATACACCTAATGCTTTCAATTCTATTTCTACTCTCACCTCCGGGTAAGGCTTGTAGTTAAGAAATTCTACTAACTAAGGCAGTTCCTACCTTGCTTAAATGTTACATACTCCTACTGTGTTATGGTGCAGACTCATACTCCTTAGTCTAAAACTGATACTCAACTGTTCCTTAATGTTATTCACTCTGAACTTCCCTGTGGCAGTTCTTAGTTACTATATTTGTACCTCAATTGATTACTCATACTACTTCTATCATGTCTCATGGCCACATTGTTAACTATTGATACACCACTTCCTTCTATCCAATATACAACCCAACTAATACTCTACCATGAGTCGGTGACAAAGTATGGACTCGACCCTCTCTTAGTGTCACGACCCGCACCCACTGTGAGGGTACGAGTACGTAACAATGCCCAGCCTACGCCGCAGTGTCGGCGGTAGAACGCTGTCCTAGGTCACAACATCTAACAATATAAAGGTACCTGTACAGTATATACACTCCGAATGGAGGTGACATAGCAACACAGTCTCAATCACATCTAAGGTAGAATACGATAAAGAGATAGATAGATATGGAACGAAATGAATCCACAGGGATACAATCAGATAGAAGTCTAAGTGTCTAAGATAACATCTCCATAAACATCAGATAAAATAAACTACCAGTCTCCACAATAATACAACTCTGAATCCAGACAACTACTAATATAAAAGTAAGGAACAGACTAGACTATCTACACTAAGCATGGGTATCATCCTCAGCAGCTGCCTGAACCTCCTCAGGGGTCCAGGTCGCGAGTGTCATCTAGGCAAGCTCCATAGTAAGGGATACAGGGTTCTTCATCATCCTCTGTAAAATTTTTAACAGGTCCAGTCAGGACAGGAGCGAGCACAAAACATCTCACGCAGTTCATATCATGTTAGGAAATATAAAGCATACAATAGAGTAAGATACAGGAAACGCTGAAAGAAGAATGTATATAAAAAACAGTAGAGATTTGATAATAGGAAATATCTATATATGATAAGTAAGAACTGTAAATAATATGTGATTTAGAGTACAATATGGTTATGTAAACGGTTTAGGACAATGCAATGGTAACTCTATTGTACGTGAGTGCACAATAGACATATACAATAGTTATACAATATTGTACAATAGGATTTGATTACATAACCAATTCTACTCCCCCTTCCCAATCAATACACAAGGATCCACTCCAGTTATGTTATCTTATACAATAGTGTACAATATTATACAATAGATGTACAATGTTATACAATAGTTGTACAATATTATACAATAGTTGTATAATGGTAACATCTCAAAAGAAGATCCATATAGTACCAATCCGTGATAACAATCGTGTCAGCATCAAGTATAGTAATCTAGAGCAAGAATGTAAATCCAGACAAGTATAAAACGGTCAGAGAATGTACTCGCCTATATCCTGAGTAGCTATAGTAAATGTACTGTCCGAGATGAGGTACCTGACGCCTAGTTAAAGCAACACAAGTCAAGATGTATACATGGGATGATAAACGTAATCTACAACGCATCTGCATGCTGTCTAGGTCAAACTAGGCTAAAGTCGACTCTTGGTCAACTCTGGTCAACAACACTAGTTGAACTAGGTCAACTAGGTCAAACTTAACCCATCAAGTCTTACTAGGCCTAACCACGACTATCCTAGCAAGCACACATCAATCCCAAGGCTATACAAGCCAACACAAACCACACATCAAGGCACATCTCATTTAGCTATTAATCATGAATTCATATATATATATATATATATATATATATATATATATATATATATATATATATATATACAACATTACCCATACAATATGTAAATAGAGATAGAAAAACTAGCATGTAAGGGCCTATGTGGTTGGTGTGTGTACATGGTTGTGGACATGAAAGAGTATCAAAATACTAACTATTCTATACATGGCATGTAGGTTAAACTATCTACATTACAACATCTAATTGTACTTAACATGCATGGCTAACAAGTATATATCTATATTGGGCATAAGCATTCATTCCTATATAGATCAATTTATTTACAATTCAATTATCATATCAACATGGTATATATATATCTACATAGACATATAGCAATATGTATATCACCCTATAGCTTTACTTTACACATATATATTCACATTCATTTATAGGTAATTTCACATACACATAGATAGAGCTATGAAATAAAGGCAATGTGTGTGTCTGTGTGTGAACATGTTCATGTGTGTGTGCATATGTGTTCCTGTGTATAGGGATACTAGAATATAGTGTGTGTGTGTGGTGAATAGGCTATGTGTGCGAGTAGCTAATGTGTGTGCACAGGACCTGTGAGCTAGTGAAGGGAAAACATGTGTGTCTCAGTCCAAGAAATGAGTGTGGGTTCTTAGGAATCTTAAACAGTGTGATATGTGCAATTCATTGTGTGTAAACATTCATGTGGTTCAGGATTAGTGAAGGCAGTATTTTAGGTGTTCAGGAATGTGAGGGTGAGCTGTGACAGGGAAACATGGGTGTGTGTGTGGCATGGGGGTTCACATGCATCAAGGTCAATTAGAAAAATAGTTAGTTTAATATGACATTGGGTGAGTGGGGGTATTTAGCTACATATGTTCCAGATTTCAGGGAATGGCCTGCATGTATTCTCAGTTCCCAATTCCAGTGTGTGTGTGTGTGGGGAAACATGTGTGCAGGAAAGTATAAAGCAGGGTGTGTAATGTGTGTTTATACATGAGATTGTGTGTATAAATGTGATCGGGTGTGTGTGCTCCTGTGTACAGAAATGAGAGGGTGTGTGACAGGAAAGTGGGGGGTAGGCTAGTGTGTGATATGTGAAATTCAGTGTTCAACCATGACAGTATTTAGCTCAGGTTTACACACATACTAACAGGGATGTGAAGTAGTCCCAGGAAACAATGTGAAACCCTGTGTGTACATGTCATAATGTGTGTATAAATAACAATGGTGTCACATACAAGGGTGTGCGTGTCTAGCATGCCATCATGTGTGCAAGTGTCCACAGTGTCTAAAGTGAATCATGGTGTCAAATGATGTCAAGTGCGATGTAGTGTCAAGACCAGTGTGTTTAGACATTGGTATCAGAGTATCAGAGCAAAAGAGGTCATGTGTTTCAAATAGGTATCAAGTTATATAGGAAATGGAAGATGTGTCGAGCAGTATACATGTGTCCGTGTGTCAATAGTCTCATTTTTGTTTAACATGAACAGTGTGACAGGTTCAGCTAACAGTGTGCTAATTCAAACCAACTCAAATCAGTTTAACTTCCCAATCTTAAATCCAAGACTGAACCAAGCCCATAGGACTGTAACTCCATTACTCAGGCATATACATACATGTAGACATTATAAAATGGGTATCAATTTATATTATTTAACAATTTAATTAATATTTAAACTCTGAAACTTCTCAGGACTGAACACAGTATCAGTAATATTGGGAATTCTCAATTCGAATTCGAAAACGCAATTAAATACCTACAAAATAGGTTAGGGTAGAGTCGTACACATGTCCATAGTCCACACGAGTCCCCACGTGTCTCCACGACTGGACACGGCGTGTCCAAGTCATGAAACACGTACAGACACATTGCGTGCACAGACTGCATCGTGCTGCGATGCAGTCGACTCGTGGACACGAATCGTGTCACTTCGTGCCATGTGGACGTGTCCCTAGGTTCGCCAAGGATAGGGGAACATGTTCGTGTGTCTGCAACGTATCCACGACATGCGTACGTTCGATACGGACACCGTATCAGTGAACAGTTGCACGCGAGTGTGTGTGTTTGAAAATTCAGTGCGTGTCGATTTCCTCTCAAACCACTTGATGAAATCGACCTAAATTTTGTGTGTGTTGTGTCAGTCATGTGTCCTAGGTGTGTCCAAAATTTTATCTCGAATAGTGTCGTGTCTGCTAGGACCCCCGAACAGCAGGGGACAGTGCACGATGTGTCGTACACGGGTTCCTATGTCCAAAACCGACACGAATCGTATCAAAATTCAACTCAATCTTCACAAAAATTGATATACTTATATAGATCTACAATTCCATGCAATTAGTTTAGCAAAAATCGAAAATAAAATCCTTAGAGGCATTCTATCAAACACTTACACATTGACATTGACACGTGTCCGATACGGACACCAAACGGACACGAAATCGACCCAAACTTCAGGGACAGCTAGAGGACACCTAGGGCTTCCTATCCATGCAAAGAAAACAAAATTTGGTGGAGGGAATAGGGATTTACCTATATGTGCAATTTGCATAAAAAAGCTTCAAAAAGGGGGTTTCTTCTTGATGGCCAAGTGCTCCAAATTGGTCCAAACCTGAGATTTTTCTCCATGGACATGAAATAGAGCTGGATTAGGAACTATTACAAAAGACTAGAGTGGAAAAGGAATTAAATGAAGAATCTAGGGATTGGGAAAGAAATGACATTACCTCCTTCTCCAAAATGTTGAAATCTCAATAAAGAGGCAAGAACAATAAATGAAGAGATTATTTATAGGGGGAATAGCCCTAGGTGGTTGGTCATAAGGAGAAAGTTAGGGTTAGGGTTGAGTCTAATGGGCCATGGACCTATTTGCACTAGTCATGGAACCAAATTCTAAGTATCAAGCCTATTGACCAAATTTACTAAGCCTTCTATCCAAGTCTTGATTCCTACATGACTAACTTAGATTGACTTAAGTTAGATTAGGATCTCACCATGCCAATCAAGTCACCTTAACTAGAGTCAACATCTAGGTTAGTCTCTTAAGTCACAACTAGTAAAAGTCAAATCAACAATCGTCAATCCATTAAATAAATCAATAATTCTAAAAAAAAGTCAAAATGACCAAATTACCCTTAGACTAAAAATGATAATTGAAACACCCTAATCACATGGCTAGGCTCTAGGATAGACAGTCTCTACGGTTTCACTAGCTGCACATCAAAATCACAAGTCATGATATTTAATAGTTTTAAAAATGATTAAAAATCACTAAAAATCATATTATAATTTTAAATACCATAATTAAATAAATTAAATACAAAATTTCAAAATTACCCTCATTTAGAAAACTGGGTGTTACACTTAGTATAGGTAAGGGTATGTTCAGGTATCGCCTACAACTTACTGAATGTGTTAGTAGACAAATGGTCATGTGTCTTGAGTATCCAGATACATCTTGACAGTCTACTAAACAGAGCTTGCATTTGCCTTGTTCTAATGGTCAAGGCCTAGGCTACCTGTCCTGGCATCTTTACTAAGGGTGGTACAGCATTAACCGATACTCTAACTACACCCCCAATCTTCTACTCAATTTACTAAATTCCTATTCTTTCCCTGCTCGATACCTCACCCTATTACCTATCCCTGCTTTCCCAATGATAGTTCCTTCTTCTATGACGCACAAACTCATATTGACTGATACCTATGTGTGTGTCGACTGATACATGGATGCATTTGCGTGTGACTGATGCAAGTGAATCCCGACTCCCCTTTTAACTACCTGATATATCCTTGTTCTATGTTTCTTGTACTCGACTGCTATCAGGTCCCACCTAGGTAGTATAGTATATACCATAGGCTCGATATTAAACACACATACGCGCATAAAAACCTGAACTTCTTATCCTAATCTATATTGTTATTACTTAGATAGGACACACACATACACATTAGAACGATATGGCCTAAATTAATTGTACCTAGTGGTTCTAGACGGCAATACCTGTCCCAGATATCCCTGCGTACATAAGGCTATGCTATTGTCGAGTGGCCACATTATGTACATTAAATGATGTACTCTGTAACTCTGTTATAACTAGTCCTATCTTAGCCTACAACTGGTATAATCCTCCTCGTTGGACTGTAAGTCTAACTCTAACTCCCTTGCCTATTGCCTATTTTCTATGATACTCCCTACAAGTACATATGTCTATCTCTTTATTTCATGTTGTTGCTATTGTCCGACGTATGAGCTATACCCCCATTAACCCCCTTGTTCTTGCATTAAGTCGAATACTTACATCACATCCTATTTATAAGTTGATGGCTAGAATTATTAGAGAGTGGAAAGGATTACCTGGACGACGAACTCCTGGGTTAGCTTTGGGCGCACTGAAACTGAAAGAGAAGGAGGCACTCGATTTTGAGAAGAAGATGTCTAGGTTTTTAATGAGGGAAGCGAAAGAATCTGCCGTTCCCTACTATATATATACCGTAGGGTTAATGATATGCTTCAACCCTTTTTGAGATTTGGAGAATCGAAATTGAATTCGATTCGATCAAATCCCTAGGGGTCCTTAAACAGTCGGCCAAAGATGGAGATGAACATGGGTTTGAATTTGAACACAGAGTTTAAAGGGTCGGTTAAGCAAAGGGATTTGAATTCTGCCTTTGCTTGATCTTTAGGGATTTGAAACACAGCTCTTAGTCGAAAGTGGGATTTTTGAATTTACAAGGGATTTGGATTTGGATTTGGATAGCCAAATAAGATTTGAATTTGAATATTTGCCATTAGCCCCTTGACAGTTTTGTGTGTACCAAACTCACACTTCCTTAATTATCTAAACTTCTCTAATAATGAGAATAGTTACAAGCACTAAAAAAATATTTTTACAAAAGGGGAATTTGGGATTAAGGGTTTACACTTAGGTAGCTGAGGAGCTTGTGAGCAACTCAGTAGCTTCATCTTGATAAACGGATAGTGTTCTCATGTGCATTCATATAGATGGTTACTGTAGATCCCCATGTGTTCTCTGTACTTATGTACTTTATTTACTGTTACTTTGGCATGTTATTTTGTACCTTGTTACGTATCTCTAATGACCTGGTGATCTCTCCAGGTAGTCGATTGTATGGAGTTAATGCATTGATCATGATGGTATTGCTATTCCAATTCAGGTATCTTTCATGATTTCATATTTATGTCTATTACTTGCATTATGCTCATTAGCCTAATTTTATAGACCTATATTGCTCATCGGGTCTATTTAAACATATATGTTAATGGGCTACAGACCATGACACATGTTGTTTATTCTTGATATTATTCATTTTGTGGATTGAGTTAGATGTATGATATGTGATTTGATAAATAGATATAGATACCAAGACAACTTATACATATTCTAGCTGGGCTGGAGTCCATTGGTTACGTAGCTGGCATGTTTACTTATCCCTACTTCCTACATATTTTGGAATTGGACCGTTACATGAAATGTCTTTCGATTCGTATCAACTGGCCAGATTACGTACTAGTTCCGTGAGTTTTGAAATTGGGACATGACAGAAAGACTGCTCAAGGGGACAGTTGAGGAGGCGACGACGGTGATGCACGCGGTAGGTGCATTAGATCGAAAAGGGTTGGGGAAGAGGGACTGGAGGAGAGGAAATATAGGATTGGAGAGAGAGAGAGAGAGTTCATAGATTCGGATATCATTTGTGGACTTTAACACATATAAAGTACTTCATCGGTATCGATTATTTCTGTTTTGCTTCGCTGTCACACCACTCTCCATTTGCACATTTCAGCGAACTATCCTCCACATCCTCATCACTGTTGCTATGCTCATGAAGGAAAGCTTCCAACACAGATGTGCCCATGTGAACGTACGGTGAACCAACTGTACATCTCCACAACCCCAGAAGCTGGTAGCTTCGTCTAGAACCAATGTCACAAATCATAGTATAGAACACGCAACGATGTCGTAAAATCTTAGCCGCATGCACGACCGATCAACTCATGATCACATCGTGCACAAGTTTGTTCGCAAAAGAAAATTACTTTCATGCTTCCGCTTATAGTGCAGTTTTTGGGAAAAATAGAATTATTTAGTTTTTGGCTCGAATATTAGAATTTGGAAATTTGGGTTTAGAATTTTATATTGTTAGGATTTGGGTCTCATCATAACCAACGTCAAAATGAAAATTTAAATACAAATTTTGAAAGTCATACCAGACCATAAATCTAAACGGACGTATTATTTCCTTGTGTGACATACGCTTGATTGCAAAAGAAAATTTACTTTCAGGCTTCAGCTCATGCAGTTTTTGAAAAATTAATGTGCCCGCGGCCATGCAAATACAAAATAAAATTGCGCCATGAGACCCACTCCAACAAATGTTAGAATTACAACTAAAAGTCTTATAATCTTTGTAGTATTACTGTTTAGTTGAGAAGCAGTCTTATAATCTTTTTTATTACTGTTTAGAATTGAATTTTCTCGTACTATGTGTGGAGGAGGAGCTACTTAGCAGTCTTATAAGACTTTTGGTTGTAATAACTTCGGAAATTTTCACCTAAAACACTGATAGTATATTAAATTGTATAGGAAGCGCAACTTTTCAAAAATTTTCAAGGAAGGCATTAGAACGCCCATCCGAAGGATGTTTTGCCTATTTTATTAATTTTTTTTAAATCTACTGACGGTTTCGGAGGATTAGACGGACGGCGTTAAGTGGGAATAATTTAAGATGACAGAAAGAATCCAAATATCAGCTCTTATTTTATTTTTTATTTTTTGCGAATCTGCGTCCAATCCGTGGGTCCAATCTGTCAAGTCGTCAGAGAATCTGTCAGACAAAACGTCCATCGTAAGGACGTTTTGCATTTAATTATTTTTCCCCACCAAAGTCGCTTTTACGTACTTTATCCGCGAATCTGCCCTCGGCAGTTGATGTGAACCTACTATCTATCACTGCATAACGTTCAAAAATATAGGTAGTAGCTAACGTTTAAAATAGAATAGGTAACGTTCTTATAATGGATAGATTTTTACCTTATATAGGAATTTCAATTTCGAAGAAGAAGCAGCTCTCATTCACCTCTTCATTTTCTCCCACTTCTTCTTCTTCTTCTATTGCAGACAGAAAGACAGAAGAGAAAGAAAGACAGAAGCTTACAGAAAGACAGAAGAGAAAGAAAGACAGAAGCTTTTCTTCGATCCTACTCTTTGGAAGCTGCTTTCAACTTTCATTTCCAACATCTATTCGTAAGCTACAAGTTTGTAACGATGGATCAAAATTTAACAATTATTTGCAATCATGGAGGTATACTAGATGGATTGTCTTATCAAGGAGGTAGTACTCATCTAATATCTACTTATTATAATATCACATTAGGCGGTTTACGTAATATTATTAGTGAACGGTTTTCCATTACTTATGAATTTACCATAAGTTGGTTTTTTACTGATACTTTTTTAGTAGTAGATAGTGAAGAAGCATGGAATTTTGTTGTTCAAAATTGTCTAGGTTCATCTTGTATTAAAATTTACGTTAATCCCTCAGTATCAAGTACTAGGACAAATATCATTTCCAGTAGTCAACGTTTTTGTAATAACCCAGATCAATTTGGTGCCGGCCCTAGCGCTACAAACCAAATTGAAGAGAACGTTGAGACTGAAAATAGGGATATTGACGATGAAAATAGTGATGATTTAGTAGAAGATTTAGATTATTATTTGTCAAATGATGATAATTTAGATTCTTCCACTTTCGAATTATTTGTTGGTAAATCATTTAATTCTCCATATGAATTTAGAAATTTTATTAGTGACCTAGCAATTAGATATAATTTTAGTTGTTCATCTAAACATAATAATCTCCATAGAATTGTATATACTTGTGATTCTCCAAATTGTTGTTGGAGAGTATATGCTAGAGCCGTCGGCAATGGTAATACTTTTGAAATTCGTACATTTGAAGCAAGGCATTCATGTTCAGGTGGATTTACAGGAGGATATCATCCACTGACTACTACCGCATGGGTAAGAAATAAAATAATTGGTAAAATTAGAGATGACAACTCTTATAGTCCAGCCCACATTGTGTGTGATATACTTAGAGACCATCGTTTGCATATTACATATTCCAAAGCTTGGAGAGCTAAGGAACTTGCATTGTCAGAAATTAACGGTAGTTACATTGATGCGTATGGTAGTCATGAAAAATATGAATTTACAATTATGGAAACCAATCCCGGAAGCAAATGTTTTCTAAAAACAGTAGGAAATAATGTATTTCAAAGGATTTTTATTTGTTTCAAAGCTTGTATAGATGATTTTCTAAGCGGTTGTTTACCTGTTATTAGCATTGATGCTACTTTTCTTACATCTAGATATCAAGTTAACTTATTTGTTGCATGTGCTCATGACTCAAACTACCAATTATATCCCATTGCTTATTGTGTTGCTGAAAAAGAAAATACTGATTCATGGACATGGTTTTTAAACTGTTTGAAAATGTCTTTTGAAAGTTTTTTTGAACGATGGGATAGTATTTCATTTATATCAGATAAGCAGAAAGGATTAATTCGTGGAATGCGAGAAATTTTTTCAAACTCTTCCCATTTTTTTTGCATCCAACACTTCAAGCAAAATATGAAAGGTCATTTTCCTGGTTCGGGTTCGCAAAAATATCTAGAATGGTTAGATAAACTTGTCTGATCTTATAATGAGGTTGATGCGAATGAGTGGTTCGAAAGAATAAAATCAGCAGATATAAATGTTTTCAATTGGCTTGTAGGTTCAAATGATGAAAATCGTATTTTCTCGCACTGGATCACTGCTTATGCACCATGTCCACGATTAGATATCAACACATTAAATATTGCTGAATGTTTTAATGGTTGGATAAAAAGTTTGCGTGATAAACCGACGCAGCCAGGTAAGCTAGAAATGCCCATCCGAAGGGCATTTTTCTTATTTTAATATTTTTTTTCCGACGCGGCGACCGAGAGAATCTCTGTTCAGCGGGCGCGGGAGCCGACGCAGTAAGCAGGAAACGCCCATCCGAAGGACGTTTCCCTTATTTTTGTTTTTTTTTTTCGAACGCGGCGACCGAGAGAATCTTTATTCAGAAGAAAACGTCCTTCTGATGGGCGTTTTCCATTTTTTATATTTTTTTTCTTTTTCCGGGAGGCACGGTGACCGATGGAATGACAGATCAGCTGAAAACGCCCTTCGGATGGGCGTTTTCCTTATTTTAATTTTTTTTTCTTAATTTCTCTTTCCCATTTACTCGCTAACGGACGTCAAAATTAATTCATATTTAAATGAAAATGTCCTTCGGATGGACGTTCTTATGCTCTGTATACAATTATTCAGAACATTGTACTTTACATATAACTTTATAAAATTTTTATGGAAAATTTTCGTAATAACTTTTTAAGCGTTATTATGATCAGAAGCAGTCAGATGCTGATGGCATGAGCAGAACCAGCTGCCAGAAAATTTTGGTATTGGTGGCAAATTGACAGACAGTTATGTATTTTTTTCATCACTGATTTCGAACCAATAAATAACTCACAGTACCATATCCCTAGACATCACCAACTTAAATTCTGTCCTCTTCCTCTTGAGCTAGGGTGAGCATTATCGGTTTTGGATCGAAAAACGAACCTAAGAGAATAAGAAATTTGGTTCGATTTTAAAAAAATTATGTTCGATTTCGGCTTTGAAAATACTATTTTCTTATTTGGTTTTGATTTCAGCTTTAGGTTTTGGTTTCGGTCCAAAACTGAATAAAAAATAAATAAAAATAATATATATATATATATATATATATATATATATATATATATATATATATATATATATATATATACTAAATAAATTTAGGTATATTTAATTACTATATACTAGAAAAAAGCGCAAATAAATCGAGAAATCTAATAAATCGAATAAACATAAAATCGAACCGATTTAATTCGGTTAGGTTTGATTCGGTTATGGATCAATTCAGTTCGGTTTCTGTTTTGCTTATTCGATTTTTTGTCCAATTTAATTTTCGGTTATTCGGTTCGATTTTAAACTATATTAAACGAATGCTCACCCCTATCTTGAGCACAGAACATGGGACCATGGGAGTAACCAAGGATGTTTCTGGTCCTAGCTTTTGGAAATGAAAAAAATCAGCAGCTAAATTATTCTAATTGCATCTTAACCATAAGGTTGACATTTTTTGATATTCTAATTTTTTATTATTCAATTTTTGTATTTCAATTTTATATATTATTCTTTTTTGAAATATCTTTCGTTAATTTTATATGCATCGAGATCATTATCTTGTAATACAAAAATATAATTTAAATATTTGTATTACCATATATTCTTTTGAAATGATCTTGACGTACTTCAAAATTGATGAAAAAAAACTTCAAAAGAGCAATTGAATGCCAAAATTTAGAAAGTTAATGTGACAAAAATATCTGAACTCTACGGTAACAATTTTGCAAAAAACATATTAGAGTCATCATATAGCTCAATCCCAATAGCACTTCCTTATCATCAAATTGTATCATAATATACAAGTGCAGCTGTGCAGCTGTTAAAGAAACGATCTTATAGCATAAATAGGATTCCTTCTCTTCAATGGCTCAAGTGACAGATATTCCTGAATTAAATTCCAGACTTTTCTAAATTAATTACATTGTGAAGAACATAAGTACTGCATGATTACACAAAGCTAAACAAATAATCAAGAACTATTACAAACAAACAAGTGGTTGAACAACACTTTTTTTCCGAGGTAAGAAGTGGTTTAAACGACAATAAAAGAACAAATAATTAAACTACAAAATCGCGAAAATTCAAGCTTCTGTACAGACCAGGTGAGAATCATCTTCCTTCTGGCGAGGTCGGAACAGAGAACATAACCAGAACCAGACACCCTTCCTCCTCTCTGCAGGTTGGGAACTTTGGACAAGATCAGCCATGTACTGAACCACTGCCTGCACCAAGAAAAAACAGATACGCACATTACAAATTTAAGGAAGTGGTAGCTTCAATAGGACCTAGTTCTGGCAATATACCTGTGCCCCGAGCTTGATCACCTCTCTCGGCAGGAGCTCTAGCGGAGTCTCGTCGGAAGAGAACACCCTGAGCTTCGACAGGAAGCGAAACGATTCTGGCAGCACTCTAATCTGGTTGCTGCTTATATCCAGTACCTCCAGATTCTCAAGATTTCCAATCGACCTCGGGAGGGACCTCAAGTCTGCAAAGTTCCTTCCGACGTCCAATTTCACGAGACTAGTGGCGAAACAGAGGCTCTCGGGGATCGATTCGAGCTCGTTGAAGCTAACATCCAGTTCTCTCAACTTTGCAAGCGAGCCCATAGTAGTAGGCAATCCTTTGATCCTGTTATAGTGAGCTGTCAGAACTTCCAGCTGTTCTAGCTTACCGATTGCTTCCGGCAGTGCTTTCAGCTGATTGAAGTCAAGCCTGAGCTCAACTAGAGAGGAGCAAGATCCGATCGTGTAAGGAAGCTCTTCGAGATTGTTGGTCTCGACGTTCAGCTTTCTCAAGCTCGTTAGACTCCCCAGCGTATCGGGGAGAAGTGATAACTGGTTGGAACTCAGGTCGAGATTGATCAACCTTGCCAAGTTTCCGAAAGAGGCAGGCAGCGAGTTTAACCTGTTGGCATGCAGGTCGAGATCCATCAGACTGGACAGCTCTCCGAATGATTCGGGTAGGCTTTCGAGCTGGTTCGAGTGTACGTCAAGCTTTGTTAGGAACCTTAGGTCACCGATTGTCTGTGGCAATGCCATGATCCGGTTCTCGGATAAATCTAGCTCGGAGATGTGCTGCAACTTCCCCAGGGACAGGGGGAGCCACTCGATCTGATCCATCAACTTTCCTCGCAGGTCAAGAACCCCAGTACCATCTTTTGCCGATGTCTCTATCAAGCTTGCTACTTTGATGAGACTCAACTTGTCCGTGTATGTGTTGCCACCACCTATCAGTAAAAGAAAACCAGTTCCTTAAAGGGTATCACAGGCCTTGAGACTCCTTATAGACCCCAGACAAAATTAAATTTGGAAATCTGATAAAGAATACAAATTAATTATCACACGAACAACATGATATTTACTAGTAACATACGGACATGTGGACTAATTGATCTATGATATTGCCAAGGATAAAAGATGCATAACATCATCAGTCATGATAATTGACACCTAGTTATCATAGTTTTGATGCCTTAAGGCCTCGTTTGGTTCCCGGAATGGAAGGGAAAGGAAATCAATTCCTTGTCATTTCCTTTCCTTTGGAAAACTTTAATTCCTATTGATTTTTCTTTCCGATGTTTGGCAATGCCAAGGAATTTGGAAAGAAAAGTGAATACTTCAATGTGGAAAAATGATTCCTTCCTTGGATGGATGGAATCACTTTCCTCCCTAATTTCCCTTCCATTGGGAATCACTTTCCTCCTCAATTTCTTGGGCACCCAAACATAGGAAAGTAATCACTTTCCTTTCCCAACCGGGAGATTCCGCGAACCAAACGAGGCCTAAATGTCACAATATCTTTTTTTTGTACATGTCCAAGTGATGGAAAACAAATAAAATATTGTACATATCCCTTAAGTTTATCAACATTTTAAGAAAGGATAGAACTGAACTATCGCAACATGGAACGAAAAAGACAATATACAGGATGGGTGAGCAATTCCTTTGGCTTGTTCTATTGCCTAAAACTGCAGGATAGAAAATGATCAATCCCAAGGAACAATAATAAATTCTATTGGATCCAACAATAGAAGTATTGAATTGTTTAGGCTTCGATCTTATCTTGTTTTTAGATCTTGTATATATATATACATAGGTAACATCTGTACATATTAAAGATATATGCAAATCAACACTATATGATGCTCATTCTTTATTCAGGTCGATCCGTTTTTTAGGAAAAGGATTGGACCGAGCTTTGAAGGGAAGGAAGGTAATGAAATGCTACAAATTCCACTTGAGCGTCCAAATCTCGATCAATACCAGCAAAAACATCTCTAAACAGGGTTCTAAAGTTCTTGGTGGATAAAAAAACGAAGGTTATGAAGTTCTATCAAAAGATGCTGCTGTTGGTTTTTAATTTCAATATATACAGTCAACAAAGATGACTTCTTTTTTTTTTCCATATGTTCCTACCTAGAGATCAATACTGTGTGATAGCCAGCATAACGATCAGAAACAGAAAGTGAGGCAAGATTAAAACAAGTCCTCTTCTTGATGCAGTAATAATCTATGTTGAAACTTGAAAGTGGACTATTCTTTACAAACTGCAAGAAAATATGCTCAGAAAGAACATGACAACAAGGGTTTTCACAAGAAGCAAAGTCTAACTTATTAAGCTTTGACATAAGAAACATATGAGACATCTCAAAATTGAAATCTTCTAATTTTTTAAAGAGCGAAAATTGAAAAGTTTCGAGTTTGACCAATATAAACTAAAAAGTCACAAGTAACTTCGAAGAAGAATTTGTTCCTCTACCACGAATCAATACATCAGAAACAACATATTCAACAACTATGCAACAGTCAATAGATAGAATTGGGGACAATTGGAAGGAAGTCTTGATCATCTATCAGTTAAGACTGACAGCACATCTATAAAAACCAAAGAAACAGATATCTCAAACTATGGGTTTGACCATTAACATTTCGAAAACAACGCATGGTTCTGCTCACCTTGGGATACCTCAAAAAAGAAATCCACAAAGTCCCTTGATCTATAGTGGAAAAATTCTCCAAAAACCCACAAAAATATTCAACAAAACGGTTCATGTGTGTTCATCTCTAGCCCATAAACTAAATGGGTTCTCCACCCATAGTGAACAACATCAAATCAACAACCAAAGCATTTATACCATATTTTTCGAGGTGGGCTATCCAAATCCATGTTTTTCTATTCGTTCCATTCATTCAATCTCAACTATGTCTACCTAACAAAAACCATATCTTTTTTCATGGCTTCAAACCATAAAAACCATGTTCCTTCATACTTGCCCCTACCCCTACCACTAGTCCTAGTCACGTCACCTCTTCTTCCAAGACAAATGATAAGGACACTACAGAAACTATTATGAGGCATCACAGTTGTTGGCTGCAAAAATTCTAACCGTCATGTATATATCCATAACGGTTCATGTGTTCTCATTTCTGGCCCATAAACAAAAATGGGTTCTCCCACCCATAGTGAACAACATCAAATCAACAACCAAAGCCTTTATCCTATATTTTTCGAGGTTGGCTATCCAAATCCATGTTCTTCTATTCGTTCCATTCATTCAATCTTAACCATATCTACCTAACAAAAACCATATCTTTTTTCATCGCTTCAAACCATAAAAACCATGTTCCTTCATACTCGCCCCTACCCCTAGTCCTAGTCATGTCACCTCTTCTTCCCAGGCAAATAATAAGGACACATCATCACTCTACTAAAAGCATCTCCAATCCTGTTGTGACTTACAAAAAAAAGTTGTTGCCGCACAGAAATGACAAAATTTTATATAGAAATCCTTCACCAATGCAATTGTCAAGTAAAATATCAACGTTACGTGACAAAAGTTACAGAACATATTGTGAAGTCGGTTTGGGAAAAAAAACGTACCATGAGCTTGAGTAGCCTCGGGCGGCGGCACCGGAAGCTTTGAGGAAGGAATCACAAAGCCCCCTAAGCTCCCCTTCTTCTTCGTCTCCTCCCTCGTCTCTCCCCCATCCGCATCGACGAAGAAGGAAACCATCCTGGAGAGCCTCTGTATCATCTCGTCGAACGCCGCGAGCCTCCCGTCCAGCTCCGCCACGCGCTGCGCCTCTCTCCTCTCTTCCACCCCGCGGAGGAGCGCCGAGGCCCTCCGCACCTCCTGCAGCACGGAGAAGAGCTCCTCCGGGAGGTCCGGGGGCCTGGGGAGCCTCCCGATCTCCTCGAGCTTTGCTTCCTCTTCGGCGGCCGAGGCCTTGAGGACGGCCGTGGCTGCTTCGACTTCCTCCAGGGAGGGCCTGGGTGGGAGGGACCGGTATATGCGCATGATCTCCTCTATGGCCTCTCTTGTGGATGGCGGGACTGCAGCTGCTCCTGCTCCTGCTGCCATCAATGATGATGATGATGATGATGATGATGATGAATAGGTGTTTGTTTGTGTGACTCGGAGAGTTTTATAGAAGTTGGTCAGCAGTATTTAGTACTTTAATATAGATTTTTGCTGAAATGGAGAGGGCTTAATTAATTAGTGGGATAAGCTTTGGGTTAAGGGGCTAAGAGAAGGGAGGCATTTGTATTGTAGCAACTAGCAAACATGCATGTAAAATATAGATCGGTGGCCAACGAGAATGTGCTTATACTGTCCAAAACTTTTGTTTTAAAACTCGAACCGGCATGTTGAACCGATTAATCTGTGAACCATTAATTTTTACGAACTAGTTTAACATCAATCTATTATTATTTTTCTTCTAAATATTCAATCAATCCGGTTAACCCGATGGAACCGATCAATCATACCACCGAACCAACAAACCTAAATAGTATATACCTAGTTATGTACTTTTTATTTGTGTTTTGGCTTTGCATGTAATCAAAATTAATATATTTGCTTCTTCACTAATTCTATTATGGTAAACATGACTTCTAAATTGTATATACGTAGTTATATACTATGATATATCCAATGTATGATTATAAGCCTATATAACTAGGTCAACTTGTATTAATCCACTTGTTGGACCGGTTTGACCCAACCCAGTATCATGATCAAGTCGATCACCGGATCGGATTTTAAAACATTGGTCCGAACTCTAGCTTAATTTTATGCTTGTTGGACTTAATTCTTGGTTACTCTGGATGATTGCTTTAGTTTTGTTGGACTAATAATTATTATGTTGGATTCAACTTTGATGAATAAAATTTTGATTTAGACTTTGATGGAGATTATGGCTTAACTAGTCTTGGTAACTAGACTTGCAAATTGGTTTGGTTTCTTGGAATTGATTGGGTAGTTATGGCTTGACCCTTGGATATTGTTATGCCCCAGAACCAGAATACTGGAGAACGGAGGACAGACACAGCCAGCTACGTACATTGAAATGCAATCCACCTCGTAATACGATCACAGCTGTCTAGATGCATGATGGTTTATCTACAAGCCAACAGTCTATTATGGTTAAGAACAAGCCAAGTGTCACAATCTCAAGCAAACAATAATTATTACAAGATGTTAGATCATCAGACATACAAAGTAAGGCGTCCTAAATATTACATATTCAGATGATCATGAAGCTAGTCATACAAAATACGAAGACTAGCAAGAGTTAAGTCATACATGATCAACCCTAGGATTTGCCAATTATGTAACAGCCTTTAGGCAGACAAAAATTAAGTTTCAACACGACCTAACACTTGCTCGACGGCTAAATGCCTTAAAAGAGTAATTTACAATAGAGTGGGAGAGCAAAATAAGAAACCCAGTCGTTGCAAGGGTTACGCCTGGTATTCACTATCTGGCTGGAAGGTATGTAGATCCTCAGGTGCTACTCTGAAATTTGGTCATACAAAACAGCTGGGTCAGACCCCAGAAAGAACAAGTGCCACAAGGGTGGCTCCACTTAGGAACTAAAAACCAGCATAAATGAATAGAAGAACTGATGAATGAACATAATTAAATAACTTAAAAGACATGCTTTAAAGAATCATACTAGCTAGCTTGCATTAGGAAGACAAGAGGTGGAATATAATTCTCATGTTAATCATGAAACAATCATTCAGGCAAGGCTAATCAGGTACTACGGCTTGCTATCATTAGCTAGCTATGGTTGTCACAGGCCTAGTTACTAACAAGATACAGTTGAGATATTCTCACAATCACAAGCCCTGCAGACTATCCAGGTTATCCAGGCGAGGTTACAAGAGTCTAAAGAATTAAGAGAATTATTAGGTGACTTAGAATGCAACACATGACAGTGTACTGAAAATGTGCCATACTCGACGGTAGGCTACAAGTCCACAGGTGTGGCCGGGATAACGGGTCGCCTGTAACTGAAAAACTCTCTATATGAACTATTTGATCAATCTAGTCATTAACCTAGTCAGATTCATTATGAATCTCTGACCGTGGTAACCAAAAATCCATGTCCTAGACATGATACAAGACAGAATATGTAGCTTGTACAGGCACAATCAGAAAAAATTAACCAGGGAGTCAAGACAAGAGTTATACTTAGCAAGTCAGGGATAGCTGTCGCAACAGCAATCAAGATTACACATGTCATGTCAGGTTTACTTGTCATGTCAAGAGTACTTGTCAAGAGTGCGCATCGACGGGCCACAATCAAGATTATCAAGATGGGATCATGTTCTCATGTTCAAGTTCAAGTTCAAGTTATTAGCTCAAGATTATCAAGTCGGGTCGTTGTAATTTAGGCCAAGTACAGAAAACATGCATAGAAGATCAAGAAGTATGATTGAAACTATCGGTCGCATATGAACTCCAGTTAAGGTGAAACAAAAAGATTCTTAAAGCCAAGACGAAGATCTACAACTTTCATGTTTTGAGTTTTACCATATCCTAGCTACAAAATAGCTTAAACAGGCAAAAATGATCATTCGCGTGCAGGCATGTAGCGCACGTGGATAAAACTGCCCAAGGCGGGCGGGGCGCGAGACCACGACGTGCGACAGAAAATTGTACAGGCGTACGGCACGCGAAACGCGTAGCGTACGGGTGCACGTCTCGCAGGGTGCAGAGGCATGGCACGCGGAGCGCAAAACGTGCAGCGCGCGGGTGCTCGACGCACATGGCACAGAGGTACGACGGGCAGGCACGCGACAGAAAATTGCGTAGACGCACGAAACGCACAGCGCACGGGTGCTCGACGCACAGGCGCACGACACTGTTCATCGTCCCGACAGCACCGAAGGAGTGGGGAACTCATGAACACGAAAAATGCATAACTTCTTCATACAAAGTCGAAATCAAGCGGTTCAAAAGCCAAAATTTGGTAGAATAAAATTTCCCACAACATGAAACTATTAGATTTCAGAAATGACAAACTTTAAGAGATCAAAACCAAAAAAATGAAAAAAAATCTTAAAACTTTAATCTACAAAAATCTATCCATCAAAACCAAAAATGTCAAGTTCTAAAGAGGCTTAGAATCAAGCAAGAAAGAGAACAAAACAATAAAATTTGAGATTCATCATGAAGCAAGTTACACTTGCCTAAGGCTTGGTAGGTGGAAGGAGTAAATGAAGAAGAAGATGATGAAAAAGTAAATGGTGATAATGGAGGAGAGAAAGAGAGAGAGGAGTTGGTTTTTATAACAATCCTCTTTATCTCAAGCCAACCCAAACCAAACGAAGCCAAACCAAGTCAAGTTGAACCAAACCAAATATAAACCAAGTCAAGATTAAACCAAGACAAGGTTAAGCTAGACAAGTCAAAATACGGATCACCTGACAAATATCAGAAATCCGTACACATATACTGAAAAATACGTATAACAGAAAATGGAAGTGACAACTCTACCCACCTTAAAAGAATTTTGTCTTCAAAATTTAATCAAGAGGCTAAAGGTGTCGGGGCAAGCTATACTAACTACAGGCAGTCTACGACTAGCAGTTAATCAAGCAATCATTCATGCAAACAAGGATGTAAAAGCATAAGGCATAAGGAAGACATTATACCTTATGAGTCAAACATGTGTGGATATTGCGTTCGGATATCATCCTCACGTTTCCAAGTTGACTCACCCAAAGTGTGATGACCGCAAGCAACACGGACTAAACTAATAGCCTTGTTCTTGAGTATCTTCTCCCTTCGGTCCAATATAGTTACGGGCCTATCCTCATACAAAATATTGGTACCAACAACCAATTTCGAATGATCAAGAATATGGCTCGGATCTGGGATATACCGTCGCAATTGGGATACATGGAATACATCATGTACCTCATGTAACGACGACAGAAGAGCGAGACGATAGGACACATCACCTACTCGCTCGAGAATATCAAACGACCCTATATACCTAGGACTAAGCTTTCTCCGCACGCCGAATCGAATGACGCCACGGGTAGGCGAGATCCTAAGGAATACGTGATTGCCGATAGAAAACTCAAGAGGATGCCGATAAGAATCGGTCCCATGGTGCTGACGATCTTGTGCAACCCGAAGATAATCTCTAACTTGTCTGACCACTTTGACAGTCCGAGTAACCATTTCTGGACCAAGCATCTGCCTCTCGCCTACATCATCCTAGGCTAAAGGTGATCTGTACTTCCTGCCATATAGTATCTCAAATGGTGCCATCTGGATATAAAATATTTGTAGTGCTAAGCCTAACTCAAAATAAGAATGCCACTATCTAGTAATAATATTTATTTTTTAACAATTGCTTAGTTTGTATTTATTTATAAAATATTTTGATGATACTATACAGTAGAGTAGATACACCAAGTAGATATTAATACTACACTTATATTTTAAGGCATAAAAAAAAGTAAAATAAAACATCTTCTAAAATAATATATATAAATCAAATCAATAGAACACCTCACCCTTTTCTTTCCGATAGAAAAGCTACTTTTAGTACAGAGAGAGAACGAAAAAAAAAGAAAAAAAATGAGGTGAAGCCAGAGGGAGCGTTTAGGAACAGAGAGAAGGAAAAGGTCGGAGAGAAGGAGGAGCTGAGAGAGAGGACGACGGAGGGTTCGAAGAACGGAGGAAATCGATGAGGTGGAGCGGACAGCGGTCAGGGTGCGACGATCACTGGGCTAGGGCGGAAGAGGGAAAGGTCGCGGAGGAGCGGGGGTGTGGCGCCGAGGGTTTCGGTGGTCCGGCCACGGTGAGAGGCGGCTCGCGGGGATGCGGCTGGAGGCTGCCGGAGAGGGTCGGTGGCTCGGGGCGTTGGGAGCTGGAGTGAGGCACGGGTTCTCAGCACGAGATGGAGAAGACGCGGCGGCGGGTGCGGACTCGGCCGGCGGAGCTCCGGCGTGGGGCTCGGATCTAGTGAAGGGCACGCGGGAGATGCCTGACGGCCGGAGGCTAGACTTGGTTGGGCGCGGATCGTATTCGTCGATCCCGAGGCTCATCGTGGATTAAGCTCGCCGGGGAAGGAGACCGCACGGGGCGGCGTGCGAGCTACGGCGAGGTGAGTTGGGATATGGTTTTATTGATTTGGGGTTTTCTCTCTGTCTTTGGTTTGGTGGTAAATTTTGATGGGTGGCGGTGGTCGGCCGATGATGGTCGTGACATGGGCGGTTCTGGCTGATAGTGGCGGAGGAGATGGTGTGGTCGGGAAGATCGATTGGGGTTGGCTCGGCCATTGTCGTGGTGGTTGTATGGCTGGACAGGAAGGTCGGGGTGCCGGGGATGGTGAAACAATGGCAGCAATGGCCGCGGCTCGTTGCCGAGACGGGATTGGGGAAGGTTTTGGGTGTGCTGTAGGGACTTGGTGGCTGGTCGGGGTGTGCTCGGGTGAGCATGGTGGAGATGGCCGGCCATGGTCGCCGTTAGGGTTAGGGTTTGTTGTAATTGGGGTCATATTTGGGTTAGTGGACACGACATGAAATTTTGGAATTCGTGATCCGGTGTGTCGGACACGATGAAGGGATAATGTAATTGTAATGGAGAAAAATAGTGGAAGAGACGGAGACGCGGACACGATGCACAGCACATTTTGGTTGTAGAAAATTTGTGGATGAATAATGAATTGGAGGAGTACCTGCCTATTTATAGGATGTGGGAATTCCCAATTGGATAAGGATTATGAGTAGTTTAAAACCCAATTAGATAATTCATGTATTAATTCAAATCCAAATCCAAATACAAATCCTATGTAAATTATATCCCTTTAGTTTAAAATCAAATCAAATAAATCAAATTTCAATTATAGATATTAATTTAATCTATTTAAATAAATCCAAAAATAAAATCAAGATTTAAATGGCCACAATAACTTCCAAATATATTTTCTAAAATATTAATAATAATAATTTCGAAAATTACATTAATATTTTTAAATATCTTTTTGAATAATAAATTATTAATATTAATAAATCTCAAAAATTACATTTTTATTTAAAATAAACTAGCAAAATATTTATGAAATATGTGTATGCACTAAGAATATTATTTATTCTAAATAAAAGGCTTTTCATAAATAAAATCATAAATTTAGAAAATTTTGATAGCTAAATTAAATATTACATATTTTATTTTGATATACTGGTATGGAAACTGTTATTGTAGGAGAACTCCACTAGATGCAGGTGATCTTGCTACGAATCATCGAAGTCAAATGTACAGGATCGTAACATATCTTTAAGAGTTTGAATCGTGCGCTCCGACTGACCATCTGTCTGCGGATAATAGGCTGAACTAAACTTGAGACGAGTCCCCAAACTCTCTTGAAGACTCCGCCAAAAGTGCGACGTAAATCTTAAATCTCTGTCTAATATGATACTGATTGGTACTCCATGCAATCTGACTATCTGCCTGAGGTACATCTCTGCAAGCTGATCCGTCGACTCACCAATTATGAAAGGAAAAAAATGAGCTACTTTCGTGAGCCGGTAAACTATAACCCATATAGCATCTCTTCTAGCTGAGGATTTAGATAATCCAGTCACGAAATCTATGGTAATATGCTCCCATTTTATTCTGGAATCGGTAAAGATTGAAGAAGTCCAGCTGGCCTATGATGTTCAGCTTTAACTTGTTGGCGAACTAAACAACGAAAGACAAACTGAACTATCTCCCTCTTCATGCCATTCTACCAGAAATGCTGACGGACATCACGATATATTTTTGTACCACCTGAAAGAATTGAATACTATGAACTGTGAGCCTCTGCCATGATCTCTTGCCTGATGTCACCACTGGGTAGACAATGACACCTTCCATGTTAGAGCATGCCATCTTCGTGAATGCATAACTCTACTCTTCGTCTTGCTTCACATTCTGTCCTAAGCCGCTAAAGCTTAGAATCCGTTGACTGAGCTATCTTAATTCTCTCAACTATACTGGACTGAACTTGCATACTGGCCATCAATGCCACATTGGTAGGAAGAACTATCTATATTCCCATCTTCTGAAGATCTGATAATAACTCTGGTTGTGTTGTTAGAAAATAAGCTCCTGTTCTTCTACTCAACGCATCTGCAACTACGTTGGCCTTCCTACGATGATACTGCAGGTTGATGTCATAATCTACTAGTAACTCTAGCCATCTTCTCTGACGCCTATTGAGATCCTTCTGGGTAAAAACATACTTAAGACTCTTATAGTCGATGAAAATCTCTACCCGATCCTCATACAAATAATACCTCCAAAGCTTAAGTACAAAAACCATCACTACTAACTCTAAGTCATGGGTTGGGTAATTCCTCTCATGATCACGAAGCTGACGTGATGCATAAGCTACTATACCTTGCCATGTTGTATTAAGACGCATCATAATCCTCTGCCTAAAGCATAACAATAAACTGAAAATCCTCCAATCCCATATGAAAGTGTGAGAATGGGTGCCGTCATCAATCCTTAATTCAACTTCTAGAATAAACTCTGACACTCTGCTGTCCAAGCAAACTGCACATCCTTGCGGGTCAACTACGTCAATGGTGCTGAAATCCGAACGAAGTCTGATACAAATTGCCGGTAGTAGCTTGCCAGTCTTAGAAAACTGCGAACTTCTGCGATAGTGCTAGTACTGGCCATGTCTCTATAGCTACTATCTTCTGAGGGTCTACTTTCACTCCACCTCTGGTGATGACATGACCTAAGTATGAAATGCGATCAAGCCAAAATTTATACTTGTTGAACTTTGCGTACAACTGGTGCTTTCTGAAAATCTGAAGGACTACTCGGAGATGCTGCTCATGCTCTGCTTTACTCTTACTATAGACGAAGATGTCATCTATAAACACTATCACGAACTGATCCAAATAAGGCATGAATATGCGATTCATGAGATCCATGAATACTGTTAGCACATTGGTCGCTCCGAATGGCATAACGAGAAACTTCTAATGCCCATATCTAGATCTGAATGCCTTTTTTGGGATATCTTGCTCTCTGACTCTGATCTGATGGTACCCCGACCGCAAGTCAATCTTCGAAAATACTGATGCCCTACTGAGTTGATTGAATAAGTCATCTATCCTTAGTAGGGGATATCTGTTCTTGATTGTTGCAGAATTCAAGGTACAATAATTAACACATAATCTTGATGTATCATCCTTCTTCTTCATAAGAAGCATCGAGGCTCCCCAAGGTGATCCACTATCATGAATAAAACCCTTGGTTCTGAGTTCGTCGATCATCATGTACAGGATCTCCAATTCTGATGGTACCATCCTGTAGACTCTTTTTGATACTGGTGCCGTCCCTGAAATCAAATCAATGGTGAACTCTATCTCTCTTTCTAGTGGCAAACCTGGAAGATTTTTGGAAAATACGTCAGAAAATTCTTCTACTACTCTAGAAAACTAAACTGCTTCTGCTACTGCCATCCGCAAGACTGGTGGAGAAGGTTCTACTTCGCCTCTGAAAAACGAAAACCCTTCTTCGTCGGGACTGCCAAAACTAATCCTACCAACATGACAGTCTATTCTTGCGTATTGCTCCTTCAACGAATCTATTCCTAGGACCACATCATAGTCGGCCATCGAAAATTCTATCAATCTAGCGAGAAACTCTCTACCACTAACTACAATTCGACACGAAGAAAAGACTCTATCTACTTCTACAAGACCATTAATAGTAAGTATATTGAGTCTTACTGATAATGACTCGAACTCCAGTCCTATCCGTGTTGTGAATCATACAAACATAAATGAATACGATGCACCCGAATCAAGTAATACTGATGCTGGAAAAAAGTTGACAAGAATTGTACTTGCCACCACCTCACCTAATGCCGATTCTTCTGCTACTGACAGAGCCATAGCTTGACCCTGTCCTCTTTGTGCTGGTCTCCTCTGCTGGTAACCTCTTTGTCTGTTCTGAACTTAGGCTTGGGCCTGAGCATACTGTTGAGCCTGAGGCAGTAACGGCCACGGAGGCTGGTACTGTTGCTGCTGCTGCACTAGTGCTAGTACCCTAATCGATAGACTAATAAGGGTTGATGAAGATGAACTGGCTCTATGCGGACAGGACCCGATTATGTGATTTGGTGCCCTACAAGTCAAGCACAATCCATGTGCTCTGCGACATTCTGATACCACGTGCCCAGGCTTTCCATAATGAGAGCAGCCCATTGCGAAAACTTTCTTCTGCTTCTGTTGCTGAGGATACGTCAGAGTTGAGTGCTGAACCGACGAAAATGTGGTCGCCCTCCTAGAAGCTTTAATTGTCAAAGCCCTAGCTGTCGGGGCTGGTACTGATGACTGAGATAACCGTCCATGAGGCCTCTTCCGTCCTCCAGTTCGATCTACTATCCTCTGGAAGGTATATTCATGCCGTCTTGTTGCTCGTAAAACTACATCAAATGTCTGGTGCTCAAACTGCTCCACCGCTAGAATAATCTCTAGGTGGAGTCCCTGCTGAAATTGTTGTACTCGATCCAATTCGGTCACCACCAGGTTGGAGCAAACCGACTAAGTCTTGCAAACTCGACCACAAAACCATCGACCGTCATTCCCATCTGCTTGAGATTGTTAAACCTTGTCTGCAAATCATACCGGGCTACTGCATCAAAGTACTTCGTCTGAAACTTGTCACTGAATACCGTCCACAAAATAGGCATCACCAAACCAATTGCTAGTATCGCCCACCAGCTGCAGGCTAGGT
Source organism: Iris pallida (assembly GCA_029216955.1). Lineage (NCBI taxonomy): Eukaryota > Viridiplantae > Streptophyta > Magnoliopsida > Asparagales > Iridaceae > Iris > Iris pallida. The sequence continues at coordinate 6,591,441 of JANAVB010009198.1, read as the reverse complement.
CCAAAAATTGTAGGCGCACAACGACCACCTTCTCTTCCTCTGGAATCCTAGCTGCCTCCAGAATGACCTCTATATCCTGAAGCCACGCATCAACAGCAATAGCAACTTCACTGTCGTCAAAGAAATAAGGGTTCCGACGCTTGAAGCTGTTAGCCGCATTGTTCCTCTAATAACCGACTCTGCCCATAACATCTTATACTGTCTGCTGCAGGGCATTACCTCGACGATCTTGTGATGCAAGCAAGTCCTAGATGAGTTCCATCAGGGTTCTATTGTCAAGCTCTACAGGCTAGACTGGCTAAACTGGTGGCTCTTGATCCACGTAAGGCATGACTCAGGATGTTGCCCCTGAGTACTGGGTTTGGTCCCAGGTTGTTGTCGGTTCACTTGTTGTTGCTGGTTTACTGGGAGTGCTCCATCCAGCTAATCGATAGGACCAGAAACAATGCCACTGAAGAAAATGACATGAGGAACAATAAGGAAGGGCCAAGATAGATTAAGGATAGAAGCACCTTATCAGGTCAAGATTCAGGAGGATTGGAAAATACGAGTAGAGATCAAGGGAGAATGCTGATTGAGACATTTATTTAGTAAACCCTCACACATCTTGATTTATAAGACCTGCATGGGCTACCACTTAAACTGTGTCACGCCCCAGAACCAGAATACTGGAGAACGGGGGACAGACACAACCAGCTACATACATTAAAGTGTAATCCTCCTCACAATACGGTCACGACTGTCTAGATGCATGAGGGTTTATCTACAAGCCAACAATCTCTTATAGTCAAGAATAAGCCTAGTGTCTCAATCTCAAGCAAGCAAATAATTATTACAAGATGTTAGATCATTAGATATACAAAGTAAGGCGTCCCAAATATTACATATTCAGATGATCATGAAGCTAGTCACACAAAATACGAAGACTAGCAAGAGTTAAGTCATACATGATCAATCCTAGGATTTGTCAATCATATAACAGCCTTTAGGCAGACAAAAATTAAGTTTCAACATGAGCTAACACTTGTTCGGCGGCTAAATTCCTTAAAAGAATAATTTACAATAGAGTGGAAGAGCAAAATAAGAAACCTACTCGGTGCCAGGGTTACGCCTGGTGTTTACTATCGGGCTGGAAGGCAGGTAGCTCCTCCGTTGCTACTCCAAAATCTGGCCATACAAAACCAGCTGGGTCAGACCCCAGAAAGAGCAAGTGCCACAAGGGAGGCTCCACTTAGGAACTAAAAACTAGCATAAATGAATAGAAGAACTGATGAATGAACATAATTAAATAACTTAAAAGACATCCTTTAAAGAATCATACTAGCTTGCATTAGGAAGACAAGAGGTAGAATATAATTCTAATGTCAATCATGAGACAATCATTCAGGCACGACCAATCAAGTCCTACAGCTTGCTATCATTAGCTAACTAGGGTTGTCACAGGCCTAGTTACTAACAAGATACAGTTGAGATATTCTCGCAGTCACAAGTCCTGCAGACTATCCAGGTTATCCAGGCGAGGTTACAAGAGTTTATCAAGAATTAAGAGAATTATTAGGTGACTTAGAGTGCAAAATAAGACAGTGTGATGAAAATGCACCCTATTCGACGGTAGGCTACAAGTCCACAGATGTGGCCGGGATAACGGGATCACCTGTAATTGAAAAATCTGTCTATATAAACTACTTGATCAATCTAGTCATTAACCTAGTCAGATTTATTATGAATCCCTGACCGTGGTAACCATAAATCCATGTCTTAGACATGATGTAAGATAGAATATGTAGCTTGTATAGGCACAATCAGAAAAAAATCAACCACGGAGTCAAGATAAGAGTTACACTTAGCAAGTCCGGGATAGCTGTCGCAACAGCAATCAAGATTACATATGTCATGTCAAGTTTACTTGTCATATCAAGAGTACTTGTCAAGAGTATGCCTCGATGGGCCACTATCAAGATTATCAAGATGGGATCATGTTCTCATGTTCAAGTTCAAGTTCAAGTTCAAGTTCAAGTTACTAGCTCAAGATTACCAAGTCGGGTCGTCACAATTTAGGCCAAGTACACAAAACATGCATAGAAGATCAATAACTATGATTGAAACTATCGGTCGCATATGATCTCCAATTAAGGTGAAACAAGAAGATTTTTGAAGCCAAGATGAAGATCTACAACTTTTATGTTTTGTGTTTTACCAGATTCTAGCTGCAAAATAGCTTAAACAGGCAAAAACGACCATTCGTGCGCGGGTAAAACTGCCTACGATGCACGGGGCGTGAGACCACGGCGTGCAGGCGAGCGACAGAAAATCGCGCAGGCGTGCGACGAGCGAAAGCACAGTGCGTGGGTGCATGGAATGCAGGGCGCAGAGGCACGGCACGCAAGCACGCGACAGAAAATTGCGCAGGTGCGCGGTGCGCAAAACATGAAGCACGCGGGCGCGCAATGCACGAAACGCATAGCGCCCGGGTGCACGGCACAGAGGCATGGCACGCAGGAGCATGGCAAAAAATCGTGCAGGCGTACAGCACGTGAAACACGTCGCACATGGGTGCACGACGCACAGGGCGCGGGTGCACGGCGCGCAGGCGCGTGGCACTGTTTATCGTCCCGATAGCACCGAAGGTGTGGGGAACTCATGAACACGAAAAATGCCATAACTTCTTCGTACGAAGTCGAAATCAAACAGTTCAAAAGTCAAAATTGGGTAGAATAAAATTCTACACAACATGGAACCATTAGATTTCAGAAATAACAAACTTTAATAGATCAAAACCAGGAAAAATAAGAAAAGTCTTAAAACTTAGATTTATAAAAATCTATCCATCAAAACCAAAAATTTCAAGTTCTAAAGAGGCTTAGAATCAAGTAAGAATGAGAATGAAACAATAGAACTTGAGATCCATCGTGAAGCAAGTTGCACTTGCCTAGGACTTGGTAGGTGGGAGGAGTAAATGAAGAAGAAGATGAAAAAGTAAATGGTGATAATGGAGGAGAGAGAGAGAAGAGTTGGTTTTTATACCAATCATCTTCATCTTAAACCAAACCAAACCAAGCCAAACCAAGTCAAGTTGAACCAAACCAAATATAAACCAAGTCAAGATTAAACAAAGTCAAGGTTAAGCTTGACAAGTCAAAATACGGGTCACCTAGCAAATGTCAGAAATTCGTATACACATACTGAAAAATACGTATAACAAAAAACAGGAGTGACAGACATAGATTGGGAATGGGTTAGTTATGGCTTGATCCTTTTGGATTGGATTAGTCTAAGCTGGTTAGACCTTGGCTTGGAAATATTTTCCCCATATGTTGGATTAGACTTGGGTTATTAATGAATTTTAGTGGCCTACTGGGTTGCTTAATGAGTTGGCTTAATGACTTGGATATAAGATGCAATTTTGTGAGACCTACTTTGAGATGTGTATCAGCCATTAAACAAAGAATATCATTGGATATACTTGAAGATCATCTGGAACCTTTTTGTGATCTTTACGAACTTGTAGTATATTGGAGGATTATATAATTCTTAGAATATTTTGGTAGTTTTTATTTGATATCTTGGAAGATATTTGGTTTGCCATAATTATTTCTTATTTGCTTATAAACATGACTAGGTTCAATGAAGTGTATCTTTTAGGGATGAATTTTCTTATTAAAGATAAGCATATTTGGCATAACATATTTCGCATTCTCTCTTAACTGAAAATTTTGGCTAGGTTTAATTAATGTATTTGACCTAGATTGGTTTGTTTGGAGGTGAGAGGTTTATCTATGTATAATAAATTTTGAAGCATATATAAGATACCCTTCCCCTCATTTATTCTTTGCTCCTATATTTTATCTATTCTATATTGTAAGAGAGAAAGAGAAAGGGAAAGGGAAAGAAGGGAAGGCTTTGCAAAGAGAAGGCTCGTACGAAGGAGAAAAATGTTGCAAAAGAACAACGATGAAAGACTAACTTTAGAGAAGAATTCATGGAGAGAGAGAGAGAGAGAGAGAGAGAGCATATCCAAATACCATGGCTACATTGTGACTCAGTGGCACTTTCTCGCAATCCATGGTACGCCTAAAGTTTGCTCAGTACTGATCATAAGACACGCCTCATGATATTTCTTTTATCCGCTTCAATAGTTCCTGCTATCAACCTACATCCTAATCACACTCCTTTGATGTATTGTATTGGTTCATCGTATAATAAAGTGCATTAAAGTAGCAGCTACTTACTTCGAGCTTTACAGTATGAACATTGGTCTTTGTGGGTAATGTTGTTATGCACACGAGTGCACAACAATCTTAGTCAAGCCTTGCAGCTAACATCGTAAGGAACCAGAGATCCATTAATTCCTCATTCTTTGTTGCATTTAACATAGCACATGTCTGTTTGCCATTAAAAAGTATTTAGAAACTTTTTGTATTAACAAATGAACAGAGTAAAACTTGGATCCCTATTGGGATCTTTCGAGTACACTTTTATTTTTATATGGGGACGAGTGACGATGGAGGGTTGATTCATTACCCCATTGATGATCTGATGATGATCAGAAAGCGAATTCAAGTCTTCGGTAGATGGCAATCCGGTTCTCCTAAAGTAAGCTATGACTCTCTGAATGTCTGATAAAATTCGGGGGGCTGAATGAAGGAATGATCCTTCTATTTATATTTAGTAGAATTATCCATTCATGCATGCATGTGAGATGCATGCATGGAAATTTGGCACGTAGGAACACTACGTGCATGACTTGGTTGGACGTAGGGATGCTGCGACCGGAAAGCTCGAACTGAATATGGTGTAAATGCACTATTGGGCTGCGGATGAGCTGACGCGTGGCAGTAGTTATGATTCATTTGTTACTGAGATCTTGGGTGGTTGGCATGCAAGAGCAAAACCGGGTCAATGACACGTGACGTATGCATATTACTCAAAGCTTTCGATCGGTTTGAGAAATCATAGATTTGAAGCGCTTGGAAGATCTGGCGCATGAGAAAACTTGCCGCATGGCCTCTAGGGGAACAAAAAAAGTCTGGGCGCATGACTTTAGAGACACATGCAAATATTTTGTTCGGATCAGCCACGTGGCAAAGCATAACAGTAATCGACAAACAAGTAATAATGGCGTCTCTTAGGTTTCTGTGAAAACTGTTGTTCGACATGACAAAAGGTTGAACAAACTTTTTGTATTATGAACATAAAAAAGAGTACAATCGATTCTTATACGAAGAAATATAAGTATAAAAGTTTCTGGGAAAGTGTAACGGTAGAGATCGAGTACTACAGCGACTCCTTTACTCCGTTGACGATCCGATGATGATATAAGACTTGCTCTGACTTTCTGGTACCTTTGATGGAACTCTACGCTTGCTGATCAGGGGGACACCAAAGTTGAAGATTTTGATAATTCTGTGGATCTTTTTCTCCTTGTCGATGCTCTTGTTGGGGAAAAACCTCTCCTATTTATAAGAGAGAGGGACACATATGCGATGTGCATTAGGGTTTCGAGATATGAAGGAATCTTTCGTCCTTGTACGGCGCGGGCTTCTGTGGCGCTGACACGTGGCGGGTGCTGAGATTTTCCTCAAACGAGATCTCTAATGGCTATCAAAATAACCGAAGGAGGTGACACATAGAGTGTGCCGATTTGCTTGTTCGGATGTAGCTGAACAAATCTTAGGATTTTATCTCAGATTTAGATTTTGTGTAATCTTCATCCAAGATTTAAATCAATCTGCATTTATCAACTAGATCAATCCCAATCCTATCTTTGAGAGAGGTAGTTTAAGCAAACCGATTGGGTGGGACCATGCCGTCTAGGCTTCAGGTAAAGATGGCTGCACTTCGGGCGACGAATAGACTGTGCTTTTGGAGATGGCGAAACCTCTGTGCTTTAGTGCTATGAGTGGACTATATTTTGAAGGCAACGGGGCCTCTGTGCTTTTAGGGTTAACGAGTAGAAAACATTTCGGGCAAAATCACTGTGCTTTAGGGCGACGAGTAGGCTACACCTTCAGATAGACTATTTTACTATGCTTTAGAGTAGTAGTCGGGCTTGTGCTAGAGGCAAATGGTGTCTCCCAAGTCTCTGGCGAAAGGTAGTTTAAGGTTCTGGGTCGGAGCAGAATGCTGTGCTGTTGGAGTTGAGGTGGTGCAAAAACATCACCAGTTTGTGCCTAAGGTTGGCGCATGAATGTAGCTGCGCCTCTTGATTGAAGGCCTTGGCTTTGAAGTCTTCTTTTAAAGAGTAATGAATGATCGCTCCTTAATGAACGACTCCCTCTTAATTGCCACCGTTACATGAGGAATTTCAAGGGGTCCTAGGATCGTCTAGGACTTAGTCGAATGAACATTATTTAATGATGTTCTTCGTGCTGAGTCCTAGGTTCATCCTATTAATGTGGGAATTTTGACCGTTGGCCAGGCCCTATGGCCTGTGTTTTGGATCACTTCCGCCCTATATAAAGAGGGAGTTTCTTCTGAAGAGTCATGTCTTCTTCCTGGCACCCTTCACCACCATGTTGGATCCATACTTAGCTTCGAGTGGCGGTTGGCCTTACATAAGTCAGATTTTTTGTTGAGGATTCCTTCGTTCAAAGGGACAATGCCTTCATAGAAGAACTGTTGATGAGTCTTGGAACATGGTGGAATGCTTCTCATAAGGAGTTCGAACCTGGGCGACGCCTTGGAGGTCTTCGAGGTCCTGACGACGGGGTTAGGATTGGTTTCTCATCCGATGAGCAGCCGGCCGTACTCTGCCCTACTCATTGAGGGCTGCGGGGCTTCACCATGCCGTGGTCTGGGTCTTTTACTGCTTCTGTACATATTAGAGTCCCAACTTCTTTCAACGGTGAAATGATTTGCTCTGACGATGTTATGAGTCAGCGGAAAGAAGACTTTGATAGCGATTATATACATCTTCTCCGGGCTTTTTGCCCATAATGATCACACTGCGGAGGCTACTCAGTGAAAACGAACCTTCTCGTGGATCTATAGGACTTTCTATTCTCACTTACATAACAAAGACTTTGCAATTGATCCCTGTAATTATGATTCAGGAAGTTTCTCTCTTATATAATTAAGACAAGTCTGTAATAGACCCTTGTAGTCATGATTAATAAAATAAGTCTTTTCTGAACTTTATTTTGAGAATATTTCTATCTTTGGCTGGTCTGTGCATCTGATCGCCTGCGCCTGTGTGAAGCTAGAGGGAAATAAGAGTACCCGCCTGCGCCTGTGGATGTTATATTTTTCATGCTTCTACAAGACCCCCTTCAAAGTGTTCCGAACTTGGGTCAAGTTTGGGATACTTTGAACAGAAGCATGACATGTAGCATGAACGTACGTGCTTGATGATGTTTCAGATTCTTGTCTCTATGTATGCTACTATGAAGAGTCGTAGGTCTTTATGGCCTCATGTTTCTGTATAAAAAGTCTTCTATCCTTTCACTTTTTTTTTTCAACATAAGGAGGGGTCATTATAGAAGACACGCCTAACCAGAGGTAATATGAACATGGTAGGCCTAATCTTTGCTGGAATATAGAACAATAATTCAGAGGTAGTATGAACGTGAACCATTTTCTAAACAGCCATGATAATCATAGGATCAATACAGAAAGAGTGACTACTCAGAGAAAATATGGACGTGTTAAGGATAGAATCTTTGGGGGCATAGAACGACACAGAGGTAATATGGTCGTAAAGGGTTCTGTAAATGACAACTGTGGAGGATTGCCATAGAAAGGGTGCTTTACTCAGAGGTAATATGGACATGGCAAGCATCCTTCTACTAGAATAACAGTTCAGAGATAATATGGACATAGCTGTATTCTAAGAAGTTATGACAACATTGGGGTTATCGTAATGGGGGTGACTACTCAGAGGTAATATGGACATGGTAGACACGGTTATAGAAGGACACTTCAGAGGTGATATGGACGCAAAATGTTTTCTATGTGGTCATGATGACACAGAGTCTTTACGGGAGATGTAAATACTCAGAGGTAATATGGACATGGTAGATGCACAGCAGGATGTAAGAAAGCAATCCAGAGGTGATATAGACGTAGAGGGCTTTACTTACTGAGATTTAGTGTAGGAGGGTTAAACAAGTTTTCAACAGGATTTGTGAACACGCATGACGGCGTAGGAGCTCTTGTTGGCGTTGATGATAAAGATGGGTTTCGGGGAAGTTTTATCCCCTAAGTCGATCTGGATGACCTCGTCCTCGGTGGGAGGCTCTTGCTGTTCGAGCCACCATTCCCACTGAGAGCCAAGGTGTTGAGCTCAGGTCTCTTCTTCGAAGAAATCGAGTGCCTGATCTTCTTCCTCTACGGGATCGTATGTGGAAACCATGTTGACGGATAGTACCTTCTGGAGGTCCCGGCCTATACTGGTATCGGAATCTCAGGTTGAAGAGTTGGAAGAATGCGAGTGTAGTGGAGCCTCCGAGTCTGAACTCTCCGAGGTGGTCATAGGAATAATATACCCCAGCCCCAAACGAGTACGTTGGTAGTAGTTCTGAGGCTTCCCCTTCGGAGTACGAACTCGTAAGGGAAGCCGTCGACCCCTGCCGTAGTTCAGCCCTTTGTTGCTATTCAGGTCGTATACCATCTTTTGGATGAGATATTTGGCTTGAGTATCATAGTAGTAGAGCTGCATCTTGCCGTCGTCGGGTTTCGGTTCTCCTGGGGTTGGCCGCTGCGGATGTTCCAGTCGATTGAAGATGATAGGTTGCTCCTCTGGGTTCCTTGGCGGGACTAGAAAGTAGGAGCCTTTGGAGGGGACAACTCGGTTTATAAGGTTGGCGGTTGTCACTTGTGTTTATAGAGTACATAGAGCATTGTCTAAGAAGTACTTAGTGTTCCAACGCGCACAGGAGTAATTAGAAGACAACTTCCTATTAATAAAACGTAAAATTTTATCCCAAGGGATTACATCATCTAAAGACTGTGCCTCGGTATTGGCGCAAATGTCATCTTGTAATTCCTCGTGCAAGAGCTACTACAGAATAAGAAGGGGAAGATTTTTGCTTCATCTTGATCACCGCGGGAGACGCAGCCAGAGTACCCTGCAATTTTGAAGCGGGTATCTGGGCCTTTTGGAAGAACTTTATTTGTAGGGGCTCCTGGCTTGATGTCGTCGGAGGCGGCCGTGCTAGAGCCTTGTCCCGGAGTTTGATGACCAGGGGGGCTAGAGTCTTAGGTGGCTTCCCTTTTAGTCGAACCCTTATGGGTCCTTCCATGACGGCTGCTGCTTCTGCTTCGTCATCGGCATCATGGGACTCGTCGTCCCAGGGGAGTGGTTTGTACAGATCGGCATCCGTACAGAATGCTTCGAGACCTCGGAACGGGTCGATATCAGTGAACTCTGTCTTGACGGTCGCATCACTGGCCACATACTTCATGCACTGGTAAAGGGGGGAGGGGACGATCATGTACTCATGGATCCATGGCCTCCCAAGAAAAAGGTTATAGTTTATGTCTGCATCAATGACGTAATAGGTAACCTCAATATGAAGATCACCTATTTGGCACTTCAATTGGATCTTGTCGAGAGGCTCACTCTTTCCCGTATTGAAGCTGCTGATGGTGGTATTCAATGCCGTGAAACGGTACATCGGGATCCCAGAGATTGGAACAGACTTTGAGGGATGATGCTGAGTGATAAGCCGAGGTCGATGTAAATGCGATCGACCTTGATGGCACCCACATATCCTGTGTAGTACAAGGGTCGGTTGTGCCGGTTGTTCTTTAGTAGAATATCGTGCTGTACGAAGGTGATTTTAGGAATCACCTCGACCATGCTTTCGCAATACGGACATGTCGCATGGTCTTCTTTGGGCTGCTTCACCTGTGCTAGTTAAGCCTCTGCATTCTGCAGCGCCTCGCTCAGTGCATCCCGAGTCGCTTTGGAGAGCCGGAGAAGCTCAAAGAGTGATAACCGAGCCGATGTGTTGGCCAGCTGCGCCAGTATATCGAAGTTGTAGGGCTTGATCGGGCCTACTGCCGTATCCTTTCGTAGAGGCTTATCGAAGCGGACCTCCTTCTGTTTCTTCTTATCTGCGGCAGGAGGTTGAGAAGGCCCGGCTTGTGCTGTATCGAGAGTAGAATGGGTCACAGGTGAGGGCGTCTCTTCTTCAAGAGTCTGGTCTCCCTCTCGGTGTAGAGCCGAACGAGTGGTCACCCTGGTGTCATCTGCCGAGGAGGAGACCATGCGACATGTCCTAACCTTCCTTCCTTTAGCTGGGCATGCTGCTAGTGCAGTCATATCAGGAGTGAGATCTGGATGAGCCCATATTACTTCACCTTGCGGTGTTGTGAAGGGGATGAGGCCCTGAGCATTGTCCCTAGCGGGAAGAAGGTTGATGACTTCTATCATTGCCTTTGGATGGGGACGACGTTGTCTTGAGTCTTGGCTATCGGAAAGCTCCCGAACTGTATCGTGACCATGTTGGCCGTCACAGTCTTTTCCTCGTAATTGAATGAGATAACTTTGGCGTCGATAAGACGTTGAATCTGTCTTTTTAACACGTAGCAGTCGCATATTGAGTGGTGGATGTACTGGTGGTAATAGCAGTACTTAGGATTATCCATATTTTTTACTTTGTTAGGACGCTTGGGAGGTAGAAGTTGCAGCCTGCCACCCTTGGTCAGCATCTCGAATAACTCGGAAGTGTCTTCATCATTGAAGGAGTAGGTTTCCTTCGACTTCTGTGCTTCGGCTGGCTTGGAGCTCACGAGCGATAGCTAGACCCTTTGCAATATTGACGAACATAGCTTGCTTGCCTTTACCATCTCTTATTCGCTTCCCTTTATCTTCAATAGAAGGGAAGTTCAGAGCCAGGTGTTGTGCGTCCTGTGCCTTCTTCTGAGCTACGTCTGCTTCAGTAATGAAGGGCGTCCACTCGGTGCAGGGAGCACTGTGCCACAGTTTGATGACAAGGAGAATATTCTTATGGCATGAATCCATGAGCATGGGCTCAGGCATGCCTGGAGGTAGCCTTAGGGCGGCCTGGCGGAAGCGTTCGATATACGCTCGTACGGGCTCCTTTTCTTTCTGAACGATGTCCATGAGAGTAGACATCGTTATGTCCAGCCCTCCTTCGTAGAACCATTCTAGGAACATATTCTTCAGGTCTTCAAAGGATTTAGTGCAGTTGTCGGGGAAACTGTAGAACCATTCATAGGCCACCCCCTATAGAGCTCCAATGAAGATGTTGGTGAGAAAGGCATCGTCCTTTGGTAGGTGTCCTATTACTGAGGAGAAGTACCTCAAGTATCGTCTGGGCGATTCCTTAGTATCATAAGGGGTGATAATCTGTGGTTTATATTTGGAAGGATAAATCACATCGTCCCACTCAGCAGGATAAGGTCGTTGGATGCCCATCTTTCAGAGTGTGGCTCACTTTTCTTTGGCATCATGGCACGTATAACTCCTCGAGTGCTTGCTGTATTTCGTTGGATTTTGCGGGATTGATGGTTGACGGAGTGGCCGACGACTATACGACTTGGTTTATGATGGACAGGGTACCAGCCCCATCACAAACCGTCAGAGCCGCAGGTGTGGAGGCAGTAGGAACCAATCTGTCCTTGATTTCAAGAATGACAGAGGCAAAAGTCTGCATGGATATGTTCAATGTGTTAAGAGTTCCTTCGAGAGCCTCAATACGTTTCTGCTGATCAGCACTTCCGTTCGATTCTTCGTTGTCATCAGCCACTCGATTCTAGTTCGGAGTGCTAGTGCTCATCGTCTTGTGGGAAGACGAGTAAGTTACGATCGTCCTCCAACTCGACATTGTTCCTACCTCCGATCTTCTGACTGCTTGCGCCCGCAGAAGTGTTGGTATCATACATCACTTTGTTATGTTGAAACAAAGGGTTGTTATAGACCGTAGTTGGATGGCTATCCCAGCAGGTGCAGCGGTCGATGAGCCATCTTCTTGTGACGATGATCCTTCTTTGGAGTGTGTGTGTTGGAATACGCCTTCCTTCGGCACAGGCTTCTTGCTACCCGCAAGCTGGTATTTGGACTTGCCAACCAAGGAAAGGGGTTTCTTGGATAGCTTCTTCTAGAACGGAGAGTCCCGAGAAACATTACATGAAGCAACACGAAGCTCTTCTTATTCTTCACCAGTTCTCGGTCGTAGCCTTTGAAAGACGGACCTCCTCCTTGGCGGTGATAGATCTGCTTGACAACATCAGCAGTTGATGGTAATCTAGTAAAGTTGGGTCTTGATTTAGACACCAACTGCGTCTCAGATTCTTCTCTCGTCCTAGCTCACAGGGAGCAGACGAAGTCTTCATGCCTCTACTTCCTTCGCTTACATAGAAGCGCTATATGCAGTCGAAGAGATATGGAGAAGGCGTTCTTTTTTCAAATTTCTGTAGGTGAGGTCCGAGTATGCCTCGATTAGAAAGCCGCTGATGACTTAGCCCCGGCCTTGAGTAGTGCGAGTGGGTTCTCAAGGGATGATGGGGTTCTGTCAGACGAGGCTTCGGAGAGTCTGGGGTGGTCTTGTATAGCTTTCTATCGGCTGCATGCGCTACTATCAATACGGGCCTCCGGTCTGCCATAGGCATAACACTTTGATCGCATGGGGAAAGTGTTGCCTTGGATCTCCTCCTACCACGATTAAATGATACGTAGTATTCGAAATCCAAGATGGCCATACCCAATGGACCGATTATTCTGTCGAACATAGAAGTTCTCACCGGTGCAGCATCCTCCAAGAGTAGGCTAACCATCATCTGCTCCTTTCAGCGTTGTGCTTTTTTCACGCTTGCCATAGGATAACCGTGCTCTTCTCTGCATTTTCCGAGCATGGGATGAGAGAGAGATGGCCTGGCATCAGCGATCGAAGGGATCTTTGGGGCTTCATCGATGAGGAGGGTCTTAGGTACAGTCCTCTCCGTCGTGCTGCTCGTCGCAGCTGTCTTAGGCACCCTGGTCCATCGAGTCTTCTTCGGTTTTACGAACCGCTTCGAAGGGCTCTACTTCTCTTCAGAAAGGAAATCTTCAAAAGCTTGCTGGTAGAAGCGTACGACCAACATCTTCTGAGAGAATCCCAGTATGTCATCATCGGACTGTGTCACCAGCTTCTTATTGGAGGAGAAGGTAGTCCCCAGCAGAGTCGCCATCTTGTTCGATGTGACAAAAGGTTGAACAAACTTTTTGTATTATGAACGTAAAAAAGAGTACAATCGATTCTTATGCGACGAAATCTAAGTACAAAAGTTTTTGGAAAAGTATAACAGTAGAGATCGAGTACTACAGCGGCTCATTTACTCCGTTGAGGATCCGATGACAATATGAGACTTGCTCTGACTTTCTGGTGCCTTTGATGGAACTCTAGGGTTGCCGATCAGGAGGACGTCGAAGTTGAAAATTTTGATAATTCTGTGGATCTTCTTCTCCTTGTCATTGCTCTTGTTGGGGGAAAACCTCTTCTATTTACAGGGGAGATGGTCACATATGCGATGTGCATTAGAGTTTCGAGATATGAAGGAATGTACCGTCCTTGTACGGTACGGGCTTTTGTGGCGCTGACATGTGGTGGGTGCTGAGATTCTCCTCAAATGAGATCTCTGATGGCTATCAAAATAACCGAAGGAGGTGATATGTAGCGTGTGCCACTTTGCTTGTTCGGATGTAGCCAAGCAAATCTTGGAATTTCATCTCAGATTTATATTCTGTGTAATCTTCGTCCGAGATTTAAATTAATCTGCATTTATCAACTAGATCAATCCTAACCCTATACTTGAGAGAGACGGTTTAAGCAAACCGATTGGGTGGGACCATGCCATCTGTGCTTCAGGCATGGCTGGCTGTGCTTCTGGGGCGATGAGTAGACCGTACTTCTGGAGACGACGGAACCTCTGTGCTTTAGGGCGAAGAGTGGACTATGTTTCGAAGATAATGGGGCCTCTATGCTTTTAGGGGCGACAAGTAGGCTGCATTTCGGGCAAAGTCACTGTGCTTTAAGGCGACGAGTAGGCTGCACCTTAAGATAGACCATTTTATTGTACTTTAGAGTAGCAGTCGGGCTTGTGCTAGAGGCAAACGGTGTCTCCCAAGTCTCTGACAAAAGGTAGCTTAAGCTACTGGGTCGGAGTAGAATGCTGCGTCATTGGAGTTGAGGTGGTGTGAAAACATCACCAATCTGCGCCTAAGGTTGGCGCAGGAATGTAGCTGTGCCTCTTGATTGAAGGCCTTGGCTTTGAAGTCTTCTTTTAAAGAGCAATGAATGACCGCTCCTTAAAGAACGACTCCCTCTTAATTGCCACCGTTACTTGGGAAATTTTAAGGGGTCCTAGGATAGTATAGGACTTAGTCGAATGAACTTTATTTAATAATGTTCATCGTGCTGAGTCCTAGGCTCATCCCATTAATGTGGGAATTTTGACCGTCAGCCATGTGGCCAGTGTTTTGGACCACTCTCGTCCTATATAAAGGGGAAGTTACTTCTGAAGAGTCACGTCTTCTTTCTGGCACGCTTCACCATCATGCTAGATCCAAACTTAGCTTCGAGCGGCGGTTGGCCTTGCATAAATCAGATTTTGGTTAAGGATTCCTTCGTTCAAAGAGGCTATGCCTTCGTAGAAGAACTATTAATGAGTCTTGGAACATGCTGGAATGTTTCTCATGAGGAGTTCGAACCTGGGTGATGCCTTGGAGGTCTTCGAGATCCTGACGACGGTGTCAGGATTGGTTGCTCATCCGATGAGCAGTCGGCCATACTCTGCCCTAATCATTGAGGGCTACAGGGCTTCATCTTGCTATGGTGTGGGTCTTCTGCTGCTTCTGTACATATTGGAGTCCCAACTTCTTTCGGCAGCGAGATGATTTGCTCTGACGATGTTATGAGCCAACGGGGTGGAAACTTTGATGGAGATTATATACATCTCCTCTGGTCTTTTTGCCTATGATGATCACACTGCGGAGGCTGTCCGGTGAAAATGAACCTTCTCGTGGATCTATAGGAGTTTCTATTCTCACTTACGTAGCAAAGACTTTGCAATTGATCTCTGTAATTATGATTCAGGAAGTTTCTCTCTTATGTAATTGCGACAAGTCTGTGATAGACCCTTGTAGCCATGATTAATAAAATGAGTCTTTTTTCTGAACTTTATTTTGAGAATGTTTCTGTCTTTGGCTGGTCTGTGCGTCTGATCGCCTGAGCCTGTGTGAAGCTAGGGGTAATAAGAGTACCCGCCTGCACCCGTGGATGCTACATTTTTCATGCTTCTACAACTGTTGACTTCAATTTTCAAGACGTATGTTGCTGACTTCTGACTTGAGCATTAAATGCTTGATGGATGAGGAGCTTTTGTAATATATTATTTCTGAAGCACATATACCGTGGAGCGTATCGACTATGGGGCGCATCTATCCGAGGAGCGCATCAGTTGTATGACGCATCTCCTTCGGTTAACATTGTTGAGCATTTTAAGGCTCAAAATAAATTAACTTTGACTTGGTTGAAATAGAGATGGCAGATTCATTACCATTAATACTAAGTTTATTGCATTAATTTTGGGGCGACTACTACATGGTGCATGGGTTTAGTTCTACCCTGGCCTATAAATAGAAGTGTTTGTAGAGAAGAGGTTTGCTCATTCTCACTTCAAACGACTTTTTGTTGAGAATCAACTCAATTGATCCTCCTTCTTAGCGATTCAGTCAATCGTGGTTTGTAGATCTCCTCATTCAAAGAAGCTTCCATTTTGACGACGAACTCCATTAGAGAACTGAGACTCGTTGAATTAGCTATGGATAGAGCAGTTCGTGCTTGTAGTCTTCACTGGCAGTGTTCCTGTCACGATCCGCTATCCAAATTGTTGGGCCGGGCCGAGTCATGTCCATCCTACGCTTGAGATAAAGCGTAGTAAGCTTTTCTAAAGACAAATAAGACCAAAGTGTGCTAACAGTTCAATATGTAATAATGAGTCAGAAATGTTCCAAACACAAAAGTCATCTTGTATATAAATAAGTTCCAAGTACAAGTTCAAAATGTAAAACTGGATACAGGTCCAGTTACAAAATACGTAGTCTAAAACATGACTACTCTCAGAAGTCCCGAGCAACTACACAAACTAGACGAGTTTCCCCACATGTACATCCTCATAAAGTAAAGCCTGGTCCTCGACAGTAACTCCATAATAGGAATCACAAAGCAACTCCTCCTCAAAAAGTATACCTACAACGTTATCCTGTTAGGACGGGAGCAAGTACTGATTCTAACAAACTAAAGATACGAAACATGAACTGAACAGAAGTGTAGGAATCATGGCATATCATAATCTATCATGGCATCATATGTTTGTTTTAAAGTTTAAAACTGTAGCATGTACGTGATTGGTCAATAGGTAAATAGGATATACAGTGGTACATATCAATTTTCTGATGTGTACATACGTACACATAACGGCATCGGTGTATATCCATACACAAACGTGGGACCAGAACATACGACAAAGTTACATATAGATTGTAACAATGCTCGATAAATACATACGGAGAAGGAGGCATGATCACGTACTCAATAACAGTTTCCCCTTAACCCATTTTATAACATGTGAGTGATACGAGAACAATATATAGCATGGTGGATACTGAGAACAGTATGAAGTATATGAAGCATGGTGATATACGACTTGTAGTTTAGACATTAACATGGTTTGTACACAATTTATTATATGCTGTAAATAAAGTTTGTAGCGGCACTTGCCTCTAGTAAAGCAAGGTAGTGAAGGAAATGCTATAGATGTCTGGTGACTCGTCAATGTAAAAATAATACATAAACTTAGTTTTCATACTAAGTTAAACACTAAGACACTAGTTGTGCGACACGACTTTCTGACTAGACACCTAGCCAAATGATGACTTTAGCATAGGAGACCAATACGGGGTGACACAATACCCAACTAACTTTCTAGGGCCTTTACACTAGTGTAGGGTGAGGTCCAATACTACAACAACTCAAATCAACACAAAACATTGTAAGTCGTAACTATTCAATAAATAAATCAGACTGTACACTATGTTCCAATAATTTTTGAGATAGACAAAAAGCTAAATTATACATAAAATAAAGTACCAAGATGATCCTTGTTAATTATAGAAATTTATATTAATTTTTCTGGAATTTATAAAACCTCATAGATATTTATTAAAAATCAGCAAACACATGTATCTTAAAAATGAGTTCTGTTTTCCTACTTTTATAAAATGCCAAAAAACTCATTAAATGCTAGAAAAATTATATTAAATTAGCTAAATTAACATAGTATTTAAATACAATTTTTCTCAGATTTTTTTACAGCACTTAAAATATATATAAAAATTCAAAAATAGCAAGTAACAATTTCTGGAAAATAATTAATTAAATATTTAATATTATGTCCGCGTATTCGAAATTGAACCGAAGTCCAGATACGGGACCCAAAGCCATGAATCAAGTCCAATATGACTTGTACAGACTCTGAATGTATTAGACATAATAGGTCCAAAACTCATACTAGGTTTGGACATCAAATGGCCATGATTAATAAAATACAGTAACTCAAATATAAATATTAAAGTATTTTAATAATATATTTTAAAGTGGTAAAATTTACAAGTCCTAAAATTATATAACAAAATAACTTGTGAATTTATACATAATAAAATTTTGCACAAAACTGAATTTGAAATATATATACATATACAACAAATACATTTATATATATACATAAATATATATATATATATATATATATATATATATATATATATATATATATATATATATATATATATATATATATATATATATATATATATATATATATATATATATATATATATATATTTATTTTTTTTATACAAATACATTTATATATATATATATATATATATATATATATATATATATATATATATATATATATATATATATATATATATATATATATACAGTATATATATAATAGTATATATAATAATATACATATATATACATACATTTTTTTTTATATACATATATATATATATATATATATATATATATATATATATATATATATATATATATATAAATATATATATATATATATATATATATATATATATATATATATATAAAAATATATATATATATAATAAAATATATATATATATATATATATATATATATATATAATATATATATATATATATATATATATATATATATATATATATATATATATATATATATATATATATATATATATATATATATATATATATATATATATAATAAAATAAATAAAATAAAAACAAAACAAAAAAAAGAAACGAAAGGGGGGCTCGAACTCGACCAGCTGGGACAGGGGTGGGTTTGAGCTCCACTCGGCTGACCAGGGGGCCAGCTCGAGCTTGCTGGCTGGGTTAGGTTTGAGTTAGTTTTATTATGGTTTTAAGATGATGGGTTTTAAACCCAATAGCAGTCTAGTAAACCCGTTAATCCATAGTCTTGTGTCTTCGTGTCCTGACAGTTTGGGACACGAAGACACACGAGTCGAGTGTCCTAGGCTTGTACGACTCACACGATATGAGTTTTTCGTGTCCGAGTCCACCATCAAACTCACCGACACGGATCGACCCTCCCACGTGAAAACGAGACACAACGGTGAAGAAAATACGAAAGGACACGTACGTGTCCGGCGGGGGGATGTTGTCGAGGGTGCTAGCGGCGGCAGTAGGCATCGGGGTCGGTGGCGAAGGGTGGCGCTGGCCTCTGCTCGTCGAGGCGAGCAAAATGGCGGTGGTTGTAGGCGTCGTGCTGGCAAAGGGCGAACTCCGGCGAGGTTGGTCAGAGAAGAAAGGACTATGGCGGTGGCTAGGGCGGTCGTAGTGAAGTCTAGGGTTAGGGTTTGGGGTCGGGGGACTTTATAGAGTCGGGGAGTCGGTGGAATTAGGGCTAGGGTTACGGGAATTTAGGGTTTAGGGTTAGGGTTTCGGCGTTAATCGCCGGAAATGGCGACTGTCAAAGGCGGTGATCGGGGTGGCCAATTAGCAGACCCCCCCCCCATAGATTTGACAATTACAACTAAGCCCACCGCCTCAGTTAATGCAATTTCTAATTTGTATAATACCCCCCCTCCGCTATGCTCTTTGCAAATATAATTTGCACAGACAAATCGAATATTGCATAATGGCTTAAAAATAATTAAAATAATTGTAAAAGGCTTTTAAAACATTTTAATAAATACAAAATGATATTTTTGGCTCTAAAAATCATTTAAAATTTTTAAAAAATTCCTAATAGTTATAATAATTTATTTTAAGGATATAAATACTATTTAAAATTATAAAAATAATATTTTAAAATCTATGAGCTTACAAATCTTTCCTCCTTGAAAAATTTTGTCCTTGAAATTCATAAGGATAGAAGACTCTACAAACATTCAATATAGAAAGCAATGCAAACAATGATTAAGGCTACTATTCAGACTATCCTCTAAGGTATCAAACGGGAACGGGTGGTTCCCTCGCGGCTGTTGGGTCGAACAAGTAAGGATATTTCTTCCTCATGTATGACTCCCTCTCCCAAGTAGATTCTCCTGGAGAGTGACGGCTCCAAGCTACTCGTACTAAGGGTATAACTTTGTTCCTCAGCCTCTTCTCCCTCCTGTCCAATATCTCCACTGGCTGCTCAGTAACTGCAAGACTCGGTCCAATCTCCAACTCTGAATGATCTAGCACATGGCTGGGGTCTGGAACTTATCTCCTCAGCTGAGACACATGAAAGACATCGTGAACTCCTGCCAGGTTGGGTGAAAGAGCAACCCTGTAAGCTACCTCTCCGATCCTGCCAAGTATCTCGAACGGCCCGATGTATCTGGGGCTCAACTTGCCGCCTCGTCCGAACCGGATCGTCCCTCTCGTAGGTGATATCTTCACCAGCACCATATCTCCGTCGGCAAACTCCATCGGTCTGCGACTAGCATCAGCCCAGTGTTTATGCCTGTTCTGAGCGACTCTGAGCCTGTCTTTGATCATCCTGACCTTCTCTGCTACATCCGTGATCATCTCTGGCCCAAGTATAACTCTATCCCTAATGTCATCCCAATAGAGCAGTGTACGGCATCATCGTCCATATAGTGCCTCGAAAGGAGATATACCGATGCTGGCTTGGTAGCTGTTGTTGTATAAAAACTCTACCAAGTGCAGATGGCTCTCCCATGATCCGCCAAAGTCCAGCACACAAGTCCTCAGCATGTCCTCTAGCGTCTGTATCGTCCTCTCGGACTGTCCATCTATCTACGGGTGGTACGCTGTACTAAACTTGAGCTGTCACGCCCCAGAACCAGAATACTGGAGAGCAGGGCAGACATAGCCAGCTACGTGTATGAAATAGAATCCATCTCGCTATACGGTCACGGCTGTCTAGATACATGAGGGTTTATCTACAAGCCAACAGTCTCTTAAGGTCATGAACAAGCCTAGTGTCTCAACCACAAGCAAGTAAGTAAAAGTCACAAGATGTATGATCATTAAATATACAATAGTAAGGCGTCCCAAACATTACATATTCAGTTGATCATGAAGCTAGTCGTTACAAAATGTCAGGACTAGCAAGAGTTTAGTCATACATGATCAACCCTAGGATCTGTTAATCATGTTACAGCCCGTAGACAGACAGTAAGTAAGTACAATCGAGCTAAACAGGTGCTCGTCGGCTAAACGCCTCAAAAGAATATTTTTACAAGGGAGTGGGAGAACAAAATAAAATCCACTCGTTGCCGGGATTCCTTCTAGTGTTCACCATCTGGCAGGAAGGTCGGTAGATCCTCTGGAGCTGCTCCGAAATCTGGCCACACAAAACCAGCTGGGTCAGACCCCAGAAAGAGCAAGTGGCACAAAGGAAGCTTCACTTAAGAACTGAAACCAGCAATCAGCACAAGATATAAATAAAAGTAAGAACTGGAAATAAAAAAAATACACCAGGATGATATACGACGAGATAACCATGAAACTTTTCAGATAACTAGGTTACAACCCGTAAACCAAACAAGAACCGGGGTTGTAACCCTTCGTCTGAACAGAACTTAGAATTCTCACCATTTATCGGTAAAATAAATGCAAGCATTCTGGTCATACAGTAATCTGGAACAGGATCAGGGCAAGACTAGACTGGTTAGACTCCGTCCAATCACTTCACGGCCAAGCAAGAATTACGGCTTGATACTTTAACTAACTAGGGTTGTCACAAGCCTAATTACTAACAAGATGCAGTGAGATTATTCCACAGCCACAAGCCCTGCAGACCATCCAGGTTACCCGGGTTAAAAGATTAGAGTTGAATTCAGGTGGGTACATCGTCCAGGAAACGAATGTACCTTTAGGTAGCTTGAAGGGTACAACACATGACAGTGTGCTGGAAATGTACCCTACTCGACGGCAGGCTACAGATCCCAAGGCGTGCCCAGGTAACGGGATTGCCTGTAGCTAGAAAATCTCTTCATGACTAATGTATTAATCTAGTTATTAGTCCTTAGTTCATTTCAATAGGTACTCCTGACTGTGGTACTCAAGAGTCCCATCCTAGACATGATGCAAGACAGGACTGGTTTATTTATACAAGCACAATCGCCCACGGTGTCCAGGTTATTATACAGGTCATGTCATGTCAAGTAGCCGTCGCAACAGCTTATCAAGATATAACATGTCAGGTTATCAGGTCAAGTGTACTAGTCAGGAGTGCGCCACGACGGCCACTATCAGGTCATGTCAGGTTACTCATGTCAGGAGTGCACCACTACGGGTCACTATCGTGTCAGGGTCAGTTATCCTTTCCAAACATATTTCATAAATTCGTGATTATCAAGTTCATGACAAAAGGCGTAAGGATATAAAATGGGCGTAAAATATCTAATAAAATATCAATATACAGGGCTATAGAAGATCCAGGGTAATCAGGCTACGCTCAGGTCAAGCTACGCTCAGGTCAGGCTACGCTCAAGTCAGGCTACGCTCAAGTCAGCGTACGCAAGTCATACGCTTCCAAATGGCAGCGTATGTACTCAATACGACTCCTCGTCAAGCAAGCGAGCGTATGCGAGTCATACGCCTCCAAAAGGTAGCGTATGGGGTCCATACGACTCATTGTCAAGCAAGCGAGCGTATGCGAGTCATACACTCCCAAAAGGCAGCGTATGGGGTCCATACGACTCCTTGTCAAGCAAGCGAGCGTATACAAGACATACGCTCCCAAAAGGTGGCGTATGGGGTCGATACGACTCCTTGTCAAGCAAGCGAGCGTATGCAAGACATACGCTCCCAAAAGGCAGCGTATGGGGTTCGACTGCGCTGCGCTAAAGAGCACGCACAGCTCAGTGGCACAAGCTAAAAAGCTCGTGCACTGCTCACTGTCTTCTCCAAATCAGCAAGAACTCCATGGGTTGAACCCAAAGCTTTAAAAGTCCATAACTTGGTCAAAATAAGTCCAAATCTGACTTTGCAAAGTTCTATCTTGGGTGAAATTCAATTCTCTCCAAGATAAGAACATCAAAACCCATAAAAATACAACTTAAATAGATCAAAACCATGCAAAAACAAAATTAGAAAAAACTTAGATCTAGAACAATGGAGACTCCAAATCACAAAATGTCAAGTTCTAATGTTGATCACCATGGCCTAATCTAGCTAATGGACAAATAAAAAGTGGTTCTCAAGTGGTGGCAAGGTGCACTTGCCTAAGGGGTGTTGGTGTTGTGTGGAGGAAGGAAGAAGAAGAAGATGAAGAAATAAATGAGAGAATTATGAGGAGAGAGAAAGGTAGGTGGAGATAATAAAGAGGGTGGTTGTGGTGAAAATGAGGGAGGAGCATAGGCTAAGGTGTTCCAATGTAAAATAAACCAAACCAAACCAATCTTTCTCCATAAAATAAACCAAGCCGGGTCGAGAACCAATGTGCAAGAAATCCAAAATCCGCTAGTCAAGAAAATAAGATACATGCCAAAATCCAACTTCGAGTATAATTACGAAATACGGGAAACGGGGGTGACATGAGCCGACTACCCAACTCTTTCTGCAAGCTCCCCTAGTAGTGGGACGTGAATCTGCTATCTCGGTCCGACACGATGCTCACTGGCACTCCGTGTAAGCGAACTATCTGCTGCATGTATAGCTTTGCCAACTTTTCGGTGGAGAGCCCCACCTTGAAGGGTATGAAGTGCGCACACTTCGTCAGTCTGTCAACGATAAACAAAATAGCATCCTTCCCTCCTTGGGAATGAGGAAGCCATGAAACGAAGTCCATCATAATGTGTTCCCACTTCTACTCGGGAATGGGTAACGGCTACAATAGACCAGCTGGCCTCTGACGCTCCATCTTGACCTGCTGGCAAACTAGGCATCTCGAAATGAAACATTATACATCCCTCTTTATCCCGTGCCACCAAAGATGTTCCTGCAAGTCACGGTATATCTTGTTGGCACCAGGGTGAATAGAATATCGCAATCGATGCACCTCCTGTAAGACTGCCTCTATCAGCTCTCCCTTCGACATGCACAATCGGTTGCCATGTCTCAAGGATCCATCCTCTGCTACGGTGAAGTCATCTAGCAATCCAGCTAAAGCCTGGGCTCGAAGTCTGCGGAGGCTTTCATCTGTAAACTGTGCCTCCTTGATCTGCTCCATCAAACTTGACTGAATGTCTAGCGCCATCATCTGTATCACTGATCCTGGCTAGACTATCTCTATACCGAGCTTCTCCAGGTCTTTCCGTAAATGCCGATCTATCATCAGATACCATGCCATCGGATGCCTGCTCAGCGCATCCACCTCCATATTTGCCTTCCCGGGGTGATACTGTAAATCGATGTCGAAGTCCTTCATCAACTCCAACCATCGTCTTTGCCTCATATTCAGCTCCTTCTGCGTGAACACATACTTCAAGCTCTTGTGGTCAGTAAAGATTTCCACTCGCTCTTCATATAAGTAGTGTTTTCACAACTTGAGGGCAAAGATCACCGCAGCTAACTCTAGATCGTGGATAGGATAGTTTCGTTCATGAGTCCTTAATTGTCTTGATGCATAAGTAATCACTTTTCCATGCTGTTGTAGGACACATCCTAGCACCTTTACCGAAGCATCGTTGTATATGGTGAAACCTCCAGATCCTGAAGGTAATGTCAGAACTGGAGCGGTCGTCAGCCTCCTCTTCAGCTCCTCAAATACTGCTTGGCAGTCCTCTGACCAGATGTACTCTGCGTCCTTCCGTGTCAGTTTTGTCATGGGTTCAGCTATCCTAGCAAAGTCCTGGACGAACTTTCTATAATAGCCTGCTAATCCCAAAAAGCTCATGATCTCTGAAACTGACGTCGGAGCCTTCCATGTCTCAACGGCAGCAATCTTTCTGGGATCCACCGAGATCCCCTCTCCAGTGACTACATGATCGAGAAACTCCATTCGGTCTAAAAAGAACTCATACTTCGACAATTTGGCATATAACCTCTTCTGCCTCAGAATCTCCAAAACTGTTCGCAAGTGCTCTGCGTGCTCCTCCGACGGCTTCGAGTATATCAGGATGTCGTCGATAAATACTATGATAAATATATCCAGATACTGGTGAAATATCTTATTCATCAAGTTTATAAAGATAGCTGGCGCATTTGTGAGACCAAATGGCATCACCAAAAACTTGTACTGCCCATACTTTGTGTTGAACGCCGTCTTCTGGATGTCTGCAGCCCTGACTTTCACCAGGTGGTAACCGGATCTCAAATCTATCCTATAAAAATACCTTCGCCCCACTCAACTGGTTGACAAATTATCTATCCTGGGCAGAGGATATTTGTTCTTAATGGTGATGGTATTCAACGCCCGGTAGTCAATATATAACCGGACTGTACCATCCTTCTTCGGTACAAAGAGTACTGGTGCTCCCCATGGAGAAGCACTAGATTGAATAAAACCTTTTTTCAACAGTTCATCAATCTGCTCCTGCATCTCTATAGCCTACTTGGGGTTCACTCTATAGCAAGTCCGGGATACTGGTGATGAACCCGGTACTAAATCTATAGTGAACTCCACGTCTCTGTCAGGCGGAAGTCCTGGAAGATCCTATGGGAATACATCCATAAACTCCCTAATGATAGGGTGTGGCGGAGCTAACTCCCCAACTGTCGCCCAACAGTTCGGCTCTAGGCTGATCTCCGGCCCCGTCCTCCTAACACTGAATGGTGCCCTGCCTGGGGGACTGAACAGAATACTACCCTCATGACAGTCTATAGCTTCGAGAGCATAGCTAAGCCAGTCCATCCCTAATATGATATCATATTCGGGGAGTGGCATCACAAAGAATCGTCCCCTAAACTCTCTCCAAGCTATAGTAATAGAGCATCTATAGATAGCTCTAATGGGTACTGGTCCGCCTCCCGTCATTACTCTACTCATCTCCTCGGTAGGTGTAGCCACTAAGTGATGTTTATGCATAAACTCTAATGACAGAAAGCTATGCGATGCATCGGAATCAAATAAGCATAGAGCTAGAAAAGTATGTAAATAAACATGACCTGTGATGATGTTAGCCAAATAATCTGGCTCCGAAACCTGCTCCGGCTCCGCCTCAAGAGCCAGACTATAAGCCTTCCCCTGGGGTCCCTTCTGCTGCTGCAGATGTTGCCCAAACCTCTGTTGCTGAGTCGGAAGCGGGGGTCCTCTAGAGGGTGGTCCGGCACCTGGTACCCTTGCTACTGGGCAGTCCCGAAGCTGATGGGTGATAGATCCACAAGCTAAATACTGTCCCAACTTCTTCCTACAGATGGAAGCGTCGTGGCCTGGCCTTCTACAGAATGAACACACACCTCCCTTCTACTGCCGGGGTCCCGGGGCTCTAACTGGAGGGGTCGGGTGATATGGTGTGGGAGGACGGTAAGTCTGATGGTGCGGCACCGATACTCTCGGCTAGAAATCTTGACGCTTGGAAGGTCCTTCGGGGTGTACAGAAGCCGGCCTCTTGCAAGACTGAAGACGCTGCTCTATGCTCCTGGCCAACTCTAGGCTCTGGTAGTAGTCAGTCGTACCGTTTGCCACTATAAGAATGCCAATGTCTGGAACTAGACCATGGCAAAACCTATGCGTCATCTCCTCTGGATCTGCAACTAGACTAGGAGCGAAACGGCTCAAACGACTAAACTCTGCTATATATTCGTCAACAGAACGGTTCTCTTGCTGGATGTCCTAGAATCGTAGCTCCATGGCTACCCTAGTGGTGGTCGAGAAGAATTTCTTCTTCAACTGGGTCTTAAACTGATCCCAAGTGGCCTTCCCTCTCGCGAATAGTGGCTCATTCCTGAAACAAACTCCTACCAAGTCTATCATCAGAAATCCTGCTGCCTCGACCTGGAGGTCACCCGGTAACCTAGCTCCAAGGAGCTTCCTTTCTACCGAGTCTAGCCAGTCATCTGCTACTACGATGCCCTCGGTCCCTATGAACTCCTTAGGGTTCAAACCCATGAAGTCCTTGATGTTCTCCGCTCTCTGTCGTGGCTCTATCGGTGGTGGGACCACGGTACGCTCCTTAGAATGCTCCATGCTCTGGCGGAGTAGGGTGGTCTGCTCCTGATGGGTCATTAGGAACCCCTAGATCAGAGTGAGCAGTTGGTTCCCGTCGAAAGTGACGAAAGCCTGGACATGTATATTAATAGGTAGTGGTGGGAGTATCGGGTCCTGCTGGACTGTGATGTGGAAGGTGGTTGAAGCATCTGGGTTGGTGGATTTGTGGAGTGGGGGAGTATTGTAGGTGGAGGTGGAGGTGCATCGGTCAACTGGTCAACCGACTGGATGGAAAGTGTGCCATTTTCAGGTATAGCATACTGGGATGAGCGGGTGAGCACCATTTAATAAACAAAAAAAACTTATAAGGACTCTTTTAAGTAAACAATCATAAACAACAAGAAAATCCAATTTGTAATAACGAGCATATGATGTGACGCATTTTATATGTTGTAATCCTAGGAATCCTCTAGGTGTTCTAGAACGTTATTCCTAGTGTTGTCTAGTTACCTTAAGTTCCTAATTGCAGGCATGCTTGGTACAATGATGTAACCAAACAATTTAGTCTTGACCTGCATGGGCCACCACTAAAAACATGTCACGATCCGCTACCCGAATTGTTGGGCCGGACCGAGTCATGTCCAGCCTACGCTTGAGATAAAGCGTAGTAAGCTGTTATAAAGACAAATAAGACCAAAGTGTGCTAACAGTTCTATATGTAATAATGAGTCACAAATATTCGAAACACAAAAGTCATCTTGTATATAAATAAGTTCCAAGTACAAGTCCAAAATGTAAAACTGGATACAGGTCCAGTTATAAAATACGTAGTCTAAAACATGACTACTCTCAGAAGTCCTGAGCAACTACACAAACTAGACGAGTTTCCCCATAGGTATATCCTCTTAAAGTAAAGCCTAGTCCTCGACAACAACTCCATAATAGAAATCACAAAGCAACTCCTCCTCAAAAAGTATACCTACAACGTTATCCTGTCAGGACGGGAGTAAGTACTGATTCTAACAAACTAAATATACGAAACATGAACTGAAAAGAAGTGTAGGAATCGTGGCATATCATAATCTATCATGGCATCATATGTTTGTTTTAAAGTTTAAAACTGTAGCATGTAAGTGATCGGTCAATAGGTAAATAGGATGTACAATGGTACATATTAATTTTTGATGTGTACATACGTACACATAACGGCATCTCTATATATCCATACGCAAACGCGGGACCAGAACATACGACAAAGTTACATATAGAATGTAACAATGCTCGGTAAATACATACGGAGAAGGGAGGCATGATCACGTACTCTACTAACAGTTTCCCCTTAATCCATTTTATAACATGTGAGTGATACGAGAACAGTATATAGCATGGTGGATACTGAGAACAGTATGAAGTATATGAAGCATGGTGATATACGACTTGCAGTTTAGACATTAACATGGTTTGTACACAATTCATTATATGCTGTAAATAAAGTTTGTAGAGGTACTTGCCTCTAGCAAAGCAAGATAGTGAAGAAAATGCTATAGATGTCTGGTGACTCGTCACTGTAAAAATAATACATAAACTTAGTTTTCATACTAAGTTAAACACTAAGACACTAGTTGTGCGATACGACTTTCTGACTGGACACCTAGCCAATTGATGACTTTAGCATAGGAGACCAATATGGGGTGACACAATATCCAACTAACTTTCTAGAGCCTTTACACTAGTGTAGGGTGAGGTTCAATACTACAATAACTCAAATCAACACAAATCATTGTAAGTCGTAACTATTTAATAAATAAATCAGACTGTACACTGTGTTCCAACAATTTTTGAGATAGACAAAAAGTTTAATTATACATAAAATAAATTACCAAGATGATCCTTGTTAATTATAGAAATTTATACTAATTATTTTGGAATTTATAAACCCTCATAGATATTTATTAAAAATTAGCAAACACATGTATCCTGAACATGAGTTCTGTTTTTCTATTTTTATAAAATGCCAAAATTACTCATTAAATGCTGGAAAAATTATATTAAATTATCTAAATTAACATAGTATTTAAATACAGTTTTTCCAAGATTTTTTTAACCCACTTAAAATATATATAAAAATTCAAAAACAGTAAGTAACAATTTCTGGAAAATAATTAATTAATTATTTAATATTTTGTCTACGTATTCGAAATTGAACCGAAGTCCAGATACGGGACTCAAAGCCATGAATCAAGTCCAATATGACTTGTACAGACTCTGAATGTATTAGACACAATTGGGTCTAAAACCCATGCTAGGTTTGGACATCAAATGGCCATGATTAATAAAATACAGTAACTCAAATATAAATATTAAAGTATTTTAATAATATATTTTAAAGTGGTAAAATGTACAAGTCCTAAAATTATATAACAAAATAACTTGTGAATTTATACATAATAATATTTTACACAAAATTGAATTTGAAATATATATATACATATACAACAAATACATTTATATATATATATACATAAATATATATATATATATATATATATATATATATATATATATATATATATATATATATATATATATATATATATATATTATGAATATATATATAATAAATATACATATATATATATATAAAAACACTAAATATAATATATATATATATATATATATATATATATATATATATATATAATATATATACATATATATACAAATACATATATACATATATATACAATACATATATACATATATATAATAAAACGAATAAAATAAAAACAAAACAAAACAAAAAAGAAACGAAAGGGGGGCTCGAACTCGACCCGCTGGGACAGGGGTAGGTTTGAGCGCCACTCGGCTGACCAGGGGGCCAGCTCGAGCTTGCTGGTTGGGTTAGGTTTGAGTTAGTTTTATTATGGTTTTAAGATAATGGGTTTTAAACCCAATAGCAGTCTAGTAAATCCGTTAACCCATAGTCATGTGTCTTCGTGTCCTAATTGTTTGGGACACGAAGACACACGAGTCGAGTGTCCTAGGCTTACACGACTCACACAACACAAGTTTTTCGTGTCCGAGTCCACCATCAAACTCACCGACACGGATCGACCCTCCTACGTGAAAATGAGACACAGCGGTGAAGAAAATATGAAGGGACACGTATGTGTCCGGTACGGGAATGCTGTCGGGGGTGCTAGCGACGGCCGTAGGCGTCGGGGTCGGTGGCGAAGGGTGGCGCTGGCCTCTGCTTGTCGAGGCGAGCAAAATGGCAGTGGTTGTAGGCGTCGACGTGGGCTGTAGGCGTCATGCTGGCAAAGGACAAACTCCGGCGAGGTTGGTCGGAGAAGAAAGGGCTATGGCGGTGGCTAGGGCGGTCGTAGTGAAGTCTAGGGTTAGGGTTAGGGTCTGGGGACTTTATAGAGTCGGGGAGTCGGTGGAATTAGGGCTAGGGTTACGGGAATCTAGGGTTTGGGGTTAGGGTTTCGGTGTTAATCGCCGAAGATGGCGACTGCCAAAGGCGGTGATCGGGGTGGCCAATTAGCAGAACCCCCCCCAATAAATTTGACAATTACAACTAAGTCCACCGCCTCAGTTAATACAATTTCTAATTTGCATAAAACCTGTCACGACCCGCTCCCGCTTTTCGGAATACGAATACGTGGCCAAGTCCAGCCTACGCCGCAGTATCGACGGTAGTTCGCTGTCTGGGCTCAATATAAATCTCAAATACAACAAATATCTCTATTTTTTTGCTCATTCATAATAATTATTTTAATTAAAATTCCAATAATATATTCAAATTTGTATACAGATACAAACCCGCTACATGTGACTATTCTATCTAGAATCTATTGTTGGCCTCCAAGATAGCTCTAACTCTATCCGAAGGAACCCAAAGCAAGAGAGCAAGTCATCAAGAATCTGTCAACTGAAAAATGGTTATCCAGTCAGGATTAGAACAAGATCACCATAACACTATATTACACAATATATTATACAAGCATGAAGGAACGATTAAAAGGAATTTAACTGAAGATAAGTGTAGGCATGACATTGTATGATAAAAAAGTACCCTTGAGACATGATAACAACATGAAGGTAGACTTGACATACTACTAAGATATGATGACAATAAGAAGGTAGACTTGACGAAAGAAGAACAATAGACAATAGAGCAATAATAATTAAGTTACGTGTACTGTGTGTTTTAGAATACCAACTTTCAGCATGTAGACGGCTTAGGATATCCGTCAGTCTTAAGTGTGGTGCATGACTGATATTATGCAATCAATGTATAGGGAGTCTGTATTCAATTCGTTGACCACATGCTTACTTGTTGTATTCCCCCGCCCGACTCACTCACAATACATGTCCACTACGATAAACATTAGCAATATGATAAACTGTAATCAATAGCAAACAATGAGTAAGGCATGAACATGTATGTATATCCAACCGATTCTAACTCTCGTGCACAATAGTAATCATGAACAATGACAATCATGAACCATAATGTAGTAATAGTGAAAAGATGACACGAAGATACATGCAGTATAAAATAAAGGAAACATAGGTCATAGTGATACTTGCCTCGGTTTGATTTGAAGTTGAATGGCGTGATATGATCATGTCGGCACGAAAATAGTCTCAGAAGTCAAACTACGCAAGATGATTTCAATTGATGAGACGGGACTCTAAAATAAAAACAAAAAATAAAATATTTTGGAAAATTGTTGAGAAAAATATATTATGTGTACTTTTTCATCAGCGTTCCAAAACTTCAAACGGATCGTGATTTCGATTCCTAGTTCTCCCAAAATCTCAAAAACACCAAAACGTGTCAAATTTCGGACAACTGACACTCCACGAATTTTCCAAAAAATTAGGTTAAAATTATTTGAAAATAAATTTTATATTCAGAAAATATACCTCGAGACGGTTTTAATAAAAAAAACTGGAGGTTAAACGGAGTCCGGAGTTGGAAGTTATGGCCGATCGAAGTTGGTAAAACATTTGAAAAGGAAGGATGAATTTACGACGAATTTGGGGTAACTATGACGAAAAAAAGAGAGATTTTGGAAAAGAAGGTATGAGAGATGATTTTATTTTATAGGTTCAATATATATAGATAATGGAAAGCAATTAGTGAATTAGGATATGGTTAGGACTCAATCAATAAAGATATGATTAGGATTACCAACTAATTTGGATAGGAATATGATTAGTTCAAATAAGAAATAATCTATCTAATACTAGATATGATTCAAATAGGATTAGAATTTCTAACGGACAAGTCTCTCCATAAATTTAAATCAAATAAATTATTTAAATCCAAATCATATGAATTCAAATCCAAATCTAAATCCAAATCAAATTCAACATAATAACTTTAAGATAAATTTAATGTTTATCAAAGCAATTTAAATCATATAATAGATAAATCGTTAAATCAAATAATATTTCAAATCTATATTAGATAATTTTTAATGCCACAATTAGTCACCATAAGTATTTTAAATAATATTTAATGTTATCAAATAAGGTAAAATATATTTTAAAAATCTAAATCTTATTCAAAATAAGTTACTAAATCTTTTTATTGCTCAAAAAATAATCATGATTTTTAAACTATTTTTGAAATTAATATTTTTTTTGAAAATCCAAACATAATAATAAATAACTTTATAATTTCAATAATAAAAATTCAAGAACAAATATTTATTAAAACTAAATAGTACTTTCAAACCGTTAATTACAAACTACATTTTGAAATACAGAAAAATAGTAAATATCTTTTACAAATTTTAAAAATAAATTACTTTCAAACACAATAAAATAAAATAGAAAAAAAATTTGAGAAACAGGGGTTACAAATCTACCCACCTTAGAAAAATTTCGTTCTCGAAATTTATGGATGACAGAAAATAGGCTTGGTTGGTCAGGTGAAAAGACAGAAAAATTAAAAAAGGAATAATGATCAATGAGATAAAAATAATATTTTTTTCCTTAATAAGAAGATTGATCAAGGATGGAAGAATGTAGGTTAATGGATATATTTCGGAGGAGTATTACCTATATGACATCTAAGTTATCACTCATCAATCTTATAAATTCGTATCCTCAAGAATATTTTAAAAAAATTCCTCAAATTCAATCATTTTTTAAAAAAAAATTACTAACTCAATTTAATAACGTGATGTAGCAATTATGAATATCATCTTATCAAATTCACAACCCTTAATCCAACTTGTTAAATATCTTCAAAATCTATCTTCACAAAACATTAAATTCCTCAATTTTATTTTAAATTCAAATTTAACTTTTTATAATCTCCTCAAAAATTTAAATTCCATAAAATTTCAAATCATACCTCAATTTTATTGATCAAATCAAAATTATTTCCTTTTAAAATTAAATATTCGACCTTATCAATAATTCATCGATCATATAGAAATTTAAACCTCATAATACCAAAAGCTAAAAATTTCATCTTCAACAGTAACCAAAATATTTAATTTATTAATCGAGAATGCTATCCATCTTTGATTAGAGTCATTTAACAAATCATAATTTCAACTTCATCAAATATGGCATCTCAAAATTCAACGAATATCACCACCTTAATCATGTAGCCTATGTAACAACCCTAACTATCCATACAATCAATTCAAAATAATTCTATGGGTTACCCACGGCGTACCTAGTCCAAGGCCTAGTCATTTTTTAAAAATCAAATCAACCTAATTGTGAATGAGCATCCTAATCGCAGGCTTGCAGTAGTACGACTAACGTAGGTACTACCACAAAGTTCGCATAATTTTGCAAAAATGGACCTGTATGGGCCACCATAAAAACTTATCACGACCCGCTCCCGCTTTTCGGGATACGAATACGTGGCCAAGTCCAGCCTACGCCGCAGTATCGACGGTAGTACGCTGTCTGGGCTCAATATAAATCTCAAATACAACACATATCTATATTTTTTTTGCTCATTCATAATAATTATTTTAATTAAAATTCCAATAATATATTCAAATTTACATACAGATACAAACCCGCTACATGTGACTATTCTATCTAGAATCTATGGTTGGCCTCCAAGATAGCTCTAACTCTATCCGAAGGAACCCAAAGCAAGAGAGCAAGTCATCAAGAATCTGTCAACTGAAAAATGGTTATCCAGTCAGGATTGGAACAAGATCACCAAAACACTATATTACACAATATATTATACAAGCATGAAGGAACGATTAAAAGGAATTTAACTGAAGATAAGTGTAGGCATGATATTGTATGATAAGAAAGTACCCTTGAGACATGATAACAACATGAAGGTAGACTTGACATACTACTAAGACATGATGACAATAAGAAGGTAGACTTGACGAAAGAAGAACAATAGACAATAGAGCAATAATAATTAAGTCACGTGTACTGTGTGTTTTAGAATACCAACTTTCAGCATGTAGACGGCTTGGGATATCCGTCAGTCTTAAGTGTGGTGCATGACTGATATTATGCAATCAATGTATAGGGAGTCTGTATTCAATTTGTTGACCACATGCTTACTTGTTGTATTCCCCCACCCGACTCACTCACAATACATGTCCACTACGATAAACATTAGCAATACGATAAACTGTAATCAATAGCAAACAATGAGTAAGGCATGAACATGTATGTATATCCAACCGATTCTAACTCTCGTGCACAATAGTAATCATGAACAATGACAATCATGAACCATAATGTAGTAATAGTGAAAAGATGACACGAAGATACATGCAGTATAAAATAAAGGAAACATAGGTCATAGTGATACTTGCCTCGGTTTGATTTGAAGTTGAATGGCGTGATATGATCATGTCGGCACGAAAATAGTCTCAGAAGTCAAACTACGCAAGATGATTTCAATTGATGAGACGGAACTCTAAAATAAAAACAAAAACAAAAACTAAAATATTTTGGAAAATTGTTGAGAAAAATATATGATGTGTACTTTTTTTATCAGCGTTCCGAAACTTCAAACGGATCGTGATTTCGATTCCTGGTTCTCCCGGAATCTCAAAAACACCAAAACGTGTCAAATTTCGGACAACTGACACTCCACGAAATTTTCAGAAAATTAGTTTAAAATTATTTGAAAATAAATTTTATATTCAGAAAATATACCTCGAGATGGTTTTAACAAAAAAAACTGGAGGTCAAACGGAGTCCGGACTTGGAAGTTATGGCCCTTCGAAGTTGGTAAAACATTTGAAAATGAAGGATGAATTTACGACGAATTTGGGGTAATTATGACGAAAAAAAAGAGAGATTTTGGAAAAGAAGGTATGAGAGATGATTTTATTTTATAGGTTCAATATATATAGATAATGGAAAGCAATTACTGAATTAGGATATAGATAGGACTCAATCAATAAAGATATGATTAGGATTACCAACTAATTTGGATAGGAATATGATTAGTTCAAATAAGAAATAATCTATCTAATACTAGATATGATTCAAGTAGGATTAGAATTTCTAACGGACAAGTCTCTCCATAAATTTAAATTAAATAAATTATTTAAATCCAAATCATATGAATTCAAATCCAAATCTAAATCCAAATCAAATTCAACATAATAACTTTAAGATAAATTTAATGTTTATCAAAGCAATTCAAATCATATAATAGATAAATCGTTAAATCAAATAATATTTCAAATCTATATTAGATAATTCTTAATGCCACAATTAGTCACCATAAGTATTTTAAATAATGTTTGATGTTGTCAAATAAGGCAAAATATGTTTTATAAATCTAAATCTTATTCAAAATAAGTTACTAAATCTTTTTATTGCTCCAAAAATAATCATAATTTTTAAACTATTTTTTAAATTAATATTTTTTTTGAAAATCCAAACTTAATAATAAATAACTTTATAATTTCAATAATAAAAATTTAAGAACAAATATTTATTAAAACTAAATAGTACTTTCAAACCGTTAATTACAAACTACATTTTGAAATGCAGAAAAATAGTAAATATCTTTTACAAATTTTAAAAATAAATTACTTTCAAACACAATAAAATAAAATATAAAAAAAATTTGAGAAACAGGGGTTACAATACCCCCCTCCCCCGCTATGCTCTGTGAAAATATAATTTGCTCAGACAAATCGAATATTGCATAATGGCTTAAAAATAATTAAAATAATTGCAAAAGGCTTTTAAAACATTTTAATAAATTACAAAATGATATTTTTGGCTCTAAAAATCATTTAATAATTATTTAAAAATTCTAAAAAATTCCTAATAATTATAATAATTGATTTTAAGGATATAAATACTATTTAAAATTATAAAAACAATATTTTAAAATCTAGGGGCTTACAGTTCCTCCTCAAAACCAACATTAAGTGCCAAGATGTTGAGCATCGGGTTTGGATTGATTGCCAACCCATGTTCTGCTCAATAACTGCTTCGGATGGGGATACGCATGTGCTGAGACGAAGATTTGATACACCCTTGACGAGGAAGTGATTCGCTCATGATGAGAAAGAGATGTGCCTATGTTGAGACGTCAAAATAATGCGCCTATCCCTAGAGTTTAGACTAGGCTGTAGTTGACTTTCTATGTAAAAGTCCACGTAATAGATTTTAAATGATTAATAAAAAGTCTTATTTTCATGCATTTTTTACGTACTATCTTTTTATGATGCGCTGATGTTGCTCTGTGTCTCTGGTGTATACTGTTTATAGCACATAGGAACCTGGCCTCTGTGGCGCATAAAATTCCGTGTTCTACAATGCTACACAAAAACACGTCACGGCGGGGTGACTTCCAGTAATTGTACATCTACCTCCATAAAAATATCATGCAGTCGTAGCCCAACCATTGTTTGCCCATAGGCGACGACCGCAATAGACTAGTCTACCGACGTTGTTCTGTGTCTCTGGCGCATACTATTTATAGCGTATAGGAACCTGGCCTCTGTGGCGCATGAAATTCCATGTTTCTACAACGTCATACAAAAATACGTCTCGGCGGGGTGACTCTCCCAGGAATTGTACATCTATCTCCATAAAAATATCATACATTCCTAGCCCAATCGTTGTTTGTCCATAGGCGACGACCGCAATATACCAGTCTAGCTTGTAATAGTTCATAGAAGTTGGAACACTTCTATATCGATCAGACTATACATGATAATCAACAATCTCATACTGACTTTTCAAAAAGACTATTAATTGCACCCACTCTTGCCTCTATCCTTAGTACGTTATTGATATTCCCAGTATATTCGTAGGACACTCTGCCTCATCCTCTCTACACCCTCATGGTCGTTGAATGTGACCATTTATGTGAGTGAATCGACCTCGTTCTTATTAAGATGGCATTCAGTATGTAATTAACAAATTTCCTTGTACATGTCTATACTCAACATAATATTAAAACTATGGAATAAAATAAAATATATTAGAAAATCATCCGTACAAAATGTCATTTATAGATTCGGTACAAGTGTCTACTATTAGCATATCACCAAGGACGAAATCCCATATATCTAGTATGCGCCACAAAATGCTCCTCTGAAATCCCCTTTGTGAGGGGATACAAGATCATCTATTTGGTGTATAAATGTTTAAGTTTGACTTTGTTTTTCTTCTTCCCTATAAAGTGATGAAGAATCTTAATGTGTTTGGTTTATCTGTGGTACTTGGGGTGTAGCTTCCCTTCCCGAAAATTTTAGATTATTTTTTTCTATTATTTATTTGATTTAAATGGGGATTTTTAGGATTTTATAAATGTTTATTTAGTTAAGTATTACGGTAGGTGACTTTAGCCATGGTGGAGTTTTGAAGAACAAGACGACTAGGAATCATGGCACGGATAGTGCGGTGACGTGTTTCGACTAGTGTTTAGCTATGGTAGGGGAATGCCGAGTCAAAGGATTGTTCTAACTAGGAAAACCAGGCCAAGTTGCGACTTAACCCTACCGAAGATTTTATTTATTATTTAAATATATTATTGAGTTTTCGGGAACCCAATTGTACTGAACCTGTCCAGATTAGACCCAAGTCAAATCCAAGTCCATGTAGTCATGTAGTGGGACCAAATACGGCCTTGTAGACATGTTTGGTAAATGCAAAGATATTGTATATATATTAGGAATTGGCAATATTTTCTAAATATTTATTATATATAAAATTATAGGTATTATTAATATTAAATAGTATTTTAGAATATTTATACGATTTTCTGGGGCCCAGTAATGGGAGTATATGATATGCCATCCAGGAGCTACTATTAAATTATCTTAATTACTAGTGGATTTATTATTATTAATAATATTATTATTATGGTTGTTGAGAATAAACTATTTATTATTATTAGTTATTATTAATTTATTCCTTATCAAAGGAATGAATATTGTATATATGTATATGAGTGTATATATATATTTTGTATATGAATATACATAGAAATTGTATATGTGTGTATATTTATATAAATATTATAGGTGTGTAAATACGTGTATATATGTATATATATACATAAAATGATTATATATATATAAAGATATATATATACGTATGTGTGTATGTGTATATATATATAAATATAGGTATGAATATATGTGTATTTGTATGTAAATATAATATACTATATATACGTACGTATGTGTATATACATATATATGTATAGAAATATATATATATATATACGTGTATGTGTACATATATATACATGAATATATATATATATATATATATGTATATATATATACATAAAATGATTATATATATATAAAGATATATATACGTATGTGTGTATGTGTATATATATATAAATATAGGTATGAATATATGTGTATTTGTATGTAAATATAATATACTATATATACGTACGTATGTGTATATACATATATATATATATATATATATATATATATATATATATATGTATATATATATATATATATATATGTATATATATATATATATATATATGTATATATATATATATATATATATATATATATATATATATATATATATATATATATAATATACATGGTTATTAATAAAAAGTAACACTCTAATAAACTAGCCCAAACCGAGCAAGCTTCCCAGGCCCATTGTAGCTCAGCCAAGAGCTTAACCAATCCCAGCCTAGCATATACTGTGCTAACCCAAGCCCAGCCCTGGGCTACGCTGCTTCCGGAGCGGAAAAGAACCCCACAGCCAGCAGCAAACCTTTCCCCTAGCCCAGCTAAAGAACCTAAGTCCAGCCCAGTAGGTAGCAGGCCACACAAGGAAACCCCAAGTTCACTCCCACGCTGAGCCCGACCTACATTAGGAACCAAAAATCATAGCCGGCCCCATTGCATATATAAGTAAACCGCGAAGTTTTCCTCGACGAAGAAACCCTAACAAATTTGATCCCTTGGGTTGTGATCCCCCAGAGACTACCCCAGCATTTGGCAGTCTCGGCGCGCCTAGAGCGCCGCCCATCGCCGGCCGTAGCGTGAGCCGCGCCGGGAAACAATGGCAGCATCAAACAGTGACAGCAACTGCTCCGCCGACCCCAACTTCGTGACGGAAGTTCTCACACGATGCTTGATCGTTTCATGAACTATCTTTTCAGGTAAAACCCCGATCTATACGCCTTTGATTTCCTTCTTTTAGTTTTAATTGAGATGGACTAGATTGCCCGATGAATCGACGCAAAGTCGAGGGCGTTATCGTTCAAAAAAACAGAACCTATGACAGTCCCCACACCCATGTTCAGGGATAGATTCGAATCGATCTTGTAACAGTTTAGAAATTGTATTTGAATACAGTTATAGACAACATGTAGGGCTTTAAAACCCAATTTGTAGAAGTCGATTTCATCGACTATGTGCCGAGAAATCGGACTCCAAAGTTGATCAAAAATCTGTTTTTAAAACTAGAAAATTGTTCGATACGACGTGCGTCCCGCCATTTCGGGCGACGTGGTCGTGCACCGAAGGTATCGAAAGCTGTGTAATGGCTTTGTGGTCATGTGGGCTTTGACGGAATTCAAATTGGTCGCGTGTGCGCGACGAATTTGATACGTATCCGTCGAAATTCACCGTATCGTGCACTTTACAAATTTCTCAATTACTTTGTGCACACTCGTCAGATCGAGACGAAACTTGCGCCAACAGAACCGTATCATTTTTCTGGTCCTGTATGCCACGTTTCGTCCAATTCTGAGACCGTTGACAAAATCACCGTTTTGCGGGCCCCACGGTTCTACTCAACGGGCGATTTTGTGTACAGTCCGCCGAAATCCAACTATGGACATACGGTTGGGTTCGTATCGGAAAACCGGATCCGTAGACATGTAGTTTGACGACTTTAGAGACCATTGACCCTGGCACAATTTTTGGTGCAAAGCGGGTCCAACGGCGGACACCGTTTTTGCCTAAAATTACCGTTTTGCCCCTGTGTCCAGAATTGGACTTAAGGATAGTCAATCCTAGCTAATTTGACTATTCTGAGACTGTTGGCATTGTCTGTTTCAGATTTTGGAGACAATTGTGGATTTTGGACTTATTTGGCTTACCGGTTGACGGTATTTATTGGTTCTTCGCGCTGCCGTCAGACAAGTATACCTTGCCTCCCTCTACAGTTTTATTTACATGCATTTTATTTCCATTTCCAGCTTTTGGATTATTTATGGACATGTGCTTTTTTATGTTATTTTCTGTGGAGTTATTTTATTGTTTATAGCCATGTTCATGTTTTGGCCTTGTGTTTCACACTTAGAGTTTCTCGTCAGTACCTTGCTTGAGTCGTGTCATAGAACGAGTGCATGTAGTGAACTGCTAAATCCTTGATATTGCTTCCTTGGCACCAGAGAGTCCACACTCGGGACGAGGGTGTTTTTCTTGATTTGTTTACATCCGTGAGTCCACACTAGGGACTAGGATGTCGATTATTGCACCAGAGAGTCCACACTCGGGACGAGGGTGTAGACTTGACTTGACTTGCACAAGAGAGTCTACACTCAGGACGAGGGTGTAGACTTGACTTGACTTGCACCAGAGAGTCCACGCTCGGGACGAGGGTGTTTACATCAGAGAGTCCACACACGGGACGAGGATGTAGTATTTGCACCAGAGAGTCCACACTCGGGACGAGGGTGCCTTGCCGTGAACTAACCAGAGAGTCCACGCTCGGGACGAGGGTATTTACATCAGAGAGTCCACACACCAGAGAGTCCACACTCGGGACGAGGGTGCCTTGCCGTGAACTAACCAAAGAGTCCACATTCGGGACGAGGGTTAGTACTGACCAGAGAGTCCACACTCGGGACGAGGGTTAGTACTGACCAGAGAGTCCACATTCGGGATGAGGGTTAGTGTTTAGTTCAAACCAGTGAGTCCACACTCGGGACGAGGGTTTGGTTTTTTCTATTGATCATTATGTTTCGTTCATCCGGCAGTTCATTATGCGTAGTTGTTCTAGTGTTCGTATTCGTGTTCGTGTTCATAGTCATTTGTCTTGTTCTTGTTCTTTCTTGTTTGTTTCCTTGCGCATGATAAAACTGATAGATAGGCATGTATATTATGTATCTTGTTATGTCCTCTGAGGACCTGATGATCTCCTCAGGTTTAGCGATTGCATGGAGTTAGCTAGTAGTTCTGGATGGCAGACGTGATGATACATTGTGGGATTCAGGTATTGTTATTGTATTTATTATCCGCTCGTGCTTTTCATTCCTTATCATGAGATATCCTGTTTCTCGTTTCAGTTGTAGACTCTTGTTATTTTCTTTAGAGTCTTATCGGACATTTATGCTAGTGGGCTGCAGACCACGACCTATAGTGTTCATTCTTGTTTATTATCTTATTGTGGATTGAGATATAGATTTGTTTGCCATGATTTGGCAGTTTACCATGACCTTGACAGCTTATACGTATTCGAATCGGGCTGGAGTCCGCTCGATGCGTAGCTGGGCTTGGACACGCTTCGTATCCGAAAACCGGGTGCGGGTCGTGACATGGGGTCCTTCACATATGCAATCACTGACATGTTGTCACTATAGAGGGTTACAATGTCTCCAATAAATGGCACCACCTGTAGAAGCTACCATGTACTATGCCTCCATATTAGACAAAGGTATATAGTTTTCTTTCTTGGTTTGCCAGGAGATGGCTCCCCTAACTAACAGAAAATCATAAATGGGCATGGATGCCTGGTATTCTAGATCACTAGCTAAGCTGCATCTATATACCCTCTGAGATGCATATCTGAACCAACAAAACACAAGTAGTGAACGGTCCCAATAAAGTTTGTCACCACCACTTTCCCAGAAGAGGAATATTTTTGAATTTTCCTACTTCTTATGATTATTGTGATTTCAAACTATATTTTGAATGATAAAGTTATTTTACAAACTGGAAATTGCTGAGAAACCCAATTTCGGGGTGGGCTTTTATGAAATGCCCACCCGCTGGATAAGTTTTATGAAATATCCAGAATTAAGTATTTTCACGTTAAATATTCCAAGATTCCCTTTTAGATGCCACCCGCTAGAAACTGCTATTTTTATAATACCGAAACTACCCCTCCGCGCGAATTGGTCATCAATATGTATTTGAATTCAAAAAACTCAGATCTGGATTGTGATTTTCGTCTTCTTCTTCTTCACTGGAAATCTGAATTCCATTGCTCTCATCTTCAGCAGAGATCGCAAAGATCGTTCGTAGTTCGGTGTGCTTTTCTTCAGTCGAACTCAGATCATCACTCGTCATCATCATCATCATCATCTTCATCTTCATCGTGGAGACATTTGAAGTTTTCCGACAATTAGGTCAATTGTGGAGAGAATATCTTTCTTCTTCTTTTCCATCAGAATTATCATCGTTTTGAAAGAAGAACGAAACTCTTTGTTCATGAAAAAAAACTAAATTACACGGAGAATGCCATTCTCCGTTTTATTTAAAACGGAGAATGCCGTTCTCCGTGT
This sequence comes from Iris pallida, assembly GCA_029216955.1. NCBI lineage: Eukaryota > Viridiplantae > Streptophyta > Magnoliopsida > Asparagales > Iridaceae > Iris > Iris pallida. The sequence goes on along the minus strand of JANAVB010009198.1, from coordinate 6,548,919 downwards.
TTCTAACACGGAGAATGGTCATTCTCCTGCGTTTTAACACTGGAATTACCATTCTCCGTGCTAAATTACACGGAGAATGACCATTCTCCATTTTATTTAACACGGAGAATGGCATTCTCCGTGTTAGTAACACAGAGAATGGTCATTCTCCTGCGTTTTAACACTGGAATGACCATTCTCCGTGTTAAATAAAACGGAGAATGTCATTCTCCATGTTAAATAAAATGGAGAATGATATTCTCCGTCTAAATGTAGCACGGAGAATGGCCATTCTCCGTTTAAATTAAGACGAAGAATGTCATTCTCCGTTTTATTTAACACTGAGAATGACATTCTCCGTTTAAATTAACACGAAGAATGTCATTCTCCGTTTTATTTAACACGGAGAATGACATTCTCCGTTTTATTTAACACGGAGAATGGCATTCTCCGTGTTTCTAACACGGAGAATGGTCATTCTCTTGCATTTTAACACTGGAATGACCATTCTCCGTGTAAACTAAGACGGAGAATGACCATTCTCCGTCTAAATTATGACGTAGAATGGCCATTCTTCGTGTAACTTTCAGGACGGAGAATGACATTCTCCGTCTTAATTAAGACGGAGAATGTCATTCTCCGTGTTACTAACACGGAGAATGGTCATTCTCCGTGTAAATTAAGACGGAGAATGCCATTCTCCGTGTTACTAATACGAAAAATGACCACCCTCATGTGAAATTAATATTTTTCGTGTTCTAACACGGAGAATGGCCATTCTCCTGCATTTTATGGTCAGCTGAAACTTTGGAGGGCCATAACTTTTGACTGGGAGGTCGAAACGAGGTCCCGTTTGTCGCAAAATGAGCGTATCGTCGAGGAGACTGAAAGTAACAGCTTCATCGTTAGACGGCCTTCCGAAATTTTAGATTCGCAAAAAAAATGATGTTTGGACCTCCGTTTTAGCATTTTTGTCGTTTGTCCCAGTTTTTCCGAAATTTTTCGACGAGTTTTTGAAGATTTTTGAGGAGAAAACCTAGATTTGAAAGTGAGCAGCGTAAGGAAGAAGATGAAGTATCGAAACTTTTTTTAAGAGCAGTTTCGTGGGTGTTTTCAATAAATTAAAAGGAAGGGCAAAAGGGTCATTTGGAACCCGCTTTGGATAAGTTTCTCTAATTCTGGGCACGCGATGAAAGTTTTTTTAGCGGTGGGTTTTACATAAAACTTTTTTAGTTTTTGGGCATTTCATAAATCTTCCCTTTTACAAACTAGTAATCATATTTTTGGTTTAATTATTTATAATATTTAATTTATTGTATATGTTAGAATATTAAATATGATTAGTGGTTAGCCATTAGTTAGAATAGTTGTTAGTGACCCTAAAGGACCTAAATCGACTTGATATGACCACCTAATTAAATGGTTAGGACTAGCCTAATTAAACTTTAGTTAGCCTCTAGTTAGATTAGAAGGATTAATTAGTAAGTTTGACTAAACACCTAATTAGAAAGAAATATTTATTCTCTAATCTTGTCACGACTAAAGAGAAGGGCTTAGTGGACATTTTCCATTAGCCATAACCCTAACCCTAACCTCATATGGCAACCCACTTTCTATATATAGCCTCACTTCATCTTCTTCCTCCTCATTTCATTCCAAACCCTAACCCCAATTAAAAACTTTTTCCTAAATTGTTCCTACCATCAATCTTTCCCAAATTAGTCCAAATTTGTTCCATTCTATTCCCCATGGAAAGTAGAAGAATCTAGAAGCAAGACATTGGAGGTTGGAACACTTGGAGCTTGAGTATTTCTAGATCTTGGAGACATTTTTATTGGGAATCCATCTCCCAATAGGTATATGCATTCTAATCTCTCTACATTGCATTAATTAGTGTAGAATCATCAATTAGGAAGCTCCATACATTAGGGCTACCATGGAGAGGAGTTTTGAATCTTCTTTCTCTCATATGGAGACTTTCTCCTTTATATTTTGATCCATTTTGTGGGAAATTCGAGAATGACATTTCTAGGATTTAAGAATAGGTTTGTTGGGTCCTAATTGTATTTTAGAACATGTGGATATGCTTAGAGTCAAATTTGGATCCATTTAGAGAGCGTATCATGAGCGTATCTCAACATATTCCTATACTGTCAACCCCTTATCCAAATTTTCTCCTATTTATTAAATTTTTTTAAACCATTCTTTATTGTCTTATATGGATATAAGTGTTAAGCTTTATATTTTTACTTGAAATAGCAAGAAAGGGGAAATAAAGATATAGACAGGGGCTATATTGAAATTTCCCTCAATTCAAATTATCCCTGGCCATTTTTTTAAAACCCGACTTATTAGGGATTAGAGTAATCGAATTCAAACTGGATTTCCTCAATCCATTAGGATTTGATGTGCAAATTCAAATCCCGAATATATATATGGGAAGGTATAGCAGCCTTTCTCTTCAAACCCTAGCAACTCAACCTAAATTACTGCCGCAAGTTTCCTCTTTCGAGCCGGGATAATTCTTTGTGGAATCGTCGAGTAAACAATCGATTCTTCGAACCAGGTAATCCTTTTCTCTATGAAATCGTAGCATACGTTTCCTTTAATTAATTATCCGTGTCCTGCGTAGTATGGGTGTTTGGGATTATGCCAATGAGACCCTCCTGGTATCATGAACTTCTTTGTGACCATCAATTGGATTTTTTTTCTTGTACCAGCCCACTGTACAAATCGACCTGTTTTTATATAGCCATCTGAACTGTGGAATGTATTACATTATGCACTGGGGGTTCCCTGTTACTGATACTAACTGATACTTATATATCAGGTTCATAACCATTAGAACAAATTAAATAGGGCTTTTGCAAATTGATGAAGGGATTGGTCTACAGGACCAGGTTTCTACGCAGAGACTGCTACATTGGTGGCTGATATTACTCTTGGGATTTCACTCATAACCTAACCGATAAGCAGGGGATCCTGAACTGAAGGGCTCCCTGACCAGACAATTGTACATGGGATATTAGGACACAGGTTCACCTAGCTCTAATGCACCCATAGTTGCCTAGCATTCCTTTCGTGTATGATTTATTGCCTGAATGGTTGACTAGGATTGGTGTATGAAATCAATAGGACCCTAAGACCTGAGAGAGAGAGAGACTGATATGTACACCAGGTATACACCATCCAAGAGGAACCATCAGCTGACATCCTACGAGGAAATCTTTGTATTCGTAGGAACTAGTACCAGGAAAACCTGGTAACAGGTCAACACCAAGTATATGAGTGTTCCTAATAACCTGTTGGGCAAAGGCAGGTTGGCCAGTAGGGAATTAACTCAAGGAATACCTTCCCATAGTGTACCCAGGTTTGGGAAGACCACCAGGTCATGTTTCCTGGGAACATTGGAAACACTAATTGCTTGTGTAACCCCTAAACTCGTGTACCTGGCAACCCAAAATAGGGCAGGTAGAAGTGTATAGGACTGACACTGATTAAACCCAAAAACCTGATACTTTATGTAACGCCCCAGAACCAGAATACTGGAGAGTGGGGGCGTACATAGCCAGCTACGTATATTAAAGTGCAACCCACCTCGCTATACGGTCACGACTGTCTAGATACATGAGGGTTTAACTACAAGCCAACAGTCTCCTATGGTCATGAACAAGCCTATTGTCTCAATCTCAAGCAAGCAATGATAGTTACAAGATGTCAGAGCACCAAATATATAATAGCAAGGCGTCCCATACATTACATATTAGATGATCATGAAGCTAGTCGTACAAAATGTCGAGACTAGCAAGAGTTAAGTCATACATGATCAACCCTAGGATCTGTCAATCATGTTACAGCCCGTAAGCAGACAATAAGTAAAGGTGCAATCGAGCTAACACGTGCTCGTCGGCTAAACGCCTCAAAAAAATAATTTTACAATAAAGTAGGAGGACAAAAAGAAACCCACTCGTTGCCAGGGTTACGCCTGGTGGTCACCATCTGGCTGGAGGTTAGGTAGATCCTCTGGGACTGCTCCGATATCTGGCCATACAAAACCAGCTGGGTCAGACCCCATTAAGAGCAAGTGCCACAAAGGAGGCTTCACTTAGGAACTAAACCCAGCATATCATAATAAAATAATAAAGATAGTAAATAAAGAATTGATAATAATAGAGATAACCATAGTAAACTGAGTACAAGAAAACTATTCAAGTAGCCAGGTCACAACCCTTAAACCAAACAAGGACTGGAGTTGTAATCCTTCACCTGAATAGAGACCCGTCTTAAATACTATTGGTAAGGTAACAAGACAATAAACGAAGAGAGGACTTAGAACTGTTCCGGGAGCCAGGTTACAACCCTTAAACCAAATAAGGACCGGGGTTGTAACCCTTCGCCTGAACAGAACTGGACCCATGATCTTTATTGTTAATGCCAGTATAAATAATTAATCATGCTGTTAAGGTAAGGTAAAACATGACGAGCTTGGCATGGGTTGCAATAAGACAATAACGAAGAGAGGACACAAAACTGCTCCAGGAGCCAGGTTACAACCCTTAAACCAAACAAGGACCGGGGTTGTAACCCTTCGCCTGAACAGAACTGGACCCCCGATCGTTATTATTAAGGCAAGCCTCAATAATCATGTCGTGTCACAATCTTGTACATGATCGGGACAAGACTAAGCTGGGATAAACTCCATCCAATCAATCACGGCCAATCAAGAGTACGGCTTGATACTTTTAACTAACTAGGGTTATCACAGGCCTAGTTACTAGCAAGATACAATGAGATTATCCCAATAGCCACAAGCCCTGCAGACCATCCGGTTATCCGGGTCGAATGTCCGTTTATAGATAATGCAACACGTGACTGTGTGCATGGAAATGTGCCATGCTCATCGGTAGGCTACAAGTCCACTTAATGCGCCCAGATAACGGGATTGCCTGTAGTTGGGAATCTCTTCATGTCTACTGAATTATTCTAGTTTATTAGCCTTAGTCAATTACTGTAGGTATACCTGACCGTGGTACTCAGGTATCCCTGTCCTAGACATGATGCAAACATTACCGATTCTTTTGTACAAACATATTCACCCACGGTGTCCAGGCCACTCAATTCTGTCATGACATGCTAGCCGTCGTAACAGCATTTAGGGTATATATCATGTCAAATTCATTGTCAAAAGTGTGCCACGACGGGACACCATTATGTCATAGAACATATTTAAAATTAACATTTAACCTGGTATAATCATATATGCAATAACTAAATAAAAATATTGTGCAAGAGTTGCAGAGGAATCATGCAGCTCAGGGAGACGGGACATAACTTCCACATACGAACTCAAACTGAGATGCTCCAGAAATATTCGAAAAGGCGAGACAGAGATCTAAAACTTTCATGTTTTAAGTTTTTCGAAATTATGGCTAGAAAATAGCTTAATTTGGCAAAAACAGTTATTCTGTGCATTTTTTATGCCAAAAAAATCAATTCTGTGTAAAATATGTAAAAGGGGAGGGTTCCAGCGTAAAATTTTACATTCTGGGTACCATTCAGCGTAAAATACGCAATTTCAGGGTTCTCTGCGTAAAATATTACATTCTGGATGATATCCAGCGTAAAATACGCAATTTCAGGGTTCCCTGCGTAAAATATTACATTCTGGATGATATCCAGCGTAAAATACGCAATTTCAGGGTTCCCTATGTAAAATATTACATTCTGGATACAATCCAGCGTAAAATACGCAACTTAAGGGTTCCCAGCGTAAAATTTCACATTCTGGATACAATCCAGCGTAAAATACGCAATTTCAGGGTTCTCAGTGTAAAATTTTACATTCTGGATACAATCCAGCGTAAAATTTCATTTTACGCAAGCCTTCCTGCGTAAAATCTGATTTTACGCTAGCTTCCCTGCGTAAAATATTATTTTATGCCAGCCCACATTCTTCAGCCGACATGAAAATTCAGAAAAACTTGTTTTGGCCATAAAAACTTCATTTTAACTCGAAATGAGGTGAATCAAAAACCAAATTCACACAAAATTTCGTGCTCTTGCTCATGGAACAATTAGTTTTCGAAAATAACAAATTTTAGTAGATCAAAACCAAGAAAACTCTATGAACTAAAAGTTATAAAGTAGATCTAGAAGAATCTATCCATCAAAATTAAAAACTCCAAGTTCTAAAGAGGCTTATAATCATGTAAAAAAGAGAATGAAACAATAAAACTTGAAATCCATCGAGAAGCAAGTTGCACTTGCCTAAACCTCTTGGTAGGTGGAGAGCAACGGTGAGGAAGAAGAAGGGTGAATGATGAGAGAGAAAGAGGATGGGGTTAATAAATGAAGATGGTGGTGGTAGGTAAGGGTTTTCCTTTGGTTCATGATGAACCAAGCAAACCAAGCCAAGCCGAACCAACCCAAGAATAAACCAATCAATTGAAAATGTCGAAATAAACCAAGCAAGGTGTCATGCAATACGAGTCAAAGTACGTATATGTATACCAAAATACGTAATACGAACAATAGGCATTACAACTCTCCCCACCTTGTAAGAATTCCGTCCTCGAAATTTAATCAAGAGGCTAGAGATGCAAGGACAAGCTATACTAATCATAGGTAAGCTATACTAGTCAAGCAATCAAGCAATTATTTATGCAAGCAACGAATCGAAGGCCTGAGGCATAAGAAAGATATTATACCTCACGATTCAAACAGGTCGGGATATCGCGATCGGATATCATCCTCACGCTCCCACGTTGACTCACCCAAAGAGTGATGACCCCAAGCAACTCGAACTAACTTAATAGTCTTGTTCTTGAGTATCTTCTCTCTCCGGTCCAATATGGATACGGGCATCTCCTCATACGAAAGGTTGGTACCAACAACCAATTTCGAATGATCCAGGACGTGGCTCGGGTCCGGGATATACCGTCGCAGTTGGGATACATGGAACACCTCATGCACCTGACTCAGAGACGGCTGAAGAGCGAGATGATAGGACACATCTCCTACTCGCTCCAGGATATCGAACGACCCTATATACCTAGGACTAAGCTTTCCCCGTACGCCGAAACGAATGACGCCACGGTTAGGCGAGATCCTCAGGAATACATGGTCGCCGACAGAAAATTCAAGGGGACGCCGATGAAAATCGGCCCAATGGCGCTGACGATCTTATGCAACGCGAAGATGATCTCTAACCCTCCTGACCACCTCAACTGTCTGAGTGATCATCTCGGGACCAAGCATCTGCCTTTCTCTAACATCATCCCATGCTAGTGGGGATATGCACTTCCTACCATACAGTACCTCGAATGATGCCATTTGGATGCTAGCTTGGATACTGTTGTTGTACGAGAACTCCACCAGGTGCAGGTGATCTTCCCACAAACCGCCGAAGTCGAGTGTACAAGATCTCAACATATCTTCGAGAGTCTGGATCGTGCGTTCTGACTGGCCATCTGTCTGTGGGTGATATGCTGAGCTGAACTGGAGACGAGTTCCCAAACTCTCTTGCAGACTACGCCAAAAGTGCGACGTAAATCTCGAATCTCTGTCTGAGGTGATACTGACTGGTACTCCGTGCAATCTGACAACCTGCCGGAGGTACATCTCCGCTAGCTGAGCCGTCGACTGACCAACTCTGAACGGAAGAAAGTGAGCCACCTTCGTAAGCCGGTCAACTATAACCCAAATAGCATCTCGACCAGCTGGGGATCTAGGCAATCCAGTCACAAAATCCATGGTTATATGCTCCCACTTTCATTCTGGAATTGGCAAGGGCTGAAGTAGTCCAGCTGGCCTCTGATGTTCAGCTTTAACCTGTTGGCAAACAAAACATCGAGAGACAAACCGGGCTATCTCCCTCTTCATGCCATTCCACCAAAAGTGCTGACGGATATCTCGGTACATCTTCGTACCACCGGGATGAATCGAATACTGAGAATTGTGAGCTTCTGCCATCACCGCTGGGTACACAAAGACGCTTACCATGTCGAAGTGTATCATCTTCATGAATGCATAACTCTGGTCTTCGCCTTACTACACATTCTGTCCTAAGCCGCTGAAGCTTAGAATCGAAGGACTGAGCTATCTTGATTCTCTCAACTATACTGGACTGAACTTGCATGCTGGCCATCAATGTCGCACTGGTAGGAAGGACAACTTCTATACCCATCTTCTGAAGATCTGCTAACAATTCTGGTTGTGCTGTCAGAAAGTAAACTCCGGCTCTCCTGCTCAATGCATCTGCAACAACGTTGGCCTTCCCAAGATGGTACTGCAGGTTGACATCATAATCCACAAGCAGCTTTAGCCATCTCCTCTAACGCATGTTAAGATCCTTCTGAGTGAACACATACTTCAGGCTCTTGTGATCGGTGAAAATCTCTACCCTATCTCCATATAAGTAGTATCTCCAAAGCTTTAGCACAAACACCACGGCTGCCAGCTCCAAGTCGTGGGTTGGGTAATTCCTCTCATGATCACGAAGTTGTCGTGACGCATAAGCTATTACCTTCCCATGTTGCATCAAAACACATCCTAAACCTCGGCCTGAAGTATCACAATACACTGAGAATCCTCCGGTCCCATCCGGAAGTATGAGAATGGGTGCCGTCATCAAGCCTCGCTTCAACTTCTCAAAAGAATACTGACATTCTGATGTCTAAGCAAACTGCACACCCTTACGGGTTAACTGCGTCAGTGGTGCTGAAATCCGAGCGAAGTCCGAAACAAATCGCCGGTAGTAGCCGGCCAATCCAAGAAAACTGCGAACTTCTGCAACTGTGCTGGGCACTGGCCACGTTTCGATAGCCACGATCTTCTGGGGATCCACTTCAACTCCTCCTCTGGTGATGATATGACCTAAGTACGAAATACGATCGAGCCAGAACTCGCATTTACTGAACTTGGCATACAACTGGTGCTCTCGATCGGAGAATCTGAAGGAAAACTCTGAGATGCTGCTCATGCTCCGCTTCACTCTTGCTTTAGACTAGGATGTCATCTATGAACACAATCACGAACTGATCCAAATAAGGTATGAAGATGCGATTTATGAGGTCCATGAATACAACTGGCGCATTGGTTGCTCCAAATGGCATAACAAGGAACTCCCAATGTCCATATCTAGATCTGAATGCCATCGTCGGGATGTCCTGCTCTCTGACTCTGATCTGGTGGTACCCTGACCGCAAATCTATCTTCGAGAAAACTGCTGCTCCTCTGAGTTGATCAAACAAGTCATCTATCCTTGGGAGAGGATATCTGTTCTTGATTGTCACTGAGTTCAAGGTACGATAGTCAACACATAATCTGGACGTACCATCCTTCTTTTTCATAAGAAGTATCGGGGCTCCCCAAGGCGACCCACTAGCACGAATGAATCCCTTGGTTCTGAGTTCTTCAATCATTTTGTACAATATCTCCAATTCTGACGGCGCCATCCTGTAGACTCTCTCTGACATAGGTGCGGTCCCGAGGATCAAGTCTATGGTGAACTCGATCTCTCGTTCTGGCAGCAATCCTGGGAGCTCTTCTGGGAAAACATCTGGAAACTCCTCGACGATCCGGGGTAACTGTACTGCTGCTACTGCCATCCGCAATACGGAAGGAGAAGGTTCAACTTTGCCTCGGGAAAAGGAAAACTCCGGCTCGCCTGGGATGCTAAAAACAACCCTGCCAATACGACAATCTATCCTGGCATACTGGTCCCTCAACCAATCCATCCCTAAGACCACATCATAATCGGCCATCAGAAATTCTATTAACCTAGCGGGAAACTCTCTACCGCTAACTACGACCCGACACAAGGAAAATACTCTATCTACTCCCACAAGACCGTTACCAGTAAGTATATTGAGCCTTACTGATAATGATTCGGGTTCCAGTCCTACCCGTGTCGCGAATCGTGCAGACATAAATGAATACAAGGCACCAGAATCAAATAATACTGAAGCTGGAAGGGTGTTGACGAGAATAGTACCTGCCACTACCTCACCGGGTGCTATTCCTTCCTCTCCCGTGGTCAAGGCCAGCACTTGACCATGTCCTCTGGGTGCAGGTCCCCTCTGCTGAAAATTTCTCTGCCTGTTCTGGATCAGGGCTTGGGCTTGGGCATACTGTTGCGGTCTCTGCTGCTGGAATGCCTGGGCCTGCGTCGGTGATGGCCTCGAAAATGGGTACTGTAGCTGCTGCTGCTGTTGGACTGGTACTGGTCCTCTAACTGAAGGACTAGAGAAGGCCGATGAACTCCCCCTGTTCGGACAGTTCCCAACCCTGTGGTCTGGGGCACCACAAACCAAGCACAAACCCTGTGCTCTGCGACACTCTGATACCACATGCCCGGGCTTCCCGCAGTGTGAACATCCCACTGTAGAAGACTGCTTCTGCTTCTGCTGCTGAGGGTGCGTCGGGGTTGAATGCTGAACCGACATCACTGAAGCCGCCCGCCTCGGAGCTCCAATGGTCAAAGCCCTGGCCGCCGGGGCTGGTGCTGATAACTGATTCATCTGGCTATGGGATCGCTTCCGACCTCCGGTCCTATCTACGATCCTCTGGGAGGTATACTCGTGCCTCCTAGCTGCTCTCAATACTGCATCAAAAGTCTGATGCTCAAACTGTTCTACTGCTAATAAGATCTCGAGGTGAAGCCCCTGCTGGAACCGCTGGGCTCTATCGAACTCGGTTGCTACCAAGGTAGGAGCAAACCGACTAAGCCTAGAGAACTCGGCCGTATATCCATCGACCGTCCTGTCCATCTGCTTCAGATTGGTGAACCTCGTCTGTAGATCGTACCGAGCTAGAGCATCAAAATACTTGGTCTGGAATCTCTCCCTGAATACTGCCCATAAAATAGGGGCCACTAATCCATCGGCCTGCGCTGTCCACCAGCTGCGGGCTAGATCTAGTAACTGCAGGCGCACAACGTAGTGTCTCCAAAGCTTCTGGGGTCCTGGCTGCTTCTAGAATCACCTCTGTGTCCTGAAGCCATGCATCTGCAGCGATCACATCTTCACTGCCGTCGAAGAAGGGAGGGTTCAAGCGCTTGAAGCTGTTGGCCGCGCTGTTTCCATGATGTCCACCTCTGCCTAGAGCATCTGCCACTGCCTGATGCAAGGCATCTTCGTAACGATCCTGGGAAGCTAATAGGGACCTGATGAGACCTACCAAAGTGCCATCATCAGGCTCTGCAGGCTGGACGGGCTGAATTGGCGGTTCTCCTCCGGTAGGCACGACTCTGGAGGCTACTCCTGAATGTTGGGCTTGATCTCCAGGTTGCGACTGGTCCACGGAAGGTGCTCCGTCTTGCTGATCGGCAGGTCCATGAACAATGCCACTGAAGAAGACGACATAGGGAACAATAAGGAAGGACCAGGACAGATCAACGATACAAGCATGTGGTCAGGTCAAGATTTTTCAGGGATCAAGAGGATAGGGGCAGAGATCAAGGACGAGTGCTGATTGAGACATCTATTCGGTAAACCCTCACATATCTTGATTCACAAGACTTGCATGGGCCACCACTAAAACCATGTAACGCCCCAGAACCAGAATACTGGAGAGCGGGGGCGTACATAGCCGGCTACGTATATTGAAGTGTAACCCACCTCGCTATACGGTCATGGCTGTTTAGATACATAAGGGTTTAACTACAAGCCAACAGTCTCCTATGGTCATGAACAAGCCTATTGTCTCAATCTCAAGCAAGCAATAATAGTTACAAGATGTCAGAGCACCAAATTTATAATAGCAAGGCATCCCATACATTACATATTGGATGATCATAAAGCTAGTCGTACAAAATGTCGAGACTAGCAAGAGTTAAGTCAAACATGATCAACCCTAGGATCTGTCAATCATGTTACAGCACGTAAGCAGACAATAAGTAAAGGTGCAATCGAGCTAACATGTGCTCGTCGGCTAAATACCTCAAAAAAATAATTTTACAATAAAGTAGGAGGACAAAAAGAAATCCACTCGTTGCCAGGGTTACGCCTGGTGGTCACCATCTGGCTGGAGGTTAGGTAGATCCTCTGGGACTGCTCCGATATCTGGCCATACAAAACCAGCTGGGTCAGACCCCAGAAAGAGCAAGTGCCACAAAGGAGGCTTCACTTAGGAACTAAACCCAGCATATCATAATAAAATAATAAAGATAGTAAATAAAGAATTGATAATAATAGAGATAACCACAGTAAACTGAGTACGAGAAAACTATTCAAGTAGCCAGGTCACAATCCTTAAATCAAACAAGGACCGGAGTTTAACCCTTCACCTGAATAGAGACCCGTCTCAAATACTATTGGTAAGGTAACAAGACGATAAACGAAGAGAGGACTCGGAACTGTTCCGGGAGCCAGGTTACAACCCTTAAACCAAACAAGGACCGAGGTTGTAACCCTTCGCCTGAACAGAACTGGACCCCTGATCTTTATTGTTAATGCCAGTATAAATAATTAATCATATTGTTAAGGTAAGGTAAAACATGACGAGCTTGGCATGGGGTTGCAATAAGACAATAACGAAGAGAGGACACAGAACTGCTCCGGGAGCCAGGTTACAACCCTTAAACCAAACAAGGACCGAGGTTATAACCCTTCGCCTGAACAGAACTGGACCTCCGATCGTTATTGTTAAGGCAAGCCTCAATAATCATATCGTGTCACAATCTTGTACAGGATCGGAACAAGACTAAGCTGGGATAAACTCCATCCAATCAATCACGGTCAATCAAGAGTACGGCTTGATACTTTTAACTAACTAGGGTTATCACAGGCCTAGTTACTAGCAAGATACAATGAGATTATCCCAATAGCCACAAGCCCTGCAGACCATCCGGTTATCCGAGTCGAATGTCCGTTTATGGAGAATGCAACACGTGACTGTGTGCATGGAAATGTGCCCTGCTCATCGGTAGGCTACAAGTCCACTTAATGCGCCCAGATAACGGGATTGCCTGTAGCTGGGAATCTCTTCATGTCTACTGAATTATTCTAGTTTATTAGCCTTAGTCAATTACTGTAGGTATCCCTGACCGTGGTACTCAGGGATCCCTGTCCTAGACATGATGTAAACATTACCGATTCATTTGTACAAATACATTCACCCACGGTGTCCAGGCCACTCAATTCTGTCATGACATGCTAGCCGTCGCAACAGCATTCAGGGTATATATCGTGTCAAATTTACTGTCAAAAGTGTGCCACGACGGGACACCATTATGTCATGGAACATATTTAAAATTAACATTTAACCTGGTATAATCATATATACAATAACTAAATAAAAACATGGTGCAAGAGTTGTGGAGGAATCATGCGGCTCAGGGGAGACGGGACATAATTTCACATACGAACTCAAACTGAGGTGCTCCAGAAATATTCGAAAAGGCGAGACAGAGATCTAAAACTTTCATGTTTTAAGTTTTTTGAAATTATGGCTAGAAAATAGCTTAATTTGGCAAAAATAGTCATTTTGTGCACTTTTTATGCCAAAAAAATCAATTCTGCATAAAATATGTAAAAGGGGAGGGTTCCAGCGTAAAATTTTACATTCTGGGTACCATTCAGCGTAAAATACGCAATTTCAGGGTTCCCTGCGTAAAATATTACATTCTGGATGATATCCAGCGTAAAATACGTAATTTCAGGGTTCCCTGCGTAAAATATTATATTCTGGATGATATCCAGCGTAAAATACGCAATTTCAGGGTTCCTTGCATAAAATATTACATTCTGGATACAATCTAGCGTAAAATACGCAACTTCAGGGTTCCCAGCGTAAAATTTCACATTCTGGATACAATCCAGCGTAAAATACGCAATTTCAGGGTTCCCAGCGTAAAATTTCACATTCTGGATACAATTCAGCGTAAAATTTCATTTTACGCAAGCCTTCCTGCGTAAAATCTGATTTTACGCTAGCTTCCCTGCGTAAAATATTATTTCACGCCAGCCCACATTCTTTAGCCGACATGAAAATTCAGAAAAACTTGTTTTGGCCATAAAAACTTCATTTTAACTCGAAATGAAGGTGAATCAAAAACCAAATTCACACGAAATTTCGTGCTCTTGCTCATGGAACTATTAGTTTTCGAAAATAACAAGTTTTAGTAGATCAAAACCAAGAAAACGCTATGACCTAAAAGTTATAAAGTAGATCTAGAAGAATCTATCCATCAAAATTAAAAACTCCAAGTTCTAAAGAGGCTTATAATCATGTAAAGAAGAGAATGGAACAATAAAACTTGAAATCCATCGAGAAGCAAGTTGCACTTGCCTAAACCTCTTGGTAGGTGGAGAGCAACGGTGAGGAAGAAGAAGGGTGAATGATGAGAGAGAAAGAGGGTGGGGTTAATAAATGAAGATGGTGGTGGTAGGTAAGGGTTTTCGTTTGGTTCATGATGAACCAAGCAAACCAAGCCAAGCCGAACCAACCCAAGAATAAACCAATCAATTGAAAATGTCGAAATAAACCAAGCAAGGTGTCATGCAATACGAGTCAAAGTACATATACGTATACCAAAATACGTAATACGAACAATAGGCATTACACTTTACCTATAACAGAATGCTGTAAAGCCAAGCCTAGGGGTCTGTCCTTCCCTACCAGAGTACATGGACCCTAAACCAAAGGGTACTGCTAGGTATTCAGATTTTAAGAAGACTAATAAGGGGGATAATCCTTTGAGCAAACATGAGGGATAAGGGTAAGTGCTTGTAACAGGCTGGTTTGGCAATCAAGACATCCTGGGTTAGTTTGCAGATGAGTATAAACCTATTGGACAGGAATTTAGGGTCGAGCTGATAAACCATGGTATCTGGAGCCTGATTTCAATGCAGGGACTTGGCTACTGGACACGATTTTGTATCAGAACAAAACCAAAGGGCCACACTTTAAAACTTCGAATTTAACTGAACATGTTTTCCGAAGTCAGCTCTTTGATAAACCTGCAAAAAGCCCATCCTGACCAAGTATGTAGCATATCCTTAGAGTTATGTATATATATATATATATATATATATATATATATATATATATATATATATATATATATATATATATATATATATATATATATATAGGGTCAAGTGAACAAGGAGTAAGGAATACAGACATGATAAAATCAGGAAAGAGGCAAATAGTTGGACTTGTGGTTACACACTGTCTAAATGGTGGCATGGCCAAGTTCAAATGTAGGAGTGAACACACAATAGCCAGGTGTGGTTTGGTTTTGAACTCAGAAACTATCCTAAGATTCAGGATTTCCCTTCAGGATTGATTCAAGTTACTGTGTAGGTAGACTCTTGAGAAATGGAATTCCAAAACCATTGTGGAAGAGGATGGGTAAGGTCAGCAATAAAGCTGACACATCCCTGAAAACCTGAACACCCTAATTAAGCCTGCAGGCCATTTCCTATACCAAGATATGCCATAGCCTTTGGAATAATGGTGTCAGGCCCTGTAACTTATTTAATCATGCTCAAAGTTGTTATGAAGCAGTTTATGGTTGCTCCTCCCTAGAGTTTAGATTCAACTTTTGACATAGGAAGATTGGGTAGAGAACAACCTAGTTTTCCATGAGATTGGTGAACTTTACCCTCATTCAGATGGCCAGAGCTTATGTGCCATTTGGAGAACTGTTATCAGATCCATACTAGAAAACCAAGGGAGACCCTTATTGTTTAACTAAAGGATAAGTATGAAGGGTAATGGGGTAGACACTAAACAAATGAAACAAATTGTAGATAGAACACCAACCTTCCATTTTGAATTGTATTTTGACTTTGTGGTTCTTTAAATAGGGTGTTTGGATCTCGACTTGGACATTGAACCGTGCCAGCAGCTCAGGATCTAAGGCAAGTATACCATGCCTTCCTCTACAGTTTTACTTACATGCATTTCCTATCATTTTTCAGTCATTTGATTGTTTATGGACATGTGGTTTTCGTGTTATTTTTTGTGGAGTTGTTTTCGTTGTTTATAGCCGTGTTCATGTTTGGCCTTGTGTTTCATGCTTGGAGTTTCTCACCAGTACCTTGCTTGAGTCGTGTCATAGAACGAGTGCGTGTAGTGAACTGCCATAGCCTTGATTATCGTTTTACACAACCAGAGAGTCCATACTCGTGACGAGGGTTGTTTGGTGCACCAGAGAGTCCACACACGGGACGAGGGTATTTGTCCTGATCATTGACACCAGAGATTCCACACTCGGGACGAGGGTTGACCAATTACACCAGAGAGTCCACACATAGGACGAGGGTGTCTTGCCGTGAGCTAACCAGAGAGTCCACACTCGGAACGAGGGTTAGTGCTTAGTTCAAACCAGAGAGTCCACACTCGGGACGAGGGTTTGGTTCTTCCATTGATCTCGTGTATTCGTTTATCCGGCAGTTCATTTATGCGTAGTTGTTCTAGTGTTCGTGTGTTCGTATTCGTGTTAGTATTCGTGGTCATTTGTCTTGTTCTTGTTCTTTCTTATTTATTTCTTGCGCATGAGAAAACTGTTGGATAGGCATGTATATTATGTATCTTGCTATGTCCTCTGAGGACCTGATGATCTCCTCAGGTTAGCCGAGTTTGAGTCAGGAGTAGACGAGTGGATTTGAGTTAGTTTCAGATCACGGCGCTTTGCAGTTGAGGTTACTTGGTTAGCAGGTTGTACTCAGTTGGTTCATTTCTTGTATTTCTTTATTTTTTCGTCTACTGGTAGTGGATTTGTGTCCATCGGATGTGACATTGATTTTGGATACATTCAGATTATATTCATTACTGTTCAGTTCTTGTCTTTTTTATTGATCCTGATTGTGACATGATTATTCTGTGGATGAGATATAGTTACCATGAGATTCTAGATTGCCGTGACTTGTGTATAGACAGCGTACTACCGCCGACACTGCGGCGTAGGCTGGACTTGGACATGCTTCGTATCCGAGAAGCGGATGCGGGTCGTGACATATACGTATGCCAAGTGTTTGACAAAATGACCAAGTGAGCACCCAATGCTCTAAACTCAGATTTGACACTTGTTTTAGATGTATATTAATTTAGATTATCATTTGTACAATTATTTGGTGATTTATGAGATTAATATGTGATTTTACATAGCATAGGGATTGTGGAATGTTTTTAGACTGTTTTGATATAGGTGAGGGTGTCTATATATATGTATGATGTGTGTATGTGTTTATGATCTATGTGTGTGAGTGTAGAGGAAGGGGTGATATGAGAGTTACCTAGCATGGTTAACTGTGTTAGTGGAGGGGAGTATAGTGTAGGATGTGTAAGGGAAAATGAAGAGTAGATAATAGCTATTATTTTAATGAAGGGGGTTGGGCTAAGAGCAACAATAGCATTTTAGATAAGATAAGACAGGTATTTGTGAAACCTCGAACATCAGTAATAGCAAGGGGTTACTCTCCACTAGAAGCAGTGCAAGGGTTTCTCCTTGCACTAGGGTGGGGGAGTTGTGTCCTTGCACACAGGCAGGACACTTGAACTGCATAGGTGCAGGGGTATAAACCCCTTTGTAGGTCCAGTTTAGACAGCAGCAAGCAGCTGCTTAGTGGCAGTAGCAGGCCAATGGCTACTTCTCTAGAGTAAGGGGGAAGTTGTCCCCTGTGTCAAGAGCTAGAGAGGTGTGCAACAAAACTTGCACTGATGTTAGGACAGGCCATTTGGCCATTACCCTTGTGCACTCAGGCACAGGCCAATATGGTCAGGCAGAGCCTTGCTCTGCACAGTATACACTGGCACTTGGCTTGTGCATGGGTGACTGAGAAGAGGGCCATCTCCTTATCAGTTACATAGCCCTATAATGTATCAGAGCAATAAAAGGGGAGGAAAGGCATTAGCTATATAAGAAAACCTATATCAGTATATAGGGGATGACCTAATGTATCAATGAGTTAGAGGAGAGCCCTATATATGTTAAGTAATTAATAGGAAGGAAGAGAGAGCGTATATCAGAAGAGAAGTAGCAGTATCTGAAAAGAGAATGTCATGTAGGGGAAGGGGATAATGTATATCAGTTTTTTTTAGCTATAAGAATATCAATTAACCGATACTAAGGAAGGCTCGGGTTATGGCAGTTCAGAAAGGGGGCAACAGCAACAGTGAGGACTGCTGTTGATTGTTCAACAGTGAACAGCAAGGGTTAGCCCATGTTAACTGCTACTTTCTGTGGGCATGAAGGATGGAATTACGATAGGGTGTATCGGTAATTATGACAGCTTTTGAGAAGGTAGGGTGTACTTACATATGTATGTGGGTAATAGGATTTAATAGATGAACACCTTCAGTTGTTGATTGTATGAGGGTTGTAGATTAGGGACGGTGATAGGGATCAGTTAAGTATGTGTGAGTGCATTTTGTACATACACATATAGTGATAAGGGTAGCAGATTGGAAGAAAGGAGGTGGCATATTACTTGTGCACAGGAGTAGGCAAGGAATACCAGGAATTATATTCCCTGTGTGTACATATGACAGAAATTGGGAGATTCTTGTGCTTGTATATAGGTGTGATGAATGTTTGTGTCTATGCATAACTAGATAGATTGCTAGAGAGGAAATTAGATAGATGGGAAGGTAGAGATGAAAAGAGGGGAGGGAAATATTAGGTTAGCAATAGCAAGGGCAGCATTAGGAAATTTCTAGTAGCAGTAGGGGCATAGGCAGGGGAGCCTTGCTTGGTCTTGTACTGCAGGCAGGCTCACCTGTATGCAATAGCAAGTGCAAGCTTGGCCTTGGCAGGGCAGTGGAAGTATGGTTGCTGTCTATAGGTGCACTAGTGTGCACATGTACTATGGAGAGGGAGTATCCAGGTAGGGTATTAGCACAGACATGTGTAGGGGAATCCGTAATGCACTTGTGTATAGGAAGTTAGCGGGTAGGTAGGTAGAGGAGTTGTGTGTGAGTGTATCGCCAAGATATTATTTGGGGTCAAGGAGATATATGCATGTGTAAGTTCAGAGTGTTAGGATAAAGATAGCAGTAGGAAGCTTGTCAACATCTTATCAATTGGCCTATAGAAGTATCTAGGAAGGAGGCTCGGGCATGTGTAAAAAGGAGCGTTGATAGCAGTAGTAGGAGTAGGTAATGGAAGAGAGTTTAGGGTGCATGTGGTAGCAGGCAATGCTTGTGTTGGTGTGTGCATTATGCATGTGCGCAGGTATTTGGTCAAAGTAGTACTTTAAGGATAGGATAAACTATGGGTGTCTATCTATAGATATGTATTTGGGGAAGAGGTGTTAGGTATCCTAGGAACTAAGTTGGTGTCAATAGGACATGGGTTTTCCCCTGCACAAGCAATGAAGGTCAGGTGAGAGCTATGTGTTGTTTTTAAAACAGCAGTTCAAAGCCCTGTTGTGGGTAGCAGAAACAAGGGGCAGGGGTGAGCATGTGTGGAGAGTTTTGAGGCTAAGTTTGGGATGAGTGAATGAGTGCATATGTGTGTATGTGTGTGTGAGATGTTAGCAATGTGTAATGGCAGTGGTGTAAAGAGTGAGAGTATATTAGGAAGGTATAGGTGTAGGAGTAGGTAACTTAGGTAGACATTTGAGTAGGGATTACTTAGCAAGGCAATACCTAGGTAAGGGTAATTACAAGATATAGGCAATAGGTAATCTCACAAAGAAGGATATATATATATATATATATATATATATATATATATATATATATATATATATATATATATTGTCACACCCCAGTACCGAAATACGGGGACGGACGTAGGCCAGCTACACCGTATAAGGTACGAATACGCTATACGGCGATGACGGCTGTCATGTCTTGCTGGGTATCCTAGCATGCAATCAATCTATGGCCTAAATCCGATCTCATGTCCACAGGCAAATCATAATGAAACAACATCAAGAGAGATAATAATATGGAAAACAGGAAATACTTATATGAAAATCAGGAATCTACAGTACAGGATAATAATGCAGACTAGTATACCTTCCCACAGTCCCTAACATGGTCTGGAACTGAAGCACATCCCCCAAGGTCTCAGGCAATCTGGGAACAATCCAGGGTTGGTCAGGCCAACCGTAGCAAGTACCAGAAAGGAAGGCTCAAGGACGGACGAAGAAAAACTAGCAGGATAAAATATAACAGGAATAGCATAAAAACAGTAAATAAGGTAAGGGATCGTGCGGTACCAACGCACGATAACAATCCATGACTAGTATAAGTAACCAACAATCGTCACCGTCATCCTAACATCTACTAATGCTTGCATCGCCAACTGGAACTCGTAGTCTGTCATCGGAACAGTAACTCACCCCTACATCAAACAAGAGCAAGGGAATGAATTACCGCACCGGGACAGCGTTACGTGCCAGCCAGCTTAGCAAGCAACAAGCCATACAATTTAGGTGAATAAGCGGCCACTTAAATGTCTACGGCTGTCTATGTGGAGGTTGGGTTACCCCAACAATGCAATATAGGAATTCTCAGATCGTGCCGTCCCAGCAGGGCTAGCGGGGCCAAGTATATCAAGACTAGATGAGCGCCGGTCCCTCGCAAGACCACCGGGCTCTGCATGTTACCACCGGTCCCTCATAAGGCCACCGTGCCGAGCATGCCATGTATATAATGTATAGTACATAAAGTAGCCGGATATTGCCATCCACTAGTATGAATGGTAACAATATTCGTGGCGGCCAGCCTGCATGTCATGACTAATGTCTGGGATAAGGCTGGTAATGCACGATCTCGGGATTCCGTTTCCCCCCAATGCTTCTACCAGTTTAAGTTACCTAGATTATCCATACATTTATCCGAAATCATATGCCGTGGTCACATGATCATCCTCCTAGATGTCGTACCTCAGTACGAGAACGCTAAGTAAGAATCAACCTCGGCACCTATAGTCCCAGTTGTGATCCATCCTTAGTGTTATGCAACAAGCAAGCAAGCAATCCTGACCACGCTAAGACTATAGGCCAACTACCGGATACCCGTGCAGGTAATCATATAATATAGCTAAAATATCAAGATGGCATCGCAATGCCATATAATCATGGAAGTAGCACCTCAAAGTGCCAGTAGACAAGGAGCACCGCAGTGCAAAATCAGGGCCAGTACCTCAAAGGGTAAGCTGGACTTATAGCACGGATACAAGTAGTCATGTCAGGAACAAGGATAAATCTGTCAGTCACATAAAATCATCTGCCCACATCGTGGCATGGATACCAGGTCAAGTACAAGATCAGAATCTCTACCACAATATCATCTCAAACATATATGGGAGCCTACAGCTCCAATCATCAAGTCGGTCCATCCACCAGATCAATCTAGCAAGAGTCACCCCTCTACGATAGAATCAATATCATGTCAGGAAGGTCAATAACCAAATACCAAGCTAATCACTATAAGCAATGCTAGACCCTCTGGCTCACAAGAATCCTCCTAGTCAATGATCACAAGCCACTAGAAAACAAGTCCCTCAACTACCAAGACATAGCAATCAAACCAGGTTCCCCAACTATCGAAATACACAAAGGTACCAGGTTTTAGGCGTTTGGGAAGTCGAGTAAAAATTATATAATAATACCCTCGATATTCTCCTCGTTCCGCAAAATATTCGTGATCATCAAAATCTAAGAATTCACAGTCAGGCTCGGTCGAATTAGAACATCCTTAAAAGGAATAGCAATACTATCCAAGAGTCCACATGAGTCTACCAACTGAACATCGCGAGATCATACTCCATATAATACTCAATCCTCATATATCCAAGGTCACAATCCCGATACATAGGACAACTGTCCGCCCTATCTCGCTAGACTAGGACAACTCCTAGAATGAATGGTCAGGGTACAAGTGTTTATTAATTAATGCCGCCGGAAATGACAAGGATTGTATGAACCACTCTGGAGCAGATCCACAACCCTTAAACCAAACAAGGACCAGGGTTGCAGACCGTCTCCCGAGTAGAACCGCTCTCCTTACGCTATCCGACGGACAAGATATGTTAAGACGCTAGGCGACTAATCTAGTCGGGAGCCTACCTGGCAGGCAATGGGATCAGGTATACTATACCAAGATGAACATGTACGAGCCCAGTCCAGCAAACCAAAGGAATGGTTCTGCCCAATCCTTCAAACCGAATTCCCGATCGAGAATTCTGGAAAAATTTGGCAGAGTCTCCTTTGTATTCTGGACGGGAGCACCCTACGAATTGGGGCTAAAATCCACTCGGCACAACCCGTCGCAGAATCGCAGGCTGAGAACACTAAGTCTCAGCTTCCAGCAGCGCTACCATGCGTACTGGAAACCTAACCACAACCGAGAACACTAAGTCTCGGCCTCCAGCAGCACTACGATGCGTACTGGGCGCCAAGCCAACACATGCAACAAGAATCGCCACGCAGGGCGCACCAAGACTCACAGTCATGTCCAAGCCACAAACACAGTCACCAAAACAGTTAGCCAAGCCGTTACCCGACCGCGAGTCAGACACGGGGCATACGGGGACCATCCGTACAAGTGAGTCGTGCTCGTGTCCTCGGAGGTGTGGATGACCCATCCGAGTTGTCCGATACGGTCTATCCCGGTATCGACCAAGCTATCCTAAATTATCATCATGGCAGTTCTACTACTAGGCTACACTAATTATGGTTATACAGTTTACAAGTACAAATTAATTAAATGCAATAAAATCCAGGAGAGAGGGCAAGAGCCGTCGATGAGCAAGGGATACTTGTCTAGAGGGCTCGGCTAGGTAAGTAAGTCTTCGGCAGTCGCGATCCAAGCTAGCACGCCAATCGAGATCCTCAGAACGCACAATAAACAATTATTAGAATTAAATAATAAAATAATGACAAAATCACGAAGAATGGCACGAGGCTATACCGTACGGGTCCCGCAAGCAACGCAGGGATCTGGCACAGAAACCGAGGCACATAGACCGATACGGGCACGTAAATCGAAACATATACGAATATCGAGACGTACACGAGAATTGAGATGACTCGAAGATCGAAATAAACAGGAGACAACGTGCACGTAAATCGAGATGCGCACGTAGATCGAGATGTGCACGCAACCCGAAACGTGCACGAGAATCAAGATGGCACGAATATCGAGACGAACAGGAACGGGACGTTCACGTATATCGATACGCAAACCAAGACGTGCACGTAAATCAGTACATGCACGCAAACAGGGATAGCACAAAGTCTAAAGTAGCACGCAAACCGATACGGCACACAAGTCGATACGTGTACGTGGATCGATGCAACAAGAGAATCAAGATAGGCACAGGCCGAGGCACGGAAAATGAGGCGGTACGTAAACCGAGGTTGCACGGTGCCCGAGGCAGCACGGGGCTCGAGGCATCCCGCTGCCCTAGGCAGTACGTAGACCGAGGTACACACAAAACGAAGCGACACGTACATCGAGGTACACACGACCCAAAAACACGGGGAACGAGGAAGCGCACTGACCGAGGGTGCGCTATCTGAGACAACATGCTGCATGGGGCAGCACGCTTCCTGAGGGGTTCGCACCCCAAGACAGCACGCAAACCGAAGAAGTGCATGCTGCACGAGGGTACACTGCTCGAGGCAGCACACTGCACAAAGTAGCACGCTGCTCGAGACAACACGTGCCCCGAGGCACGCGGATCGAGGAAAAGAGATACAGGCGGAGGGGCTCACCGGGGTGCTCGGCCAGACGGGGCTGGCTGCCGACGGCGGGAGAAGACAGGAAGAGAGGGAAGCAATTGGGATCTCTCGCCGGCGGAGGGGAGTCGCGACGACGGAGGGAGGCAGACGACAGCAGCAGCAGGGGGCAAGGAAGAGGAAGGGGCGGAGGAGCTGAGGGAAGCTCGGCCAGGTGCGGCGAGTCGGCCGCCAGCGGAGGAGACGGGAAGAGAGGGAAGCGGTTACCAGGAAGGTGATGGCAGCGGCGCCCAAGTCACGACTGCGCTGGAGGCGACCCGCGGGGGCGCGACTCCCTGGGCGGCCGGAGGAGATAGAAACGACGGTGATGGTGGTGGCTGCAGTGAGTGGCAGCGGACGCGGCTCCCGAAAGAGGGAGCCGGGAAGGAGACGGCCATGGCAAAGGGGGCGGCTGCGGTGGAGATGGGGGCGGCGCTCGTGGATGAAGGTGGCGGAGGAGGCCGGCCGTGGGGATGACAGCGACGGCGACGATGATGGTGGTGGTGGTCGCTGCGGGAAGTGGTGGAGACGACGGCGCGGGTGGTGGCAGTGGGAGAAGATGGCCGAGAGGGAGGAGAAGAGCTCAAGAGAGAGGGGCTGGGGGCTGGCTTCTCCAGCAAGGGAGAAAAGAGAGGAGAGAGAGAAAAGAGAGTATGGGTTGGGGTAGATATTTTGGAGGGTAGATTAGGAACAAGAAATTAATAATAATAATAATAATGAGGATAAAATTATCTCCAAGAAAATAATAAAAATTTCAAAAATACCCCAAAAATTAAAATCCTCCAAATACAATAATACGGTCAAATATGTACTTCAAAAATAGGAATATTACATATATATATATATATATATATATATATATATATATATATATATATATATATATATATACAGTGAGTTGTGGCCGCTATCCGAACCCGGTCCAGTCCGTCCTGACAAGGGTCGGCTGGATTGGCACCGGCATCATGGTCTCCGCCATGGCCTCCCGCCTCCTCTTCGTCGGCTACTCCCTCACCGCCTTCTCCCGTACCCCCTCCAAAACACTAACCCTCCTCTTCGCCAGCGCCACCGCCGCCTCCTCCGCTGAAGCCGTTGTAGAAGTATGGAATTTCAGGACCGAAAATCCTATGCGCCTAACATTACGTGCGCCAGGGAGCTCAGATGAAGTACTTGGCACAATAAACAGCAAAAGCATAGACATTAAAAGAAGATTTTTATTTTCATATAAGAGTCTATTACATGTCTAAAAAGGCTTTACAAAGAAGAATTTCTACAAAAAAAAGACCCTAAGTCTAAAGCTAGGCGCAGCAACCGCTATGCGCTCTCAGTCAGGCGCATCTCTTCAGCATCTCAGTTTGGCGCATCACTTCAGCGTCTCTGTCAAGCGCATCTCTTCAGCGTCTCAGTCGGTCGTATCTCTTCTGCGTCTCAGTTTGGCGCATTACTTCAGCGTCTCAGTCAGGCGCATCTCCTCAGAGTCTCAGTTAGGCGCATCATGAAGTCTCAGCATATGTGCTCCACTTCGACCCGATCGAGTGCTTCGACTAATGAAGCATTTATTGAGCAGAACAAGGGCGGGCGATCAACCCCACCCTAGCGGGAGAAAGAGCTCTCCAAAGCCCAAGGAAGAGGAGAGCACCACAATTTTGCGGTTCTTCCAGCATAACGGAGACGAGGCTCGAGCATCCCGATCTTTGGATGCAACAGACACCTTCCGCCTGCCTCAGAAGACCTCGACCCTGACTTTTGAATGTAACAGTCACCTTCACGAGTGTATGAATGAAGACAGTTCGTCGCATCTTCACCTTCGGGAGCATCTCGTCAACAGAATGTGCTCGAGCAAACAAGTTCATTTCGGGAGGACGTGAGAGAACGAGAAGCAAACTCTCTCCTTGCCACTATTTATAGGTCGGGCAAATCAAACCCATGCGCCAAGTGGCGGGCTCTCCGAATCTCGTACAATGAATTTGCATTAATGGTGATGAACCTGACGCTTCGAATTCAGCCAAGTCAAAATGGCTATTTAAAGCACTTAAAGAAGGCAAAAGTCGGACCAATAAAGATGCGTCATGCAAGCGGATGCGCCGGTCATACACCGCGCATCGCACATATGCGCCCGTCAGTTCCAAAGTGCCTCGTATGGATGCGCCCAGCAAAGCACAGTTCCATGTATCCTAATCAACATAGACTGATGCCTCCATTCTGGCTCATCACCCATCAAGCAATTAATGCTCAAGTGACAGAGTTGGCATTACGTCCCCCGAGGACTAAACAGTTAGCAGCTTTTCAGAAGACGAAGCGTCGCTGACATCAGCATCATTATTACTTTCCTTCGACGATTACGACCCACATGGCCGACCAACCACTCGCATGCGCCTCAGCGGCCATGCGCCTGAAGACTCACATGCGCCTCAAAAGCCGTGCGCCCAGACTGGTTCGTGACTCCTGAAGATTGTGAGCCAAAGTCTTCTCATGCGCCCAATCCCAGGTGCATCCGACCAGATCACTCTCCACCAAATCCGAGATGTTTGAGCCATGGACCTACGACATGTATCCTTTGACTCAATTCAACCTATGAAGGGGTGCTAATCACCCAAGATCTCAGCAGCAGAAAGATCCTCTCCCCTGCTACGTGCCAGCCCACAAAAGCAGCATGAAGGATTCAACCCACAAATGATGGCGCATCATCCATGCGCCTTTTGCAGCTTCAACCATGTGGCATCCCCACGAACAGGCGCATCCTACATATGCGCGCATGAGCAGCCAGCCTGCAAGCTATAAATAGAGGGATCATCTCCTTCTGACACACACATACAGACACCTATGGACAGAGACCCACATACACAGTGAGAGAGGCAGATACAGACACTCAACGTCTCCTTTCTCTCAGCAAGCTCCAGCACCCAGAGCAAATCGGACCTTCAAAGAACCGAGAATCGTCATCAGATCGTCAATGGAGTCAACGCATTACCACTCGCTCCATCGACACAGGGACCCAGATAAACAAAAGTGTTCTCCTAGGACTACGTCTAAGTCCTACATTGTAACACTGTTCTGTTTGTAATTGAAATTTGTAATCAAAAGATTTTAATGGCAAACACGCTGGCAACTCTGCTGGAGAACTCTTTCTCCTCCACCGAGAAAGCTGTGTCGCAATCCGACGACGTGAAGGTGGGCTCCTCCCACAAGATGCTGGTCGTACGTCTTAATCAATAGGCATATGAGGAGTTCATCTCTGAAGATAGCGCAAGTCCTTCAAAGGGGCAACCAAAGCCGAAGAAGGCTTACCAAGTCTGGGTGCGCAAGGTTGAGGCCCCTGGCACCACCACTGAAGGGGATGCGCCGATGTAGTCCACCCTTCTCGCTGACCTCCTCAGCAGCCAGGATGTGCCTACTGGTGCAGCGCATCTCTCGAAAAAGCGTGTTGCTGACCACATACCGAGCCATCTCCTTCTCAGACAAAAAAGATGCACCGATGGAGCAAGGACGCATCTGATGCCCTGTGCAGTAACTCTGATGCACCACAGAAGGTCTCTGTCTTTGACAGGCCCACTAGCTATCGTGGCGAGAAGAATTTGGACTCTGAGTACTATGCGCCCCAGTGGGCTGGTACGAAGAAGACCAAGGCGGCACGGTCCATGCACCTTAAACGTGCTATGCCAGCGGCAAACCAGAAGCATGCGCTCACGATCATGCGCGCTGCTGATGGTAAGCTGTATAAGGTCGACTCGAGAGCTTCTGCACCAGAAATGAGCCGACCTTCAAAGTCCTTGCCTCACTTGGGCGCATCTGTTATGTTCGCAACCAAGTCGAGCAAAGCAGACTCTGTGGTCTTGAACCCCAGCGCCTACATAGGATGTACGTTTATGGCTGGTTCAAGTCACTGTAAATGTTGTGCCCCCACTACTGATCTGAGCGCATCTCCTGCGTTGGTTCAGGGGGCGCAGCATTCACCTGACCACCCCGGCGCATGGCCTTGCCATGCGTCTGATGGGGGTACGAAGGTGGCACTCTCTTCCAATAATTTGCGTAATGTGATAAGTCACAAGCGCCGATTAGGAGAGTCGACTGATAAGCATAATGCGTCCCTCACAGGGTACACCTGTGCTGTAGTCACCATCAACTGTTGTTGCAAAACAGCAGTCCCACCACCAAGGCAGTCGGTGTTCCAGCGGCTGCAATCATCAACACCCCTCCAACATCGCCTCGGGAAGAAGGTGTCAATTAAAGAGGAGCCAAAACTAAAGGTTGTTTCTTGCAACGTAATCTCTAACTCCTTGTCAATCCGAAAGGTGACTGGCAACTCCTCGGTCTCGTCCTTATCCAAGAACCAGCCGAGAAAAACTAAGACAACTGTCCCGTCCTCTGGAGTGTTTGAAGGCACTCGGGGGAGAAAGAAGATCTTGGAGGAAGCTGGGGGTAGTCAAGCCCTTGTTGATCCTCCTTCTGAAGACGAAGACGTCCTCCAGAGCACAGCTGGGGGTAGTCAAGCCCTTGTCGATCGTCCTCCTGAAAATGAAGACGTCCTCCAGAGCATAGCTGAGGGTAGTCAAGCCCTTGTCGATCGTCCTCCTGAAGACGAAGACGTCCTCCAGAGCACAGCTGGGGGTAGCCAAGTCCTTGCCGATCCCGAAGGCGAAGATATCTCCCAGAACATAGTTAGGGGTAGTCAAGATGAAGCTCCAGGAGAAACGACTCCTCTACAGGAGAGTGAGGCCGAAAGTGAAGCCTCAACTGATCCATCTACTTCTAGCCATCTCATGACAGTATACATGACTGGGGGTGATACAGAGTCAGATGCGCCGCCAGCAGATCTCGTCCAGCGCATGGATACCTTGGAAGGAGGACTCAAAACCCTCTTTGCCTCCATGCAAACACTGACTCAAACAGTGCCTGAGATACGGTCAACTTTGGCCAGGGCACCTTCTACCGGTCCTGACCCAAGGGCCAATGGAGAATCAAGTGTACCCCTTCAACGGGTATCCTTGGATACAGATCGCCGTGAAGCACCACGGACGTCGGAGCCATCAAATGCTCAACTCCAGGCTGTACCACCTTCCCTGACTCCCAGCTCCACGGAAGACGTGGTTGAGATGATCAGGGACTTGCGTGAGCGCTTTGAGTCCAAGAACAGACAAGAGGAGCGCCAGAAGATGGGGATCCCACAACCATACCCCCTCGAATGGAACAAAGTGGTTTATTCTCCCAAATATAAACCACAAACATTGATGCCATATGACGGGAAGGACTCTCCATGCCGCTATCTAACGTACTTCCAGTCTCAAACGGGACATCTCCCGAAGGAAGATGCACTACTCACCAGCATATTTGTCGGGGCACTGAAAGGAGTGGCTTAGGACTGGTACTACAGTCTCCCCGACAACTCTATATCTTCCTTCGATGACTTGAGACGTCTCTTCCTCGATCGTTTCTATGACAGAGGGAAGGACATGCACTCCTCTTCTCATGCAGCATGAACATGCTGCCTGCGATCAAACTCTAGCTCAACTCCACTCCTCTTCCCGACTGGAGTTCCTTGATCATCGAGGCGAAAGCAGCAGAAAAGAAGGCATCAAATGCTCGTCTTCTGGGAGTCAGTTTTCCTGTCTTTGAGGACAAGGGAAAACGGCCTACAGCCAACAACCCTGGACGAGAGACGAAGGGAAAGCAGGCGTTGACTGTCAATGCCTCCAAAGGTGCATCAATACCTACTCAGAAGCCTCCACTTGCACCAAGGCCAAGAAGGTTTATTCTTTCAACGATGAAGACACCCTGCAACTCTTCGAGATATTGAAGCAGGGTGACAAGATCAAGTTGCCGGACCCAAAGCGTCCCGACGAGGTTGGGAAAGTGGACAATCTGAGGTACTGTCACTACCATCGGTTTGTCGGACATCCAACTAAGGACTGCTACGTCCTCAGGAACTACATCCAGCACATGATCAATACGGATGTTATCTCCGTCGACTACGAGGAGAAAACGGTCTCGGCCAACCTGGTGTCACTCCAATTTGGCACCTTGCCTCCAACCACAACACAAGATGGCGTCGTCCCCATCCCAAAGGCGACAATGGAGGTGGTCAATCTACCACCTACTAGTGACAACGTGAGTGGACTCATCCCACTCACCATATCTCGGGGAGAGATCTTATGGGTTCACCCCGATCTCGTCTCTGAGGTTACTCAACCGGAGGTACGCTCTGCCTCCAAAACCAAGGGTGGGAAGATCAAGTCTTGCTGCATGGTCTCTTCCTCTGCGGAAGAGGTACTTCCTGTACAGACGCATTCACATCAGAATGCCCAACCTGACGAAGCTGCCGTCCAGGTGGTGCCTCCTTGTACCGTCCCTGCTGCCCAGAAAGAGGGCCCATCCAGGCCTCCAGCAGCCAATAAATAGAAGCATGTAGAGGCCCGTTTCGACAAGCCTTTGCGAAAGAAGAATGCTTCGGGGATAGCCAAGCCCCACAACTTTGACGTACATGCACAACTTGCTAGTACTCCTGCCCGTCTATCCCTGTTTGAGCTTCTTCGTCTTTCTAAGGACACTCGTGAAGCTCTCTATGAAGCCCTGAAGGATGTTGAATCCTTCATCAGTCAGGTCAAGCAGTCTGAGGATACCCCGACCACATGTCCGTACTGGCATTGTGCGGATAAAGTTATCCCCAACATAACTTTCACCCAACAAGACATGCTGCTCAAGCACAACCGACACAACAGGCCACTGTATTACACAGGATATGTCGGTTCTGTCAAGGTGAAGCGGATTCAGATCGATCCAGGGTCTTCCCTTAGCATCATCCCGAAGACGCTACTCTCAATACTGGGGATCCTAATGTACCGTTTGGCGCCTTCCAACATTACAATCAGTAGCTTCAACGCTAGCAAAAGTGAACTGTTGGGAAAAATACGGCTGAAATGTCATATCGGTAACCTCCAAACTGAGGTGACTTGCTATGTCGTGGACGCTGATGTCAACTACAACCTTCTACTAGGTCGTCTATAGCTGCATGAGTACATGGTGGTGCCATCTATACTCCACCAATATATGAAGTACGTGTCCACCAATGACATCATCCGGACAGAGTTTGCGGACATTGGCCCTTTCAAGGGCGTCGAAGCCTACTTCACTGATTCTATCCTGTACAAGTCGTCCGACGAAGGAGAAGCCAATGATGCTGACGATGAAACAGAAATAGCAGCAGAGCCGGACATGGAGCCAGAGATGATTCCTGACGCTCCTTTAAAAATTTGACTCAAAGGAAAACCGCCTCAGATCTCCCATGACCATCAAGCTACCTGGAAAAGCACCAACTTCTCTAGGTAGAATACCTACTGAAGCTCCCTTGAAGATACGGCTCAAGGGAAAGCCGCCTCAAACATCAGCTCCCATTGTGGCAAAACTACAAGGGAAGGCACCAATCACTGAAGGCGCAGTTGAGGCACCTCTGAAGGTGCGTCTTAAAGGCAAGCCTTCGCAATCATTCGTCTCATCCAAGCTGCCGGAGAAGGCCCACATAGCCCTCTCGGACTCCAAGGTTAAAGCTGCG
Source organism: Iris pallida (assembly GCA_029216955.1). Lineage (NCBI taxonomy): Eukaryota > Viridiplantae > Streptophyta > Magnoliopsida > Asparagales > Iridaceae > Iris > Iris pallida. Next base: position 6,517,710 of record JANAVB010009198.1, on the reverse strand, counting down.
GTGGACTTTCCCGATCCAACCCTAGTACTCACAGATAAAGAGCTAGGGGAGTATATATCTGCTGATGTAGATGCACCCTCTCTGGACAATGTAATCCCGTGGGACAAAATCTTGTGTTTCATCAATAATAGAGTGTCTTTTATTTATTCTAGTCTTCCATATTGGAATGCCATATATACATTAGATAACGCTCTACGGTCGTTGCAAACATAAATAATGACCGTCAATCATGTAAATCGAGTAGTCCTGTCCTAAGGGGTTTGTTTCGTAGTCCCATCGCGGAATCGAGGCGAAGAATCCATCATCTTCGACAAAGTCGAGCATCATCAAGACCTCCCGCCACTCGAACAAGAACCAGATACCGGCAGAATACAAGTTTATCGGTACACGGACAAGGCAAAGTACCTCATCCAAAAGATGGGTTACGATCTAAAAAGCAACAAAGGCCTGTACTACGGCAAGGGTCGACGTCTTCCTCTCCGGCTCCCAACACTTAAAGGAAAGCCGCAGGACTACTATCATCGAACTCGACGGGGGATGGGCTATGTCACGCCACCGACAACTCCAGAGAGTTCGGAGGCAGAAGAAGTAGAACATTCTCATTCGTCCGAAGCATCAACCTGGGATTCCGATACCAGTATCGGCTCAGTCTTCAAGAAGGTGCTATCAGTCAACATGGCATCTGCACAATCTAAAGAAGATGAAGGCGAAGACTAAATACCGAAATTCTTCGAGGAAGAACCTTGGGCTCAACGCCTAGGAGCACAGTGGGAGTCTCGTTTTGAATTATGCGAACCCCGTACCGAAGACGAAATGGAGCAGATCGACCTTGGGGATGGACCTTCTTCCAAACCCATCTTCATCAGCAAGAGTCTAAAGAGACCAGACCGGAAATCTTTAATCCAACTGGCTAAAGAATATATCGACGTCTTCGCCTGGAGCTATGAAGATATGTCGGGACTTGATCCCCAGATCGCGATGCACAGACTTAACATCTTGCCTGATGCTAAGCCTGTAAAGCAACGGCAGCGACGTTTTCATCTTGACATCATGAACGCTAACGATCAAGACGTAGACAAACTCCTGACCAGCGGGTTTATCCGTGAAGAACAACACCCGGATTGGGTGTCCAATGTCGTCCCTGTCACCAAAAAAAATGGAAAGATACGAGTCTGCATCGACTTCAGAGATCCAATATTGTTTGCCCGAAAGATGAATTCTCGCTTCCGATCACCGATGTAATGATCGACAATACATGCGGCTTCGAACGCATGTCTTTTATGGACGGGTATTCGGACAACAACCAGATCAAAATATCCCCCGATGACGCAAAGCACACGTCATTCAGGACACCGAAAGGGGTTTTCTGCTACACAGTGATGCCCTTCGGCTTGAAGAACGCTGGTGCTATATACCAACGAGCTATGAGTACCATCTTCTGTCAACATCTTCGTAAAATAGTCGAATGCTATGTTGATGATATCGGTGTCAAGAGCCGTCTCAAAGGTGATCACCTACAAGACCTAAAGACAGTCTTCGATCTCATGCGAGCGCATCAACTCAAGATGAACCCCGCTAAATCCTTCCTTGGGGTTTCTAGCGAAAAGTTCTTGGGCTTCATTATCTCGGCGAAAGGCATTCATGTCGATCCCGATAAGACCAAGGCCATCCTTGACATGGACCCTCCGAAGAATCTACGAGAACTTCGAGGCCTGCAAGGGCGCGTTGCATACATCCGAAGGTTTATAGCAAACCTTTCTGAAAAATGTCAATCCTTCACCCAGCACATGTAGAAGGGAGTCTCCTACGTCTGGACAGAGGAATGCCAGAAAGCTTTCGATGATATCAAGGCTTACTTGACGAGTCCGCCAGTTCTGGTAGCACCCGTCACAGACAAACCATTTTTCCTCTACGTCCGTGCCATGGATCATTCCCTCGGCACTCTGCTGGCTCAGAACAGCGATGCAGGCTACGAACAAGCTATTTATTACCTCAATAGCACACTGATCGGGGCCGAACACCGGTACAACCCCGTTGAAAAGGAGTATTTGGCTTTGGTATTCTCCATCCAGAAGACTCGCCATTATGTCTCGGGCCAGACAATTTATGTCATCTCCCGAGTCAATCCGCTCAGGGTTCTCATGACGAAGCCAGGATCATTGAACTCCTGGCTAGCTACGTGGGCGATCCAGTTGACGCCATACAACATGGTGTTCGTTCCACTAAAAGCCGTCAAGGGTCAAGCTCTGGCCGACTTTTTAGCTGCACACCCCATCCCAGAGTCCTCCAGACTCTATGAAAACATCTATGATGAGGTCCAAGAATCAAACGTCACCGAAGAAAGCTCCGTCTGGCAGATGTTTTTTGATGGCGCTTCAAGAACAGGCCCTAAAGGCCAAATCATCGTCGGAGTGGGGGTAGTCTTAGTCTCCCCCGATCAGCTGGTCATCCAGCGTGCTTACTCCCTTTCGAAGCCGTGCTCCAACAATGTTGTCGAGTACAACGCTCTCATCATGGGACTCCAGCTGGCGCAACAGCTGGGGGTAGATCATCTGGAAGCCTACGACGACTCAAAACTCGTCGTTAACCAGATCAGAGGGCAATACGAAGTTCGCCATGAAGATCTGGTTCCTTAGCATGAAGTTGCATTGAACATTATTTCAATCTTCACCAAGTTCTTTATAGAACACGTACCTCAATTACAAAACCTGGAGGCTGACGCTCTGGCTGGCCTCGCAGCCTCATTGGCAGCACCCTTCGGGACTCAGCACTACGTCACGGTAGTTGGTCGAGACTTGGTCTGTCCTAAAAACAACCTATGCTCACAAATGGCCCATGCCATGTCAACAAGTGCTGGTATTAATGTTCGAGACTGGAGGTTCCCGTTCATCGACATTGTTGTCTACGGAATTCTTCTAGAAGACCCGAAAGAAGCCTTCTCAGTCATGAGGCGTTCTTTCGATTCTATTACGATACAGCTACTAAAATATTATACCAATGCTCCTACGATAGACTTCTCCTTCGATGCCTGTCCAACGAAGAAGCAGCCGAAGCCCTTAGAGAGGCTCATGATGGAACTTGTGGGGCTCATCAACCTGGGCCTAAGTTGCAGGATCGACTGCGACGCATGGGTTACTACTGGCCAACCATGGCAGCCGACGCTGTCGACTATGCTAAGAAGTGCCATACTTATCAGCTTCATGCTGACTTCATCCATACACCGTCGGAACCACTACATCCTACGGTCGTATCTTGGCCCTTCGAAGCTTGGGGCATGGACATTGTAGGACCGATCATCCCTCCTTCATCGAGGGGACACCGCTTCATCCTAGCTATCACTGACTACTTCTCCAAATGGACAGAAGCAGTTCCAATGGCGGAAGTGAAAAGCTCTAGGGTGATCAGCTTTATCAAGCATCATGTTATCTACCGTTTTGGGGTACCCCGTAGGATTATCTATGATAATGGTCCACAGTTCATCAGCCATATTTTCAGCAGATTCTGTGACAAGAATCGCATTCAGAACGTGGTATCGACTGCCTACAATTCGGCAGCAAATAGATTGGCCGATGCGTTTAACAAGACTATCGTCAGGCTACTCAAAAAGGTCGTGTCATCCAACAAACACGACTGAGACGAAAAGCTCGACGAATGCCTTTGGGTCTATCGCACAACGGTACGGACCCCGACAGGCAACACACCATTCTTCTTGGCCTACATGAGCGAAGCGGTACTGCCTCTCGAGATCCAGATACCCTCAATCCGTATAGCGATCACAAATCAACTAACAGAAGAAGACAATCATTGTCGCTGTCTGCGAGAATTGGAGGCACTTGACAAAAAATATCTCCTAGCTCAACAGCGCATCGAACTCTATCAAGCCCGTATATCACAGGCTTTCAACAAGAAGGTCAAGCAGAGGACTTTCCAAGTAGGCGACCTGGTTCTGGCAGTGAGGAGGCCGATGGTATTGACACACAAAACACCAGGAAAGTTCGAGCCCAAATGGGAGGGACCTTTCATCATAGAGACGGTATACTCAAACGGTACTTACCGCCTCGCCCGATCAAACGGGGACTTGTTCATGATGTCCATCAACGGTAAGTTCCTAAAGAAGTACTACTCTTGACATCTTTCAGATATGTACTTCCACCTCTACCTAGCAAGGAAATCAGTAGACCTGATCATCAGAGCTCACATACACCTCCCTTTCATAAAAAAATCCTATGCTTTCGGAACCCAGTTGTTCCATTGCATTCTATCTCCAGTAGAAGGGCAACCACGTCCACATTACCTCTAAGTTGCTCCTCTACGCCCTACAAAGTAGAATCTTACGCTCCGTAAGACTACGCTATCCATCATGTTTACCATGTCCACATTACCTCTGAGTAAACATCCCGTACAGACAACCCCCGCGTTGCCGTATATTGATCACAGAACTTCCATGTCCATATTACCTCTGAGTAGTTCCGCGTATCTCCCCAGAGTCACTCCTACCACGTCTATAACACCTCTGAGTAGGAAGATTCCGACATTTGAACCCCATATTTACCACGTCCATATTACCTCTGAGCAAATATGTTGGTTTTTTCAAACTTATTATCTGTACCTAAAAACCAAGGTGCGCAAAAAATAATAGGTCCACACAAATCATCAGTTCATGACAGCAAAAATAAACACACCATAAAATTTTTTTATTTTACATTCAAAAGTAAAGGATTACATCCCCAGCAGAACTTTCATGTCCATATTACCTCTGAGTAGTTACGCATATTTTCCTCCAGAGTCATTCCTACCACGTCCATATCACCTCTGAGTAGGAAAGCTCTACCATCAATCCCATATTTACCATGTCCATACTACCTCTGAGTAAATATGTTGGTTTTCTCTCTCTCTCTCTCAACTTATTATCTGAACCTAAAACCAAGGTGCGCCAACGATGATAAGTCCACATAAATTCCCCAGTAGAAGTACCCAAACCTATCACGTCCATACTACCTCTGATAGGATTGTCACACCTAAACAGCTCTACTGTCCATGCTTCTTGTTCAAAGTATTTCAAAACTTGTCCAAAAGTTTTAAAAACTTTGAAGGAGTCGTATAGAAGCATGGAATTTTAGGACCGAAAATCCTATGCGCCTAACATTACGTGCGCCAGGAAGCTCAGATGAAGTACTTGGCACAACAAACAGCAAAAGCATAGACATTAAAAAAAGATTTTTATTTTCATATAAGAGTCTATTATATGTCTAAAAAAGGCTTTACAAAGAAGAATTTCTACAAAGAAAAAAATCCTAAGTCTATAGCTAGGCGCAGCAACCGCTATGCGCTTTCAGTCAGACGCATCTCTTCAGCGTCTCAATTTGGCGCATTACTTCAGTGTCTCAGTCAGGCGCATCTCTTCAGCGTCTCAGTCAGGCACATCTCTTCAGCGTCTCAGTTTGGCGCATCACTTCAGCGTCTCAGTCAGGCGTATCTCCTCAGAGCCTCAGTTATGCGCATCATGAAGTCTCAGCATATGCGCTCCACTTCGACCCGATCGAGTGCTTCGACTAATGAAGCATTTATTGAACAGAACAAGGACAGGCGATCAACCACACCCTAGCCAGAGGAAGAGCTCTCCAAAGCCCAAGGAAGAGGAGAGCACCGCAATTTTGCGATTCTTCCATCATAACGGAGACGAGGCTCGAGCATCCCGATCTTTGGATGCAACAGGCACCTTCCGTCTGCCTCAGAAGCCCTCGACCCTAACTTTTGGATGTAACAGTCACCTTCACGAGTTCATGAATGAAGACAGTGTGTCGCATCTTCATCTTCGGGAGCATCTCGTCAACAGAATGTGCTCGAGCAAACAAGTTTATTTCGGGAGGACATGAGAGAACGAGAAGCAAACTCTCTCCTTGCCACTATTTATAGGCCGGGCAAATCAAACTCATGTGCCAAGTGGCTGGCTCTCCGAATCCCCTGCAATGAATTTGCATTAATGGTGATGAACCTGACGCTTCGAATTCAGCCAAGTCAAAACGGCTATTTAAAGCACTTAAAGAACACAAAAGTCGGACCAATAAAGACGCACCATGCAAGCGGATGTGCCGGTCAGATACCGCGCATCGCACAGACGTGCCCGTCAGTTCCAAAGTGCCCCGTAAGGATGCGCCCAACAAAGCACAGATCCATACGTCCTAATCAACATAGACCCATGCGCCCATTCCGGTACGTCATCCATCAAGCAATTAATGCTCAAGTGATAGAGTTGGCAGCACATCCCCCGAGAACTGAACAATTAGCAGTTTTTTCAGAAGACGAAGTATCGCTAACATCAGCATCATCATTACTTTCCTCCGACGGTTACGACCCACGTCGTCGACCAACCACTCGTATGTGCCTCAGCGGCCATGCGCCTGAAGACTCGCATGCGCCTTAAAAGCCGTGCATCCAGACTGGTTCATGACTCCTGAAGGTTGTAGCTAAAGTCTTCTTATGCGTCCAATCCCAGGCACATCCGACCAGATCACTCTCCACCAAATCCGAGATCTTTGAGCCATGGACCTACGACACGTGTCCTTTGACTCAATTCAGCCTATGAAGGGGTACTAATCATCCAAGATCTCAGCAACAGAAAGATCCTCTCCCCTGCTACGTGCCAGCCCACAAAAGCAGCATGAAGGATTCAACCCACAAATGATGGCGCATCATCTATGTGCCTCCCGCAGCTTCAACCACGTAGTGTCCCCACGAACAGGCGTATCCTACATATGCGCGCATGAGCAGCCAGCCTACAAGCTATAAATAGAGGGATCATCTCCTTCTGACACACACACAGAGACACCTACGGACAGAGACCTATATACACATTGAGAGAGGCAGATACAGACACTCAACGTCTCCGTCCTCTCTGCAAGCTCCAGCACCCAAAGCAACTCGGACCTTCAGAGAACCGAGAACCGTCGTCAGATCGTCAACGGAGTCAATGCATTACCACTCGCTCCATCGACACAGGAATCTAGATAAACAAAAGTGTTCTCCTAGGACTACGTCTAAGTCCTACATTGTAACACTGTTCTGTTTGTAGAAATTTGCAATCAAAAGATTTTAATGGCAAACAGCCGTCGCCGCCTCCTCCAATGTAGTCTTCACCATGCTTTCCACCCCCTCCTCCGTCTGCTCCGTCATTCTCTCATCCCTCCTCCCTCCTCAACCTCGTCCTCGTCGACTCCACCACCAGCTGCCCCTTCCTCGCCGTCGAAATATCCTCCGTCGCCGTCGCCAGATCTGTCTTCTCCATCGACGCTCCCATATCCGGCGGCAACTACGGTGCCAGGGACGAAACCCTAGCCGTCTTCGCGGAAGACGACCCCTCCATCGTCTCCTGGCTCTCCCCCCTCTTCGATGTCCTCGACAAGGCCACCTACATGGGCCCCGCTGGCACCGGGCAGAGCACAAAGATTGCGAACCAAATCGCCAATGTTGGGAGCATTTTAGGGCTGAGCGAGTCGCTGGGATTCGCGGAAGGGGTCGGGTTGGATCTGGGGCTATTTCTCGAGGCAGTGAGGGGAGGGGCCGTAGGGTCAAAGGCGATGGATATATTCGGGGAGAGGATCGTGAGGAGGGAGTTCGGGCCCGAAGGGTTTGTATAGTATATGGTGAAGGATCTGGGGATGGCACTGGACGGGAAAGTTGCGCAACCGGGAGACGTGCTGTGCTATCAGCTGTATTTGGCGATGGTGGCTAATAGGGATAGCAAGATGGGGACTCATACGCTCATCTCAGTCATCGAGAGGATCAATGGAAGAAATAAGCAGAGGCAGCACAAGGAAGAGGAGGAGGAGAAGGAATCGGTTGAATGATCAAAGTGGGTTTGCAAGGTATAGTCCAAAAGGTAGGAATATTGCAAGAGAATTCAATGAGGACTCCTGTAACGTTGGAGTGTTATTGATGGCATTTTATGTTATGATTTTTTCGGATTATATGGCTCCAGTCCTGTCTTGTTCTAGTTATATAGTTTATTCCTACAAGAAAGCTGAGACATCTACATCCTAAGTTATTCCTTTTGACTTGACAAGAACTCAGTCGGGCTTATTTCTTGTATCTTGTTTGAATTTGCTCCGGATTTCCTTGAGCTGTTTATCTTTGCTGCTGGGATGGTGCTGATATATGTTTATTAAAGGATCTGTATATTGTTATGAACTTAAAAATAGCTTGGCCCCTCTCTCTTTTCTTATTAGGTAGACTTTTTCTTGTTTGTATATATATATATATATATATATATATATATATATATATATATATATATATATATATATATATATATATATATATATATATATATATTTGCAAGTAATATTGTATATGGGTCTAGGTAAGGAATAAGTTATATCTTAATATTGATATAGGTACTGCACAAGGTAAGGTAAGGTAAAGGAAAAATATTAAAAGATTGGGTTATATGAGTTCATATGCTAGTAGGGCACCTAGTATCCTTATCCCTATGTAGTACTGATACCTTAGTATCTTGTAAATGCTAGTCAAGCCTAAAAACATAGGGTATGGTTCCAATATCCTAGAAATAGACTCATACAACTTAGAAATGGTTGGTTTAACCAAGTTGGACCAATTTGACCTGAAATAGACTTTATGATCTAGAATTAACCTAGTTTGACTAACTTTGACCTAGATTGGCTAGTATTGACCTAGTTTGACTTCCATGACCTAGAAAAGGCATAGAAGCATATAATAATGCATTTAAATCTACTGTTTACTCTAGAACACCAAGTAACTATGTATATCTCATATATAGGTCATTGTGACATCAGTTTGGACCTCGATCAACATTTATTGCTCTGGATCACAGGCTTGTACATTCTCTGATAGTTTCTATTTATCTGATAATTATTATAATTCAACTTCTAGTATAGTATTATCTGATTCTCTGACATAACACATATTGGTATTTCTGGATTCATTTACTTGTAACACATGCGTCTTACCTACCTGGCCTCTATTTCTGGAATTACCCAGTCGAACCACCTACTGGAAATACAATATTCCTAATCATGCTGGAATCACCTCTACTGGCCTAATCTGGAAAGATAGCCGTCGCACGCTTGTCAAGTGTGCGATGTACCATATTTACTACTGGTCTAATTTGGAAAAATAGCCATCGCACGCTTGTTAAGTGTGCGATATGTCGTACTTACTAATGGTCTAATCTAGAAAGATAGTTGTTGCACGCTTGCTAAGTATACGATATGCCGTATTTATCCCTAGTCATATACATGTCGAAAGCGGTATTTCAAAACTTATTGGTTTAGTGCTTTCTACTGGTTTTATATTATAGTTACTGGACTCACATTATACTAGTTAGACTCATATCACATCTATTCTGGTCTAGTTATCTTTGTTTAAGTCTTTATTGCCATGTTCATCTGGTTCACCATATTTACTTTCCTTGTACTTTAGTTAGTTGTTGTTCTATTACATTTTCTGACTCATTCTTTCTATGGTCATCAAGTATTACTTACTATAACTGTTTTAAATGCTTTGTCATTTAATTGGAATTGCTAGAAGAGATGTGCTCGGTCCATCCTGACTGGATATATTTTTCAGATGACTGCTTAGGAGACTTGTGTTCCACATTCTACGGATCCGAGGAGGGGATAGCAACCATGGGTCCTAATAATCAAGGGTGATTACCAACGGTTTTAGTTACTATTATAGCTTTGTGATAAATTCACTGCTAGAAATCTTGGCATGTATATATAATAGAGATTTTGTTATCTTATTTAAAATTTGGATATGGATATTGTATTTAGAAGTTGTTGATGTTTTAGACTTTATAGTTTATTAGACTTCTTTGATATCTTATTGTACTTTAGATTGTGATTGAGTATTCAATATCATCATTATACTTGTCTTTCATTTGGAGTCAAGATCTATGACAGTACATTATATCATTTTGTGATATTGATAGTTAGTGATCTAGACAGTGTTCGACCGTCGATGCTATGTCTTAGGTTGGCTGTTGCTCACTACTCATGCCCCTATACCGAGTGTGGGTCGTGATACATTTTTAGTGGTGGCCTATGCAGGTTGAGATTCGTAATTAGTGTGATGTCATGGAAGTACAACAGTTTAGTTGTACTGTTGCGAGCCTATAATTCAATATAGGAAATAGGCTATAGGATAAGAGAATACTCAATCACACTTAGGATTCCTTAAGAGATTCTTGGGACGACCCCTGAGAATCTTACGATAAACTCTATCTCATAGTCTGTTTCCACTTGTCTCTATCTACTATCCCTTGTCCGTTGTTGAATTTGATTTTTAGTGTTCATTATTGACTTTGATTTTTTACCAAGAAAACCTTTATGGACTAAGTTGCCTCGGTTATGGAATCTAAAGTCTACAATAGTCATATTAGCTGGCGTGGTGAAGACATGGGACCTAATTTTGGATATTATTCTCTCGGTTATGAAATTTAGAGTTTTCATAGCCAAGTATATGGCAGGGCAAAAATTTTAGATACCATAATACTAAAGGTATGTACCTTAGTTATGGACCTTATAGTTTATTGTAGCACCCAGTTTTCCAAATAAGGGTAATTTTGAAATTTCATGTTTATAATTATTTTAATAATTATATTTAATTCATGATATAATTTTTTGGTGATTTTAAATCATTTTAAAATTATTTAAATCAATGACTTGTGGTTTTGACGTTTTGCTAGTGAAACCCTAGAGACAGTTTGACCTAGAGCCTAACCATGTGATTATGATATTTTAATGTCATTTTTGGCCTAAGAATATTTTTGTATTTGACCTCTTTGAATTATTTTGATATTATTTTATTATTTATGATATTGTTTTGAGATTATTTGAGTCGGGTTCGAATTTCATCTCAATCTGACTTGTAACGGGGACCCGGGGGTAGTTTGACTCTAATGGGACCCACACACTAGTTAAGCATGGCCCACATGATATTAATTTTAGTCCACATGATAGAAATATTTTAGTTAGAGGTTAGACTAATTATTATGGATAAGGTTAGTGTGATTAGAGACTTTAGAATGACTAATTTAGCCCCAACCAATTAGCCCTTTCCTAATACTCATAGAATAGGTTAGTGGGGGCATCTTGGACCTTACCATAATAGGACAAATAGCCCCATATGTCCAGCCACTTTGGGAGAGGATAGGCTCAAGTTCATTTCATTATATTCTCATCCACACTCTCTCTCTTATTCTTCCCCAAATTCCTAGAGAGCAATTCCTAGCAATTTCTCCACCAAATCCTTCCATTTCGCCACCAAATCTTCTTCTTTCCTTCTCCATTCTAGCCAAGGAGGAAGCTACCCAAGTTTGGGAGGATTCGGAGCTCGTTCGTGTCCTTTTGGAATCTCTACGTGTCGGTGTCGCTTCGGGAAGGCTTTTCTTCGATTCGATCTACCGGGAGGTATAAATCCTTTCTCCTTTTCATTTCCTCATGCATATAGGTCTATTTTGAACCCATAGGAATGACCCCCATGGTTGTATCTCCATTTGTGTCCATTTCGTGTCCATTTGGAGGTCATAGGAGTGTCCTTTGTGTTGTGGTTGTGTCCATGTGGGAAAACCCCAAATTTGGACACACTATGTGTTGTTGTTATGTATGAATGAATTATTACATGTTTAACCTCATATTTTTGTATTGGAGATGTGTTCTATAGTGTCTCATATATATACATATTAGTGTAGAGAGTGAGTTCTTGATATATTATGCTATATACTTGTGTTCTTTTGTCTCAAACTACCCAAATCCGTCATGATTTTTATCCACGTTTTTAATTTCAGCCCTAATTTAGAAATGACATAACTTCTAGCTCAAAGTTCGGTTTAATCTTCTATTTTTTAAAAGAAGCGTATTGAAGTTAGATTTCCAAATACATGTATTAATAGGTCTAATTCTTTCTGTAACTTTCTGGAGAATTATTTGAGTGTCAGCTGTACGAAAGACAAACGCATTTTCGGTGTTTTCGCGATTCCGGGAGTTTTCGGAAACGAAAACGCGATCCGTTTGAAGTTTCGGAAAGCTAACACATAGATCTATAACATACTTTAATCTTAGATTTTAATTCATGCTGAGATGGTACAGTATTGATTATTAGTAGGAGTTACTATTCAGTATATGTATTTTGTGCACCCTTGTGTGTAATATAATATTCTATTTGATTTTAACCCATATTAATGTATATACATTATGTAATTAAATAGAGAATGCAAGCATGAGTAAATGTTTAAATAAATGAGGTATGAGGTGTAAGTATCCTATCTAATGTAAGCATGTATAAGTATGGCTTGTAATGAATATGTAGGTTCCATAGTATGTAATGTATGGTGCATATAGTAGTGCAAGAGAATAAATGAATGATGAATGAATGCAAGCATGAATGTAATGTAATAATAGATGTAATGTATGCAATATACAAGTTAATGAGATGTAATGTTCTATGTTAACACAAATCTTATATTACCTCATGTACCTCCCTTACACTATATTGACACTATCACACTTGACACATTGTTCAATTACACTTTGACACTCTTTGATATGTATATACTATGTATGTCCATTTAACCCTCACTTGCCCCTTTGGCATGTTCACATACACACACATAGCCTCTTAAATAAGTATTTATGAATACAGTTAACTTAGCTATGTATGTATATTATATATATGTTAGCATATTGTGTTGTAATATATAAGTTTATATAACCATTTGAAATGCCATGATTATAGACCTAATGTTGAATACCAATATATGCATGTGTATATATGTGTAGACATATATAGCTTAAAGTAATAGATTACCTAGTGTATATCCAATGTGAATTCTTGCCTATTTGAGTATTGAATAATTGTATGCTATATAGAGTTGGGTGTATGTTGGCTTGTATAGCCTTGTATTGATGTGTGCTTGCTAGGATAGTCTTGGTTGGGCCTAGTAAGACTTGCTGGGTTAGGACATGACCTAGTTTGACCTAGTTGACTAGTACAGTTGACCAGAGTTGACCAAGGGTTGACTTTAGTCTAGTTTGACCTAGATTCATGTAGTTTGTATTGTAGCTTTCAATTCTCTTATATTTTACATATCATGACTCATATTACTCTGTTTAGGACATTGTGACTCTGGTGCAGGCATCTGATATTACACTAATCTTTTCAGAGTAGCAGGCGAGTACATTCTCTGATAGTTCTCTCATTTATTTGTCAATTACTGTACTTCAGTTCTAGTTAGCTGTATGTGATTCTCTGTTACAAACACGTATTTTTTATTTCTGAATTCATGTATACGACACACATACTTACTTGTCTTACCTCTATTATTTGAATCACCATACGAATCACCATACGAATCACCCTATTCGTATCTTCATATGTTGGTTGGACTTTTATTCGATTGATGTATCGGATTTTGGATTCATTTGTATTAGATGGGCGGGAAAATACTTGATTAGACATGTGAACATTCTTACTATTCAAACCACCCCCTGTGAATATATTTGAACGATAGCCATTCCATACCCGGCCAGGTGTGTGATGTGCCGGATTTACCCTTAGCCGTTTACATGTCTAACTAAGTATTTTAAAACACACTTGGAGAATTTATTCGAATCGTTGTTAGAACATTGTGAATCACTATTCGTATCACCTTATTCGTATCACCTTATTCGATTCACCTTATTAGAACAATGATTAGAATCACATTCGACTCATCTTATATTAGACTCACATTAGAATTACACTAGACTTATATTTTACCATCTGAACTCATTATGTTACTCTAGTTCAGCTAGATCTTATTTTACCGTCTTCGTTGCTACGATTCTTCTCTTGTTTAGTTATTTTCTTTCCTTGCACTTTATTTGTCTTTCTTACCATCACCTGAATATAAACTGCCATATTCATCAATACAACTGTCTATAACTGCTTTATAGTTCTCTGTCATTTACTTGGGTTTTCTAGATGAGATTGTGCTCGTTCCTGTCCTGACTGGACCTGTTGAAAATATTACAGATGACTGCCCTGAGGACGTTTGCCCTACTTGCCTTGGAGCAGGAGATGACTTAGCTACCTATGGCCCCGACACTCAGGAGTGATCGGGAGACTAGCTAGTAGACTTGGTTTAGTTTTCAGGTTTTAGAATTTGAATTGTAATAACTTGAGATACGAGTTTGTATTTGAGTTTGTTTGAGATATTATTATTTAGTAGTTTTTAAATGTTGTTGTTAGACTTTAGTTATAAACTTCTGTGTTATCTTATCGTGCTTAGACTGTGATTGAGATTTTATTATATCTATACTTGTCCTCCGTTCGGAGTTGAGATTATGACAAGTACATTATATAATTGTGTGAGTTGTTGATTAGATAGTAACCTAGGACAGCGTTCTACCGCCGACACTGCGGCGTAGGCTGGGCGCTGTTACGTACTCGTACTCTCACAGTAGGTGCGGGTCGTGACACTTATTGCAACCATACTTACTGGCATGACGAGAATACTGGTTAATATGATTCTGGATAGACGTGTATGGTTATCAGTTGTAGAATAGATATCCTATAGATAGTACCCTAGTATAATGGAGTAAAGTATCAGTATGGATGTTTCTTGAGTATCATAAAGTAGGGGGTTTAGCTAGGCCATCTGTGGTACCGCATCATGCCCCACACCTGCAGAGGGATATACCACAGAGGGGCAAGGCTTTTGCATTGACGGTCAAGGAGGCTGATGCTACGGGTGACGGATTAGCAGGTCTGTCTTTTTCTATTAATCTTTCTGTCCTTTTCTATCTTGTTTGTGATTTATTAGTACCTTTTAGAATCTTTTGTGATGTGGTAGATAGTGTAGTGACCCCGGTTGAGACTATAAAATTACGACCAGTACGACCATGATCTTTCATGTTGTTAGGTAGAATTTCTTGACTTTGATTGTTAGGGGCCTGACTGTAAGCTTACTTTCCTATATATATTATTTTTAAAGGCTTTTGAAATTTACTATGGGGTCACACGATGATATTTTGAGTTAAAATATTTTTATTTAGGTTCTAGACACTTAGAAATGTTCCTAGAATTTTGTAGGAATTTTTTAAAATTTTATGTAATTTATTTGGATTTATTTGGAGTTAAAATAATTTTTGTAATTAAATAAATAATTACACAATCATCTAGCCGGGGTGGGCCTACCTGTCGGCTCTCAACCGCCTCTCTCTCTCTCTCTCTCTCTCTCCTATATATATACATATATATCCAAAAACCTTTATTTTTTTGGCCGATTTTGGAATTTTTATCTTGGTGATTCTCTGACTTCCCGAAGCAATTGTCGCCAACCCTGACGTGCTTTTCGTGCGCCATTTTTTATTAGAAGTTTATTGAGGTATAGTTTCTGAATATCTAATTTATTTTCATAATTTTTGAACCTAAATTTCTGAAAAATTTGTGGAATATCGGTTGTCCGAAATTTGACACGTTTTGGTGTTTTCGAGATTCTGGGAGAACCAAGTATCAAAATCATGAACGTTTGAAGTTTCAGAAAGTTAACACCGAGATATATGACATATTTTTTTTTGCAGAAATTAATAAGTTCATCTAATATTTTAATTAATTCATAGAACTCAATTTTGGTCGTTGAATCATTGATTTGGTCACGGTTAGCCATAATAACGATATCTTTTAACCAAAGCGTGATTATGTGGCACGGTCAATTCCAGTACACTTGTGGCACTGAAATCTAATAGGGTGCATAGTCAAGTCATAGAGTTTGTGTCGTTTGACTACTTAGTCAATGAGACGTCTCGATTTACGTGCCACGATTCCAGAATTAGAAGTCGTGACTTTCCCGGACCAAAAACTTGTGTTTAATCTTTATTTATTAGATTAAATTAGGATTTTATGTGATTTATTTGAGAATTAAATAGAATTAGTTATGATAAACCATTAGCAACTTTTTAGGGTTTTTAGAGTGGGATTTTCATATCTAACTTATGATCATTTATGTGACGGGGTAGATCGGACTATGACGTCTTGAGTCGCGACTTCATCCTTTTTAAAGTAAGACAAGTTTTACTATGGCATTATATTACCTTTATTTTGTACTACATGTACCATTATACTGTCTTTTCACCGTTACATCTTCATATTTCATGTTGTTACTGTTCTTGATTGATCATAATTATTGCTTGTACACAAGAGTTAGAGTCGCTAGAGTATATGTACATGTTCATGCATTAATTCTAGTTTATCGTGATCATCATTTATTATTTTGTTAATGTTTATCGTGTTGGACATGTACTTGTGAGATAGTCGGGTGGAAGAATACGACTAGTATACATGTGGTACCCCCAGTGTACGTAGCCCAGAGTTTATTCGGTCAAGGAACCATCTGACAGTGTTTGTTCAGTCAATATACCTCACGTGTTGACTGTCTGATTCCTAATCCAATCACATGTTGAACGTTGGTATTCTAAAACACACAGTACACGTTATCATGTTGCTATATGGTCCATTCATTTCTTTTCCATCGCGTCGACTGTCATGTTGTTCTTATGTTATAACTTTACTCTTTCTTGTCGTGCTTTTAGTTCATTTTCCTTATTATTGTTTCCTTCAAGCATGTATATTATATTGTGTAGTGTGGTGTTATGGTGAACTTATTCCAATTCTGACTGGATTTTTTTTTAGTTGACAAATTCTTGATGACTTACTCTCTTACTTTGGGTTCCTTCGGGTGGAATTATAGATATCTTGAAGGCCAAAACCTAGAGACTAGTTACATAGTTAAGATTTATTATATTAGATTTTGTGAGACATTGTATTTGGTTAAATATAAATCTTGTAAATTTTGTAATTGACTTAGAAATGTGAATGAGCAATAAAATAACTATTTTATGAGCATTTGTTATTGCAGAATAGACAACGTTCTACCGCCGATACCGCGATGTAGGCTGGACTTGCACACGCACTTGCATCCAAAAAGCGGGTGCGGGTCGTGACTTTGACCTAGAAGGAGTACGACAAACTTTAAATCTTGAGGACAAAATTTTTCCGGGAGGGGGGGGGGTAGACTTATCACCACCACTTTCCTAAAAGAGGAGTATTTTTGACTTTTTCTATTTCTTGTTACTATTGTGATTTCAAACTATATTTTGAGTGATAAAGTTATTTTACAAACTAGTAATCATATTTTTGGTTTAATTATTTATAATATTTAATTTAGTTTATATGCTATAATATTGAATATGATTAGTGGTTAGTTATTAGTTAGAATAGTTGTTAGTGACCCTAGAAGACCTAAACTGACTTGACATGACCATCTAATTAAATGGTTAGGGTTAGCCTAATTAAACTTTAGTTAGCCTCTAGTTAGATTAGAAGGATTAATTAGGAAGTTTGACTAAACACCTAATTAGAAGAAAGGCTTATTCCCTAATCTTGTTATGACTAAAGAGGAAGGCTTAGTGGACATTTTCCAATAGCCAAAACCCTAACCCTAACCTCATATGACAGCCCACTTTCTATATATAGCCTTACTTCATCTTCTTGCTCCTCCTTTCATTCCAAACCTAACCCCAATTAGAAGCTTTTTTTCCCAAATTGTTCCTACCACCAAATCTTTTCCAAATTAGCCCAAATTTGTTCCATTCTCTTTCCCATGGAGAATAGAAGACTCAAGAAGCAAGACATTGGAGGTTGGAGCACTTGAAGCTTGAGAATTTCTAGATCTTAGAGCTATTTTATTGGGATTCTATCTCCCAATAGGTATATGTATTCTAAACCCTCTAAATTGCATTAATTAGTATATAAGTATCAATTAGGAACCCCCATACATTATGACTACCATGGAGAGGAGTTTTGACTCTTCTTCCTCTCATATGGAGACTTTCTCTTTTGTATTTTGACCTATTTTAGAGGAAATTCGAGAATGATATTTCTAGGATTTGAGAATAGGTTTATTGAGTCCTAATTGTGATTTAGAACATGTGGGTATGCTTAGGGTCAAGTTTGGATCTATTTAGAATGCGTATCATTAGCGTATCTCAACGTGTCCCATGCGCACGCCAAGTGTTTGACAAAATGACCAAGTGAGCACCCAATGCTTTAAACTCAGATTTGACACTTGTTTTAGATGTATATTAATTTAGATTATCATTTGTATAATTATTTGGTCATTTATGAGAGTAATATGTGATTTTACGTAGCATAGGGATTATGGACTGTTTTTAGACTGTTTTGATATATATATATATATATATATATATATATATATATATATATATATATATATATATATATATATATATATATATATATTATTTTTATATATATATATATATATATATATATATATATATATATATATATATATATATGATGTGTGTGTGTGTTTACGATCTCTCTTTATGTATAGAAGAAAGGGTGATATGAGAGTTAGCTAGCATGGTTAACTGTGTTAGTAGAGGGGAGTGGAGTGTAGGATGTGTAAGGGAAAATTAAGAGTAGCTAATAGCTACTGTTGTAATGAAGGAGGCTTAGGCTAAGAGCAACAGTAGCATTGTAGATAAAAGGAGACAAGTATTTGTGAAAGCTGGAACATCAATAACAACATGGGGGTTACTCACCATTAGAAGCAGGGCAAGGGTTTCTCCTTGCACTAGGAAGGGGGAATTTGTGTCCTTGCACACAGGTAGGACACTTGAAATACACAGGTGCAGGGGTCTAAACCCCTATTTAGGTCCAATTTAGACAGCAGCAAGCAGCTGCTTAGTGGCAGTAGCAGGCCAGTGGCCACTGCTCGAAAGTGAGGGGGAGTTGTCCCCTGTGTCAAGAGCCAGGAGGAGTGCAACAACACTTGTACTGATGTTAGGACAGGCCATTTGGCTATTGCCCATGTGCACTCAGGCACATGCCAATGTGGCCAGGTAGAGCCTTGCTCTACACAGTATGCACATGAACTTGGCATGTGCACGGGTGATTGAGAAGAGGTCCATCTCCTTATCAGTTACATAGTCCTATAATGTATCACAGCAATAAGAAGGGGAGGAAAGGCATTAGTCAATAGTCATATAAGAAAAACCTATATCAATATATATGGGATAAGCTAATGTATTAATGAGTTAGAGGAGGGCCCTATATATGTTAAGTTAACTAATAGGAAGGGAGGGAGAGCGTGTATCAGAAGAGAAGTAGCAGTATCTGAAAAGGAAATGTCATGTAGGAGAAGATCAGGGATAATGTATATCATTTTTTTAGCTATAAGAGTATCAGTTAACTGATATAAAGGAAGGCTCGGGTTATGGCAGTTCATGAAGGGGGCAACAGCAGAAGTGAGGACTGCTGTTGATTGTTCAACAATGAACAACATGGGTTAGCCCAGGTTAACCCCTACTTCCTGTAGGCAGGAATGATGGAATTGCTATAGGGTGTATCAGTAATTAGGACAGCTTTTGAGAAGGCGGGGTGTACTTACCTATGCGTGTGGGTAATAGGATTCAATAGATGAACACCTATAGTTGTTGACTGTATGAGGGTTGTAGATTAGGGACGACGATAAGAATCAGTTAAGTGTGTGCGAGTACATTTCGTACATACACATGTAGTGGTGAGGGTAGCAGATTGGAAGAAAGGAGGTGGCATATTACCTGTGTACTAGAACGGGCAAGAAATGCTAGGAATTATATTCCACGTGTGTACATAGGACAGGAATTGGGGTATTCTTGTGCTTGCATATGGGTGTGATGAATGTATGTGTCTGTGCATAACTAGATAGATAGCTAGAGAGGAAATTAGATGGATAGAAAAGTAGCGATAAAAAGAGGGGAGGGAAATATTAGGTTAGCAGTAGCAAGGGCAGCATTAGGAAATGTTCTAGTACAGTAGGGGCATAGGCAGGGGGAGCCTTGCTTGGCCTTGTACTGCAGGTAGACTCATCTGTTTGCAATAGAAAGTGCAAGGTTGGCCTTGGCAAGGTAGAGGGAGTATGGTTGCAGTCTATAGGTGCACCAGTGTGCAATGTCCTATGGAGAAGGATGTGTCCAGGTAGGGTATTAGCACAGACGTGTAGGTTAATCAGTGATGCACTTGTGTATAGGAAGTTAAAGTGTCTAGATAGGTAGGTAGAGGAGTTGTGTGTGAGTGTATCGCAGGATATTAATTGGGGTCATGGAGATATATACATGTGTATGTTCAGAGTGTTAGGATAGAGATAGCAGTAGGAAGCTTGTCAGCTGCTTAACAACTGGCCTATAGCAGTATCTAGGAAGGAGGCTCGGGCTTGTGTAACAAGGAGCAGTGACAGTAGTAGTAGAAGTAGGTAATGGAAAAGAGTTCAGGGTACGTGTGGCAGCAGGCAATGCTTGTGTTGGTGTGTGCATTATGCATGTGTGTAGGTATTTGGCCAGAGCAGTACTTTAAGGATAGGGTAAATCTATGTGTGTCTATATATTGATATGTATTTAGGGAAGAGGTGTTAGGTATCCTAGGACTAAGTTGGTGTCAATAGGATGGAGGTTTTTCCCTGCACAGACAATGAGGGTCAGGTGAGAGCTATGTGCTGGTTTTAAAACAGCAGTCCAAAGCCCTGTTGTGGGTAGCAGAAACAAGGGGCAGGGATGAGCATGTGTGGGGAATTTTGAGGGTGAGTTTTGGGATAAGTGAATGAGTGCACCTGTGTGTGTATGAGTGTGTGAGATGTTAGCAATATGCGATGGCAGTGGTGTAAAGAGCGAGGGTATATTAGGAACGTAGGTTCAGGATCAGGTAACATAGGTAGACATTTGAGTAGGGATTACCTAGCAAGGCAATACCTAGGTAAGGGTAATTACAAGATAAAGGCAATAAGTAATCTCACAAAGAAGGATATGTATATAAATATGTATAGTATATATAAGTATGCAAGTAATATTGTATATGGCTCTAGGTAAGGGATAAGTTAGTATCTTAATATTGATATAGGTTAAGGTAAGGTAAGGTAAAGGAAAAATATTAAGAGATTGGATTATATGAGTCCATATGCTAAGGGCACCTAGTATCCTTATCCCTATGTAGTACTGATACCCTAGTATCTTATAAATGCTAGTCAAGCCTAGAAACATAGGGTATGGTTCCAATATCCTAGAAATAGACTCATACAACTTAGAAATGGCTGGTTTAACCAAGTTGGACCAATTTGACCTAGAATGGACTTTATAACCTAAAATTGACCTAGTTTGACTAACTTTGACCTAGATTAGCTAGTATTGACCTAGTTTGACTTTCATGACCTAGAAAAGGCCTAGAAGCATATAATTAATGCATCTAAATCCATTATTTACTATAGAACATCAAGTAACCCTGTCTATCTCATATATAGGTCATTGCGACATCAGTTTGGACCTCGATCCACTTTTATTGCTCAGGACCGCAAGCGAGTACATTCTCTAATAGTTTTTATTTATGTGATAATTATTATGATTTAGCTTCTAGTATAGTTTTATCTGATTCTCCGACATGACATGGATTGATATATCTGGATTCATTTACTTGCGACACATGCATCTTTTCTGTCTAGCCTCCATTTCTGGAATTATCAACTAGAACCACCTAGTGGAAACACAATATTCCTAATCATCCTGGAATCATCCCTACTGGTCTAATCTGGAAAGATAGTCGTCGTACGCTTGTCAAGTATGCGATGTGCCATATTTACTAATGGTCTAATCTGGAAAGATAGTCGTCACACGCTTGTCAAGTGTGTGATGTGCTACATTTACTACTGGTTTAATCTAAAAAGATAGTCGTCGTACGCTTGTCAAGTGTGTGATGTACCGTATTTACTACTGGTCTAGTCTGGATAGATAGCTGTCGTATGCTTGTCAAGTGTGCGATGTGCCGTATTTACTACTGGTCTAATCTAGAAAGATAGTCGTCGGACGCTTGCCAAGTGTGCGATGTACCATATTTATCCTCTAGCCGTTTACATATCGAAAATGGTATTTTAAAACACATTGGTTTAGTACTTTCTACTGGATTCACGTTGTACTTACTGGACTCACATTATACTAGCTGGACTCATATCATATCTGTTTTGGTCTAGTTATATTTATTTACAGTCTTTATTGCTATGTTTTTCTGGTTCACCATATTTACTTTTCTTGTACTTTAGTTAGTAGTTGTTATATTTTATTTTCTGACTCATTCTTACCATGTTCATCAAGTATTACTAACTATAACTGTTTTATAGTCTTTGTCATTTAATTGGAATTGCTAGAGGAGATGTGCTCGTTCCATCCTGACTGAATTTATTTTTCAGATGACTGCTCAGGGGACTTGTGTCCCACATTTTACGGATTCGAGGACGGGATAGCAACCATGGGTCCTGATACTCAGGAGTGGTTACCGAGGGGTTTTAGTTACTATTATAGCTTTGTGATAGATTCACTGTTAGAAATCTTGGCATGTGCATATGATGGATCGATTTTGTTATCTTATTTGAGATTTGGATATGGATATTGTATTTGTAAGTTGTTGATGTTTTAGACTTTGTAGTTTATTAGACTTCTTTGATATCTTATCGTGCTTTAGCTTGTGATTGAGTATTCAGTATTATCATTATACTTGTCCTCTATTTGGAGTCGAGATCTATGACAGGTACATTATATCATTGTGCGAGATTGATAGTTAGTGACCTAGACAACATTCTATCGCCGATGCTGCGGCGTAGGCTGGACGTTGTTCACTACTCGTGCCCCTATACCGGGTGCATGTCGTGAAAACGTTGCCCATATCCTTCATCTCGAATACAACCACCCTCTGGTTGCATCAATAATCTCCATGTTGTTTCTTGCCAACAATATGTCATCTACGTATGATGATAAGATAATAAAGCTCTTGTCATGTCGCTTTATGGATGCATAATGATCTTATTTGTTAATGTTGAAGCCATATTTTCATGTCCCAGTCCCAAAAGACGTGGGATTGACACATGATTAGGCCAGCAAATATGACTCTGAAGGACAACCCAATCTAACAGACCCATTGAACTAGTGTGTTGCGTTGTCTAAGATGAACTCCAATTCATAACTTAATTACAATAGTATATATGTCACAAGTAAATCTATATATCATTCACAACAGAATAATGATAAATGTGTATCGAATTGCACAACAATACAATGAATTGGGTGCATTTGTGAACAAAGTTTTGAAAAGAAAACCAGAGTTTGATGAAATTAGACCTCCAACTCTAAATTACTCAACTTTAGTACATTTGAAAATATTTTGGGATTTCTATAAACTCCAATTCTAAATCCAAAATAAATCTAAAAAACTGAAATTAGCAAACTTTATCCTTTTTTTGTGAAACTCCGTCCTAAACTCCACTTTATTTTTATCTTTTACGAAACTCCGATACTAATTCAAAAGAATCGAAACGTTTCCAATCTTAAATATAACTATAACTTTTGTAACTAGAGTTTCAATATTTCAAACTCTAGTTTTAAATCTCAAACCTCCAAACTAAACTAAACTCAGTTTAACAAACTTTTTTCAAAACTAGGCCTTGGCCTTCGGAGCCTCGGAGGTCGGATCAATTCCTATCTTGAGACTAATTGTGATGTTCCTCTTTTCAATCATCACATTGTTCATGTGTGAATAGGAGATAATCAAACCCCATTAAACTTCAATGTCTTGAATCGTCATATTATGCTTTGATTAAGACAACAAAGATCCATTCATCATGTGATTGTAACCTCGTTTATTTAAATCCAGTACGTTAGAAAGCATTCTATACCTTGAGATAAGACCATACACTACATATCGATACACCTTTCAAGACAACGATAGGCAAATCATTAGGACACCAAGTTAATGACATACTAAAATTAGCCAAATCATTTCAAAAGCGTGATGTAAAACTCACTTAATCACTTGTATTTTTTGGATTATGCTAATAAAGGTTATTGTCTTAACCTTTCAGTGGGGGCTCATCCACATTAGGATACAACTAGGGCAACCTGTCGCTTCTTTCCGAGGGACCCCGGCTGCGCCTCCTGCATTTTGAAAAAGTTGCACTAATAACTATTCTAGCTGTAAATACTAAATTTTCTTATTCGATTTCGGTTTCTGTTTTGGGTTTCGGTTTCGGTCCAAAACCGAAAACCGAATAAGAAAAATATATATATTTTTTTTTGAAGCAATGGGTAATTGTGGTGAACTCTGCCTCCATTGGGGCTCGAACTCCCGACCACTTGGGCCGCATGCATCTCTCTTAACCACTAGGGTAGAGATCATTTGCAAAAATAATATATATATATATATATATATATATATATATATATATATATATATATATATATATATATATATATATATATATATATAACAAATATATATATGTATATTTAATTATTATATATATTAACAAAAAAAATACAAATAAACCCAAAAATCGAATAAACCGAAAACCGAACCGATTTAATTCGGTTCGGTTCGGTTATTGACCAATTCGGTTCGATTTCGATTTTGCTTATTCGATTTCGATCCAATTCAGTTTTCGGTTATTCGGTTCGGTGGAACCGAATAAACCGAATACTCACCCCTACAAAAATGCATGCATTGTTCAGTTAAATTTGAGGAAAGTTTGCAAGACCAATCAAAGTTCTAAATTTTGATTGCAAAAGTGAACAATAACTAAAATTTGTAGTTATCTTACCTTAGAAAATTCGGAATGATCTTAAAAAATTCAGCACGTTTTTTTCTTTGCATAGTGAATCATGTAAAATATTTTATTTTTTTTGTTAGTATATGAGTGTAGAACATGTTACTCAGAGTGTCATTATAAGTTATTTGTCACAGTTTTGTCATAATTTCAGTAGTGTGTACTGTAGGAAAAATAATTGGACCTTCCAGGACCCTTACATAGAGATTCCAGTTTTATCTCATAGGACATCAACTATTTTCATTGCCGTATCCATTGATGTAACATTGCTATTACCCATTGTAACCATAACTGTATAGAGTGCATTTTCTACAATTAAAATTTTCAAGACTATTATTTAATCGACTGAAGATGAATGATGAATGATTGTTTGTGTCATTTATTGAAAGAAACTTATTGAATGTCATTGACAATAAAAATATCCTTCAATATTTTTTGAATATGAAGTCTCGAAAATTTTTATTGTCAATTTTTTTTTAATAATTGTATTTGTTCATGAAATTAATATTATAATATAAGTTTAATTACAATTTGATACCCTCAACTATCCCACTTTTTGAACTTGATATTCTAAACTTTGATATACATCAACTATTTGAATATTTTCAACTCGATACCAAAAAATTTAAAAATGACAAAATTGTCCTCTTTTTCCACCCAACTTCCACCCCATGGGCTATCCACCCCCTCCTCCGCCTCCGGCTGTCTTGGCCCCTACTCCGGCTGTCTTGGCCCCTACTCCGGCTGCCCCCTCCCTCCCTGTGGCTACCCCCCTCCAGCCGCCTCCCTTTGACTGCACCATCTCGCCTCCCTCTCTCCTGTGCGGCGACGACAACGCGCGGAAAGAGGGGGGGGAGGGTGGTGCAGGCGGGGGCAGAGCATTCGGGGGACGGATGGGGTGGGGGCAGTTGTGGCGGGAGAGGAGAGGGGACGCTCGGAGGCGGAAGGGGCGGCCAAAGGGGGCAGTCGCGACAGGAGAGGGGGGGGGGGGGGGGGGGAGTGCAACCGGCAGGGGCGGGGGTCAGTAGGTGGGTGGGGGCAGCTGAGAGAGGAGGGGGAAGGGATGGACAAGGACAATTTTGTCCAATTTATTTTTAGGGTATCAACTTGATGCATATCAAAGTTTAGAATATCAAGTTAAAAAAGTGGAATAGTTGAAGGTATCATGTTACAATTAAGTTTATAATATGTAATGTTTATAAAATTATAAATATATTTATTATAGTTTATATTTTTTTTAATAGTAAATTTCACGTTCTTTTTATGACTATGCCAATGAATATAATATTACCAACAAGCACAATAAAATATAAAAGAATTGCAGATCGAGTTCTTATGGATTAATCTAACAACACTGACAAACCTATATATGACAAAGTTCAAAAAAAATGTACATATTTGTTATTTTGTGCTTGTGACGTTGTAATATTTTGTTCTGCTGCAAAAGTTCAAAGAAAATGTACAGATTTGTTATTTTATGCTTGTCACGTTGTAATATTTTGTTTTCTTGGGAAGAGGATATTGTTTTCTCCCACACCAGTAGCAGGGCCGGCGGAGGTACAAGACTTCTAGCTTGAGAACCTTTTTATGTTTAGGACAACTCTCAGCGTTATTATATAAGAGGTCGGGGACATGGATGTTCCAGGATCGATTAACAATAAAGATTAAGATCAACAAAAATTAGTTCTGAATAGGATAATTCAATTCCATGGACCGGCAGTATATAGAGAGAGAGAGAGCAGATAACTACTTGGCAATAACATTACTCTGGTAAAGAGAAAGGGACATCCGAGTTAATTATATCGGTTTAGTGGTGCGACTATAGCTTATATTTCTACATCCAAACATTATAAGATGTGCCAATTGGACTATCAGCCGTAAACGTATATATCTGACAGAGATTTCTACAAGTAACAGCATCATCTTTTCATTTTAAGTATTACATTTGTATAACCGCGCTTACTGTAGCAACAACGATGACAACAAATTTGTCTGCAATACCTGCATTTCGACAAAGAATAATTATTTGTACTTATAGTTAGTATGCATTCATCCATTTGGTTGTGGGCGGACGGAATCAGAAATTTAAACCAGGACAGACGTATAGACTGATTAATATATAAAAACAAAAAAAAAGAAATAATATATAAAAAATAAAAAATAATATTTTTTATTGGATTGGACTCCATCTTCGTTTGGATCGAGGAATCATCGGGTAGGGAAAGGAAAGTTATTATTTTCCTATGTTTGGGTGCCAACGGAATTGAAGAGGAAAGGAAAGTGATTTCCAATGGAACCCAATGAAAGAAAAATTAGAAGAAAAAAGTGATTCCATCTATCCAAGCAAGAAATCACTTTCTCACATTGAAGTATTCACTTTCCTTTTCAATTTTTTTGACATTTTCAAACATCAGAAATGTAAATCTTTGGAAATTGTAATTTTCTAAAAGAAAGAAAATGCTAAGGAATTGATTTTCTTTTCCTTCCATTCTACGAACTAAACGAGGCCAGTCCTTTAAGTGGTTCCGTCCTCTTTGGTGACTTAGGCCACGTTTGGTTTACGGCATCCGCTCTTGGAAAAAAAATTATTTATTTGGATGCAAACAAATAAATGAGGAGGAAAGAAAAATAAAGGCCAAAAAAAATATGAAAAAAAGTGTTTTCCTCTATCTAGGGCCCCAACATTTATTTTTTAACTAACTTTTAGTAACTATCAAAATTTGGTCCCACCAAGAATAAAATATTACAATAAAAGATTGTTTGACTTTTATTAGCACCATCATATGAGAATGAGAATAAAATATTACTACATTAAAAAAATTTAATTAAATCAATGTGTTATGTGATCTTTCCAAATTTAATTAAATCAATGTGTTATGTGATTTAATTAAAAAATTTAATTAAATCAATGTGTACCAAACTCTAATTTACTTCTCATTTGACTTTTGATCTTCTCCAATCTCTATTAAAAAAAAAGTAAGGTAATTTTTAAAGGCACATCATATTTTACTATAGTATAATCTAGTCTTTATTGGAAGTCCTAACATAAATTAGGACTACCAACAAAGTTGGCAGTCCTAAAATTTTTGAATATTAAAATAGACTGTGAATAAAGTCGGCAGTCCTCCTTAATATTAGGACGGTCCTGGAGTAAAATATCGAGAGCCTTTAGAAATTACCAAAAGTAAAAAAAAGGAAAGAATCGAAGAGGAAGAGGCAAATTGGATCGAGAGAAGTCAAGGAGAACTTAACTACTTGTCCACTACTAGCCGCTATTGTCCAACCTGTTGAGGTAATTAGGTTATTGTCCAAATTTCATGATTCATCAACGGTTTTCAGCTTCTTATGGTTTGGTCTGTCTACCAAGCAATCTCTTTTGAATATTCATAAGATTCACAACATTTGAAACTTTTTTAGTTTTGAAGAGTTTTATTTCATTTTGTAAAAAAAAATTTATCTTCCCAACTTTTGTTTTTCGTAAAGTAGTAATTGAATAGTAAATTTTTAGGTGATTTATAAGTCATTATGGTCAAGCTAAAATCATTGATGTCTTTTCCAAAAAAATATATATATTGATAAGCATGATGACATAGCATATTTGAAGGAATGCCGAGAGCCTTACTTTGAATGAAATGAAATTGTCAATTATTCATGGACGATTTCTAAGTTTATTACTATTTTTTTAATTTGTTTAATTAGTCATTTGACTAAGTTATATATATATATATATATATATATATATATATATATATATATATATATATATATATATATCGAATTGCTCACTAGGGCTTTCCGAGAATTGCGAAGCAGGCGAGCAGGCGATCTCTGGGATGCTGATCTCGGCTGGGGGCTCCGCCCCCCCGGATGGTTCGACGGCGGGGGCACCTGGCCACCCCCGTCTCATGGAGGGTGTCGCCGTCCCTAGGGCGGCCTGCCGGCGAGCGCTGCCGGCGTTGTGCTGGTTTCGGTGGGTGGCTCCGCCACACCAAATGGTTCTGCTTCGACGAAGGGGACCTCCGGCCACCCTGGCCGGATCATGGAGTTTGGCGGCGCCCCTAGGGGACTGCCGGCGAACGGAACTTCCGTTGTGCTGGGTTCGACGGCGGGGGGCTCCGCTCTGTGTCCAGGTTCTTCGGCGGGAGAACCTAGCCAGCTGGGCCGGCGCACGCCGCTGGCCGACGTACATGGGAGCGTTCCGCCTGCTGGAGGTGGTCCACGCGGCGCGGAACGGTTGGCGGTTTCGGCGGGGGGCTCCGGCCCTCCGGGCAATGACGACGTTCGGGTTGCGGGGGAGGGGGGGAGGGGGCTGTCTCTATCCAGAGGGGGTCTCCGCTCCGTGACAAGGTGGCTTTGAGGGTGGAACCTCCGGCTGCGGAGGCGGCCACATCGAAGGTGGCAAGTGGAGGGACGGACGGCATGGCGCGGACCTTCGCTGCGGTCGTTGGCGGAGCTGCGTCGATGTCGACGGGTGGAC
This sequence comes from Iris pallida, assembly GCA_029216955.1. Classification (NCBI taxonomy): domain Eukaryota; kingdom Viridiplantae; phylum Streptophyta; class Magnoliopsida; order Asparagales; family Iridaceae; genus Iris; species Iris pallida. Next base: position 6,488,512 of record JANAVB010009198.1, on the reverse strand, counting down.
TGCCGAGGGTGGATTTCCGACCTACCATTGACTCCAATGGACGGAAGGTGGTATGGAGGCCCTTACGGCGCCGTGTGGGCTAGACCTTATTGGCAAGTTTGCTTGACGGAGACTCCCGGTTGAGGCTGTTGGAAAGGCCTTCGAATCGCGGGGTTTCAGGGGGTTGATTGACGTGAAGGCTATCGATGATCGACACGTCCTTATACGGCCTCAAGTCGAGAGTGACTTTCTACGGCTGCGGTCTAAGGACTGTTGGTTCGTTGGCCGGGTTTCGATGATGATCTTCAGGTCGTCGATGGACTTTTCGCCTTTGAGAGAGGACCCTCGGGTCCCTATCTGGGTGGCCTTCCCTGGGCTTCCCCACTGTATGTTTGATACCAATACGATTCTTTCCATCGCATATGGTCTCGGCACTCCGCTCAGTACTGATCGGGCTACGACGTCCTTTTCTAGGCCGGGGGTAGCCAGAGTTTTGGTTGAAGTGGACGTAAGCAAGCCACTCCATCATGAGGTGTTCTTCCAACTGCCTGATGGTGTTCGCTCGTAGCCAGTTGTCTATGAGCGGCGACCACTATACTGTGTTTCTTGTGGCCATCATGGTCACGTTGAGAGTGCTTGTGGTCGACCCCGGGTGGAGCCTTCTTTCGTGGGAGTAGCTGATAGACCACCCATCCCCGACGACCTCTCTCCAGGCGTAGTGCGTGAGGAGGACGGCCCGGTGGGGGGCCGTGGGATTAGCAGGGGTCGTCGGAGGAGACGGTCAAGGCGTGAGAAAGGGAAGGGGACACGGCAGGTGTGGAGGCGAGTCGAGGGACGTGATGATAGCACGGGGACCACGCAGCCCAGATTACGCGGGAGAGATGATAATTGTGCGAATTCCATTCCGCCATCCTGGCACGTGGGGGAGTCATCTTCGGGCCAGCTGGCTTTATGGTCAGATGACGGGCGGCCCATGATGGAGGGATGCAGCGCTCCAGGCTCTAGCTTGGATGGGCAGATGGGCCCTGAGCGGGGTATTGGTTCTATTGTTTTATCGGATCTTCCTATTATTATTCATAGCCAGCTGGGACAGGGAGTTATAGAGGCTGACTCTGATACTGAAGATCGTAGCTTGGTGGTATGGGAGGTGGACGGTCACGGTCCTTTATCCGTCCAGGGCTATGACCCATCTCCGGGTGATGATATGGTCTCACTGTCCGAGGCTAGACCTTCCACCTCACTCTTCGAGGGACGTGAAGAAGACTGGCAGATGGTTCCATTTAAGAAGGTGGCTGGTAGGCGGAGGAAGTCGATGGCACCTCAGTCGGATCGGCTTCTTCGATCACATGCTTCCCGGGTTAGGCGGGACCCCCAGAGGGTCTATGGTTAAATTCCTTATTTGGAATGTTCGGGGGACGGCGAACAGAGCTACTTTATCCCGTCTCAGGTCCTTGTGTCGGACCAACTCGATTCAGGTTCTTGCCATTATTGAACCCAAGGTGATATCCTCTAAGCTTCTTTCTTATAAACTGAGGTTGGGTTTTGATGATAGCTTTTGCAATGATAAGGACAATATTTGGATTTTCTGTAAGTCGGGTCTTGGGATCACTTGTATTGACTCCTGTGACCAGGCTAACACGGTGCAGCTTTCTCTGAGTTATTTTTCGGTTCCGGTGCGGTTGTCGGTAGTTCATGGTGCTGGGACACGACAGGGGAGGAGGAGTCTGTGGAGGCACCTTCTGGACGTCCAAGCCAGGGACATTGCCTTGCCCTGGGCGGTGGACGGGGACTTCAATATCATTGCTTCTCCAGATGAGACATTTGGAGGTCGACCTCCTGACACGAGGGCCATTGCGGACTTCCTCGGCTTTCAGTTGGCTGTCGGGCTCTCCGATGTTGGTTTCAGAGGTAGCATCTATACTTGGGTGAACGGGCAGACGGGGCTTGATCGTCAGGGATCCCGTCTTGATAGGCTAATCGCTACGGGTAGTTGGCTGGATGGAGTCCAGGTTTCTTACGAGCATCTCAATCGGGCAGAATCTGATAATTCTCCTCTTTTGATATCCTGTCAGCCAGCTTCTTCCCCTGTGCGTAGAGGCTTCCGTTTTCTTGATTTTTGGACTTCTCATCCGGATTTCCTAACGATTGTGGCTCGGGCGTGGAATTCATGTTAGCATTATGATGCGCTGGAGCGGTTGGGTATGCGCTTGAGGACAACGGGGCATGTTCTGGCTGGTTGGAGCAGAGCTACTTTCGGAGACGTTTTCCAGGAGGTCCGTCAGGCCGAGGACGCTGCCTTGGCGGCGGTGCAGGATTATGAGCTTCATCCTTCGGAGAGGGGAAGGGCTTCCTGGATGGAGGCCGTGGCCAGATTGAAGCAAAAGGTCCAGGTTGAGAAATCTTTCTGGAAACAAAAAGCACGATTGAGATGGGATCTGGAGGGAGATAAGAATACTCGTTTTTTCCATGAGTGCACTAGGAGTAGGCAAAGAAAGGCGGGTATTCAGAAAATTATTCGGGCTGATGGATCAGAAACTGGGTCTACTGCGGAGGTAGCGACGGAGGCGGCTTTATTCTTCTCGAAGCTGTTTAGAGCTGAGCCTATTTCAGATGAGGACGCCTTCTTTGATGTCATCCCTAGCATCATTTCTATGGAGGACAATTCTGATCTTGTTCGCTGTCCTGACAGAGCGAAGTTGTTGGAGATTGTTCGGGGTATGGACCCGGCTAGTGGCGCCGGACCGGATGGCTTTTCTGGGAGATTCTTCTCAGTTTGTTGGGACATTATTGCTGCTGACGTGGAGGAAGCAGTTGGGTCATTTTTCTTGGGTGCATGCCTTCCGGTATCTATTTCGGATACCTTTTTATTTCTTATTCCTAAAGTCGAGCACCCGAGGAACCTTTCTGATTTCTGCCCTATTAGCCTTTGCAATTTCTGTAACAAAATTATTTCCAAGATCATTGCTTGCAGGTTGCGGGAATATCTGCTCAAGATTATTTCTCCTGAGGAAAGTGCTTTTGTTAAGGGGAGAGAGATTGTGGACAATATCATTATTGCTCAGGATATGGTGGCTTCTATGAGGGAACCCATCCATGGTAGAAATGTTGCTATTAAGTTGGACATGCAGAAGGCCTATGACAGAGTCAATTGGCATTTCCTCCTGCGGGTTCTTCGGAGATTTGGTTTTAATGATGTCTTCTGTGATATTATTTATCGTCTCCTGGTGGATACCCGATATGCGGTTCTTATTAATGGCGCTCCTACTGCTTTTTTCTCGGCGTCTAGAGGGATCCGACAAGAGGACCCTCTTTTCCCGGCTCTCTTCATTATTGCTGCGGAGGTACTATCTCGGAACCTCAAGCTTCTTCAAGACACAGATAGGAGATCTTTATTTCATACTCCGATTGGAGGACCGCGTATCTTGCACTTGGCTTATGCGGATGATATTCTTATTTTTACTTTGGGGGATATTGCTGGATTGCGTGCTCTCCAGCAAGTATTGCATAGATATGAGGCTGTTTCTGGACAGAAGATTAATTATTCCAAATCGGCCTTTTATACTGCAACACCATTGGGGGAGGATCATGCTCGGACTATTTTTGCTCTCTTCAGATTTAGTACCGATACTTTGTCATTTTCTTATTTGGGTTGTCCGTTAACATACGGGAGAAGGAATACGGGGATGTTTAGTTATTTGCTGGATAAAATCCGTTCGAAGCTGATGGGTTGGCAGAACAAGATTCTTTCTCCTGGGGGTAAGTTGGTCCTTATTAAGAATGTACTTTCATCTATCCCTATGTATACATTGGCTGCATATTGTCCTTTCCGGGCCATTCTCAGGACGATTGAGAGGATGTTTACGGCTTTCTCCTGGGGTAGCCAGGATGGGGTGGCTAAGAGGAGTTGGCTGGCGTGGAGGTTCGTTTCTCGGACTAAGTCCGAAGGAGGCATCGGGATCAAGTGCTTGAGTGATATTATGGATGCTTTTTCTATGAAGCTTTGGTGGAAGTTGAGGCATAGGAAGGGCCTTTGGGTGGAGCTTCTTAAATCAAAATATTTTCGTAAGCGGCATCCATGTGATGCGTTTATGACTTCCAAGGGCTCTCATATTTGGCGATGGATTTTGCGGGAGAGGAAATTGGCGGAGCCGTATATCTCGTTTAGACTTGGGCATGGTGAGGGATCAGCGAGGTACAAAGCTTGGATTCCGGGGGGTCCTCGGTTGGATAGTGTTGCTATTCCATCGGCTGAGGGAGTGACTTCGGGGACCAGGCGCGGAACGGAGAGACGGATTCGGGTACGGAGTCGTACTCAGGAGAGGGAGTCTGCTTCGATGGTTTCACAGCATTTGGGCACTGGGGAGTTTCGGAGGTCGGCTAGATTGGCTGGAAGAAGGGTGGTTCTTCCCCAACGTTCGGTGACTGTTCGGGCTCTTTCGGATAGGGGGAGGAAGATCAGAGATTCTAGGGCGAGGAATTCTGATAATGGTGGTCCGCTTATCCGTACTGTTTGGACAACCACTGGATGGGATCTGTCTTTGTTTTTGGTACAGTTTGGAGTAGAGGCAGTAGGGCGGCTCAGAGAGGCGAATCTGACTTGTACTTCGGATCCTGATTCATTGGTTTGGGGTGAGCGGAAAGGCTCTTTCACGATGGCTGCGGCTTGGAGATGTTGTCGAATCTCTCACCCTACATCATCACTTTTTTCTAATATATGGGGCAAGTGTATTCCGGCAAAGTGGAGCATTCTGATGTGGCGGGTCTGTCACAACCGGCTTCCTACTGTTGACATTATTCAGAAGATTGGCTTCCATCTGGCTTCCAGGTGTCATTGCTGTCAGGTTGGGCATGGGGAGACCCTTCAGCATATATTTTTCCACGGGGACCTTGCTATGTCGGTTTGGTCTACTTTCTGGGATTTCTTCAAGGCTCGGATGCATAGTGACTTTCTAGTCTTTCTTCAAAGGTGGTGGCGGGGTCAGGGCAGTCATCATCAGAGATCATTGGCTGGTGCGATCATTTGGGTGCTTTGGAAGAACAGGAACAAGCATCGGTACGAGGGGCGTGGTGCTGGGTCGGTCTTTTTGGTTCGGGATGTGAAGCGACAGTTTCGGAAGTCGCTTTCTAGTTGTCATCATCTTCCGACTATTGCTCATTGGGCTTTAGAGTAGAGTTTTTTTCTTTATTTCTTTGTCTTTGTTACCACGAGGTCGGATGTACTCATTACCCTCTTTTTTCAATAAAGGTAAAAGTTTCTCCAATATATATATATATATATATATATATATATATATATATATATATATATATATATATATATATATATATATTGAAGCAATGGATAATTGTGACGAACTCGTCTCCACTGGAGCTCGAACTCCGGATCACTTGTTCCGTATACATCTCTCTTAACCACTAGGCTAGAAGTCATTTGCATATATATATATATATATATATATATATATATATATATATATATATATCAGGGTCAGCCCTGAGGTGACGGGGGTCCGAGGCAAAACTTTCAAAATGGGCCCCCATACTTAACGTAAAAAATAGAGTATAAATAAAACAAAATTTTGTTGTAGTCAAGATTTGAACCAAGGACCTTTTAAAGGTAAGCCTAGCATTATAACCACTACACCACAATGTTTTTTGTTAAAGAAAGCCACATGATACATACTAGTTCTATTATAGATAGTTTCATGTTTGTGTCCCCTTTCGTCGTGGGCCCTGGGCCGTCGCCCGGCCTGCCCTGGGCCCTCCGATCTCGGCAACGGACCACCTCTCTCTCCCCGCCGCCCAACCCGCCGGCCGGTATCCCTCCTCCTCGATGGCGGCGAGGACCTACTATCAGGACCCCTCAACCTTGCGGTTGTTCTGGGTCCCCCACCAAGCCCAATCGGTCGCGTCCCATTGGCCTGTCTCCGCGTACGATCACGCCTTAGGGTCGTACCGCCGCTACTACTAGCCCTCCCGTCTGCCGGTCGCCCGCCGCGCTGGGACCCGGCCTCTCCCCGCCCGCCTCTCTGCTCTCTCCACCTCAGCCGCCGCAGCCCGCCCAGTGGGGCTCCCCCTCAGCCGTTCTCCAGAGCCCCTCGCCGGAGGCCCTGCTCCCCCTCCGACCAGCGAGGCTCCCCTCTGCCGTTCCCTAGGTCCCCTCCGGCCCCCGCTCGTTTGTGCTGGCGCCTCGGGACTGGTGTCCTCCGCCCACTCTCAGTCGAGCCCTCCCGCGGTCCGGCCCTGCTGGATCCACCCCTCCGGTGGATCCTTACCGTCGGCCCTCGCCGCCGAGGTCTTATTCCCCCGCCGCTGTGGTCTTCTCCCCCGCCGTAGTCTTCTTCCCCCCCTCGCGGTCCGACCCCGCAGGATCCTCCCCTCGGGCGGAGATTCTTCCCGCCGGCCCTCGCCGGCGTGGTCTTCGTCCTCCGGCGTGGCCCCCGGACGAGTCCTCTCGAAGCGCCTCCTCGGGCTTGGCCTCTACGGGCTCTTCCCCCCTGGCAGCTCCCGGCTCCCCTCCCTCGGGAAGCGCTCGTCCCCGTCCTTCGCTGCGGTAGGACGCGCTCGTCCCCGGCCTTCACAGCGGCTCCCCGCCGTGGAGTCGCCCCCGAGTCGCCCCCCCGGTGTCGTTCCCCCCCGCCCCCTCGGAGGCAGCGCGTGGGGATTCTCGAGCCCCCTCGGGACGCGCCCCAACCCCTTCGGGCCCCACGCCAGGATCTATCCCCTCGGGCCCAGCGTGGACCGGCCACGTGCCCCCCCAGGGATGTGTGCGGTTTTCAAACTTTCGAATTTTCGACTTTTTTTTGGCCTTTTGTGTGGGCCTTGCTGCCTTGTTCTGTCGTGTTTGTTTCCGGTTCAATAATACTTTCATTTTCGGAATATATATATATATATATATATATATATATACATAAGCTCAAGTGGTGAGCACACTGGTATCTGGACCGGCTGGGTGGTGTTCGAGCCACGGGTCCGTTAGGAGAGTAGGTGTGTGTGAGTAAAAAAATTGTCAATATATATATATATATATATATATATATATATATATATATATATATATATATAAAATGTATATATATATATATATATTTGAATCAATGGGTGTACTTGTGGCGAACTCGCCTCCACTGAGACTCGAAATCCCAACCACTTGGGCCGCATATAAGTGGTTGGGAGTTCGAGTCTCAGTGGAGGCGAGTTCGCCACAAGTACACCAATTGCTTCAAAATATATATATATATATATATATATATATATATATATATATATATATATATATATATATCTGCGTGGGGCAGAATGAGGCGTCCGTGTAGCAAACTCAGTGCACGGTCGTCGTGCGACGGATCGGAGAATCGGCACCATTCGCCCACAGGTATAAGAGACAGGCCGACCACGCGGCCAGTCGTACGGCGCTGCTGAGGGCGACGAGAAGACGTCCGCCATAAACGATCGCATGCACGATCGTTAGGACGTCGGCGATCGTCACCAATATGCACGTCGTGCACAAAGAACGGGCGGCTGGACGGTATCGGTAGTCGCAGGCGACAAGGAATCAGTGGCCGTCGTATGGGCGGTCACCCTTAGTCGTCGAGGGCGTCTCTTCGGCGTCGTGGGCAAAGCGAGGTGTTGAGTAACTGCCGTCGAAAGACGGTGTGCTGCCGAGCGGAGCATTGGAGCGCGCGGAGTGCGCGGGGTGCGTGTGCATGGCGATGATGACAAGGCCAACGGACTACGTCCGCACTCCAAAAGTCGTTCCATACGACAGGCCAAGAATCGTGTGCGTGGGACACACGATTATACTGAGCCCGCACGCGTTGGGGAAAATAAGAAATATATATATATATATATATATATATATATATATATATATATATTTTATATATATATATATATATATATATATATATATATAGTCCTAAAAAATATATATAGTCCTAGTGGCCTTAGCCCGTTGGGAACGGTGGAGCACCCCGGTGCAGTGGCGCGGGTTCGAGCCCCTTGGAGGCATACCTCCAAGCACCATTAAGAAATGGACACCCTCAATATATATATATATATATATATAATATATATATATATATATATATATATATATATATATATATATATATATATATATAATATTACGTTTGTCCCTCCGAAAATATAATCTAAGGTCCGCTACTACATCTATTCATCCAAGGATTCACGTTTCCATCCCAAGAATTTAATTTTTTTCCCCCAATTTTCTTGGCTTTCCCAAATAGAAAAAAAATTGCAATTCCTAAGGAGGTCTTATATTGTGCAATCAACTCGGTTTGTTCTTTTTTTTTGCTTTTGAACTTTCTAATGGTTGGTATTAGATTCCGTTGTCATGGTATCGTCCTACATATCTTTGTTATTACGTTTCAAACTTGTTGAGCTCTTTCTTCTGCAAATACTGAAGGACAGAGTTAGGCATTTCACTTCGTGGGACAATTTTTCTTTTTCTTGAATTGTGGGCAAGGCCGATTGTGAGCTTGTTATTGTCGGGACACAATTTTCGATGGAAAACTGAGAAAATAAAATAATTGTAAAAATAACGATTCAACGCATCACTTCAAAGAAGATGCACAACAAAGATCCTAAGAGCATTCTGGATTACGATAATCTAAAATGATTTCGTAATAGTAGTAAATGACAGTAGCACTTCTAAACAGAAGGTCCGAATTGAAATGCTAACAGCAGCAGCGATGACAGGCGAAATATGGAAGATGGCCTGCTGGGGTGAATGATCACCGTTGCTCAAAGCTTAATTCGCCCCATACGGACAGCTTCCAGGAACCAGCAAGTTTGACGGAGAACTTAGGAACACTCTGCTCTTCTGACTCCTCGGAAGGCGCACGGACTCCTGTACTAATTGGCACTGATGCACTGCTTCTCTTCACTCTCAAACTCTGTGGAAACACGTAAGGAATGGTGCTAAAAAACACTTCTTCCTTATGTGAATATTGAACTTGTCATTTGAGAGAGAGAGGGCAGAGAAGCTTATATAGCCTCGCTCTGTAACCGCCCAGTTAGCAACATGTTCGGAATATGGAAAGAAACCATCCCAAACATGTTGTAACTGCTCAATCGTGCACAGACACGATCTGAGCCAAAGGGCGCACAGCACGTGCCATCTGTGCTACCTGCACAACGCGCGCAACTTGTACCACTAGCACACCCCACGCAACCTGCGCCAACCGTGCGCCATCAGGCAGCGTCTATTGGCGTGCCATTGGGTCGTGCAACTGGACGCGTCCTGGGCCGCACAACTGGACGAACATGATGTAACCGGTCAATCGTGCATAGACACGATCTGAGCCAAAGGGCGCACAGCGCGCGCCATCTGTGCTACTTGTGCAACACGTACAACTTGCGCTAGTAGCGCACCTCGTGCAACCTGTGCCAACCTACGCCAACCGCGTGCCAACAGGCAGCGTCCTCTGGTGTGCCACTGGGTCGAGCAACTGGGCGCGCCTCTGGGCCGCACAACTGGACGCGCCACTTAGCCGCGCAACTGGGCGTGCCACTTGGCCGCGACAATTGGCAGCACAAGTGGCTTGCGCAACAAGCGCACTATGCGTCTATCGACGATGCTGACATGCTAAGTGTAAAGTACGCCAACAAAATACCACATTACGCCTCATGAGCCCATGAGTCTGTGTCCGAGTCCGAGTCGCTAAGCCCCTACGGGGCTTAGCTCCAATGGAAATAAATTTTCCAAGAGCAAAAAGCATGAATGCTTTCAATTGTTGATTTAGCCTTTTTCCCATTAGAAAAATAATCCCACATGGCACACCCATGTGCACCTCCACACCACATGTGCATCTCTAAAATAGCATAGCTAATATATAGAGATACAACTCCTTTGGCCTAGCCGATGTGGGACTAAAGTTCCAAAACAAAAAGGCCAAAACCCAACAATTCTCCACATATCTCTATATATGGGTATGTGTTCCCCATAATAACTGTCCATTATGCATTAGGAGAGTTATCGCTGACGATTTGAATCTTTCCGCATGGGTCAAACAACAGACTATAATACAAGATTGGACTAAGCCTTGAATTCTGCACCATAGCTGAAATTCTTTCCACTCACATAATGTAGTTACATGTGCTTCTGGCTATACATTAAAGGCCCTGTGCCAGCCTGGTTTTACTGTATAATTTTGGACGACTACAAGTTTACCCTCAAGAGACGACCTGATATATCTTTGTCCATACAATATAGGTGAGTTCTTTGTTAAAGAGATATGGCATGAAGCGCTTTGCGCTTCCCTTGCTGTGCTACGCCGCTATGACTTGGCGTAAAGCCGAGGCCTTACCCCATATCGTGAACCTCATCGTAGTGTCATACTACTATAGCATGAGGTCACCGCCTCTTGTAGTGCCATACTACCCAGCATGAAGCCTTAGGCTCCCTTGCGGTGTTACGTCGCAACGACATGGCTTGTAAGACCGAGGCTTTACCCCTATCCGGGTACCTCATATGGTGTCGTGCCACTGTAACATGAGGAACCCCTCCTCTTTGTAGTGCTGACTACACCCTCTTTTATTTCAATATACAACATTAGGCTACTTGCCTATTTGCGGTGCTACGCCGCTGTGACTTGGCTCGCATAGCCGAGGCATTACCCCTTTCGGGAACCTCATAGTGGAGTCACCCCACTGTAGCATGGAGTTTCACTCCTTGTAGTGCTGCGCTACCGTGCTTCCTGTAAAGCACACCAGGCATTCACTCTGCCTGATAACTCATTAAGGCATTTAAGCCAACCTTCCAACAGGATCCATTTTCTGCAAAAAACAACAGTAGACAACAGTGGTTATAGGTCCGTAACCTCTCCATGCCCAATAGGACATGTACCCACTGAAGAACAGATGGCAACTCTAGAGGGGGGTGAATAGAGTTTATAGCGATAATAGCCAATTAAAAAATTAAACTCTTTCACAATCTAAGAATAATCAGAGTAAGTGCGGAAATAAATAAGGAGCAAGAAAGCATACGCAAACACAGCCGATTTTAACCTGGTTTCCCTCGTGGAGGACTAGTCCAGGCCTGAGAACTCTAGCTCAGGATTAAATCTACTATTTGTGAAATAGTAGTTATACCCCGTGCCTTTTCTTCAGAAGAGCACGTCAACTTCTTACAAAGGATCGCAGTGGCGATGCTTGGAATTTTCCAAGCGAGTTCTTGAACTCTTGCACAAGACTCCTAACTGAGAGATGCTGAGCACTCGAGACTTAGAAAGCTTATGGCTAGTAGATGAAGAAGGGTATGGCTTATATTGAGCTTAAGAGAGAAGAGAAGAGAAGATTGGATGAATGAAAATGAGAGAATTCTTGGCCTATTTATAGGTTTTTAGCAGGCAGAATTCGGCCAGAATTCTGGTAGGAATTTTCAAAAATTTGGCCGTTGGACAACTAGCAACCAGCCAACCCTAAAAATTAGGGTGGTGATTTTTAGGGGACAGAGTTCGGCCCGAACTCTGTGTGGAAGCAGAGTTCGGCCCGAACTCTGTCTCCAGAGCACAGAATAGGTCTAAGGGTCCAATGGGCTTATTTTGGATGTGGAGCTTTATGGATTTTGGATAGGTTATGAGTTTAGTCTCAAGAGCTCAGCACAACTCAGCTTACAATCATTCTAGACTCAATAAATATAAAGTACAGACTCAAAAATAACTGCATTTGCAAAACTGAGCTGTCGTTTGGCTTGAGCTGGATGTAGTCGTCGTGTGTCGTATTGAAATATTACAAGTATTATTTAGTCAATGTTATCAATATTTGGTTGACTGTGACTTTGAGTCAACAATCTCTCCCATATTGATAATTGACAAAAATAATAATTGTATATTCAATATTCATACCTGGACACATGAGGCGACAAAAATATAACTCCCCCATAATTAGTGCCGAGCTTAAGAATAGCTCCCCCGTAAACAATGCTATGAATCTTGTTGGCCTGTTAAGAATATTCTTCCAAAAGTACATATAAACCAAAAGCATATATAAAAATAGAATATACACATATCTCCCCCTTTTGGCATTTAGCAATATGAGATAACAAATAATAACTGGCAAACACACCCATAGGAGAAGAAACTGCATATAAACTAAGATAATGACCAAATGCCTCAAGAGTCATATAAACTGATAATAAAACTACCAAAGTCTCAAAGGTCACAACTCATAATAAGTCTACTACAAACCAAGTACATAAAAGCAACTAAAGCAAATTGCATAAACCATAATCTAAGATCCTCAGGAGCAGCATCAAGAGTAGTCCATATCCATCATAGAGCATGAGAGGGCCCGGCGTCGTCCGAAGGATCAGTAAAGGAGCGACGTGGGTCCACAAATGCCGCATCCGGATCCATGTAGCGATGAACCCAAGGGTCATCAATACGAAATCCCTCACGATCGGGGTCTCGCTCCATAGGAATGGGCATGGAAGGATGGCGAGACATGGAATACCGAATGTCATGCAGCGAGTTGCTGATAGCACTCATCTGCAAAGTAGTTCGGTAATCCAGCTGAGTCCAACGATCGTCCTCCAAAGTGAAGCGATCTCGGAGCATGGTCTGAAGAGACTCAAGAGTGGCAGGAGGAGGAGGAGGATCCTGTCCAAGAGGAGGGGTATCTGGCTTATTATCAGAATGCTCAGACACTACTGGTGAGCCAATAGCCGCCTGAAGCCTCCTTGCCTTAGAGAGGAAGGCAGGGGCAGGTAAGAATGGACACTCATCAAGGGGTACATGAAACGTACGAAAGATCATAGGAAGGTATAATGCATAAACCAAAGATCTTGGTTTCTTCCTACTGTTGATCATCCAATCCGTCATTGTGCGTGGAAGATTAAAGGGAACATGGAAGTGGAGATGGTATAAGGCTGAGATTTCAAAATAAGTGACTTCATCGGTAGAACCCGCTTTGGATAGAATGGTGTTGAAAATGATCCGATGAAGTTCATAGAAATAGGGATTGAGGAATTTTGCCAAAAGCTTACGAGGACGTGTGTTAGGGCTACACAAGTCATCCTTGAAGCTTTCAAGTAAAATTCCTTCGGGGAATTGAAATGATCTAGCCTCAACAAGCTTTTCCCAAGAATTTGGCTCTTGAAGTTCAAGATATTCGGCCAATTCAAAATCATCAAATGAGATATCAATTCCGCAACTCGTGAATAAATATGAGTATCATCATGGGTTAAGTTACAGTAAAACATTTGAATGGCACTACGATAAATGACCGAATTTGTGGTAACAAGTTCATCAAGGCAAAGGTCATTAAAGAGTGCATCATATTATGAGAATATAGTAAAGTTGATGGGGTGTCCCGCAAACATCGGACGTGTCCGAAAATTACTAAACCAATCATTTGATGTGTCTAGTGATACAAAATTCGGTCGTCAAAAGTGTTTGGATCATGTGGACGTGGAGGATTGAACAACGGATGGATTTGTTGTTCAATGGCCGGTGCAACGGGTGGTATAACGGACGGAGCAACGGGAGGAGGAGCATTCGACGAGGATGTGCCCTCGGTCCGAAATCTCTTCCCGCGGTTGAACAAACGTGGAGCCATAACACAATGGATAATGAAAGAAATTGAGATATAGAGAAGTATGGAATTATACCTCAAACTAGTGAAGAACAATGAAAGAGAATTGGAATTGAGAAATAAGCCTTCTCCTTGAGTTTGGGAAAGAATGGAGCTCTAGAAAGGAGAAATTAGAGTTAGGGTTTTGAGAGAATTGTGTTGGAGAAGTGGAGAAGGTGGTAATGAGGAAGGAGAGGGAAGAGAAACCGAAAATATGGTGAGAGTTTCTCTTGGTCGGAGCAAATCATGGCCATTGGATCTAATTTTTGATCAACGGCTGAGACTGTTCCCGGTTCTGGAACAGTCAGGCCGAATTCGGCCCGAACTCTGGTAGGGCAGAGTTCGGCCCGAATTTCGGGTCCTGGTCACAGAACAGGAATCAGGCAGAAAAGATGAAAAATATTGGTTAAGTAAAAGAAAAACCAATATAAGACATGAGTATAATTACAGAAAAGATCCAATAGGTAAACAAAAGAATAACATATAGTGAGTTTAAAGCAGTAATATAAAGTTGAAAAAAATAGTATTTCAGCATGTGATAAATAAAAATGAACCGTATAATAAACAAGGAATTATATCATAATTCAATATTTGAAGCTGCCATGGGTTAGCTGCAGGGGCCGGATCCCAGCTAGCGGTAGTCCAAAGGACTAGTGCACCGTGTCACTTAGGCTTTTACGCCTTGTTGTCAGAAGGACCCTTTCGGCTTATACCCATAGCAAGTTCATCATAAGAGAATCAAGATATATTCGATATTTACGCATGTTTATTTTAATTTACAACAGCTTCATCTAAAATTCCAAGTTCACGACAAAGAAAATTGAAGCACTCTTCGGATAATGGTTTTGTGAAGAAATCTGCTAACTGATGATCAGTGTCAATAAATTCTAAGTTAATCGTGCCATTTTGCTGATGATCACGCAAAAAGTGATGACGTATTTCAATGTGCTTCGTGCGTGAGTGACAAATGGGATTCTTAGTAAGATTTATAGCACTAGTATTGTCACAAAATATTAGAATGTGCAAGAAAGATAAGTTGTAGTCTTCAAGGGTTTGCTTCATCTACAGAATTTGTGCACAACAACGCCCAGCTGCGATGTATTCAGCTTCTGTTGTGGATAGTGCGACAGAATTCTGCTTCTTGCTAAACCAAGAGACTAAAGCCTTTCCTAATAAATGACACGTGCCGCTCGTACTTTTATGGTCGAACTTGCATCTGGCGAAGTCAGCATCAGAGTAACCAATGAGTTCAAATGATGTTGACTTGGGATACCATAGGCCTACTGTAACTTACCCTTAAGGTATCGAAAGATACGCTTAACCGCGGTCATGTGTGATTCCTTAGGATTTGCTTGATATCTAGCACATAGGCAAACACTAAACATAATATCAGGGCGACTAGCAGTAAGGTAAAGTAGACTGCCTATCATACCTCGATACTTACGTTGATCTACGGGTTTGCCGCTATCATCTGGTTCGAGTTTGGTTGAAGTAGCCATAGGAGTGCTGATTGGTTTGACATTGTCAAGGTCGAATTTCTTCAGCATGTCCTTTGTATACTTCGATTGACAGATGAAGGTTCCATTTGACATTTGTTTGACTTACAGCCCAAGAAAGTAGTTGAGCTCCCCCATCATGCTCATCTCAAACTCGATCTGCATACACTTGGCAAAATTTTGACAAAGGGTTTCATCAGTAGAACCAAATATAATATCATCTACATATATTTGTACTAAAAGAATAGTGTCTTTGAAAGATTTTATAAAAAGTGTAGTGTCAATTTTCCCTTTTGAAAAATCTTTCTCAAGCAAGAAGTTGCTTAGCCATTCATACCAAGCTCTAGGGGCTTGTTTGAGGCCATACAGCACTTTCTTTAGCTTGAACACGTGGTCAGGAAATTTATGATTTTCAAAACCAGGGGGTTGTTTTATGTAAACTTCCTCCTTAATAAATTCATTCAAGAAAGCACTCTTAACATCCATTTGAAATAATTTAAAATTTTGAAAATTTGCAAATGCACAAAGCATCCGAATGGATTCTAATCTAGCAACAGGAGCATATGTCTCATCGTAGTCGATACCTTCCTCTTGGTTGTATCCTTGGGCTACTAGACGAGCTTTGTTGCGTGTGACTGAACCATCTTCATTCACTTTGTTTCTAAAAACCCATTTAGTACCAATAATCGAGTGATTAGCCGGTCTAGGAACGAGTTCCCATACTTGGCTCCTCTCGAATTGGTTGAGTTCCTCTTGCATAGCAGAAATCCAAAATTCATCATTCAAAGCTTCTAAAATATTTTTTGGCTCAATTTGTGAAATAAAGACAGTGCTAGCAATAGAGTCTCTTAATGATGATCTAGTAGTTACTCCACGTGACACCTCACCGATCACCAAATTTTCTGGGTGTGATGGCTTGAAAGAGAATTTCTTTGGCAAGCCCTCCAGAGAATTGGTTTCGGTTGTAGTATTCATTGGAGTAGAAGTTGATAGCTCAACATCATCATCAAGAGTAGCTGCTGCACTGTTATCTTCATCAAAAGTCACATTTGTAGACTGTTCTGCAATTAATGAGCGTTTGTTAAAAACTCTATATTCCTTACTCTTGGCAGCATAGCCAAAGAAAATACCATCGTCAGCTTTGGCATCAAATTTGCTTAAGTTGTCTTTGGTGTTAAGGATAAAACATCTACAGCCAAAAACTCTAAAATAAGAAATATTTGGGGTCCTCCCAAACCAAAGCTCATAGGGTGTTTTCTTCGTAATAGGATGAATAAGCACCCTATTTAAAATGTGGCATGCTGTACTGACAGCTTCAGCCCAAAAGTATTTCGGAAGTAAAAAGTTGTTCAACATGACTCTAGCCATATCGCCAAGAGTCCTATTCTTTCGCTCCACAATACCATTTTGTTGAGGAGTTCTTGGACAAGAAAACTCATGATCAAAACCATTGGAATCACAAAACTTTTTAAAATCAGAATTTTTGAACTCGCCTCCATGATCACTTCGGATACGAGTAATCATGTTGCCTTTTTCGTTTTGAACTTTCTTAACAAAAATCTTGAAAACCGAAATAGCATCACTTTTATTTGCAAGAAAGAAAACCCAAGTAAATCTTAAAAAGTCATCAACAATAACAAAGGCATAGAGTTTTCCATCAAGACTGGCTACTCTACTAGGGCCAAATAAATCCATATGGAGTAGTTGTAAGGGTCTAGTAGTGCTTACAGAGTTTATGGAATGGAAAGAGGACTTGGTTGCCTTATTCATCTCACATTCGGCACATATGGTGTCCTTTTTGAATGTGATATCGAGCAAGCCTCTAACTAGCTTTTTGGTCGATAGCCTGGATATAGTATCCATATTGGCATGACCAAGACGCTGGTGCCATAGTAATCTTTCATCTTTATGAGCATATAGGCATCTACCTGCATTGTTAGTATCTATAGACAGATATAAAATATAAATATTATACTCTCTTACCCCTTCAAAAATAATATCTCCTGTTGACCTATCATAAATAAGGCATTTGTTTTGTCCAAAGTTAATGACATATCCATGGTCAGCAAGATGACTGATGCTGAGCAGGTTATGCTTTAACTCGGTCACTAGGCAGACATCCTTTATAACGGGAGAGGGAGGATAACCAATATTACCATTACCTATAATATAACCTTTTAGGTTGTTGCCGAAGGATACATATCCTTCTCTCTTCATCGATAGTGATGCGAAAAGATTTGTGTCTCCCGTCATATGCCGCGAGCATCCACTATCGAGAATCCACTTACTCTTAGTTGAGAAGGGAAGGTCCACCTACATCAAGAGTAGATGTGACCTTTGGTACCCAAGTTCTTGAGGGTCCTGAAGAGTTAGTTTTTGGAAACCATGCATATATCTTTCTATCTACTAATCTTATAATTCTACATTATGGTGAAATGTGTCCATGTAAACCATAATAAGTACATGTAGCATTCCTATTTATATTAGGATCATGCTGATGATGTCTATGAGGAGAAGTATGAAGATATGTAGAGTTAGCATGGTGATGATGACTGTTTGTAGAGTGATGTGGAGTGGCATGGTGATATTGTCTATATGGAGTAGCATGGTGATGATGTCTATATGTAGAGTGATGGTAATGCTATTTTTGTGCACCATGGTGATGATTGTATCTATGTGTAGCATGATGATTTTGTGATATATGATAGTTATTTCTACGTGCATGTGGTTTGTGTGCTTTGTGAAAGTGTGTGTATATGTAAGCATGATTACATGTTGCAGGTGGATGACGTGGGTGACTAGTATGAGAAGTATCATGCTTTGTGTGTGTCTCTTGGGTTTGAGGTTGAGCAACCTGTTTTTCCAATTTAGTCTCTAGTTTCTTAGAGACAGCTTGCAGTTCAGTAATCTTAGCATTCAAACCATGCATCTTAGTAATATAAATCTTGTGTCTACTCTTTTCTTCTGCAAGCTTCGTGTTGAGTGTTGTGATTTCTTGTGTTTGTTGTTCAATGTGTGCTTCGGCATCATATAAGCTTATTTTAAGCTTAGATACCTCATCAGTGACATCCGTGGGTGAAGTGTCTCTAATGTTATCAAGTAATAGAGAAAGTCTTTGTATTTCGACTTCATGACTTTTGATTTTGTCCTTGGTATGTTTGTATTTACCAATGACCTTTTTGTGATCACTAAGTAAATCGGTGAAAGCATCGCCAAGTTCATCAAAAGTAAAGTCGTCAAGAGTTTCGTTTGATACCTTTTCGGATGTCGCCATTAGGCACACATTAGCCGTATCTTGATGAGAGTTCTTTTCTTCCTCGGAGTCACTAGCTTCGCTTTCATGCCAAATGCTTGTGTTGGCATATTTCTTTGAGGAAGTCTTCTTGTATGGCTTCTCATAGCGGTTGCTCTTCATCAAGAATGGACAATCTTTTCGGACGTGTCCAGTCTTCTTGCAACCGTAGCAGGTTGGCTCTTCTTCGCCATCTTTTTGTGGTTCCTTCTTTCTTCGATTGAAGCGAAAGAATTTCTTGAAGTTGCGGACCATAAGAGCTTGATTATCATCTTCTGAGTTGTCGTCATCCATCTCTTCAGGTTCAGCCCTCCATCGGTGAGCTTTGAGTGCGATCTCCTTAGCCTTAGGAGCAGGCTCTTCGAAGTCCTTGAGGTCAAGCTCATGAGTCATCAGCTTTCCCATCAAGGTCTCCATGGACATGGTTGTGAGATAATTTTCTTCTATGATGGCTGTCACCTTAGGGTTCCAAATATTTGGGAGTCTCCTAAGTAGCTTGCGAATCTTCTCGTGATTTGAATATTGTTTACCGAGCGAAGACATGGGGTTGATGATGTCGAGGAATCTTGTGAATATTTGCGTGATCGTCTCTTTTGGCTTCATCTTGAAAGCCTCATATTCTTGAGTGAGACGGCTTATCTTTGATTCCTTGACTTGGGTGGTTCTTTCATGCGTCACTTCTAGAAGTCTCTATACTTCGTGAGATGTGGTGCATGTAGATACCCTGTTGAACTCATTCCTGTCTATAGCACAGAATAAAGCATTAATAGCTCTCGCATCTAGACTTGCCTATTTTTTCTCCTCGTCAGAATATTTGTCATGTGATTTTTCAACAAGATCACTATTGACAACTATCCTGGCGGGCTTTTTGTAACCGTCAGTGACGATAGTCCACAGGTCAAAGTCTAGCGACTTGAGATAAAAGCTCATCCTTGTTTTCCAATACGTGTAGTTAGTTACATCAAATAGGGAAGGCCTATGAGTGGACTGTCCTTCACCGTGATTGGAAATCAAGGATTGTGTGGTTGTCATGGATCAGCTCTAGGATGTAAGTCCTTGTAAAGAGAACCGAGCTCTGATACCAATTGAAGAACAGATGACAACTCTAGAGGGGGGGTGAATAGAGTTTATAGCGATAATAGCCAATTAAAAAATTAAACTCTTTCACAATCTAAGAATAATCAGAGTAAGTGCGGAAATAAATAAGAAGCAAGAAAGCATACGCAAACACAGCCGATTTTAACCTGGTTTCTCTCGTGGAGGACTAGTCCAGGCCTGAGAACTCTAGCTCAGGATTAAATCTACTATTTGTGAAATAGTAGTTACACCCTGTGCCTTTTCTTCAGAAGAGCACGTTAACTTCTTACAAAGGATCGCAGTGGCGATGCTTGGAATTTTCCAAGCGACTTCTTGAACTCTTGCACAAGACTCCTAACTGAGAGATGCTGAGCACTCGAGACTTAGGAAGCTTATGGCTAGTAGATGAAGAAGGGTATGGCTTATATTGAGCTTAAGAGAGAAGAGAAGAGAAGATTGGATGAATGAAAATGAAAGAATTCTTGGCCTATTTATAGGTTTTTAGCAGGCAAAATTCGGCCAGAATTCTGGTAGGAATTTTCAAAAATTTGGCCGTTGGACAACTAGCAACCAGCCAACCCTAAAAATTAGGGTGCTGATTTTTAGGGGACAGAGTTCGGCCCGAACTCTGTGTGGAGGCAGAGTTCGGCCCGAACTCTGTCTCCAGAGCACAGAATAGGTCTAAGGGTCCAATGGGCTTATTTTGGATGTGGAGCTTTAGGGATTTTGGATAGGTTATGGGTTTAGTCTCAAGAGCTCAGCATAACTCAGCTTACAATCATTCTAGACTCAATAAATATGAAAGTACAGACTCAAAAATACTGTATTTGCAAAACTGAGCTGTCATCTGGCTTGAGCTGGATATAGTCGTCGTGTGTCGTATTGAAATATTACAAGTATTATTTAGTCAATGTTATCAATATTTGGTTGCTGTGACTTTTTGTCAATACCCACTGTTCCTGATATTCTTCCGATTAATGGTTCTCTCTTGAACCAAAAGCTAGATGCCTAGTAGATTTATCTTTGAACTAATAGCATAAATCTTTATGGTAGGATTATAATAATACAATATCAGAATGCCTTCAAGCCTATTTTACAAGCTGCGTCATCGACCAGCTGGCGCTTGAGGCCCTTGGTGAACGGGTCTGCCAGGTTCTCCTGACTTCGAACATCAATTACTGCAATAACACCCCTCTTGATGAAATCAGTGTACTATCCTGTGCTTCAACCGCACAGTCCTCTTCTTCTTGTTGAAGAGGTCATTTGATGTCACCGCCGCAGTCGCCTGGTTGTCGCAGTATATCGATATCGCCAGTATTTGTGCCCCAACCACTGGAAGATCATACATGAGCTCCCGAAGCCATTCTACTTCTTCTGCTGCGGTATCAAGTGCAAAGAACTCAGATTCTATGGATGACCGCGAGAGC
Organism: Iris pallida; assembly: GCA_029216955.1. NCBI lineage: Eukaryota > Viridiplantae > Streptophyta > Magnoliopsida > Asparagales > Iridaceae > Iris > Iris pallida. Next base: position 6,467,645 of record JANAVB010009198.1, on the reverse strand, counting down.
GTAGTCTGCTTCTTCGATTTCTATGATATAGCAGATCCATCCATTATGAAAATGTATCTGTTTGCCATTGATTGTAAAAGTACAGAACAGTTTTATGGGAGGACTGAACTTAGACTCACAATACAAACTCGCTTGTACAAAGAAAGCCTAGGAACGAAAACTTAGGTACAGCGATCTAAGTACAATTGTTTATTTTTGATTCTGGGGGGTAACGATAGAGGCTCGGGAAGGCGATGGCAGCCCTGCCTTACTCCTTGGACGATCGGTATGCAGCCTTGGCTCCTGTGACGAGATGGTTAGCGTTGATGAAGAAATGCTCTTCCTGCTCTCCTCGTATTACTCTTCTGGCTTCTCTCTCTGGATTGATCTCTGTAGATTCTTCTCTCTGACTATCAGGAGGAGTGTCTCTCTGTATGTGCGTATCTCTCTCTGACCATATATATTCACAAGGGAATAGCACCTTGCTATTTATAATAGTGGGATGTGATCATTAGAGTTGCCAATGATTGCCTCTTGGAGATGGCGGCGGCCTGTGGATTGGTCAATCTAGGCCGTTCATTTTTTATTGTGATGAATCCGAACCATTGAGTGTAGATTACACCAAATCCTATTAGCAATTAATGCTGATTAGAATAAATCTTCCTCATAATGATCTTCTGATGTCTGCGAATAAATTAGATTTATTCTCCTGCCACGTGTCCCAGATTATTGGGATTTAACCCAATCTTTGATTGCAATAAATCTGAAAAATTGATCGGCTTAGGACACGTGTCCTAGGAGCCACTGGAGGGATCTGAACCGCATGACGAGTGAGCCGCATATGATTTTGGGCCGCATATGGTTAGGGCCACGTGTCAGGGCTGCCTGGGTAGTGGCCCTCCCTCGAGCCTTTGAACCATATGGAGGTGATCATTGCGAGCCGCATAGGGATACATCCGCCTGAGCCGCATGGAAATGGTCCTCTTGAACCGCATGGGAAGGCCTCTGCTTGAGCCGCATGAGGCTGTCTCGGCCTGAGTCACATAGGACGGCTTCATTCTGAACCGCATGCGAAGTCTTTGCTCGAGCCGCACGAGGCTGTCCCGACTTGAGCCGCATAGGACGGCTTCATTCTGAACCGCATGAGAAGTCTTTGCTCGAGCCGCATACGAATGCCCATATGGCAAGGCCACGTGGCATTTTTATGGCTCTCGGGGGATTTGTGTCAGAGATCTCTCTCTCTTCCCTAGAAGTCTGTCATTGTGACAGAGTCATAATTACTTTTTTTTGTGTCAGGGCTGTCACTTTTTCAGAGTTGTCAGCCGTCAAAACAATTAATACGAGAGGGCTGAGGAGAGGACTGTCCCGCCACGTGTCTTCTGAGCCACATGGGATGTCTTGGGCCGCATAGTCCCTTATGCCGCATGACTCTCGGAGCCGCATGGGCTTTCTGAGCCGCATGGGGTTCTTCGGCCGTATGGGTCATTTTCTTTAATATTTTCCATGCTTCTACAAGACCCCCTTCAAAGTTTTCAATTTACAAAATTGAAATACTTTGAATAAGAAGCATGGTCGTATTCTTCTGGCCGTATATGAAACCCTGACCGCATAGAGATCTTGGCCGCATAGATTGTTCAGCCGCAGGAGTGTCTCATCCGTATGGCTCTTTGCCACGTCATTATTGCCACGTATGGCAATCTTTTGCATTTAAATGTTGTTGATTTGCTGTCAGCTTTAAAGGCCACTTTTTGGTGCGGGATCCGAGGAGCTTGGCCTCCATTTTCGGCGGCTCATTTTGATAACCGAAGAGTCGGTCTGCGTGTACGCACGGGGATCGAAACGCTTCACTCTTGTTTATAAATATGGATGACTTTGGCCGGAGGGACTTCTTTACCTTCTCCTTCGTTCACTCTTTTTGTTGTCTCCTCTTTCTGATCTTCTTTGTCCGTCCGTCGAAGCAAATGGCTCATAAGTCTTCCAAAGTCGTCTCCGCAGCCACGAAGGGCAAGAGGGTGACGTCTTCCTCGGCCGTCGAGCCCGAAGCGCCCGAAGTGCCCTCTGATGTTCGTCCTGCTTTCAATGGTAAGGGTTGCATTTGAATCTTGAGAACCCATGGCTCTGTTGCATATTTATGCACAAGCCTCCACCCAAGTTGATGGTAGAGCCGCATATGCTGTATGGGCCGCATGACCTTCTCATACCCGAGCCGCATAGAAAATATCCCATGTTTGAACCGCATGAGAAAAAATTGCATAAAGTCTCCTCTGAACGGAGCCGCATATGTTTCTTGCAGGCTGAACCGCATGGCATTTTGTGCCGTATGAGCTCTTCTGTTAGAACCGCGTATATTCATCTGATCCGCATAAGCTATCGAGCTAGTGTCATATGGAACTCCCATCTGATTTGGGCCGCATGAGACTGTGTTGACCCGAACCGCATAGGGTTCCTCGAAACCGCATCTCCTGAGACACAATTGGAATAGAGCCGCATAAGGCTTTGTTGACCCGAACCGCATAGGCTCGTGGGAGCTTCTTTATTCAGTAATTTTTTGCTTTAACCGTCTTTTAATCCTGTTTCTTTTTGTCCTTTTTTCAGTGAACCTTCCAACCAACCCAGCAGGAGAGCTTCTTGTGGATTTAGCTCAATTCGCCGTGGGCGTACGGCTTGATGACTTAATCCGTCGTATAGTGGATCAGCTTCCCACAAATGAACCTAGGGAGAGGGTGGCTGCCATTAATAACCAACCTTTCCACTTTCTTTGTTCAATGATGAATTCGGAGAAGCTGGATGGAGAATATCTGGAATCGACTTTTCTCTTTGGGGATGCCTTTTCCATAAAGAACTTCCGATTGCTGGATGTTTCAGAGCACTGGGATTTTTTTGTAGACGGAGTAGAGATTCATATCCCCGAGATGGAGCGGCATTATCCTCTCTCATGGTTTAACATGGTACCGTTGGGCAGGACAATGGTGGGCTCCCTAACTCCTACCCAACAGAGAATGTTTGTGAGCAACTTCCACTACAACAGGCGCACGGGTTTAGTATGTGCGGGCAAGGAATCAGTGAGTCAGACTGTGATGGGGCTGCTCCCTGGCACTTTTGTAAACATGACCAGCCCTAATTTTACTTTCACTCTAGCTGATACCTTTCTGAATCAGCTTGCTCGTAAGGGGTCTTATCCTGTGGGCAGGTTGTCGCTGCTGAACTGGATCAACCCCATTCCCACCTGGGCTAATCTTACCTCATGGATCTTGAGGAAGTATGGGGAATACCTTCGGGAAATTGACCTCTACTACGCCGTCAGGGGTACCTGCTACGGGTTGCCCATTAACACGCCTTTGTTTATGGCTCTTTTGGAGCTGTATAATCGGCGTACAGGGACTTTCTTTGCCCCCGGAGGAGAGCTGGGGCTTGCTCTCCATGAGATGCACGCTGTTTCTAGATTGTCGTGGGAAAGTGAAGATTTTGAAGCATATACACCGACGAACGAAGAATTCGAAGACTTGGATCGATGATTTCCTGGTTTCATCGTCGTGTACCAAGAACTGTTGTGCCATTATAGTGCCTGCCACCTGATGGCTATCAAGAAAGAAAATAGCTTAGAAGGGAGCGCCCCTCACACTACGGCCTGGGTTTTGTATCTTTTCAAGTTGCGTCCCTCCGGCCAAGTTTTGTCTCGACATCCTTGAACCCCGGAGGAGGTAAAGGACATGATGTTGAAGGTCAAAAGGTCGAGGTCTACCCGTGATCGGTTTGGAAGTCATACTGACTCCCTCAGTTATTTCCACTATGGCACCCGGGAGATGTCCGATAAAGCGATCTTAGCTGGGTTCTTGATGGTGTGGCTGCGCAATTGCGTAGTCTCGGGTGGCGCGGGTTCTATGGAAAGGATCAGCCGCCATTTCATTCTTCCTGCTGTGAATTTGGTCTTCAAGGTAAGACTGGCGCTCCTCCCGGCCATGGTGTGTAGCATACACCACGGCCTTCGCGCTTTTTCATCCAAAGTCATTGCTCGTGATGTGACGATGGACTTTGAACGGATAGAACTACCATACCACTACATCATGGGGTGGTTATTAATGTACTACCGGTCGTTAATGAGGCCAGGAACCGAAGAAGATGTTACTACTGCCGACGCCTTCATTTTTCAATACCGTCACCAGCCTTCGGAGCACGATACTATGTCGGCCTGCCGGAGGGCGTTGGCGAGGGTTGACGGGCCCGAGTTCTTCGTATCTCTCCCTGAATTCACTCCTAGAGAAGTGAGTAGGGTACATGTTGACGGCGTTGATCCTCCCCAACTTTTATCTGAGAAGATGCTTCTTTGGTTACGCAACATCCGCCCCGCGCATCTGGTGTACCATTACCGGAATAAAGTATACCTGGAGCCTTATCTGCCCAGTAGATTTTCCCGCCAATTTGGGTATAGTCAATTGTTCCTGGATCGTCTAGTGCTTGCTTGAGCTTTGAGGGCAGTATACTCGATGGCGTCCGGGCTTGGCATTATTATAATGCGACCCATACCCGAGCCAGCTTCTCAGTCCCCGATGCCAAGATGGCAGGGGATATCTTGTATATAGCGGCCCTTTATCATATTGCAGCGAGCAAGCCTCCTGTCGATTTTGATATAAATACTAGCTTCATCGCTGGCACCGGTTTGGCTGAGAAGCCAGAGGGATCCAAGAAGAGAAAGAGGGAGGCGAACAGGGTTCCTGTGCCGGACTCAGAGTCCACTAGGGCGGATGAGGAAGATGACGAACAAGATGCCGATGACTCATCTCATTCTTCGGACGAGGAAGTTGGGAATCAACCCCCTATCGTGCGGGCTGAAAGGACTGCGGATCAACCGTCTACTTGGTCTGACGCGGTGGTGGAGGATCAACCATCTGCGGTACCTGGCCCTTCGCGTAAACGAAGCAGGCACGTGACTACTGCTGACGACCGAACCTATTCTACGAAGCACGCTGCGGTAAGACGTCGCAGGCTGTTTGTTGATGATGTGGACGTTATTCCTGAGGTGATTTGGGCTTCAGCTGTTCGCTTTCTTCTTCTTCTCTGTTATGGCCTAATTATTTGTTTCTTTTGCTCTTTATAGGCGTCGGATGAGCTCGTTCCTCAGGACCCGATTACCGAGGCTGACCCGATCCTGTCTCATTTAGTCAGTGATGTGTGCACCGCTATTATTGCTGCTGGGGTGCTTCCGATTACGGTCGAGGATTCCCAACTTGCTGGGACCTCAACCCAGGGGGATGGGGGCTTTACCGAGCCCGTCCCTGAGACATCCGAACCCCAACATGATGACTTTGTGGGTGAGGAAACTACGCCGGTTGTGAACGAGCCGTCGCCCCCACGCTCTTCCCCTGGTAATACAAATCAAACCTTAGCTTGTGAAAGAGCCTATGTATTCCATCATCTTATCTTTCAGATTATGTCGACTAACGGTTGCTTTGGATGTTCAGATCCCAACCCTTCATTGCCAGTGATGGATATTGTCGGATCGGACCCTACCGGAGAGGGCCTGACGGAACCTTCCTGTATCGAGGGACCTTCGTCTGGGTCGAGCTCGGGGTCCCAGGTAGCAGTGCAGCTGGGACAAGGGACGATGCTTCCTGTGTCCTCCTCTTCTAATATAGTTTCGGGGGTCAATCTTTCCTCCCTACCGAGCATCCAGGCTCTTCGGGCGGCGGAAGAGGAGTTAGCCACCATTCAGGCATCTTTTCGTACGGAATTTGCTTCCTTGGTGGCAGGTACAGTAACTTCTGAAGCTGCTCCTTCGGTACCGTCTGCCACTCTTCCTCTGACGCCGTCCTCTACAGAGGTCTTGGATGACGCGTTACAGGACGTGGTTGCCAGTTTCCATCGCCACCTGAAGAGAGGAATCGAGGCAGCAGCGGAAAGGGGGACTCCCTTTACTCTGGCCCATCGATGTGCCGGTGGCCAGATTAGTATCCTTAAGACACTCCCTGGCGGAGGGGAACTGGCTGCGCTTCTGGAGCCTAAGCTATTAAAAGCTGATCGTCTCGTGGCCCAGTTTCGCATGTTGCAACAGACTGATTTACCCGCGGTCATAAATCAAGAGCGCAACTTTATTATTACCGCGGTGGAGAAGGTGATGGCTGTCCGGGAATCGCTCAAGCCGACTATATTGGAGGACCGTCGGGATTTGACCCGGTTGCACGATCAGTGGAGCCGTCGGGCTGACGATTGTGCGGCTCAGGAAGCGGCTGCCTCTCGCGGGGTGACCGACACCCGAAAACAAATCCTTGAACTCCAGAGAAAGTTGGTCTTCTTGGTGTCCGAGCTAGAAGCTGCTTGTACTGAAAAAGGAATTGCCATCCAGGAAGCTGACAAGCTTAGCAGGGCCTCCGCCAATACTTGCCCTGAAGAAGATAGAGACCAACTGGTAGGCCTATATGTATCTGAATGATGCGGAGCAACTATCCCAAGAGGCCGAGCGCCGAGCTAAACAGAGGCTTGAGCGGGGGACTGTCTTGGTGAGAGACCGGCTCATGGAATTGTGCAATGCCGAACTGTAGTTGGCCTTTTCTTCTTGTTTTGTTTCTGTTTTCTTTCTTTCTGAAGGGGACGTGATCCCGGAATATGTAATACTTTTTTCTTCCTTCAAATAAAGAGTACTTTCAATTCTACCCTTCATTTGTATTGCCTGCTGCGCCTGTGATATTGTGGTGATGTTCTTCCCCACATGGGGGATATATTTGTGGACCTGTTACCCATGGCATACCTTAGTTCTAGGTACAAATAACAAGCTTTGGTCAGGATACCTGAAACAGCCATGGCAAAGTGGTCATGTGTGCTCTTGGTATTGGAAAAAGGAATGCCGTAGAGCAGCTGGGCTCCTGGGGCATGATGAGATGGTATGTTTGTGCTAAGAAACTTAGCTGAGGATATTTGTGGGCCTATTATCCTTGGCGTACCCTGGTTTAAGATACGGATAATAGGATGAAGGAGAACTGACATACTTGCTCAGAGGTAATGAGGACATGGCAAGCAGGAAAGTTTTTTAGACGTAGAGTTTTTCGACTCAGAGGTAATGAGTACATGGTAGGAGTGAACTCGACGGAGGGTATTGGTGGTCAACAGAGGATATTTGTGGTCAACAGAGGACATTTATGGTCAACAGAGGACATTTGTGGTCAACAGAGGACATTTGTGGTCAACAGAGGACATCTGTGGGCCTATTACCCTTGGCGTACTCCGGTTGTGGGTACAGATAATAGGTCGAAAGGGGATCATCATACTTACTCAGAGGTAATAAGGACATGGCAAGTATGAAGGCTTCTTCGACGGAGCCTTTCCATTCAGAGGTAATGAGGACATGACAGGAGTGGGCTCAATGAAGGAGGGCACATAGAACGACTCAGAGGTAATGAGGACATGGAAGTTCTATGTAAGAGGTGATTTGTTTTTGACAGAAGTGGGACGACTCAGAGGTAATGAGGACATGGCCGTTTTGGAAATTCGTGGATCGATTACCCTTTTTTTGTGCACTGAAAGTGCGGGTATTGGATCATGAGGGAGGATCTCCTCCAGGAAGGAAGTTCAGAGGTATGATCATACATAACTTTCTATCTGAAAGAGTGACCGGGATGTGAGTTCAGAGGCACCAGCGGGTACATGACTCGAGAATCTGGAGAATGGTGAGCGTGAGTTCAGCGGTACCAGCGGGTACATGACTCGAAAATCTGACAAACTATGAGGGTGAGTTCAGTGGTATCAGCGGGTACATGACTCAATAGTCTGGAGAATGTTGTTTAGACATAATATTTCTTTAGGAACTTGCCGTTGACGGGCAACATGAGCAAGTCTCCGTTTTGCTTAGCGAGGCGGTAAGCACCGTTGGAGAACACGGCCTCGATGACAAATGGACCTTCCCATTTTGGCTGGAACTTGCCGACGGTCTTGTGAGTCATGACCATTGGCCTCCGGACTGCCAAAACAAGATCGTCTACTTGGAATGTTCTGATTTTGACCTTCTTGTTGAAGGCACCTGAGATGCATGCTTGGTATAGCTCGATCCTCTGCTGAGCTAGGAGGCGCTTTTCATCTAAGGCCTCCAACTCTTGTAATCGACGTCGGTAGTTGTCATCCGTCATCAATTGATAAGTGAGGGCGACGCGGAGTGAGGGTATTTGAGTCTCTAATGGGAGAACTGCCTCACTCCCGTATACTAGAGAGAATGGTGTGTTCCCGGTAGCTGTTCGGACTGTAGTACGGTACGCCCATAAACACTCGCCGAGTTTTTCGTTCCAGTCGTGCTTGTTGGAGGAGACAAACTTCTTAAGGAGTTTGATGATTGTTTTGTTGAATGCCTCTGCCAACCCGTTCGCCGTCGGCTTGTACGGTGTCGAAGCGACATTCTGAATACGGTGCTTATCGCAAAACCGATAGAAAGCGTGGCTTGCAAACTGCGGACCATTATCATAGATGATCCTTTGGGGCAGTCCAAAGCGGTAGATGACGTGATGCTTAAGAAAGCTGATCACGTTTGAAGTCTTGACTTCTGCGAGTGGGACAGCTTTCGCCCACATGGAGAAGTAATCAGTGATCGCAAGTATGAAGCGATGTCCTCGGGTGGAAGGTGGGGTGATTGGACCAATGATATCCTTTCCCCATGCTTCGAATGGCCAGGACGCCACTGTCTGATATAGAAATTTGGATGGTTGGTGAATGAAGTCCGCGTGGACTTGACAGGCTTTGCATTTTCTAGCATAATCTATCGCATCTGCCACCATCGTGGGCCAATAGTAGCCCATTCATCGAAGACGGTCCTGCAATTTAGGATCGGGCTGGTGGGCCCCACAGACACCGTCATGAGCTTCTCGTACGGCTTCTTTGGCTTCTACGTTTGACAGACACCGAAGCAGTAATCCGTCGTAGGAGCGACGATACAGCATTTTTGTCTCTGTATCGTAGAAGAATCTGAGAGAACGCCGTCTGATAGAAGTGTCTTTCTTTGGGTTCTCGGGCAGGATTTCGTAAACGACGAAGTCGATGAATAGTTGTCTCCAATCTGGGGCATCATCGATCGTCTGGGCGGAATAACTCGCCACGAATTGCACATTGTTCTTGGGACAGACCAGTTCGTGGCCTATCACATCCACTGATTGGCGATCATAGTTCGGAACTGCTAGGGAAGCGGCAAGACCAGCTAGGGCATCGGCTTCGATATTTCAGAGTCTGGGGACATGTTCGATGAAGAACCCCTTGAACGACGAGATGATGTCAATCGCTATTTGGTGATAAGGGATCATGTCTTCGTGGCGGACCTCGTATGAGCCCCGGATCTGATTGACGATTAGTTGGGAGTCGCCGTATGCTTCAAGGTATTCTACCCCCAGCTCTCTTGCAAGTTGGAGGCCAATGACCAGAGCGTTGTACTCAGCCACATTGTTAGAGCAGGGCTCTGTGAGAGAATAAGCGCGGTTGATCACCAATTCGGAAGGGAAGACCAGCACTACCCCGACTCCGACTACTATATTGCCTTTAGGTCCGGTCCTCGAAGCACCATCGAAGAACATTCGCCATATAGCCTCGTGAGAGGTTGCATGCGAGTCGGCGACCTCATCTGGGATCTCTTCATATATTCTGGAGGACTCAGAGCCTGGGTGGGCTGCTAGGAAGTCTGCCAGGGCTTGACCTTTGACTGCCTTTTGGGGGACGAAGATCATATGATAAGGGGACAGCAATATTGCCCATGTAGCGAGGCGAGAGCTGAGTGCCCCTGGTTTAGTCATGAGGACCCTGAGAGGGTTGACTCGTGAGATCACATGTATTGTTTGTCCGGTGACATAGTGCCACATTTTCTGAATGGCGAACACCAGGGCAAGGCATTCCTTCTCCACAGCGGTGTATCGGTGCTCTGGCCCAATCATTATTCGACTGAGGTAATATATGGCTTGCTCATGGCCTGCATCATTATTTTGTACGAGCAGAGCCCCGAGGGAATGTTCCATTGCTCGTACATAGAGCAGGAATGGTTTTCCAGAAACCGGGGCCACCAGGACTGGGGGGTTCGACAAATATTCTTTGATGCTGTCGAAGGCGTGCTGGCATTCTTCATCCCATACGAATGAAATGCCTTTCTTCATGAGATGGGTGAATGGTCGACATCGTCCGAAAAGGTTGGAAATGAACCTCCTGATGTAACCTAGCCTCCCTTGAAGGCCTCTGAGTTCGCAGAGATTTTCGGGGGACCCATCTCCATGATTGCTTTCGTCTTCTCAGGGTCTACATGGATACCTTGTGCAGTGATGATGAAGCCCAAGAACTTTCCGCTGGATACGCCCAGAAAGGACTTCGTATGGTTCATTTTGAAATTGTGTGCTCGCATTAGGTCGAATGCCGTCCTTAGATCCTGCAGATGGTCTCCCTTGCAGCGACTCTTAACGGCTATATCGTCAACATAGCACTCCACTGTCTTGCGTAAGTGGTCTCTGAAGATGATGCTCATGGCTCTTTGATAGGTGGCGCCGGCATTCTTCAAACCGAAAGGCATGACTGTGTAGCAGTACGTGCCAGTTGGTGTTCGGAATAATGTATGCTTTTCGTCATCAGGAGACATTTTGATTTGGTTGTACCCCAAGAAGCCATCCATGAATGACATACGTTCGAAGCCGCAGGTATTGTAACGCCCCAGTCCCAAAATACGTAGGACTAGGAACGTAGACATGCCAGCTGTATTTATACAAAATACATAAGTCTCGTATGAATACATAAGCTGTAAAATGTAGTAATCCAAGATAAACTAAATCTCATCCACAATGAAAAGAAATATAATATAAAATCATCTCGAATATTTATGATACAATCGTTGGGCGGAGACAAAGTCTACTACCAACTATCACAATAAAAGAAATGTACAAGAAACCGAGCGATAAAAATGGCAAGACGAACCAAGCGCAATTGTCTTCGAAGGAATAAAGAAGACCACGGCCTTGGCTAGAATACCTGCGGAAAACATGAACACACACCTGGGAAAAAACTAGGTCCTCAGACGGATAGCAAGATACAGGAAGAACAAGCTAATATGAACTGTCAGTATAAAATAATATAAAAATGACTATCCTAGACACAAATATGCAAAGGAGATTCTAACCGCCTAATGTGCAATTTAGAGGACAACTTTCATGCGCATGGGAGGGATTTTAGGCTATGTGTACGTAACTGGCATCCAGTCATCTGTATCCGGACGTAACGTCCAAAACGTCAGAGGGTATCTGCAAATATATCGACACAGTTCCATTCGGAGACTGTGGTTTACCTGTTTGGCTTCCCATATGCACTAGCGACTGTCCTCCCCCAATATATCCCATACTATTCAAGTCATGTCCATGGATCGTCCAGCTTTGTAACTGCTTGAGTCTCTAAAACCCTAGTCATAGCAGTTACGATCATCTACCGTCACACGACTTTAGAGATAGCTAGTCAATAAGTCGTGCCCCTAATAAAATGCCTCAAACCGTGTAGTGTGAGTGTCACAGCCAAAGGAGATATAAGGATACCTCCAACAAGAAGGTAGTCTGCTAACACTAAGTTATCATGCATAAAATAAAATAACGACTAATAAAGTCGCTTGCACCCAAGTGTGGCTTGGACACGCAGTTTATATCAAAGGAAACTAACAATATGAAATAAAGTAATTAATACAGTAAATAAATAATTGACAGTTTAATTAGCAAGGTATACTTGCCTGTTGCGACGCCTGGTGAGCTGCCTGGTGTGGTGCGATAATCCAAAAAGTCCTTGACATGGTTGCAGTTGACGTGCGTATGATCGTGTTGGCACAAAATAGTCGTACATGCCAAAAGTACGCAAGATGATCTCAATCGATGGGACGGACCGTGCCATTGAGTCTAGAACATTCAGTTTAGCTAGGAACGATATGTAGAAGTCCAAATTCGAAAGGAAATAGGAATTTATACGATTTATCATGGGCATGATTCGATAATCGAAGAAAATTCATAAAAATATTTAGAACTATTTATGAAAATATTTACAATATTTTAGAAACTATATTTAAAAATTGGTTAAAATTTAAAAACGAGGTTTTAGTTTTATTCAAAATATGTTTTGGGCTATAAATACTCTATGTTTGTTAATATATAAAATTTCATAGGTAGAAAATAATTATTGATAAAAATTACAATTTTAGTTAAACTATTTTAGAGCCAAAACCTACTTTTGCAAAAGTAATTTATTTAGATATTTTATAATTAGCTTTTCTAAACCAATTTGGTGATAGATGTGGGACTAAGCCCAAAACTATAAAACTTTGCTACACAATAACTTTTCAGAAATATTTAATAATCATGGCAATAACAAAATAAAATTTTACAAATTACAAATTACAATATTTAAACTAATAATATTATAAATTACAATTTACAAATTAGAAATTAGAAATATTCAATAATTTTACAAATTACAAATTACAATTCTATTTAAACCATGTTTATTAAACTAATAATAATGATAATAATAATAATAATAATAATAACAGTAAAACCTAGACTAAAAACTAAACCTACCCAACCATTTAGAAGAAAGGAAGAGAGGAGAGAGAGGGGCGGAGAGAGCGGGGAGTCACCGGCGCCGGGGCACGGCCGGGTCGGCGGCGGGACGAGGCAGCCACGCTCAGGGTGTGGAGGCTGGAGACGGGAGGAGGGAGATCGAGGGGAAGGTCGGTCGGAGCGGTAGAAAGGAAAGAGGGGGAGCTGGGAGTCGGAGCGGCGGCAAGGGTTTTCTGGCATCGGGCGGTGGAGGCGCTGGGGGAGGTTCGCCGCGAAGGGTGGAGAACGGAGAAGGGGCCAGGCGGTGGAGCGACCGGAGCTGCGGAAGAGCTCGGCGGAGATGGGGGTCGGGATGCCGGAGACGGCGTTGCGGGAGGAGGGACGGCGAGAGCGGGGCGGAGTGAAAGGGGGGTTTGGGTCGGCGGAGCTCCGTCGGTCCGGCGGGCGGCTGCGGAGGCTCGGCGTTCACACGGTGATGGAGAGCTGTGGGTCAGATCGGGGTCTTCCCGGCGGCGTGCGGTGTTCGGGGCTCGGCGCACATGGCGGAGAGGGTTGTGCGCGCAGAGGGCTGCGGGAACGGAAGAGTCGCTGGCGCCGGGGTGCGGCTGGGTCGGGACACGGTGGCAGCTCGCTCAGGGCGAGCGGCGTCGGCACAGCCCGTGGAAGGGCGCGGATGAAGGGACTGATCGGCGTCATATGGACGCCGGCACGACGGAGGCGGTAGGTGAACGGCGGTCAGGGTTCGTGCAGTTCGTCGAGGTCAGCGACGCGGGCACAGGGTCGGCGGTGGCAGGTAGGTAAGGGGTTTTCCATCTTTCTTTTTTTTCTTTTTCTTTTCTTCTCTGTGTGGAGGTGATGGGGTGTGCGAGCGGCGTCGGGTGTGGGCGACCGCCGGAATGGGGTCGAGTTGGGCTACGGAGACAAGGGTTGGCGGTGGTGATTTGGGCTTCGTCGATGGTGGCGGTGGTTAGAGGAGATTGTGATGGTGGTGGTTCTGTGTGGGGACCGGAAAGGTCCGGCCGGGTGTGCCTGGTGGTGTCTCTGGTTGGGTGTGCTGGATTTGTGGACGGGGGAGTGGTTGTGACGACGGACTTTGACAGGAAGGCAAGGCGGCTGTGTTGGAGTGGTTAGGGTTAGATATTTGTTTGTGTCGGGATATTTCCTGCGAGACACGGGTTGGGTTGGCGTTCGGGTTTGTCGAATGCGGAAAGAAGGTCGATGTATTTGTAAATTAATAGGAATATAATGAATGGTAAAAGGACGGACACGGACACGATACACGCATTGATGTGGAGAAATAATTTTGGAAGAATTTGTGAATGGTAGAAATATGGACGAGTACCTGCCTATTTATAGGATGTGGAAATTTCCAGTTGGATAAAGTCTAGTAATATTTAAAACCCAATTTGATAACTCATGTATTAAATTAAAACGATGAAATCAAATCTAAATTTAAATCAAATCCAATTTAGATCTAATTAAATCAAATAGAATAAATCAAATTTTAAATAATTAACTATTTAAATAAATCCATAAATTTAAATCAAGATTTAAATTGCCCCAAAAATTTCGAAATACATTTTCCAAAAATATCAATAATAATAATTTCAAAAAATAAATATTTGTAAATATCTTTTTGATTAAAAAATATTAATATCAATAATATCGAAAATGGAATTACATCTATGAATTTAAATTTATGTACCTCATATGAAATAAATATTTGAATAAAATATTGTTTTCAAAATTACCAATATTATCACCATTAAATTCCAAAATATCTTTTATAAATAATAATAATTAATTAATATCGAAAATCATAATAAATATTTAAGTATAAAAATAAATTTAAACTACATTTTTAATAATTTAGATAAAATAATTTCGGTAGTAAACATAAATAATCAAATCTTTGAAATACCTTCTTTCTAAATTACTTTTAATAAAAATAATTATTATATATTATTTTGAAACCACCATTGATAATAAAATCAAAAATTTATTTTTCTAAAAATGTGTTACTCGCACATATTCGAACTCGACGAGAAAATACTAAAATCGTAAATTCCCGCGCGATGTACAATACGACTATGCGATGTATAATTACAAAACAATTAGCACTAAAAAAATATAGTAGAAAATTAGGGATTTTACATCCTACCCAACTTACAAGAATTTCGTCCTCGAAATTAAAAATAAGTAGAGGGGTTGAGTGGGTACAGGGGTAATCAAATCACGATGTTCAAACATGCATTAGAAAATCGTGACTTCGATAACCACGGAGATAAATCACGAATTTAATTTAGGGAGTGAATGATGGTCGCGACAATGAATCTAGGGTCAAGGGAAAGGACAAGTAACTCGAGATGGGGATATAGTCCCATCGGTTGGTCGGTGGCTAACTATTTTGGCAATTGCTGGGGAGAATAACTAAAGTTGATACCTTGGGTCTATCTATTAGGTACGAGTCTTCATCTAAATAAGTGAAAGATGAGAACCAATATGAGTCCAAAGAAGTTGTTTTAAAATATCAATATGTGGTTCAAAGGCGAGGGAGTAATTCAAAAAGAATTGCCAAGGCTGTCGCGGATGAGACCTTAGAGGACAAGTTTAACTATGTCCCCATCCACGTATAACGATAGATAAAAGCGAACCAAAGTACAATTGGTTGATCAGACTATCATGCACCGGTTCTGATTAGACAATATGTTAGTGGGTGTGCACCCAATAAAATATGTCATAATCAAGCTCGATAAGGGAATAAGCTTGCAAAACTTGAGCTAAACTAGCAGCATAGGTTAGTCAAAATTAGTAAAAGCATGGGCACGATTAATATTGAAAGAAGTGGAACTAGTTCAAACTTCTCAAGAATCTAGTTATGTCCTTGGTTGGTACCTATACAGTTGCCCTAGGGTTTACTTGTCTAAGGCTTGGTCAAGGCCATAAGGAAGGTTAGGTCATAAGGGGTTCTACCCAACTTACAAGAATTAAACTAGGGGTGTTAGGACAATGGGTAAAGTCTACCTAGTATGGATTACCTTTCTAACCAACATCAAGCACGAAAGAAGGATAAGAATTAACGGTAGAGGAAATCAAGCAAGATACAAATCAAGGGAGTCAAAGTAGAATCGAGGAGGTCAATTATGTGGATGAGATCCTAGACTTCTAATCCTATTCGCAGGTTTGCTTGGTACGGTAAAGTAACCAAACAATTTATCTCGACCTGCATGGGCCACCACAAAAACATGTAACGCCCCAGTCCCAAAATACGTAGGACTAGGAACGTAGACATGCCAGCTGTATTTATACGAAATACATAAGTCTCGTATGAATACATAAGCTGTAAAATATAGTAATCCAAGATAAACTAAATCTCATCCACAATCAAAAGAAATATAATATAAAATCATCTCGAATATTTATGATACAATCGTTGGGCGGAGACAAATTGTCCACTACCAACTATCACAATAAAAGAAATGTACAAGAAACCGAGCGATAAAAATGGCAAGACGAACCAAGCGCAATTATCTTTGAAGGAATGAAGAAGACCACGACCTTGGCTAGAATACCTACGGAAAACATGAACACACACCTGGAGAAAAACCAGGTCCTTAGACGGACGTAGCAAAATACAGGAAGAACAAGCTAATATAAAATGTCAGTATAAAATAATATAAAAATGACTATCCTAGACACAAATATGCAAAGGAGATTCTAACCGCCTAATGTGCAATTTAGAGGATAACTTTCATGCGCATTGGTGGGATTTTAGGCTATGTGTACGTAACTGGCATCCAGTCATCTGTATCCGGCCATAACGTCCAAAACGTCAGAGGGTATCTGCAAATATATCGCCACAGTTCCATTCGGAGACTGTGGTTTACCTGTTTGGCTTCCCATACGCACTAGCGACTATCCTCCCCCAATATATCCGACACTGTTCAAGTCATGTCCATGGCTCGTCCAGCTTTGTAACTGCTTGAGTCTCTAAAACCCTAGTCATAGCAGTTACGATCATCTACCGTCACACGACTTTAGAGATAGCTAGTCAATAAGTCGTGCCCCTAATAAAATGCCTCAAACCGTGTAGTGTGAGTGTCACAGCCAAAGGAGATATAAGGATACCTCCGACAAGAAGGTAGTCCGCTAACACTAAGTTATCATGCATAAAATAAAATAACGACTAATAAAGTCGCTTGCACCCAAGTGTGGCTTGTACATGCAGTTTATATCAAAGGGAACTAACAATATAAAATAAAGTAATTAATACAGTAAATAAATAATTGACAGTTTAATTAGCAAGGTATACTTGCCTGTTGCGACGCCTGGTGAGCTGCCTGGTGTGGTACGATAATCCAAAAAGTCCTTGACATGGTTGCAGTTGACGTGCGTATGATCGTGTTGGCACAAAATAGTCGTACATGCCAAAAGTACGCAAGATGATCTCAATCGATGGGACGGACCGTGCCATTGAGTCTAGAATATTCAGTTTAGCTAGGAACGATATGTAGAAGTCCAAACTCGAAAGAAAATAGGAATTTATACGATTTATCATGGGCATGATTCGATAATCGAAGAAAATTCATAAAAATATTTAGAACTATTTATGAAAATATTTACAATATTTTAGAAACTATATTTAAAAATTGGTTAAAATTTAAAAACGAGGTTTTAGTTTTATTCAAAATATGTTTTGGGCTATAAATACTCTATGTTTGTTAATATATAAAATTTCATAGGTAGAAAATAATTATTGATAAAAATTACAATTTTAGTTAAACTATTTTAGAGCCAAAACCTACTTTTGCAAAAGTAATTTATTTAGATATTTTATAATTAGCTTTTCTAAACCAATTTGGTGATAGATGTGGGACTAAGCCCAAAACTATAAAATTTTGCTACACAATAACTTTTCAGAAATATTTAATAATCATGGCAATAATAAAATAAAATTTTACAAATTACAAATTACAATATTTAAACTAATAATATTACAAATTACAATTTACAAATTAGAAATTAGAAATATTCAATAATTTTACAAATTACAAATTACAATTCTATTTAAACCATGTTTATTAAACTAATAATGATAATAATAATAATAATAATAATAATAATAATAATAATAATAAAAATAATAACAGTAAAACCTAGACTAAAAACTAAACCTACCCAACCATTTAGAAGAAAGGAAGAGAGGAGAGAGAGGGGCGGAGAGAGCGGGGAGTCACCGGCGCTGGGGCACGGCCGGGTCGGCGACGGGACGAGGCAGCCACGCTCAGGGTTCGGAGGCTGGAGACGGGAGAAGGGAGATCGAGGGGAAGGTCGGTCGGAGCGGTAGAAAGAAAAGAGGGGGAGCTGGGAGTCGGAGCGGCGACAAGGGTTTTCTGGCATCGGGCGGTGGAGGCGCTGGGGGAGGTTCGCCGTGAAGGGTGGAGAACGGAGAAGGGGCCAGGCGGTGGAGCGATCGGAGCTGCGGAAGAGCTCGGCGGAGATGGGGGTCGGGATGCCGGAGACGGCGTTGCCGGAGGAGGGACGGCGAGAGCGGGGCGGAGTGAAAGGGGGGTTTGGGTCGACGGAGCTCCGTCGGTCCGACGGGCGGCTGCGGAGGCTCGGCAATCACACGGTGATGGAGAGCTGTGGGTCAGATCGGGGTCTTCCCGGCGGCGTGCGGTGTTCGGGGCTCGGCGCACACGGCGGAGAGGGTTGTGCACGCAGAGGGCTGCGAGAACGGAAGAGTCGCTGGCGCCGGGGCGCGGCTGGGTCGGGTCGCGGTGGCAGCTCGCTCAGGGCGAGCGGCGTCGGCACAGCCCGTGGAAGGGCGCGGACGAAGGGGCTGATCGGCGTCATATGGACGCCGGCACGACGGAGGCGGTAGATGAACGGCGGTCAGGGTTCGTGCAGTTCGCCGAGGTCGGCGACGCGGGCACAGGGTCGGCTGTGGCAGGTAGGTAAGGGGTTTTCCATCTTTCTTTTTTTTTCTTTTTCTTTTCTTCTCTGTGTGGAGGTGATGGGGTGTGCGAGCGGCGTCGGGTGTGGGCGACCGCCGGAATGGGGTCGAGTTGGGCTACGGAGACAAGGGGTGGCGGTGGTGATTTGGGCTTCGCCGATGGTGGCGATGGTTAGAGGAGATGGTGATGGTGGTGGTTCTGTTTGGGGACCGGGAAGGTCCGGCCGGGTGTGGCTGGTGGTGTCTCTGGTTGGGTGTGCTGGATTTGTGGACAGGGGAGTGGTTGTGACGACGGACTTTGACAGGAAGGCAAGGCGACTGTATTGGAGTGGTTAGGGTTAGATATTTGTTTGTGTCGGGATGTGTCCTACGAGACACGGGTTGGGTTGGCGTTCAGGTTTGTCGAATACGGAAAGAAGGTCGATGTATTTGTAAATTAATAGGAATATAATGAATGGTAAAAGGACGGACACGGACACGATACGCGCACTGATGTGGAGAAATAATTTTGGAGGAATTTGTGAATGGTAGAAATATGGACGAGTACCTGCCTATTTATAGGATATGGGAATTCCCAGTTGGATAAAGTCTAGTAATATTTAAAACCCAATTTGATAACTCATGTATTAAATTAAAACGAAGAAATCAAATCTAAATTTAAATCAAATCCAATTTAGATCTAATTAAATCAAATAGAATAAATCAAATTTTAAATAATTAACTATTTAAATAAATCCATAAATTTAAATCAAGATTTAAATTGCCACAAAAATTTTGAAATACATTTTCCAAAAATATCAATAATAATAATTTCGAAAAATAAATATTTGTAAATATCTTTTTGATTAAAAATATTATATCAATAATATCGAAAATGGAATTACATCTATGAATTTAAATTTATGTACCTCATATGAAATAAATATTTGAATAAAACATTGTTTTCAAAATTACCAATATTATCACCATTAAATTCCAAAATATCTTTTATAAATAATAATAATTAATTAATATCAAAAATCATAATAAATATTTAAGTATAAAAATAAATTTAAGCTACATTTTTAATAATTTAGATAAAATAATTTCGGTAGTAAACATAAATAATCAAATCTTTGAAATACCTTCTTGCTAAATTACTTTTAATAAAAATAATTATTATATATATTATTTTGAAACCACCATTGATAATAAAATCAAAAATTTATTTTTCTAAAAATGTGTTACTCGTACATATTCGAACTCGACGAGAAAATACGAAAATCGTAAATTCCCGCGCGACGTACAATACGACTATGCGATGTATAATTACAAAAAAAATCAGCACAAAAAAAATATAGTAGAAAATTAGGGGTTTTACAGGTATTGTCGATCATGATGTCTGTGATAGGAAGGAGGAATTCATCTTTGGGGCACGCCTCGTTCAGATTGCGGAAGTCGACGCAGATTCGAATCTTTCCATTCTTCTTGAGGACGGGTACTATATTGGCGACCCAATCGGGATGTTGCTCCTCACGAATGAAGCTGCTGGCTATCAGTTTGTTGACTTCGGCTTCGATCGCGTCCATGATGCCTGGGCGGAAGCGTCGCTGTTGTTGCTTGTCTGGCTTCGCATCTGGCCTAATGTTAAGTTTGTGAAGAGCAATGTCGGGATTTAACCCCGGCATGTCTTCATAGCTCCAAGCGAACACATCAATGTATTCTCTGACAAGTTCTAGCAGCGATTCTCGCTCTTTGTCTGTTAGGCTTTTACTGACGAGGATCGATTTTGGAGAAGATTCGTTACCGAGATCGACCTGTATAACCTCATCTTCAGTAGAAGGTTCTCTCAGTTCGAACCGCTTTTCCTATTGTACATCCAATTGCTGGGCCCACGGCTCTAGCTCGAGGATCTCGGGGATGTCTTCGTCTTCCTCGTAAGCGTCGGCGAATGCCATATTGACTGACAAGACTTGTCTGAACACGTCTCCGATGCTGGTATCTGAGTCAGAAGTTGGTGATCCGGTGAATGTGACTGCCAGTCGCATTCTTCATCTGAACTTTCAGGGGTCGTAGTAGGCGTTACATACCCTAACCCGCATCGAGTTTTGATATAGTAGTCCCGTGGTTTGCCCGCCGGGACTGGCGGCTTCAAAGGTAATTGTCGCCCAGTACCGTAGTTCAAACCTGGTGTCATCTCCAGATCATACCCCTGTTTCTGCATGAGATATTTGGATTGGGAGCTATAAAGATACAGAGACAGTCTTCCGACATCTGACCCGAGGTCGGCTTCCTCTATGGTGAAGGGATGCGGGTTGTTCGTCCGGCCGAAGATGATTGGATGGTCCCCTCCCTCGATTATTCGGTAAGCGTCTTCTACTGGAGTAAGCTGGATCGCGGTGTACACATTTGTCACCTGTGTGTTTAGGTGAGTGCCTATACCGTGTTCTATAGCATACATTGTACATAGCTTATTGAGCTCGGTGTAGTTCAAAGATAACCCTTTATTGATGAAGTAAGGTATTTTTCTAGGGGGATTACATCATCTGCGGAGGGAACATCAGTGTGGGCGGCCACATACTTGGCTAACTCTGGTTCCTCTTCGGCTACCCCCTATGTGAATGAAGACTGACAGGACGTCCTGGGAAGCTTGATTGTCAGTGGTTCAGTTGATGGAGCAGAGCGTGGAGTTGTTGGCAGACTAGCGACCCCCAGTTTGGCTCTTGATGTGGAGCGAGGAGTGGCTGGTTCGCTAGAAGTGTCAGATCTTGCATCGGGGTGACGATCCTTCTTGGAAAGGAGTATCGTCAGTGGCCTATCGGAGGGATTGAGCTTCTCCGTTTGGGGTTGACCGACTCTCGACAGTCTGATTGTCAGTGGCCCCGTTGTGGGTCTCGGCACTTGGCCGGACCTTGGCAGTCGGATTATCATCTGCTCCTCCTGTGCCGAGAGGCTGATCGCGTCCTTCCGCAGAGTGGCAGTAAGGGGTGCGGACTTGCCCGGTTTGCGATCTTGGAGGTGGATCGTCAGAGGTTCTTCTGATCCCGAAGCTGTCTTGTTATAAGCTTGTACATCTCCTTCACCAAGGTGCTTCTTCAACTTTTTGTGAAGGCAGGAGTCTGAGTAGTAAGATTCGACCCCTTTGAAGGGATCGATATCAGCAAATTCCGTCCTCACGAAGCCGTATTTGTCGACATATTTGAAGCACTGGTGCAGCGTGGAAGGCACGATCATATAATCGTGTATCCATGGGCGCCCCAAGAGGATGTTGTAAGAAGTGTCTGCATCTATGACGTAGCAGGTGACTTCGGATTGGAGCTCGCCAATCTGACACTTCAGACGAATCTTCCCGATTGGGTAGCTCCTGCCCGAATTGAAACCGCTAATGGCGGTGCTTGTAGGTGTCAGGCAATGCATTGGGATGCGGAGATGATGTAGCAGACCCTTCGGGATGATGCTTATAGAAGAGCCAGGATCAATGTGAATCCGATCCACCTTCACATCGTCGATGTATCCCGTATAGTATAGCGGGCGATCATGTAGGTTGGTTTTGATGAGCATATCTTGCGGGGTGAAGATGATGTTTGGCATTGCGCCAGTACAGGCACTGTCCTGGAGATCCACAGGTGAGTCCTCCCCGGTGAGGTTGGATTGAGCCAGATAGACATCGGCATTTTGGAGTGCTTCGCTCAATGCAATATGAACGTCCTTGGAGAGCCTTAGGAGTTCGTACAGTGACAACTTAGCCGGTGTGTTAGCCAATTGCGCTAAGATGTCAAAGTTGTAGGGCCCTTCTAGCCCTTGGGCTGCCTCTTTTCGGAGGGATTTGTCGAAGCGAGTCTCCCTCGGCCTAGGCTTGTCGGTCGTCAAAGGCTGAGCCGGTCCCGGAGCATCAGTTGTAGTGGGTTGATGATTTTCAGCTAGGTTGTCAACCACAGGTTGGGATTATGCCCCCGACCGAGTGACGACGGCTGTAGCTTCTTCGATATCTGTCGAGATTGTGCGACAGGACCTGACTTTTCCACTCTTCTTCTTGTAAATGGAGGATGGGGTGGGTTGAGTCATTTCAGATACCAAGTCTGGATGGACCCACATGACCTCCCCTCGTGATGTGGTGAGGGGTACTAGACCGGCAGCCTGATCTCGGAGAGGTGGAATATTGGTAATCTCCATTGTCGCCAGAGGGATGGGGACCACCCCATCTTGAGTTTTCGTTGGAGGAAAGCTGCCGAATTATACGAACACCATATTGGCTGCCACGGTTACCTCTTCGAAATCGATGGCCAGAGCGTTCGAATCGATGAGGTTTTGGATGTACCATTTCAGCTGGTAGCAATCGTGTGTAGCATGATGGACATAGCGATAATAATGGCAGTACTTTGGATTCTCCATCTCTGCCGGCCGCGGTTCCCGTCTTGGTGGAGGAAGCTGAATTCTGTCCCCTTGTATAAGCATATCCAAGATGGGCTTGACATGACCGTCTTCGAAGGAGTAAGTGATTTGCGGCCATTGTTTGTCTGCGGGCTTTGGCTCAGGTTTTTGTGCTGTATCGGCCACCATAGCCTGTTTTCCCTTGCTGTCCCGATTGTTGGAGGGGCTACCCCCATTATCGTTGTTGGGACGCTTGCCCTTGTTTTCTCCTTCCGAGATGTGCAATCCCAGTTGGCGAGCCTTTTTCAGTCGTTCTTCGGCGCTTGTGGCACTGATGATGAACGTCTTCCAATCCTTGAATTGACTTTCTCCCATCCAGAGACTGATTGTTGGGAGGAGTCTCTTTTGGCAAATCTCGATCAAGAAGGAATCTGGATTTCCAGAGGGTAGTTTTATGGCGATCTGGCGGAACTGCTCAATGTAGTTCCTTGTCAGCTCCTTCTCCCCTTGGATGACGTCTATGAGGGTGGACATGGTGACGTCCTGCCCTACCTCGTAGAATCTCTCCAAGAACATGCGCTTGAAGCCGGCGAAGGAGTGGATGCAGTTGTCCGAGAGATTGCGATACCAGTCGAAGGCTACTCCTTCCAATGCCCCGACGAACAATCGTGTGAGAATAGCATCGTCATGGGGCAAATGGTCAGTGGTGACCTCGAAGTAAGTGATGTACCGACTTGCTGAGGTCTTGCCATCATAGGGATTGATATTGAACGGCTTATATCTTGGTGGCAATGGCACATCCCTCCATGCGGCGGGGTACTGTTAGCACCCTGAATTTCGGGTTGATTTTTTTTTCATTTTTATTTTATTTTCTGATTGATTGGTTTCGATAAATAATTTATTCTGTTATTTTTTCTAAGTGTACTTTCTCGTGCCATTGATATTTGGAGTATCAGGGATGTTCAAATTTGGAAATCTTCTTCACGAGTTTTGGAGTGGACAGGATTACCTTCATGACGGTATATGGTGTCCCACTAAAACTTGTTCCGTTGTACTCTTTTTGCTTCGCTAAACTTTGGGTCGAATTAGACCGTTTGATTATTAATTGATTTTTTCCACTCTTTTTCTTGATCATTTTTAGCACGTTACCGTGACTTTTAATTTTGGAGCGCAAGACCAGTCAGTTTCTTGAAACCAACTCCTCATGCTTGATATACTCGAGACGCTCGTCACCCATGACCTTCGTGTCCCACTCAGACACATCATTTTGTGCTCCATTTGATTCGCACAACTTTTCCGACACGTGACCCAATTTTATTTCACCCTACGGTGTCACATTTATCTTCCAACTTGATTTGTGGGTCCCCTGTTGACCAAAACATGTCAGCCCCAACTATGGACATGGCCCACATTGAGCCTACTACCCGTTCGCCACTTGTGTCCCATTTATTGGAATCTTCATGTGCTACTTATTCACTCATGATCATCAACGTCTAATTTTAATTCAATTTTTGCACAATGTCCGGTTTTGACCCAATCCGGCTCCACCGAGTCCAGTCCAACTCCATGTTATTCTCCATCATGACACCCTCATATTTTTCTTGCCCAAAAATATTAGTACTCATTCTACCATTTTTTTTAATTATTTATTGGAATTCCTATTGTTTAAATTCTCATTGGAATGACTATTTCTCTCTAATAAATCCTAGCCTTTGTTTCCTCTCATCAAATCCCAACCATCCATTTCCCTTCAACTTTCACACAGCCATAAGTGGCTGGCACTAAAAGCTAGGCAACTCTCTCTCCTCCCCTTCATTAATTGTTATCTCTTCTCTCTCTTCTTCCCATGGTATTCCCACAAAATTAATTCCTATAACAAAACCAAAGCAACAACAGCATCTACTCACCATGCCCCAACCCGAACTCCTCCTCCCCCGACCACACCATGGCCGACCACCCTCCTCCGGCCATGGCCGTCGGCCACCCAACACACCCGATCTTCCCCTACTCTCCTCCTCCTCCTTTCCACCTATCATCACCACCACCACCATCAAAACTCAACCGGCCATCACCACCACGACCTCCACCTGGCCGTGGCCGCCCCACGTGTTGCCCCGCCACTGGTCGCTGCGCCACCACCCCGTACATCGCCGGCCGACCCACAGCGCGCAACAGCAGTGCAGCAGCGACGACAAGCTGGGCCGCACGCGCGCGCTGGCAGCGCTGCCGCGCCGCCGCCGGCGACGTGGTCGCCATGTCCGACTTTGCCATGGCCGGGCGCACCCCCAGGGCAGGCCCCGTGGGCTTTGCTTCTCTCTCCGACGCGTATCGGAGGCGATTCGTGCGTTTTGAACGAGATCCCGTCGGCGCGCGCGAGTTTGGAACTCAAAAATCGCGTTTTGTCGCAGCAACTTTGCGCACATTTTTCTAGAAATTCGACCGTTGGAACGGCGATTTCTTCGCTCCGTCGCAATCTCGGTATATCCACCTTCACTCCTGTCAATTTTCGTCCATTAATTTTATCGTTTGATACATGAAAACCGGCCACCAAGTTGACCGTTTAAATTGTATTAAATTTGGACAGTTTCGCGGGGCCAACTTCGTCAGCTTGTATCTCCTCCACCGCAGCTCCGTTTGGCATGCTACTAGTTCCAGTGCGAAGCTGGTATAACCCTCTTGCTACCCCTCCAGTTTCGTTTCATTATGAGCTTGTTTGATTGGTTGAATTCGACGCCAAAGTTGGTCGTCCGAATTCGTAATTTCCAACTTGTAAAATTCCATTTTTGAACACGGAACTCCAGATTTCATTTCTGACACCACCAGTAGACTTGTGGTATCATTCTGGCATGTTTTCATATAAAATTTGTTAGATTTGGAGAACGTGGGCCCGGGCACGCATTTCGGTACAAAGTGGGTCCCACTTTCTGGGTCAACGGGACTTTTTGACGCCGGCTCATCAGAATCCAATTCTGGATATACCGTTGAGTTCGTATCGTTATTCTGGACTCGTTGACATATAATTTGCTAGGTTTTGGTGGACATTGGGTCTGGCACGCATTTCGGTGCAAGTCGGATACCAATATCCGGGTCAACGGGTCATTTTGAGATCGGCTCATCGGAATCCAATTCCGGAGATACCGTTGAGTTCGTATCATCATTCTGGACTTGTTGACAGGTAGTTTGCTGAGTTTTGAGAACTTTGGCTCCGGCACGCATTTCCGTGCAAACCGGAATTCCAAGTTCTGGTCAACGGGCCAAAAGGAGATCGGCTCAACGGAATCCAATTCTGAAGATACCGTTGGGTTTGTATCGACATTCCAGTTTCGTGGACATATAATTTGTTATATTTTATTGACTTGATTTCTTGTACGTTTTTCGGTGTAAAACGGCTCCGACACGGACACCGTTTTGATCCGAAATTACCTTTTTGCCCTTGTGTCCAAATTGGACCGTTGGGTAGGCTATCCTAGCTAATTTGACCATTCTGGACACGTTGGCGATGTTCATTTCTTCGTCCGACAATATTTGTTGATAATTTTTCTGAGTTTAACCTTTTTATAATTAATTAATAATTAATTTATATCATGTTCGTATTTCGGGATTAGTACAACAAAACTGAGATCAGCCAATTCCAGTGATCTCACATCGCTGAAATGACAAGTTGGACACGTGGATCACTATAATAAGATTATCAACCTTACCGATAATCTTCTTATCTCGATTTGCGTAACTTAAGTTTCGACGTGCAAATAACGAAGTACACTTTATATTAGACTAGAATTGACCCTGTTTGACCAGAGTTGACCAGTTGACCCAAAGTCAACTGTGAGTCAACGCTTGACCTAGTTTGACTAGATTATTGACCAGAGTCGACCTAGAGTTGTTTTGACTTAGAAGAACCTAGAATAATGTAGATTGATTATAGAGATTCATTTATTACAACTTGAATACCTTGTAACTTGTGTTGCTTTAAATTGGACTCTATGGCTTCAGTGGGACCCCCCTATACTTATCAGCTGTTCAGGTTATCGAGGCGAGTACATTCTCTGATCATTTCATATCCTGCTTAAAATTATTTCCTGCAGTAGATTACTTTACTTGTACTGTCACGTTGGTCATACAGATTGGTACTATATGGATCCCTTCTTGAGATGTTATCCTTAGGGAGCATTGGGTACTACATGTTCTGTGCGTTTCACTTACATGACGTATCATATGCTTCATTGGTTCTTTGATCACTTACGACATATACTCTTATGATCGTAGAGTCTTCCTAGAATCCTTATCCCATTTATGGGACTACTATGTATTACCTTCGGGGTCTATTACCTTCGGGGTCTATCACCTTCGGGGTCTTATCACCTTCGGGGTCTACCACCCTTCGGGGGCTGTTACATAGCATCATATAACATAACTTGGTTGGATCCTTGTGTTTTGATTGGGGGTACGGGGGAGTATGAGTGAACATGTGAATAAATCCAAGTAGTGTAATCATGAATCAATTTCCAGTAGTATAATCATGAATCAGTCCTATGCCATTCACATGTTTATATTGTACTCTGACTCACTAGCCACAGTTAGCTCTCTATTACAGTATATCTATTTCTATTATAGTTTCTATGTTTACATTCCATGTTTCTTTCAGTTCTTGTATCTTACTCTACTGCATGTCTATATTTTCTAACCTGCTATGATCTGTTGAGATGTATTGTGCTCGCTCCAGTCCTGACGGGACCTGTTGATAAATTTTACAGATAGCTTGGGGATTGCCTGCTAGCCTAGAGGAGACATATTAGAGGTTGTTTAGTTAGCTATTTTCAGTTGTCTGGAGTTGTATTTATTTTATGGATTACTGTATTTGAGCTTTGAGATGTATTTCTGGATTTGTGTATCTTAGACACTTAGACTTCTATCTCCTGTATTTATTTTGGATTTTATGTTTTATCTATCTTTATCATGCTCTACCTTAGATGTGATTGAGATTGTATCTGCTATGTCACCCCCATTCGGGGAGTATAAACTGTTTAGTCTTATACTGTTAGATGCATTAAGACCTAGGACAGCGTTCTACCGCCGACACTGCGACGTAGGCTGGGCGTTGTTACGTTCTCGTGACCTAACTCTAGGGCGCGGGTCGTGACAGGTATGGTTGCCATATCCTGAGGTCTTCGGAATTATTTCGGGCGTGGAACATGGCTCGGAGCTCTTGGACCTCTCTTCTTACTTCGCGGGCTTCGTCCACGACGGTGGGGGCCATTGTTTCCGGAGGATTGTTGCCCGGGTTCGGTGCCGCCGAATTCGAGTCCGTATTGATCGCGGGACCCACGCTTGTTTGGCCAGGCGTCCCTCCTTGCAGAGTCGGAAGGGCCTCTTTAATCTCGTCTACAGACTTGACCAAAGCAAGTAATATGGCTTCGAGATTGTCGATGCGCTGGCGATCACTAGAATCACCTTGGTTGCTGTCTGTCATGAATACCGTCTTCACATGAAGAGAGATAGACGGAGCGGTGGAGGAAGCGCCCTCCGAATCGTACTCTTGTAGGAAGAAGTCATCGGGGTATGTGGGTATGTTCCCTTATGTTTCAGACTCGGAAGGAACAGTACCGCCAGCTTCCGAGTTCGTCTCGTCTTGGGAGTGGTGGATGTTGTCGGTGACGTCGAGGTTTGCTGTATCCGATAGGAGGGTTGCCTCCCCTGGCTCATCTTCTTGAAATATCGGATTATTGTGGAGGCTCGGAAGGGTGCTACCCCCAGCCCCAGCAACCCCCTGCGTTATGGACGACGAACCTCCCACTGTAGCAGATTTCGTCTTAGAGCGAGTTCCTTGGAAAACTCCGGTGGTGGGCACTCGCTTAGACGACAGTCTTTTTGTCGCAGTGGTTGAGGTCTTCGGGCTGGAAACATTCGTCTTCTTCCCCCTTCCATCAGCGGGGACTTTTCGAGCAGAGTTGCAGGAGACGACGGGTGGTGCCTCGTCTTCTGAAGATGGGTGTTGCAATCTTTGAAAGATAGACTGCCAGTCTTCTTGTATCGTCGTGCCATTGCAGCAGAAGTTGACGATGATTTGGGTGCAGTGACGTCCGTGGGAGGACTCTTTGCATCCCGATGCATCTTCCCTTTCCTTGCGTTTGTGGAGGATGGCCTTACGCAAGTCAGATGGGTCTGGACCGACCGTGTTTGCTCCCAGGATTTTGGAAGACTTTTGGGAACCTCTCTGTCCGTCTGCCGCCGGGGGCTGGACTCGAGTGGTTTTGTACAACTTTCCATCTGAGGCTCGCGTAATAATTAGCAGGACGCCCTGATAGTCAGAGGTTGGGGCAGCTGACTGGGCTTGGTGGGCCCGCGCTGCCCTAGACTTCTTCCTTTTAGCACTCGCGGGTGTGTAATAGAAAGAGTCCAAGTTGAATATCACAGAGTCTGGCTTATCATCCAGAGAATCATCAGGGTCAGGACAGCATGAGAGACGATCGAAGACTGATTGAGAGAAGCATGGAACAGCCGCTATGCGGCTAGGATTGGGAACCGTGCAGGCTGTCTGCATGCGGCTATCTTTAGCTGCCGGATGAGTTATCCTTGTGCGACTAGGAGTCACGACCGTACAGGCTGGCCGTATGCGGTTGGCAATTATGGCCGCATGGGTTTTCTGCAAGCGATTGACTTCAGTAGCCGCATAAGCTTCGTCCATGCGGTTGGCAACTGTAGCCGCATAAGCTATGCGGCTGACAGGTGTGGCCGCGTGAGTTTTCTTTCTACGGTTTGCGGATTTAACCGCATAGGTTTTCTCCATGCGGCTAGAGCCCTTATGCGGCTCGGATCGCATAGAGTTCCTCTTTGCCCCTGCAAGTCCAGCATCATAATATTTTCTTCTGCCGGACTTGGGAACAACAGAGTCGTCAATGATCTGAAGTGGGGCCGCGGGAGAGTCTTCTCTGCCGTCTTGAGCAACAGAGGGCATCTCTGCAAGAGCTTTAGTAGGAACGAAGGATCGGGGTCTCCACTCCTTGCGGGCCTTCTTTGTGCGGGCTCGCTTCTAGACCGGGCCAGCGCTCTTGTCGGAGAGCATTTCTTCGAACGCCTGCTGGTCGAACCGGGCGACCATCTTTTGTTGCGTGGAGCCAAGCTTGGCTGCATCTGATTGCGTCACCAACTCCTCAGCCGTGGAGAAGTTTGTCCCCAGCAGAGTCGACATCGTGTTTGCCATTGATTGTAAAAGTACAGAACAGTTTTATGGGAGGACTGAACTTAGACTCACAATACAAACTCGCTTGTACAAAGAAAGCCTAGGGACGAAAATCTAGGTACAGCGATCTAAGTACAATTATTTATTTTTGATTCTGGGGGGTGTCGATAGAGGCTCGGAAAGGCGACGACAGCCCTGCCTTACTCCTTGGACGATCGGTATGCAGCCTTGGCTCCTGTGACGAGATGGTTAGCGTTGATGAAGAAATGCTCTTCCTGCTCTCCTCGTATTACTCTTCTGGCTTCTCTCTCTCTGGATTGATCTCTGTGGATTCTTCTCTCTGACTATCGGGAGGAGTGTCTCTCTGTATGTGCGTATCTCTCTTTGATCGTATATATTCACAAGGAAATGGCACCTTGCTATTTATAATAGTGGGATGTGATCATTAGGGTTGCCAATGATTGCCTCTTGGAGATGGCGACGGCCTGTGGATTGGTCAATCTAGGTCGTTCGTTTTTTATTGTGACGAATCCGAACTATTGAGTGTAGATTACACCAAATCCCATCAGCAATTAATGCTGATTGGAATAAATCTTCCTCATAATGATCTTCTGATGTCTGCGAATAAATTAGATTTATTCTCCTGTCACGTGTCCCAGATTATTGGGATTTGACCCAATCTTTGATTGCAATAAATCTGAGAAATTGAACGGCTTAGGACACGTGTCCTAGGAGCCACTGGGGGGATCTAAACCGCATGACGAGTGAGCCGTATATGATTTTGGGCCGCATATGGTTAGGGCCACGTGTCAGGGCTGTCTGGGTAGTGGCCCTCCTTCGAGCCTTTGAACCACATGGAGGTGATCATTGCGAGCCGCATAGGGATACATCCGCCTGAGCCGCATGGAAATGGTCCTCTTGAACCGCATAGGAAGGCCTCTGCTTGAGCCGCATGAGGCTGTCTTGGCCTGAGCCGCATAGGACGGCTTCATTCTGAACCGCATGCGAATTCTTTGCTCGAGCCGCACGAGGCTGTCCCGGCTTGAGCCGCATAGGACGGCTTCATTCTGAACCGCATGAGAAGTCTTTGCTCGAGCCGCATACGAATGCCCACGTGGCAAGGCCACGTGGCATTTTTATGGCTCTCGGGGGATTTATGTCAGAGATCTCTCTCTCTTCCCTAGAAGTCTATCATTATGACAGAGTCATAATTACTTTTTTTGTGTCAGGGCTGTCACTTTTTTAGAGTTGTCAGCCGTCAAAACAATTAATGCGAGAGGGCAGAGGAGAGGACTGTCCCGCCACGTGTCTTCTGAGCCGCATGGGATGTCTTGGGCCGCATAGTCCCTTATGCCGCATGACTCTCTGAGCCGCATGGGCTTTCTGAGCCGCATGAGGTTCCTCGTCCGTATGGGTCATTTTCTTTAATATTTTCCATGCTTCTACAGTATCCACAGGTGGACTTCTCGCTCTCTACTTCTGAGCACCAGCTGGCATCACTAAAGCCTTTCACTACCGGCGGATCTTCGCTGTAGTGTAGTGCATATGTATGAGTCTTCTTGAGATATCCCATAACCTGTTTCATAGCTTTCCAGTGTTCAATGCCTGGATTGCTCATGAAATGACTCAGCATTCCCACGGCAAAAGCTATGTCAGGCCTTGTGGCAGTAGTAGCATACATCAAACTTCCGATTACGCTTGCATACTCCAGCTGCCTGATGCTTTTCCCTGAATTAGGCTTCAGCTTAAGATCAGACCTGTATGGCGTATCGATCCTGGAAGATCCTGATACCCGTAACGAGTGATCATCTTCTCAACATAATGAGACTGTGACAGCGCTAGTCCAGTGTCTGTCCGGATGATCTTGATCCCTAACATCACATCAGCTTTCCCCAAGTCCTTCATACTGAACTTGCTCGAGATGAACTTCTTTATCTCTGAGACACAACCCATATCTGTACCTAGGATTAGCATGTCGTCCACGTACAGACAAACGATCACACCTCTTCCATCAGCGAACTTCGTGTAAACACATTTGTCCGTCTCGCTGACCATATAGGCATTTGACCTTATAACCTTGTCAAATTTCTTATGCCACATCTTGGGAGCCTGTTTAAGACTGTACAAGGATTTCACCAACTTGCAGACTTTGTCTTCAAGACCCTTGACGACAAATCCCTCTGGCTGTTGCATGTAAATCTTTTCGGTCAGCTCACCATTTAGGAAAGCTGTTTTTACATCCATCTGATGTATCACTATCTTATGTATTGCTGCAAGTGCAATCAACATTCTGATGGTGGTCATCTGGGCTACTGGAGCATACGTATCAAAGTAGTCAATCCTCTACTTCTAAGAAAACCCCTTGGCTACCAACATAGTCTTGAACTTGTCAATAGTTCCGTCTGCTTTCATCTTCTTCTTGAAGATCCATTTGCATCCGATGGATTTCGCTCCTTCAGGAAGATCAACCAATACCCAAGTATTATTTGAGGTGATGGAATCAATTTCATTGTCAATCGCCTCCTTCCAGAAAACTGCCTTCCAGAAAACTGTATCTCTAGTCTTTATTGCCTCATCATAAGTAAGCGGATCTGCTTTCACATGATAGGTTACAAAGTCATTTCCGAAGTCCTTCGGCCTCCTCACACGCTTCGCTGACGGCTCAGCGAGTTCTAGTTCAACCGTTGTTTCAACAACCACTACAACAAAAATATATTTTAATGACGGCTAAAAACCGTCATTAATTAAGAACCATGACGCTTTTTTTCTTAATCCAAGCGTTATAAAATCGGGTGTTATAAATGTTTTTCAAAGAATTATAGATAATTCTTCCAAAAACGTCATTAATATGTTGAATTTCTGCTACGTTTTATTTTCAAAGCGTTATGGATAGCTATGTAAAACCGTTATGAATAGTTAATATGGTTTAGAAGTCAGGACATTTTGAAAGCGTTATGAATGGTCAATGTATCACATTTATAACGCTCTATACAGCATGTTATACATTCCAAACACTGCTCAATTCAATTCGAAAACAACCACTTTGAACCATATTCACAACAAAATATTGAAATGTAATATAAAGTACCATTAATCTCCATTTTATTGTCTCAAAATAGGGTACATCAACATCTCACAGATATAGAGTACTTTATCTAGCTACATTCCATTGTCTCAAAATAGACTACTTTAGCTATCATTCTGCATTTCTCAGGCCATATATATACATCTTCTCAAAATATATAGAGTATCCAATATAGAGTACACTTTAGCTACATCAAAACTATCCACATGAAAACATCCCACACTTTAGCTTCAACTTAGTCACATGAAGACCTGTGTCCACAGCACATGTACCATACAAAAGATAAAATAAGGTTTAATAAATGTGATATAATGATGTATATATTTGTAACTATCGGATCTTGAATGATGTATAAGTCCTGATTAAAAACACACATTAAGATCACAATTCAACATATGTTGTGGAAAACTGTTGTGTGAAGTTTCTATCAGATTTATCTATGTGTATATATATGTAACTATCAGAAAGAACTACACTAGTGAGCAAAGGTAAATTAAGGACCCAATTAGTAAGAGAGCATGAACAAGAAAGATATCATAAGCTGAAAATGTTGAAAATGTTGCTCGGATATAATAAATACGAACAACATTAACAGACTTTGTACAGAATGTAAATAACACCGACAAGTAAGCCTCTCTTCCATCCAGCTTTACTAAGAGCTACATTATCTATAATATTAGAAACTACAAAAACTACAAGATTAATGAACAATAAATCGAGGATAAAAGTTACATAAGTACCTTCGTACTTTTTCTAGTTAGCCATTCAGCTGAAAAATTTCATAGACAGAAAACAGTGAAAATTATAATAATTAAAAGATAACTATTCCATCTTCTAGGGGCTATTTTATTTATATACCACTCATGCCAAAACCTTGAATTTATTTGTTATAATCCAAATAAAAATGTTCATGGAGGTAGGATCTATATTTTAATATCAGCATGTCGAAATAATAACATTTACATGAAAGGCAGTTTTGCCCATTAATCAACAAGATAAAACGTAACTATGCAGACTTTCACTATTTGAGCTAACTCTGTGCGGATCTTCTGACCCACATTAATCAGGGAGCAAGTGCAGTTTTTAGAGCATGTCATTTATGCAGATCAATAATTATACGCAATTAGTATTATAGTAAATAATTGCAGAACTTTACGGCATCAAATTTTAGAAGTAAATAACCAAACATATCAATTTGTTTTCCACAAAAAACATGTTGCAAGTTAACTGTACCACATATCATCTCCAGTCAGAGAAATAGCTACGACTGAAATTTATAGAATAAGGAAAAATAGGTAAGGTAAGATTCAGAAAGCAAATACTAACAGAAGGAACTTATCGAATCTCAGTATTGAAACTAAAATGTCTTCAAGCATGATGATCAAGTTTATTCAACTTTACCAAAATTTAAATAAAATTATATTGGTTAACATAATTAGTATGCCATGTACCTAGGTTGTCAACTAGCATACCGTATCATGTATCGATTTGCTTGCATATTATGTCGTGTATCGATTTGCTTGCATGTTGTATCGTGTATCGCATGATACAATAACTCTAGGAGTTTATATCTATACTTCTAAATCCATATAGAATCATGATTTAATATAATTTTCTCATAAACTTGTTAATTTTTATTTGTTTCACCTTTACGAGCCTATCTAGTCCTAGAATCCACTATATTCTTAAGCATATATTACGTGACTCAAGTAAATAAAAGCTGATACTACCTATCGCCCTATATGTATCGTATCGTTACATGACTCGAGTGAAAAAAGAGATGATTCTACCTATCAGCCTATATGTATCGCATCGGATCGACCAGTACATAACAAAATGGCAGTGTATCGTATCTTATGTTACGTATTGTAAGATACTAACAAAATAGACATTTACAATTAATTATTTCTTGGAGTCCTAAAAACATGCCAAGAAAAAATTAACAGAAAACAGAATATGGTACTACAACGGACATTACTATATGGACTAAGGTACAAAGTAATAGGGGTAAAATAATAAGTTTAAAACAAAGTATAAGCAAAAGCAAGTCCATATATATTGTTTAGGTGGGCATATTCATACATCAATGATGAAGTACATCGTTACCTTACCAAGTTGGTTTTATATGCATATACATATTGCGAATACATAAAAAGAAATTGGTCCATACATTCTACTTAATGATATAACACAGCTTATCCCATGCCCAAGAAGTTATCCTTGAGAAAATGTAAATATTATTTGACAAGCAAAGACAATCGTGACAGTCTAGCAGTGCTAAATTATAAGGAAACTTTATGTTAAATATTTTGGTATATGATCTTACCACAGGATGGGATGGCAAAAATGGGGCTAGGTGCTTCTTTACACCAAAGAAAAAAGTGAACATCTTGATAAAGTTCATATGAAAAGGAAGCTGGCAGTCTACTATATGATTACAGTGGCTTCAAGAAGAAAATATTCATGTGTTTTTGCTCTAATCATATGTATTATTTTTAGGGAATTGTTATTAAATAGCATTTGTTTATTCTATGTATTCGAACAGGGTCCTCTAGTCGTTCTCTGTGACTGCCATAATGTATAACTTACAGGTCATAATAGCACTACGAGTTTGGGATTGCTTATCATGGCTTCTTCAGCTTACTTTTTGGAGAAGCAGTTCCAAAATATGTTTGGTAACAAGATATTATGAAAAACTTTTGAAAAGCCAGTTTAATTTTGGGGCAACTTCTGATAACAGATGGGAGACTGCTGCCACAAGCTGCTTTTGCTGCCACTTTTTGAAAAGCAGCAGCAATCCCAAACCAGGCCAAACTGACTAGGTCTCTACAAGAACTGGGTTGTTGACATTTTCTTTTCTTCAAGAAAATATAAAAACAAACCCGCGTATTCATGTTTGCTCCATCCATGTAAACTTGTCCACTATTGTCATGTATTATTTTGCATATCTCATCAATGCCTTCTTCATAGACTCCATGGGTTGAAGGGTAAGTAACCTGAGGAACCAGAAAAATATGCGTTACAATCTAGGTGCTTGTAAAATCAATAAGTAACCTAATATTGTGATTTTCAACAAAACATGGTGAAAGAAAACACTGATGTTTGAAAGAATAATCTCTCCATAATAATGGCAATTTAATAATATTGAACATTTGAACATTGTTCATATTTAGTATGTACCACACACTTTACCAACATTAATGGAAAAAAAATTTATACTTCCAAATTTAAGTTAGCTCGGTCCAACTCATTCTATTAAGAACATCAGAGTGATGCATGTATAGATAGCTAAAGCATTTTTGTTTAAACATATAGTAATTGTGGAGTATTTCAATGAGACCCGTTTCAAAAAAAAGATCATAACATACCATCAGAGCAGATAAATTGTCCTTGTGTGCTTCAGCAGCTTTCCTTAACTCCTCAATGTTGATGTTTCCTTTGGCATCGGTGCCAACAGGAATAAATTTCATTCAATACATGGCGGCACTTGCTGGGTTCGTGCCATGAGCCGAGACTGGAATAATGCAAACATTTCGATGACTATCCCCCCGTGCCTACAGTATCACATCAAATAAATGTTTAGGTGCTATGAATAAAGGGTTCAACACTATATATTTATCGACAGAACGGCAGTAATGAACAATAGAAGCAGGAATCACCTACTATATGGTAAGTACGGATAACCATAAGGCCTGCATATTCTCCAACAGCACCAGTATTTGGTTGCAATGACATGGAATCAAATCCCGTGATGGTACACAAGAGCTCACCCAAATTATTGAACATTTTCTATGAAGAGAAGGCAAAAATACAACCCCATCATGAATCAGATTCCCCATAGAAATACAGGAGCTAGCAAATACAAAGATTTTGATACTAAATAGATTTTTACCTGATAACCTTGAGTTTGCTCAAGTAGCGCAAATGGGTGGATGTCACTGAAGCTGGGCCAAGTCACAGGCATCATCTCTACTGTAGCATTCAGTTTCATTGTGCAAGAACCAAAAGGGATCATGCTATGGCATAATTAAAGATCTTTTGCTTGTAGCCTATGGAGATAACGAAGCAGCTCATGCTCCGTATGGTATCTATTTGGAAGTGAAAAGATAAATAATAACTATTAAAAAACTTTAGGTGCAATAACAAAAAAGAGTCTCAGGGTGGAAAGTTCATACGAATTGAATATTTGGTGGGTCAAATATGGGCTCTCTCTTACAAGCCCACTGGGTATCGCACTATGAACCTCTGGTGCCAAAGATTCGGCAGAGAAATTTACCTGCAATTTCCAAGTAGCATGAATTACTTCGAAAATGAAAATAAAAGAAAAAAAAAGAAAATCTAAATCTTGATAACTTGAATGAGATCCATTTAGCAAGGAACACTCACAGGCTTTCCACAAGAAAACACATTGAACAGCTTGTCCACATCCTCAAGAGTTATCGTCTCATCAAAGGATACAGTTACCTGAAAATAAAAATATATAGATGTATCAACTGGTGTGGGCCAGTAAATATAACCATAATCGACAAAGTAAATAGCGAAGACTAACGAAAGGCACGGATTAAATTACGTACAGTGTTTGAGTCCAAAATCCTCAGATTCATCTCGTTCTTATAGGCTGCATCTGCAATGGCCTGCGCATCATCACAGTTAACCTTAACCGTGTCAAAGAAGGGCAGCTCTTGGACAGTCACTGTTCCGAGCTTCTTTAGTCCAAGTGCAAAAGTCCCAGCAAGATCGTGAATCCTGTCTGCAATAGCCTTGAGGCCTTCAGGACCATGGTACACCGCATACATTGCAGCCATATTTGCAAGCAATGCCTGCAGACATAGTTAGATTATAATTTGTTAGCAGAAAGATACGAAAGAATTAAGAAAATAACAGTACAGTTGAGAACTTGGTAGAAATAAGAAATAAGTAAATGAAGATCCATAAAAAAACATCAGGCAGACAGAGACAGAATAGACTCCTAAAAATTTAGAATAAAGGTCGGACAACAATGAATAACAGAGCATACAATTTACACATAAGATTTCAATTACCAAAATCATTGCTTTAGTTGGGTCAATAATATTGTGACCTGTAGGCCAATATGTTGGTTCCAGTCGTCGATTGAAGCTGATACTTCTCCCATATACTAACCAGGATTTGCCATATATCGACATGTATTGGGTTGTTTCGGGTGCTTTTGGGTCAATAGACAAATTTAAGCAAAATTACATATCGTGCCACTAAGAATCATGAACATCCAAAACTATGGAGTGCATATGAAAGCTAAATGAAGCTAAAGAGATTCAGGACAATGCATATATACATCAATTCAAGGATACTAGGTCTGGAAGTTGAGCAGCAACTCGAGCCGGCCCTGGGCGATCTCGGCCTGGTAGGGGGTGTACTGGGTGTACCAGCCGGGGTTCTCTATGACGTTGCGGAGGATGACGGCAGGGACGAAGGTCCCGTGGTAGCCCATGCCGATAGAGGAATTGAAGACCTTGTTCTTCGATGCGAGCCGCTGCATGTGGGCCAGCATTTGGGACTTAGTGAGCCCCGAGTCGAAGATCGGGAGGGACATGGGCCCGGTGCGGATGGACCTCGGGACGGTGGCGTCGATGAGGGCGTCGAGGGAAGGGAAGCCGACGGAGGAGGACATCAAGGCAGAATATAAACAACATTTTCATATTCAAAAATTAGGGCATTTTACTAAAATCATGTTGAGGCAGAGTTTAGGGCATAAAATAAGAAATAATCGAGACATAATTTAGGACAAACCTTGGAGAACGGGGAGCAGGGAGCGGGCTGAGGAGAGTTGGGGAGCAGGGAGTGGGGAGCAGACTGAGGGGAGTTTGGGAGCGGGGAGCGGGCTGAATAGAGTTAGGGAGCGAAAGGAGAAAGAGAGAAGGAGAAGGGGTTTAGACTTTTCCTTAAGTATGGGAGTAAGTGCGGGAGAGTCGAGGTTTCGACTTAAAATTTGGTGTTTTTTTATAACGTTCGTATCACTGAGAGACAATAAATAACGTTTATATAGAAAACCGTCATAGAATATAGTCTTGCTGAACTTTGATAATTTTTTTATCAGTCGTCATGAAATCCACTTATCAAGCATCATTAATAGGTCTTTTTGTTGTAGTGAACGACATCTTCTTGGACTACTTTTTCATTGAAAACTTCAGTTTCTTGTGCACCCTCATTGTTTTCCGGTATATTCGCAAGAACAATATTCTTGTGCCTTGCTAATTTGTCTTCAAAATATTCTGCGTCGGGAGATTCAATGATATGATTTGACTCAATATCAAGAAATCTTCGAGTATCACTCTTTTCGGCATACCCCAAGAAGATCGTCTTTGTAGTCCTTGTCCCATGGTTCTGAATATTCAGATCTGGAAGCTTGACATATTCCAAACACCCCCACACTCGAATGACATTCAAGTTAGGTCTGAGCTTGAACCAGAGTTCATGAGGAGTAATGTCTGAAGTTGTATAAGACACTCTATTTAGAATAAAAGTGACCGTAAATGCAGCTTCTCCCCAGTAGGACATTGGAAGACCCGCAGTCAACAGCATTAAGTTAATCATTTCTGTTAACGTTCTATTCTTCCTCTCTGCTACTCCGTTTGATTGAGGAGAGTACGGAACCGTAGTCACAATTCCATGTTCTTTACAGAACGATACGAATTCATGAGACCTGTATTTCCCACCTCGATCCTTTCTTATTCTTTTGAGTTGTTGTCCAGTCTGCCGCTCAGCTTCGGTTCTGAACTGCTTGAACTTCTCGAATGCTTCATATTTAGCCTTCAACAAGTAGACGAACACATACTTTGAGAAGTCATCGATGAAGGTTATGAAATACTTCATCCCGGCCTTTATAGAGAATTGTTTGAAGTCACAGATATCTGAGTGTACCAACTCCAGAAGATCTGTACTTCGATAAACCCGAGGAAAGGGTCTCCTTGTGATCTTCGTTTGAGCACAAACTTCACATTTCTCTACCTTACCCCCACACTTGGAGATAAGTCCTAGATTAGATATTTTGTTTATTTATTTACAATGAACATGTCCTAGCCTATTATGCCACAACTCAAGAGTATAAGCAGAAGGAGTGATTGCATTAATTACATTGGGCTGATTTACAAGCTGAATTTTGAACATTCCTTCGGTATAAATTTTTTTTCTGAAATATGTTCCCTTAATAGACATCACCATCTGTCCAGCATTGATGTCCATCCTGGGGCTTGCATTGCAGAGTAGGTCCCCCGAGATCAGGTTCTTGGCAATAGCAGGTACATGCTTCATGCCTTGAAGCGTCAGAATCTTGCCAGAAGTCAGATTCAACACCACCGTACTGACCCCGAGAACTTCAGCTTGTTTTTGGTTCGCCACAACAACCACTTCAGAAGTAGGTGTGTAGGTGGTGAACCACTCCTTGCTGGAACAGACATGACAAGTAGCGCTAGTGTCTACCCACCAGTCAGAATCAGCCCCAACTGCAGTGACCTGCGCAATCATAACAACAACATCAGTGATCATTGAGACCTTATTAGGCTCACCTTGCTCTGATTGCTTGGCCTTGGATTTGTATTCACTTTTGAAGTGGCCCTTCTTGCCACATTTGAAGCAAGCCAAATGGGACTTTGGCTTTTTTTGCTTGAAGGAAGTCCCCTTGACTTTCAGATTGTCAGGGACCTTCTTCTTGCTGTGGGAAGCTGCCTGCTTTCCCCTTGGTTCTCTGGTATGAACCGTATTGGCGTTAGCCAATTGCATGGACAGTGCGTCCACTTTCAGTTGAGCCCGCATCTGGTCCTCAACATACACTTCATGTAGGAGATCTTCGAGAGAAATCTCCAACTTCTTCCTATGCATGTTTGCATAGAACTTGCTCCACCCAGCAGGGAGCTTAGAGACGATCCCACCAACCACAAACTTGTCAGTAAGGGGTATCGCCTCATCCTCCAACTTATGTTGCAGCTTCAGGAACTCCTTCACCTGCGGCAACATTAGCTTTTTGCCTTTAAAGAACCACCTGTGATATTTCTCAATAAAAAATATCTTTCTCCGGTTCTTATCTTCGTTATAAAGTTTCTCCAGAGACTCCCAAATCTCTCAGGCAACAGTCTTCTTTGAATAAGATTCGACAAGGAAATTTTCTATAGCATTTAGGATCAAAAGCCTGTAAATGCTATTGTCCCTTCTCCACTTGTTCTGGTTCTTAGCAGCCGTAGCGATTGTGGCTGAAGATCCAGTTTCTGGAACAGTAGGTTCCTCCTCAATCAGCATGTGATCAACATCAGAGAACTGAAGATTGAGGAAAACCTTTTGTTTCTAGATTTGATAGTGCTCACCATCGAATTGTTCTAACTTAGAGAAGTTAGGATTGATTAGCGAAGCACAAAAGTTTTCCATCATTGTAATTAAGCTTTGAGATTGTTATTTGTCACGACCAGATCCCAATGTAGTGGATCTAGTCGGATCATGCCCAGCCTGCACCGTTATGAGACGGCGGTAGTAAGCTGTATCAAGTAGTGAAACACAAACATGCAAAAACATCTAACGAAATTAAAACATTTTATTGAATTGAAAGTGAATCTGAAAGTAACCACCATTAATAACAATATTTTTTTAAAAAAATCATTTATTACATTGTTTAAAAAGGGAAAGTAAAGGAAAAGTGCTATTCCAACAGATAAGGTTCTGGGGTTCCTGATTCAGCCTCTGCGGGACTCGAGTCTGTCCCGTAGAAAGTACAGTAGGGCAGCTCCTCTTTGTCACAGTCACCTAAAAATGTTGGGTCTCCAGTCAGGAGGGAGCAAGTACATATTTCATCCACATCTAGTAATTCTAAATTATTAATAAATGTAAAATGTGAGACAGTTAAAGAAATATTATATTTTTTTTGTATTTAATAGTAAAAAGACCAACAAGCAAGATGATGTAAATGTCCAGAATGATGCAATGCCAAGTTAGTGTTTGAGTATATAACAGGACCTGTGACCGGCTAGAATAGAGTCAATATGTATACTAACGTTTTAGCCAATACGAATAGTATACGGTACGGCTCAACCCCTTGTGTGGTAGGGGTTAGCACGAAGCAATAAACGATCAATATTTGGCTTTGGTCACAGACGTTATACTACTTCCCCAAGCAATCCCCAAGTCAATGAGTCAATAAGCAATAATCAATAACTAACATGTCAAGATAGTCATCCAACAATCCACAACCTATGTGGAGTCCGAGAGGGATCCACGGTGAATCAGTGTAACTATACTACATGTAACTAACTGATGCATACATTTAATTATCAAAATAAAATGCAGACATAGAATAGATATGAAACTTGTCTCAGAGTATTTTCCTGACTTGACAGCAGCCAGATTGTAACCGCTAGGGTTTTACCAATCAGAACCTACTAGATCATAATGCCAGTTTTAGTAACTAGAATTACGCCCTAAATTCTAAGGTACAAGCTAGGTCAAGTCTATAGGTGGGTGTTCCTAACCGAAGTCATATGTTGTAACGCCCCAGTCCCAAAATACGTAGGACTAGGAACGTAGACATGCCAGCTGTATTCATACGAAGTATACTCCAATATATGGAAGCATCGTATAAATACATAAGCTGTAAAATGCAGTAGAACCATAACTAATCTCATCCACAGAAAAATAAATGAATATAAGATATCATATAATCAACTATGAATTTGTCTTGATACAATATGTTGGGCGGAGACAAATCTACTACCAACAAGTAAAGAAAAATACATGAGTAAAGAAATGAATTTGGCGAGCGAAGCGAAGACGATCCAAATGCAATCATCCTCGAAGAAATAGCAATGATCACGGCTAGAGCTAAAGCACCTGCGAAAGACAATCGCACACACCTGAAGAGATAACCATGGTCCAATACGCACCTATTGAACGAGCGTACCATCCTCCCAACCAAACAAGGACAGGAGATGGTAAACTAATTCACAGTGACGTATCTTTCCATGTTATGAATCCAATATGGTATCCGGACCCCAACAAGGTTCAATACCTTCTCATCGAAGTAGTAAGTCACACCTACAACCAAACAAGGACAAGATGTGACGAACTAATCTGCGATAAGTTATTGTTCCAAGCCACGGTCAGATACAAGTACCCAAACCAAAAGTACTCATACCTAACGGATAAAGGTACCTAACCGGTCTAAGTGATATGTAGTTAAGAACAATCCTTCCTACGCATGGGCCCTGGCTAAATAGGATCGGCATAGTCCCCCTGGGCACCAGAGGCCCCATCAGTAAGAGCATGACGTTCCGCAGAATCGTCAGTGGCCGTCAGTAATCATGGGTCATCAACCCCGTATCTCCAGCGGAGAGTCCGGGTCACAAGGGAAGTGCATCGAAGCCCATACACTAAGGAATTGTCCTTCCCGCCCAATGCCTACCATGTTGTATCCA
The DNA here is from genome assembly GCA_029216955.1 of Iris pallida. NCBI lineage: Eukaryota > Viridiplantae > Streptophyta > Magnoliopsida > Asparagales > Iridaceae > Iris > Iris pallida. The sequence continues at coordinate 6,424,132 of JANAVB010009198.1, read as the reverse complement.
CAACATTAACATCTGTAACCGCTAAGTCAAACTATCATACAATTCTATTAGCGGTTATTCCTATCGCACGGCTTGTACGTACTGGTGGCCAGCCAATCACGCACTTCCGTGTCCTACATGCGACACACAACTTCGTGGTACAATGTGTCAAGGCCAATGAATGCAACACACAAGGTGGTCCTTTAAATCTAGGTTTAATTTGTAAGAAAATAATACACAGCAAGAAATATAAATGAACAGTAAGTTCTCACAGGTTAAGCCATGTATCACAGTTTATTTTGCATAAAGAAAATAATACTAATGCATGAAATATGAGCTAAAATAAATAAACAGCAAATGGCAAGGTGTCTTGCCTGAGGTCCTTACTGGTGAAACCGACAATCTCGTTGGGTACAAAATAGTCACAGGGCTACACAAGATAACTCAGACGATGTGACAAACTTCTAAAATAAAAACCAAAAATAAAATATTCTGAAATTTTTTTGGGAAAAATATATGATATGTATTTTTCTGTCAGTATTCCGAAACTTTAAACGGATCGTGATTCTGATTTCTGGTTCTCCCAGAATCTCAAAATCACTAAAACGTGTCAGATTTCGGACCACTGACACTCCACAAATTTTCCAGAAAATTAAGTTCCGAATTTGTGAAAATAAAATTTACATTCAGAAAATATACCTCAATACGATTCCAAAAAAAATGGAGGTCAAAAGGAGTCCAAAATTGGGAGTTATGGTCATTCGAAGTTGCTACAACCTTTGAAAATTGAGGCTGAATTTATGACGAAAAAGAGAAATTTTGACAAGAATGGTTTGAAAGATGATTTGTGGTGAAAATAATATGGAGGAGTACCTGCCTATTTATAGGATGTGGGAATTCCCAATTAGATAAGATTTAGGATTCCTTTAAACCCAATTTAGATATTTTCTAATTTAATTTAAAAGCAATCAAATCCAAATCCAAATCTAATTTAAATCAAATCAAATTCTCTTAGTTTAAAATCAAATCAATTAAATCCAATCTCAATTATAGATATTAATTTAATCTATTTAAATAAATCCAAAAATCAAATCAAGATTCAAATGGCCACAATAACTTCCAAATATATTTTTCAAAATACCAATAATAATAATTTTGAAAATAATAATTATTTTTAAATATCTTTTTGAATAATAAAATATTAATATTAATAAATCTCAAAAATTACATTTTTATTTAAAATAGACTAATAAATAATTACGAAATATATGTATGCACAAATATTCTTTACATAATTATGCTTTTCCTAGTATACAATAAAATATTATTTATGATTAATAACTGCTAAAAACAAAAAGGCTTTTTATACCAAGAATAATAATTATATAATATTTTGAAAGTGTATAATAAAATAAAAAAATATTTTTCTAAAATATGTACGCTCGCACATATTCGCACTTGACGAGCAACTACGAAAAATAAAATTTCGTGCGCGACGTATAATACGACTATGCGACGTACAATACTAAATTTTAAATCAGTACCAAATTTAATAATAAAAAAAATAGTAAAAAATTTAGGGGTTTTACATCCTACCCAACTTAAAAGAATTTTGTCCTTGAAATTAAGAATTAGGAGGGGGTGAGAAGGCACAACAGTAGATAGGAGGGTTCAAAGAAGTTTATATGGTCGTAGTCTAGGTTGAGTGTATGATTAAGAGACGATTGTAATCACTCTTAAATTCAAGTGATTAGAAAGTCAAGATTGTAAATTTAGTGTCGAGGGAAAGGTCGAGTAGTTCAAGACAAAGATATGGATACATTGGGTGGTAATGGTCATGGTGATAGGACAGTTAGAGGAGTTTTAGTACGACGCTTTCGTCCTTCTAAAATAGGTGAAGGCGAACGCAATATAGAGTTCGAAGGAGGCATTATCGAATACGAATACGTGGTTCAAAGGTGACCGAATAATTCAAAAGGAGTTGTCATGGCAGTCGCGGATGGGACTCTAGAGGACAAGTTTAGCTATGTCCCCATCCACGTAGAACGATAGATAAAAGCGAACCAAAGTGCACTAGGTTGATCAGACCATCATGCACCAGTTCTGATTAGTCAATATGTTAGTGGGAGCGACCCAATTAACATATGTCTTGGACAAGCTCGATAAGGAATAAGCTTGCAAAAACTAGGCTACATTAGCATCATTAGTCAAAATGATAAATACATAGGCACGAGAGATTAAGATTAAAAGAAGGCAGAATGATTCTAATTCATACAGTCGTCCTATAGTCTTCTTGTCCAAGTCCTTGGTTGGCTAAATGGGTTAGGGTCCTCTAAATTCTAGAATCTAAGTAAACTTGCTAATATAGGTCACAAGGACAATTGGATTGCTAGGTCACAAGGCATTCTACCCAACTTAAAAGAATTAAACTAAGGGTGTTTGGGACATCTAACTTGTAGGGTCAATCTCTAGCAAGCACGAAGGGAAGATAAGGATAACGATAGGAGAAATCAAGCAAGATGCAATCGATAAGTCAAACGGTAGATAAAATCTAGGAAAGTGGTCAAGTATGTGGATGAGAGCCTAGACTTTAATCCTATACACAGGCTTTCTTGGTACGGTAAAGTAACCAAATAATTTATCTTGACCTGCATGGGCCACCACAAAAATATGTAACACCTCAGTCCCAAAATACGTAGGACTAGGAACGTAGACATGCCAGCTGTATTCATACGAAGTATACTCCAATATATAGAAGCCTCGTATAATACATAAGCTATAAAATGCAGTAGAACTATAACTAATCTCATCCACAGAAAAATAAATAAATATAAGTTATCATATAATCAACTATGAATTTGTCTTGATACAATATGTTGGGCGGAGACAAATCTACTACCAACAAGTAAAGAAAAATACATGAGTAAAGAAATAAATTTGGCGAGCGAAGCGAAGACGATCCAAATGCAATTATCCTCGAAGAAATAGCAATGATCACGGCTAGAGCTAAAGCACCTGCGAAAGACAATAGCACACACCTGGAGAGATAGCCAGGTCCTCAGAGGGACGTAAAAAGACACATAATATCATGCCATATAAACTGAATAATTATTGCTCAAATAAATAAGTCAATCGAATTATAACATGGTCCAATACGCACCTATTGAACGAGCGTACCATCCCCCCAACCAAACAAGGACATGAGATGGTAAACTAATTCACGGTGACGTATCTTTCCATGCTATGAATCCAATATGGTATCCGGAACCCAACTAGGTTCAATACCTTCTCATCGAAGTAGTAAGTCACACCTACAACCAAACAAGGACAAGATGTGACGAACTAATCCTTGACAAGTTATTGTTCCAAGTCACGGTCAGATACAAGTACCCAAACTAAAAGTACTCATACCTAACGGATAAAGGTACCTAACCGGTCTAAGTGATATGTAGTTAAGAACAATCCTTCCTACGCATGGGCCCTGGCTAAATAGGATCGGCATAGTCCTCCTTGGGCACCAGAGGCCCCATCAGTAAGAGCATGACGTTTCGCAGAATCGTCAGTGGCCGTCAGTAATCTTGGGTCATCAACCCCGTATCTCCAGCGGAGAGTCTGGGTCACAAGGGAAGTGCATCGACGCCCATACGCTAAGGAATTGTCCTTCTCGCCTAATGCCTACCATGTTGTATCCACAACATTAACATCTATAACCGCTAAGTCAAACTATCATGCAATTCTATTAGCGGTTATTCCTATCGTACGGCTTGAACGTACTGGTGGCCAGCCAATCACGCACTTCCGTGTCCTACATGCGACACACAATTTTGTGGTACAACGTGTCAAGGCCAATGAATGCAACACACAAGGTGGTCCCTTAAATCTAGGTTTAATTTGTAAGAAAATAATACACAGCAAGAAATATAAATGAACAGTAAGTTCTACCAGGTTAAGCCGTGTATCACAGTTTATTTTGCATAAAGAAAATAATACTAATGCATGAAATATGAGCTAAAATAAATAAACAGCAATTGGCAAGGTGTCTTGCCTGAGGTCCTTGCTAGTGAAACCAACAATCCCGTTGGGTACAGAATAGTCACAGGGCTACACAAGATAACTCAGACGAAGTGACAAACTTCTAAAATAAAAACCAAAAATAAAATATTCTGGAAAATTTTTGGGAAAAATATATGATATGTATTTTTCTGTCAGTATTCCGAAACTTCAAACGGATCGTGATTCTGATTCCTGGTTCTCCCAGAATCTCAAAAACACTAAAACGTGTCAGATTTCAGACCACTGACACTCCACAAATTTTCCAGAAAATTAAGTTCCGAATTTATGAAAATAAAATTTACATTCAGAAAATATACCTCAATACGATTCCAAAAAAAACTGGAGGTCAAAAGAAGTCCGGAGTTGGGAGTTATGGTCATTCGAAGTTGCTACAACCTTTGAAAATTGAGGCTGAATTTATGACAAAAAAGAGAAATTTTGACAAGGATGGTTTGAAAGATGATTTGTGGTGAAAATAATATGGAGGAGTACCTGCCTATTTATAGGATGTGGGAATTCCCAATTAGATAAGAATTAGGATTCCTTTAAACCTAATTTAGATATTTTCTAATTTAATTTAAAAGCAATCAAATCCAAATCCAAATCCAAATCCAAATCTAATTTAAATCAAATCAAATTCTCTTAGTTTAAAATCAAATCAATTAAATCCAATCTCAATTATAGATATTAATTTAATCTATTTAAATAAATCCAAAAATCAAATCAAGATTCAAATGGCCATAATAACTTCCAAATATATTTTTCAAAATACCAATAATAATAATTTCAAAAATAATAATTATTTTTAAATATCTTTTTGAATAATATAATATTAATATTAATAAATCTCAAAAATTATATTTTTATTTAAAATAGACTAATAAATAATTACGAAATATATGTATGCACAAATATTCTTTACATAATTATACTTTTCCTAGTATACAATAAAATATTATTTATGATTAATAACTGCTAAATACAAAAAGGCTTTTTATAGCAAGAACAATAATTATATAATATTATGAAAGTGTATAATAAAATAGAAAAAAATATTTTTTCTAAAATATGTACGCTCGCACATATTCGCACTTGACGAGCAACTACGAAAAATAAAATTTCATGCGCGACGTATAATACGACTATGCGACGTACAATACAAAATTTTAAATCAGTACCAAATTTAATAATAAAGAAAATAGTAGAAAATTTAGGGGTTTTACATATGTACATAAATAGGTTTAATTACAAATCTAAGATTAACGTAAAAATTGTTTTGAAACAACATAGGTTTTCTTCGTAAGTAATAATTATCCGAAAAATATTTTAAAGCAAATTTTCCGAAATTAGTAAGTTTCGTAAGAAAATAGTTTTTATTTAAAATAAAATTTTAAAATAGGATTTATTTTTTAAAGTAAATATTTAATCGGAAATGATTTTCATAAAATATATTTTTAATCATTTTCACAAATTGCCTAGAATCGTCTTTAAATATTAAAAATAATATTTAATGTGCAAAACTACATTTTTTCCAAAATATTGGTACAAGATTAATATAAAGGATTTCGGATTTTATTATTAAATACCGCTACCAAAATTAACCTTTTTACACAACATTAGTTTTTATTACAATAATCACTTTATAAACTTTTTTGACTAGAAATCGTTTTAAAAGAGGAATATACATAATTTATAGTACCATTTTCTAACAAATTTTTATTTAATAACAAGAACTTTTAAATGAATAAATATTTAACCACTATAAATGTAATAACTAAATCATTTAATTGGTTTAGAATTTCTACAGCATAACATTACAATTTAAGAGATAAACCTAACTTTAATTTAAACCATTTAAATCGTTTCAACCATATATTTAAAATTATTAACATTGAGCTACAAAACAATTTATACTAACAATTACAATTTAAGTTTCCTAAAGTAATATTATTACAACTTTGCAAATTTAACAACACAGAGCTAAAATAAATCATCACAGAACCAAATTTAATATCTACAGAAACTAAAACTAGGCCAGGATGGTCCAAATGGATTCTGTGCTCACAAACAGAAACAGAAGATGAAGGATTTAACCCAAAGTTGCACGAAGGAGTACCGAGGGGAGGCCTCGGACTCGAAACGACGCCGGGATAACGAGCACGGACACGTGCGCACACACGGGCGAACACATGGGCGAAGGTGCGCGGAACCGGTGCACGCGCGGGGCTGGCAGACGGCGACGGGCGGAGGGTGCGTGCGGGAGCGACACGAGGACGAGCTCGGAAGGTGGGGAGTGTGGTCTGGATTCGAAAAGGACAACGAGATGAACGCAACGGTGGTCTTGGATTTTGATTTGGTGGAAGGAGGATGAAATTATGGATTTATTTGTGAAGGTCTTGGGTGAGAGAGAAAAGCTTCTGTGGGTTTCTATGTTTCTGCAGAATGAGCGTACGAGGGAGATAATGGTGAGGGAATTAGTGTTGGGGGGTTACGTGTGGGTAGTTAGGCTAGAAAATAGTATCCGAGAGGAATGTTTCTCATAAGTTTGAAATTTGAACTTCAATGGATGGAAATGGGCTTGGGCCAAGGGGTTGGGTCAAGACTAGGACTCAAACAAAACTAGCTAAAAGGCTCACAATTAAAAATAATAATAAAGCATACATATATTAATTATTTACAAATTATGGGCTTCACAACCTTCACTCCTTAAAAAATTTTGTCCTCGAAATTTCAAAGATAAGGGCCGGGGTACAATCAAAATTGCCTAGTCTTGATCAAAAATGGAATTTAAATCATCAGGCACGATCGAAATTATCTAGATATAATCTGAAATAGAGTTAGAATATCATTTTGATCAAAATTATTTTAGACATGAGTGAAAATGTAGGTACGATTAAAATATAATCAAATGATCATAAGATAGAGTAATAAGATCAAATGAGGTCTCGTGAAACAGAAAAGCAAAGAAAGAAACGAACGTTAACAGTTTATTGAGAAGGCTTAAAATAATGGAATCTTCTGAGATGAGGGATTAAAAATTCTAAATCAAATTGGAATGGGGTGTAAGGTTTGTGACTCAGAAAAAATTAACAAGTTGTATGATAGTAGAATACCGAGGGTGATTAGAATAATATAGCTATGATAGGAATGTAATCGTATAAGATATTTTTATTGAGGACTGAGTGATGATCAAAGGGGATAGAAAGAATATCGTATTACTATTTCAACGGTCAGAAGATAGGATGTGCAGGAAAAATGACTTACCAGATAACTATGTTATTAATACCCATGCAAAAAACCAATCTCTAACTCGCTAAACTAGCTGAACTCCCAGTATCTATAGAAAACTAAGGCAGCTGCCAAGGTATTAAAACTAAATCTATTTGGAATCATAAATCATCTAAATCCAGTTTCCATCCATCGATGTATGTAACTCGTATGCCAAATGCATTTCAAATTTCAAGTATTTCTCTCGATCAAATTATTTTACAAACATTAATTTCCAATTGTCAGCCATTCTTCCAAAACTGACTATATCAAAGTCACAATCTTCACTTGTCAAAGTAAATCCTTAGAAAATTCTTTAAAGTTGACCCATGATCCATATTCAAGAATTTTCAATTCTTGAAATCAATTGACCAATATAATCACTAATCAAATTTTAATCTTTAACCATGCACCTAACAATCGTTCTCATCCAAACACATTAGCAAAAATCTCAATCATTCTTACCATAACTAATATGAGTCTCTAATGTCTGGTAGAAATTACAAACCCAATTGCTCCTTTTCAACGTTGCATGCCAATGGTCTTATCTCAATTCCTTACTACTTATTCATTCTCTAAAATCTATCATTCTATTGCTTGTGATATTCCTTCCATGATTATATTCGTCCCTTCTAGGTACAGTAGTAAAAGTTGATCCCCGTCAAGTGTTCCTTTACTTGATCACCATATTCTCATGTTTATATATTATCCAAATTCACTTCCTCCATAGAAGAATCTTACCAAATCCTAGACTTTCCTTGCTAATTCTACCTACGTCTTCCTCTATCTTCCATAACTCTTTCTTTAATCATAAAATTCAAAATCGCCAAATACCTTTATTTGTTTGAATGAGGTTTAGGCACTAGTGAGCACTACCAATGGTTCTAACCCGAATAAGTTACAAGTTAAGATATGCCATTCTCTCAAGACTAGCTTTCTCAAGGTATTTTTCTACCTTTCCTACCCTTAAGCTAACTAATATTGATCCCAAAGATGCCTTTACTAGAAATGAGATAGGTAACAATCTATGTTTCTCCCGCATATAGCTATCAACTATGAACATATAGTCATTTACAAGATGTATATCAACTATTTAATATATAGAGCTATCCGCAACTATCTATAACTTCCAAATATGTAACAAAATATAATCAACGTACTAAAGTTGAACTAGGAAAGAGATTGAGCCAATAGAGATTAATATGGTCCTAATAAGTTCTAGAAAAATCAAGTAGAATTCCTATATGAATCCTATAGAAATAATTTCTGAAAATTTAAACTAGTCGCTAAGATTCCAAATAATCCAAAATTTAAACGAATCAAGACAATTCTTGTAAAGTTATCAATGGTGATAAGAGACCAAACATGATATATTTATAACAGGGATATAGTCTCAATAGTACCCGAAACCATACATATCCAAAGTTATTTTGCCTAGGGTTCATGCCCCGCCATTGTACATCTGGCTGTAGTGAACCTTTGGTTCCATGACTCAAATAATGATAGATCACCGAATCTTCTATCAACTTTATCCATTTTTTGGCTGAACAACATAGGAGACAAACATGATGCATTTAGGACATAGTCTCAATAATATCTGAAAACCTATGAACACCTGAAATCACTTCAACTTAGAGTCTATGCCTCGCCAGTGCGCATCTGGCTGCAGTAAACTCGCAGTTTCCATAATTCAGATAAATGGCTGCAACGCATATGCGTGAAGCCATACTAGGTCACTGAATATTTTCTCAACTTTGTCCATGGGAATTTCAAAGGAGCTTTCGAAAAATTCAAACGAGTTCTAAAGTTCTAATCATGATAGGAAGAGATGTAGATGTATTTTCTTCTGGAATCAAGAAAATTTATTAGGATAAATATGTGTTCCAGTAGCTCTTGAGATTTAAGAGATTGGTTTGCAGGGGCGGCCCGGAGGAGGGGCAAACAGGGCTTGCGCCCTGGGCCCCAAATCCTAAGGGGCCCCAAATTTTTTTAAATGTTACTAATAATAACAAATAATAAAACATTGTTATTCTAATTTCTTCTTCAAAAGTCCATGGTCACCTAGCCGAGCCAGACTAGAAGAGAACCAGAAGAGAAAAAAACAATAGATATAAATATAAAAATCTCAGCTAAGAGGGGTCATGGGAAGAACAGGTTCCAAATCACGATCAATTCCTTTTTCAGATCCTGCTGCAGCTGCACGGGCCCTTCCCGCATGCCACAAATAACCCACAAATAGGAAGAATCCTAGAACAAAATAAGAGGTAGCTAACCAACTTCTAGGAGAGACATAATTGACTGCATTAATCTCAGTAGCTACGCCACCCACAGAATTTAAAGAACCTAAAGGAGCATGAGTCATATATTCTGCCGAACGTCGTTCTTGCCAAGGTTGTATGTCGTCAAAAAAATCATTATAGCAATTCAAAAAATAGGGCATGGTGCATAGAAATTGGATAGCTGTCCGACTCTTCAATTTCAAAGAAAAAACTAGTCTTCCCATCACTTCAGATTTCCTTTTGCATTTCAGAGGGGAAAAAGTTCTTCACGTCGCTTCCGATTCCAGATGACCAATAGTAAGTTTTTTTGAATTGTTCATTTTAGTTCTCTCGTCATTCTCTGAAACACAAATTTTTAATTTTCTTTAATTTCTTCTCCTAGAATCCTTCACAAGGATTTCGCAAAGTAAGACTACACAAAGAAGGCCACGGCGGCAGACAAGCTACTCTCTCTCTCTCTCTCTCTCTCTCTCTCTCTGGCCTCTGCTTGAGCCTTGACCCGAAGAGGAGACAAAAATTAAGGTGAGATAGAGGTATCAATGCGAACCTGATATTTTAGCAAGACTTTTATTTTGAGAATTGAAATATTTTGTAACATTTCCTCATGATGTTGGCTTTGTTATATTTTTTGAGTTCCCTCTGTCGTCGATGATTGAGGACAATCCTTTTTGCCCCCATCTTTTGAATGAGGGGTTCTATTAATGTAGTTTATTTTTTCGAATGTTCCAAGTTATATTTACATATAATCTACTTTGACAGACACAAGCACAGAATTGGAATTTTGTATCTTTTAAAAATTATGATACATATTGTTTGTAGAAGATCTTCGGTCTTCCTTCATCATATCTCTATTTATGCACGTTTTCATCGTAACTAAGTTTCAATAAGCTTTTATAGTATATTTAGCTCACTACGTGTTGTGAGTTATAGTTGATCCCACGTTGGTGTTGAATATCGATGAGCCGATGGCGATGAGCCTTTTTGTTTATTTTTGCACTTAAGATTTCACACTTAAAATTATAGGTTCCTAGTGTTGAATATATTTTCGTAAATCTTTGCACTTAAGATTTCACAATGATTTCGTTTTCAAACTGAAAGGTTTTGTAACTTTTGTTCCTCTTGTAACTTTTGTTCCTCTTATTTTGGCTTTTTATGTTTCTTGAGTTTCTTGTTGTTGATAAATTAGGCAAACAAGTCCATATATCTCAATACTAGTATTGAAAAAACATAAACAAGAAATGTTAAATAACATATTGCATCAATTTTTTTTTAACTACGGAAGTAGTATTGCCATTTGCCAAGATATATTCATGCAAAATTTAATATTAGTTGGCATGTATCAGGCCCCAGTCAAAAAGAGTTCACTTTGGTTTATTGTATCATGCAAAAAAAAAATTGATACTTTATTTTCATTATATTTTTTTGATGAAGGGGCATCATTTTGTATTTAGTCCTGGACATCAAAATGTTCCGGGCCGGCCCTGTTGGTTTGAAGTCATAAAATTGATCAAACTTGATTATGACTAATTGAGTTGGACACAAGATAAGATAGAGGCATCAGAGCTTTGAGTTGAGTTGAAGAAGCCAATAAGAATATTCCCGACAATCACTTAGAGGATACTGACATTTACCAAAATTATTTTGAAAAAAAAAATTCTTATCCAAGGAAAGTTTGAGAATTTGCTGGGTAAGTTGGGTTAAAAAGTAAGTCTTATTGATTCAAGAAAGTCAAGTTGAAATGGTTTAGCAAAGCCAACAAGGGAATAGTTTTGGAATATTAGTCATGATCTGAAGGTTTAGGTCCAAACACAAGCAAGGTAACCTACGAAACTATAAGCAAGCAAAAATAGATTTTCAAATATATAATTTCGGTCCTATATAATGTAATAGGGTAAATGTTATCTAAGTATTCTAGTTGTTTCTAAGTCTATTTTCCTAAAGTCTTACCTAAACCTAGGTCAAGTCGCAGAACTGCGTGATGGTCAAGATTAAGTCGACTAGACAAGTTTACAGAACGACCTGCATGGGCCACCACTAAAAACATGTCACAACCCGATCCCAATGTAGTGGATCTAGTCGGATCATGCCTAGCCTGCACCGTTGTGAGACGATGGCAGTAAGCTGTATCAAGTAGTGAAACACAAACATGCAGAAATATCTAACGAAATTAAAACATTTTATTGAATTGAAAGTGAGTCTGAAAGTAACCACCATTAATAACAATATTTTTAAAAAAAAATCATTTATTACATTGTTTAAAAAGGGAAAGTAAAAGAAAAGTGCTATTCCAACAGCTAAGGTTCTGGGGTTCCTGGTTCAGCCTCTACGGGACCCGAATCTGTCCCGTAGAAAGTATAGTAGGGCAGCTCCTCTTCGTCACAGTCACCTAAAAATGTTGGGTCTCCAGTCAGGAGGGAGCAAGTACATATTTTATCAACATCTAGCAATTCTAAATTAATAATAAATATAAAATACGAGACAGTTAAAGAAACATTATATTTTTTGTATTTAATAGTAAAAAGACCAACAAGCAAGATGATGTCAATGTCAAGAATGATGCAATGCCAAGCTAGTGTTTGAGTATATAACAGGGCATGTGACCGGCTGGGATAGAGACAATATGTATACTAACATTTTGGCCAAAACAAATAGTATACAGTACGGCTCAACCCCCTGTGTGGTAGGGGTTAGCGCGAGGCAATAAATGATCAATATTTGGCTTTGGTCACAGACATTATACTATCCCCCAAGCAATCCCCAAGTCAATGAGTCAATAAGCAATAATCAATAACTAACATGTCAAGATAGCCATCTAACAATCCATCAACCTATGTGGAGTCCGAGAGGGATCCACGGTGAATCAGTGTAACTATACTACATGTAACTAACTGATGCATACATTTAATTATCAAAATAAAACGTAGACATGGAATAGATATGAAACTTGCCTTAGAGTATTTTTCTGACTTGACAGTAATCAGAATGTAACCGCTAGGGTTTTACCAATCAGAACCTACAAGATCGTAATGCCAGTTTTAGTAACCAGAATTACGCCCTAAATTCTAAGGTACAAGCTAGGTCAATTCTATAGGTGGGTGTTCCTAACCGAAGTCATATGTACATAAATAGGTTTAATTACAAATCTAACATTAACGTAAAAACCGTTTTGAAACAACATAGGTTTTCGTCATAAGTAATAATTATTAGGAAAATATTTTAAAGCGAATTTCCCGAAATTAGTAAGTTTCCTAAGAAAATAGTTTTTATTTAAAATAACATTTTAAAATAGGATTTATTTTTTAAAGTAAATATTTAATCGGAAATGATTTTCGTAAAATATATTTTTAGTCATTTTCACAAATTGCCTAGAATCGTCTTTAAATATTAAAAATAATTTAATGTGCAAAACTACATTTTTCCCAAAATATTGGTTCAAGATTAATATAAAGGTTTTCGGATTTTATTATTAAATACCGCTACCAAAATTAACCTTTTTACACAACATTAGTTTTTATTACAATAATCACTATATAAACCTTTTTTTGACTAGAAATCGTTTTAAAAGAGAAATATACATAATTTATAGTACCATTTTCTAACAAAACTTTTATTTAATAACAATAATAAATATTTAACAACTATAAATGTAATAACTAAATCATTTATTTGGTTTAGAATTTCTACAGCATAACATTACAATTTAAGAGATAATCCTAACTTTAATTTAAACCATTTAAATCATTTCAACCATATATTTAAAATTATTGACATTAAGCTGCAAAACAATTTATACTAACAATTACAATTTAAGTTTCCTAAATTGATATTATTACAACTTTGCAAATTTAACAACACAGAGCTAAAATAAATCGTCACAGAACCTAATTTAATATCTACAGAAACTAAAACTAGGCCAGGATGGTCCAAATGGTTTCTGTGCTCACAAACAGAAACGAAAGATGAAGGATTTACCCAAAGTTGCACGAAGGAGTACCGAGGGGAGGCCTCGGACTCGGAATGACGCCGGGATGACGAGCACGGACACGTGCGCGCACATGGACGAAGGTGCGCGGAACCGGGGTACGCACGAGGCTGGCGGAGGGAGCACGCGGGAGCGACGCGGGGACGAGCTCAGAAGATGGGGGAGTGGGGTCTGGATTCGGAGAGGATGACGAGACGAACGCGACGGTGGTCTCGAATTTTGATTTGGTGGAGGGAGTAGGAAGTTATGGATTTATTTGTGAAGATTTTGGGTGAGAGAGAAAAGCTTCTGTGAGTTTCAGTGTTTCTGCAGAATGAGCGTACGAGGGAGATAATGGTGAGTGAATTAGTGTTGGAGGGTTACGTGTGGGTAGTGGGGCTAGAAAATAGGATCCAAGAGGAATGTTTCTCATAAGTTTGAAATTTGAACTTCAAGGGTTGGAAATGGGCTTGGGCCAAGGGGTTGGGTCAAGACTAGGACTCAAACAAAACTAGCTAAAAGGCTCATAATTAAAAATAATAATAAAGCATGCATATATTAATTATTTACAATGGGCTTCACATTATTGTCGAGCACAATTTTAGATGGAAAACTGAGAAAATGAAACAATTGTAAAAATAACATTTCAATGCAACACTTTAAAGAAGATGCACAACAGAGATCCTAGGAGGATTCTGGATTATGATAATCTAAAAAGATTTTGTAATAGTAGCAAATGACAGCAACACTTATAAACAGAAGATACGAATCGAAATGCTAACAGCAGCAGCGATAACAGGCAAAATATGGAAGATGGCCTGCTGGGGTGAATGATCACCGTTGCTCAAAGCTTAATTCGTCCCACACGAACAGCTTCCAGGAACCAGCAAGTTCGACAGAGAACTTAGGCACACTCTGCTTCTCTTTACTCTTAAACTCTGTGGAAACACGTAAGAAATGGTGCTAAAAATACTTCAACCTTATGTGAATTCTGAACATGTCATTTGAGAGAAAGAGAGCAGAGAAGCTTATATAGCCTCGCTCTGTAACCGCCCAGTTAGCAACATGTTCGAGATGTGGAAAGAAACCATCTCGAACATGCTGTAACTGCTCAATCGTGCACAGACACGATCTGAGCCAAAGGGCGCACAGCGCGCGCCATCTGTGCTACTTGCGCAACGTGTGCCAACAAAATGCCATATTACGTCTCATGAGCCCATGAGTCCGTGTCCGCGTCCGAGTCGATAAGCCCCTACGGGGCTTAGCTCCAATGGAAATAAATTTCCCAAGAGCAAAAATGCATGAATGCTTTCAATTGTTGATTTAGTCTTTTTCCATTAGAAAAATAACCCCACATGGCACTCCCATGTTCACCTCCACACCATATATGCATCTCTAAAATAGCATAGCTAATTTATAGAGATACAACTCCTTTGGCCTAGCCGATGTGGGACTAAAGTTCCAAAACAAAAAAGGCCAAAACCCAACAGAGCTCATGGGATCCAGGACGAACTTTTAAAATAAAGATCCCATACATAATGTAAAAAATATTAAGAAAACTATTAAAAAAAAGCTAATTAGCTACATCCAAGAATTGAATTTAGAACCTTTAGAAAAGAGTCTAAAGTACTAACCACTACACCAAAATAAGTTTGTGTTTAGAAAGGTCCATGGTATATAGTAGTTCTATTATGAGATATAAAATTATTAACATATTTATCTTTAAACTATTTTTTGAGACCCCTCATGATCCGAGGGTCCTGGGCGGTCGTCCTGACCGTCCTGGGCCAGGGCCGTCCCTGAATGTGGGGGCTGATCTTAAATGTAATTTAAAAAACTTGTATACAATAGCGACGAATGCATATAACATATTAGGTCCAATATGGCGGCAATTGTAGCACCCAGTTTCTAAAATAAGGGTAATTTTGAAATTTTATAATTATAATCATTTAATAATGATATTTAAACCATGTTATGATTTTTGGTAATTTTTAGTTAATTTAAAACTATTTAAAACCACGACTTGTGATTTTGATGATTGACTAGTGTAACCCTAGAGTTGGTTAAGCTCAGAGACTAACCATGACCAAGGGAGCCTAGTCATGTGATTAGGATGACTAATTATAACTTTTTAGCCTAAGGGTATTTTGGTCATTTTGACAATTTTGTGAAATTGTAAATAGTGTAAATTAAATATTGTGCTAATCTATTAGTTAAGACTTGACCTAGAAGTTTAGCCTAACTTAGATGATAGTCATGACCATAGAGACTAAGTTAGATGGGTTCAACTAAGTAATCAAATTAGGTTAATATCTAGATATTTGTTAGTAGGATATTTTAGGCTAAAGGTTAAGAAATGTTACTTTAATTGTGAGCCTTTAGATTGGCTAGAATTTGTTGGAGAAGCCTTGACCACTCATCCTAAACCCTAACCCTAACCTAATGGCAGCCATCAAACATCCCCCTCTATAAATACAACACATTAACCTTTAGCATATTTTTTAATCATTTGAATTGCCTCTTTTAGTGTTCTTCCTCAACTCCTCCCCAAATATCCAAATCAACTCCAAATTGAGCCTAGTCTTTTACATTGGACTTCCCTACAGTAGAGGACACCATAGTGGGCAGCTAGCAAGGATTCGGAGGCTCGGGATCGTCGCAAGTTGTAGAAGAGCCCTCATTCAAATAGCTTTAAATTGAGGTTTCACCCTCAATAGGTAAATCACATCAAACCTATTCAAATTCTAGTTTTCTTCCTATGGATGCATTCATTTAGGGTCCTCCTAGGTTTTGCCCAAGTTTGGTAGGAATTCGTGTCCATTACGTGTCCGTATCAGACACATATCGGTATTTTAAACAAGGTGTTCGATAAAATATTTGTTAGAATTAAATAGTGTAAATTTCAGAAACTAAATGAACAAAAAATTTAGTTATTATATGTATATCACAAATCATTATGAGTGAGTCAAAGTTTAGAAGTTTTTCGTGTCCAAAACAGGGTCGGACTCGCAGTACGACACTGTCACAGTGTGCCCTGCTGCTCAACACTGATTGCGGACACGACACGCAATGGTTTGACACGAAACTTCATGGACATGTGGCCCTAGTGACTGACATCACACCCATAAAATTTCATACGACCTCGATGTGTGTGCACGAAGAAAATGTGCGCGCACTGATTTTACACGCACTGTACACGCGCAGAATTTCCCTACTGATACGCGCTTCGCACGTGGACACGCGACTTTGTGGACACGAATCAGGCACCTAGACACCTACCCTGACACCCCACCTAGCTACTGACACATGCACGAGACCTAAGGTTGTGTGTGTCGTGTCCTAGACCGACTCGCACACGTGTACGAGGCTGTCTGTGTACGTCTTAGTGTCTGTGTGTGTATTGAGTGTTTGGACACGTCATGTCCACTCATGTGGACACGATGCAATCCTTAATGACACATAACATATGCCACGATGCCTGTATACTATTAATTGTTGGTTAAATTAGGTTTCGATTAACCAATTTTAGGTTGCAAGGTCGGGTTTCATAAAACTCTGATACCATGTTCTGTTCCCAGTTTTCAGAATTTAAACTGATATTTCGATTGGGCTTAACTTTGATTATGATCATTTCATACTTGTACCTGAGTTAGGTGTTTACAAAGGATTGGGTTCATATATATATGCATGACTGAATTTGGGAATGGGATGGGGTTTTGTGTAAAACTGAGATCTTGAATGTGAATTAAAACTGAGTTAATGGTTCCTCGAGTGTTGTACAAAAACTGAGAAATGGGTTTCAATTTGATGTTTTCAAAAAGAATTTCAGTCCATACCTTTTCAATATACCTGTCCCTTACTCATCTGTACAGACCTTACATGTATGTGTATTCCTGCTTAGTCTCATAGTAGAAACCTGAGAAGTGGGAAAGACCTAAAACTGAGATCTTGAAGGAAATTTAAACTGAGTTTCCTGCATGACTGAACATTTAAAACATGGGTTCTAAACTACTCGTGCTATACATATTCCAATTTGTTAACTCACATATGAACTAGTGTAATTGTGGCCAAATCCTGGAACCTACAAGTAACTGTGAACATTGACATTAACTATGATAACCCACATGTGCACTTGTGTTATTATGTGTATGCAAACTTGAAAATTGAAACCCTCATTCCTGTTAACCCATATTCCACACACACATACACATGTATACCCCCTTAACCCCCTCTATCTCTCTATGTGTGTATGTATGTAAATATGTATGTATGTATGTATGCATGTACAAATGTATAGATGAAAGTAGGTAAATAAATGTATAAATGAATGTATGAAGATATGTATGTATGGATGTATACATGCATGTAACTAGAAGTACAACTCTGCCTAATGCCACATACACACACTCACTCTCTAAACCTTCTTTTTTCCTTCTCTATATGTATGTATAGCTCAAGCAAATTGTAATATGATAGGTTAAATGATATATGTATATATTTATATATTGTAAGTAATATGTATAGGTTGGTGCTATGTATTAGCTTGTGATTATTGGCTAAGTATCCTATATGTGATACTTGCTTAGATTAAACTAGAGTTGACCTAGATTGGACTAGTTGACTAGAGTTTGACATAGTTGACTTTGTGTGACTTGAATGGTGTATGCTAGCTAGTCTAGGTTTGGTTAGGCCCAAGAGTTGACTTAACCTAGATTAGACTTGATTGGACCAAGTGTGACCTAGTTTGACCTAGACAGTTGACCAAAGTTGACCAAGAGTTGACTTTGACCTAGTTGACTTAGAATCATGTAGCTTGCACTGCAGATATTCATTATTACATATTGAACACATCTTAACCTGTTTTACTCTAAATAGGACTTTGTGACACCAGTTCGGACATCCATTCATATCAGTCATACAGGGTGACAGGCGAGTACATTCTCTGATTGTTTCATATTTGTCAGGACTTATATTCTTGCTCTAGATTACTTTACTTGATACTGGCACAATTGTTATCACGGATTGGTACTATATAGATCTTCTCTTGCGATGTTATCTCTATTGTGTTCAACAGATACATATTGTTATGTGTATTTCACGAACATATTGTATTTATTGTACACCCCTATTCATGTATACTCATTGTGCATATTGTACTCTCATTATCACATGAGCTTCATGGAGACTATTGTACAAGGTAGCATAATTGGATTGGATCCTTGTGTATTGATTGGGGAGGGTGAGTAGGAATGGTTATGTAATCAAATCCCATGGTACGACTATTGTGCGCTTCCATTGTATACTCACGTTATGATGGATTTGACCTATTGTTATTGTGCAACCTAAACCGTTTACATAACCATATTGTGCTTTAAATCACTAGTATTGCAGTTTTACTTATCCTGTATATATTTCAGTTATAAATTCTCTCTCGTTTTCATATACATCTTCTTACAGTTCATGTATCTTACTCTTTTGCATGCTTATATTTCCTAACATGTTATGAACTGCGTGAGATGTATTATGCTCGCTCCTGTCCTGACTGGACCTGTTGAAAATATTACAGATGATGATGATGACTGCCCTACCTTCTATAGGACACATGAGGGTGACCTTCAGGAGCCTGAGGAGCATCTAGCTCAGTAGAGGGTGCCTAGTCTAGTCTAGTATTTATAGTTTTCAGTTTGTATCAGATTATTCCGATTGTTAGTTGAGACTTAGTTATATTTCAGGACTTGTATTTATTTGTGTTGGACATCTACCTTGTGTGGTGTGATAACTCTATTTATATTCAGTTCCTTTCTTTTATCTGATTCTATATCGTGCTCTATCTTTCCTAGACTTGTGATTGAGATATAGAGTTAAGATGTTATATTATACCTCCGTGCGGAGATGATATGTTTATATCATATTGTTGTTAGATGTTAGATGTTATAGGCGAACTACACAACGTTCTACCGCCGACATTGCGGCGTAGGCTGGACGTACCCACGTTCTCGTGCCCTTCCTCAGGGTGCGGGTCGTGACAGCAATGGACTCCAAACATTTGAAAACAACTGAAATACTACTGTTAAAAGCTGCTTTTCTTATAACTTACTGAAAAGCAATAGCAATCCTAAACCAGGCCCATGTCTCTCCAATTTTGTTGCTTGTGTATCGATCCAAGAATTGGGCCTGAAGATAGGTGGTTTTGGACTTGGAGTAACTGTGACCCAAAATGGAAATTTGTTGGAGGGACATCCATCTGAGGACATGTTTTCCATGAAAATGTTCCTTAAATTTTAGATCCATGTCCCCTCCTGCCAGATGCATCAACTTTTCTCTTCTTCTAAAATCCAGATGGAATGGCATAAAATTTAAGGGTTATTTAGTTTTAGTATCACATATATATGGATATTATAATTTGGGTTTCGAAATTGACGGATGTTAAGATTTGGATTTCGAAATTCCATGTTCATTAGCCTACGTGAACAGTGATTTCGAGATCCCAAACTCTAACATCAGTTAATTTAGAGACCAAATCCTAATATCTATGTATATGTGAGACCATAAAACTAAATATGCCAAAATTTAAAGAACATCAAAGATTGGAACTTGTCAAACAATACCCAAAGACCTAACATATGGGTCTATCATATAAATTCTTCCAAGTTACCCCAGTTCTTTGGTTTCTTCATATTTCAAAGAGCAAACACACTCTTAGTTGATGGACTCATGGTAGAGCAATGTCTAGTCACACATCGAATATGAAAGATTTGTTGAGGAACTGATCCTTGACTTATTAAGAAAGTTTTCTTTTAGTCATTTGGTTAAGCTAGGTAATTCTTTTGTGTAGTCCAACCAAACACATTATGTGCCTGATCGATCCAACTACACACATTATGTCTCTCTGCACTGCCACTTGATCGACTTCCTTTGACGAGAACAAATTATTTCAAATGGACATGTATGGCTAATATTGCAAAGGGCTAGTGGAGTTTGTTCAGGATAGACTCCAGGGGTGGCAGGCGCAACTTCTGTCGTTGGGGGCGACTATAGCTGGTCATAACAATAATCACGACACTTTCCATGTACTAGATGCAGACTGTCCACATCCCATACAACACTATCAATATGAAAGTGTGTAGACTTTGTATCGAGGGGAGGAGTTCATGCGATTAGTTGGGGGGAGCCATGCAAAGAAAATTAGGAGGGAGAGGTAGGGCTCCAATCCCTCATGGTCATGCTTATAGTACCAAGCTCATATGTCGGTTCCTTTCGTGAAAATCCTTATGGGCAAACTTGTTAAGAGGACAGTACCTGGCCAAGACAAACTTCTAGGCAGTGTTTTAAAAACCAGATCGGAGCGTCCGGTTCAATCGGTTCATCCGTGAACTAGTAGTTTTTTTTTTTGTTCCGGTTCAACGTTGACCTACTGTTTTTTCAAAAAATCGATTGTAAATGAATATTTTTGTAAAAATAAGTGTCTTTAAAGAAATTAAAGTTAGACCAGTTAGGTTAATATAGTGGTTGAACCACTAGTTGAACCGGTTTGACCTGATCCAGTGTCCGATTCAATCTAGAACTTTCTTCAAAACTAGGACTTAGCCTTCGGAGCCTTGGAGGTCGGATCAATTCCTATCTTGAGACTAATTGTGATGTTCCTTTTTTCAATCATCACATTGTTCATGCGTGAATAGGAGATAATCAAACCCCATTAAACTTCAATGTCTTGAATCGTCATATTTTGCTTTGATTAAGACAACAAAGATCCATTCATCATGTGATTGTAACCTCGTTTATTTAAATCCAGTACGTTAGAAAGCATTCTATACCTTGAGATAAGACCATACACTACATATCGATACACCTTTCAAGACAACGATAGGCAAATCATTAGGACACCAAGTTAATGACATACTAAAATTAGCCAAATCATTTCAAAAGCGTGATGTAAAACTCACTTAATCACTTGTATTTTTTGGATTATGCTAATAAAGGTTCTTGTCTTAACCTTTCAGTGGGGGCTCATCCACGTTAGGATACAACGAGGGCAACCTGTCGCTTCTTTCCGAGGGACCCCGGCTGCGCCTCCTGGATTTTGAAAAAGTTGCACTAATAACTATTCTAGCTGTAAAAAAAAACTTACAAAAATGCATGCATTGTTCAGTTAAATTTGTGGAATGTTTGCAAGACCAATCAAAGTTCTAAATTTTGATTGCAAAAGTGAACAATAACTAAAATTTGTAGTTATCTTACCTTAGAAAATTCGGAACGATCTTAAAAAATTCAGCACGTTTTTTTTCTTTGCATAGTGAATCATGTAAAATATTTTATTTTTTTTTGTTAGTATATGAGTGTAGAACATGTTACTCAGAGCATCTCCAACCCTATTGTCTTGTTAAGTGTTGTGAGTCTTAGGCTCCTATGTGGCATGAGCCACAAGACAATGTCTTGTTTATGTGGCAAAATTATATCTCAAAAGACAATGAGATAGAAAAACTCTCTCCAATGCAAAAGTATTAAGGAAACAATAAAAAGTATTTTTTCCAACTTCCAAGGCAACTTTTAAGACAACTACTCATCTTCTTTCTTTTTTCTAATATTTTTTATTCATAATTGATGACATGGAAGAGAAGACATTGTCAAGTGCATTGTCTAGAACAAGACAATCAACTTCACAATGTCTTCTTTAGAGCATCTCCAACCCTATTGTCTTGTTAAGTATTGTGCATCTTAGGTGGCTCCTATGTGGCGTGAGCCACAAGACAATGTCTTGTTTATGTGGCAAAACTATATCTCAAAAGACAATGAGATAGAAAAACTCTCTCCAATGCAAAAGTATTGAGAAGACAATAAAAAGTATTTTTTCCAACTTCCAAGGCAACTCCTCCACTTCTTCAACTTTTTTATAAATATTTCTATTCATAATTGATGATGTGGAGACAAAATCATTGTGAAGTGCATTGTCTAGATCTAGACAACCAACTTCACATTCTCCTTGCCATGTCATTGCCATGTCAACTTCATGTTTTATTCTACATTTGCATTGGAGAATAATTTTTGGAATGAAAGTTTGTCATTCCTATGTGGCAACCATTTTTTCTAAACTCACAATAGGGTTGGAGATGCTTAATTTTTGCCACATAAGCTTCACAATTGACTTGACAATTGCATTGGAGAAGAACTTTTGAATAAAATTTTGTCATTCCTATGTGGCATTAACTTTTTTCCAAAGTCACAATAGGGTTGGAGATGCTCTCAGAGTGTCATTATAAGTTATTTGTTACTTAGTTTTGTCATAATTTCAGTAGTGTGTACTGTAGGAAAAATAATTGGACCTTCCCAGGACCCCTTACATAGAGATTCCAGTTTTATATCATAGGACATCAACTATTTTCATTGCCATATCCATTGATGTAACATTGCTATTACCCATTGTAACCATAACTGTATAGAGAGTATTTTCTACAATAAAAAAATTTCAAGACTATTATTTAATCAACTGAAGATGAATGATGAATGATTGTTTGTGTCATTTATTGAAAGAAACTTATTGAATGTCATTGACAATAAAAATATCCTTCAATATTTTTTGAATATGAAGTTTCGAAAATTTTTATTGTCAATTTCTTTTAATAATTGTATTTGTTCATGAAATTAATATTATAATATAAGTTTAATTATAACTCGATACCTTCAACTATTCCATTTTTGAACTTGATATTCTAAACTTTGATATACATCAATTATTTAAATATTTTCAACTTGATGCCCAAAAATTTAAAAATAACAAATTGTCCTCTTTTTCCACCCAACTTCCACCCCATGGACTATCCACCCCATCCTCCGCCTCCGACTGTCTTGCCCCCCACTCCGGCTGCCCCCTCCCTCCCTGTGGCTACCCCCCTCCAGCCGTCTCCCTTTGACTGCACCATCTCGCCTCCCTCTCTCCTGTGCGGCGACGACAACGCGCGGAAAGAGGGGGGAGGGTGGTGCAGGCGGTGACAGAGCATTCGGGGGACGGATGGGGTGGGGGCAGTTGTGGGGGGAGAGGAGAGGGGACGGTCGGAGGCGGAAGGGGCGGCCAAAGGGGGGCAGTCGCGGTAGGAGAGGGGGGGGGGGGAGTGCAACCGGCAGGAGCGGGGGTCGGTAGGTGGGTGGGGGCAGCTGAGAGAGGAGGGGGAAGGGATGGACAGGGACAATTTTGTCCAATTTATTTTTAGGGTATCAACTTGATGCATATCAAAGTTTAGAATATCAAGTTAAAAAAGTGGAATAGTTGAAGGTATCATGTTACAATTAAGCCTATAATATGTAATGTTTATAAAATTATAAATATATTTATTATAGTTTATATTTTTTTAATAGTAAATTTCACGTTCTTTTTAGACTATGCCAATGAATATAATATTACCAACAAGCACAATAAAATATAAAAGAATTGCAGATCGAGTTCTTATGGATTAATCTAACAACACTGACAAACCAATATATGACAAAGTTCAAAAAGAAATGTACATATTTGTTATTTTGTGCTTGTGACGTTGTAATATTTTGTTCTGCTGCAAAAGTTCAAAGAAAATGTACAGATTTGTTATTTTATGCTTGTCACGTTGTAATATTTTGTTTTCTTGGGAAGAGGATATTGTTTTCTCCCACACCAGTACCAGGGCCGGCGGAGGTACAAGACTTCTGGCTTGGAGAACCTTTCTATGTTTAGGATAACTCTCAGCGTTATCATATAAGAGGTCGGGGACACGGATGTTCCAGGATTGATTAACAATAAAAATTAAGGATGAACAAAAATTAATTCTGAATAGGATAATTCAATTCCATGGACCGGCAGTATAGAGAGAGCAGATAACTACTTGGCAATAACATTACTCTTGTAAAGAGAAAGGGACATCCGAGTTAATTATATCGGTTTAGTGGTGAGACTATATATCTGACAGAGATTTCTACAAGTGACAGCATCATCTTTTCATTTTAAGTATTACATTTGTATAATCGCGCTTAGTGTAGCAACAACGATGACAACAAATTTGTAGATCATCGACGAAAAGAGTATGAAAGTTCTGCAATACCTGCATTTCGACAAAGAATAATTATTTGTACTTATGGTTAGTATGCATTCATCCATTTGGTTGTGGGCAGACGGAATCAGAAATTTAAAAATTAATATATAAAAACAAAAAATAAGAAATAATATATAAAAAATAATATTTTATATTGGATTGGACTCCATCTTCGATCGTTGGGATCGAGTAATCATTGGGTAGGGAAAAAAAAGTTATTATTTTTCTATGTTTAGGTGCCAAAGGAATTGAAGAGGAAAGGAAAGTGATTTCCAATGGAAAAAAAATTAGTAGAAAAAAATGATTTCATCCATCCAAGTAAGGAATCATTTTCTCACATTGAAGTATTCACTTTCCTTTTCAATTTTTTTGGCATTTCCAAACAACGGAAATAAAAATCAATAGAAATTGTAATTTCCTAAAGGAAAAAAAAAATGCTAAGAAATTGGTTTCCTTTCCCTTCCATTCTGCGAACAAAACGAGGCCAGTCCTTTAAGTGGTTCCATCCTCTTTGGTGACGGCATCTGATCTTGGAAAAAAAAATTATTTATTTGGATGCAAAAAAATATATGAGGAGAAAAGAAAAATAAAGGCCAAAAAAATATATGAAAAAAAGTGTTTTCCTCTATCCATGGCCCCAACATTTATTTTTTAACTAACTTTTAATAACTATCAAAATTTGGTCCCACCAAGAATAAAATATTACAATAAAAGATTGTTTGACTTTTATTAGCACCATCATATGAGGATGAGAATAAAATATTACTACATTAAAAAATTAAATTAAATCAATGTGTTATGTGATCTTTCCAAATGTACCAAATTCTAATTTACTTCTCATTTGACTTTTGATCTTCTCCGATCTCTATTCAAACAAAAAAAAGTAAGATAATTTTTAAAGGCACTCCATATTTTACTCCAGAATAATCTAATTTTTATTGGAAGTCCTAAAATAAATTAGGACTACCAACAAAGTTGGCAGTCTTAAATTTTTTAAATATTAAAATATACTGTGAATGAAGTCGGCCGTCCTCCTTAATGTTAGAACTGTCCTGAAATAAAATATAGAGTGCCTTTAGAAATTACCAAAAGTAAAAAAAAGGAAAGAGTCGAAGAGGAAGAGGCAAATTGGATCGAGAGAAGTCAAGGAGAACTTAACTACTTGTCCACTACTGGCCGCTATTGTCCAACTCGTTGAGGTAATTAGGTTAGTGTCCAACTCTTTCATGATTCATCAACGGTTTTAAGCTTCTTATGGTTTGGTCTGTCAACCAAGCAATCTCTTTTGAATATTCATAAGATTCACAACATTTGAAACTTTTTTAGTTTTGAAGAGTTTTTATTTCATTTTATAAATTTTTTTTTATCTTCCCAACTTTTGTTTTTCTTAAAGTAGTAATTGAATTAGTAAATTTTCAGGTGATTTATAAGTCATCATGGTCAAGCTAAAATCATTGATGTCTTTTCAAAAAAAATATATATATATTGATAAGCACGATGACATAGCATATTTGAAGGAATGCCGAGAGCCTTACTTTGAATGAAATGGAATTGTCAATTATTCATGGACGATTTCTAAGCTTATTACTAATTTTTTTAATTTGTTTAATTAGTCATTTGACTAAGTTATATATATATATATATATATATATATATATATATATATATATATATATATTTTTTTTTTTTTTTTTTTTTGAGGAAATGGGTAATTGTGGCGAACTCGTCTCCACTGAGGTTCGAACTCCGGACCACTTGGGCCGCATGCATCTCTCTTAACCACTAGGCTAGAGGTCATTTGCATATATATATATATATATATATATATATATATATATATATATTGTGTTTTCTCCCATGAAAGCGGCGCTAGGGTTACCTCACGAAAGAGGCGACCCTGGTAATGGCAGGACAAAGAAGCTTCAGCGGCCGCCAGGGGATGGCACGTCGGGGGAGCATGGCGAACCAGTGGACTTAGGAGATCGAGAAGAATATCAACTGGGAGATGATCGGCAGGTTGCTGAACCAGTCGTCAACGAGGTCGACTCGGAAGGCATGCGGGAGGAGGCCGGCGGGTGGACAACGGTAGAGAGGAGGAGGAGGAGCAAAGTAATCCAGGTACAGGCTGGATCGGGCAGAAGGGAACCCCATTGGATTAAGGGGAGGGGGCAACGCCCCAATCCAGGCACTACGACTGGTATCCCGAAGGAACAATGGGTTCGGCGAGAAGGTGGTACAGGGGGATTGGCAACAAAGACCGCAAAGATCCAGAAAGAAGTAATCTAAAAGGAAAGGCAACCTTGCAAGCACCAAACGTTGAGGATTCGTCTCATCATACAAGGAAACAAGGAGAGGAATGGGAGGGGACATGGGCAAAGCCTATGACTTGGGCAGAAGTATGTCGTCCGTCGGGAGGAGGTGGACTTGCAATATATAGAAACGGGAGTTATTAATGGAAGGAAAGTAGTCGAAATAACCTCGGACGATATACACGAAACAATGGAGTATTGGAAGAATATGCTGGTACTGTATGTCATGGGTAACAGACCGTTCTACGGGCAGCTACGGACATTTGCATATCATGCATGGAGGCCAAAAGGAGCAATGGATGTTTTCTCGCGGGAGAACGGGTTTTATTTTATTAAATTTGCCTTGGAAGAGGATCTCTTAAGAGCTCTGAAGGGAGGCCCATGGACGTTCGACGGCCGGCCAGTGGTGCTTAAATGATGGCTACCAGGGGAAAACTTCAAAAAAGATAGACTAACAACGGTACCAATCTGGATTCGTCTTCCATGGCTCTCTCCGCAACTATGGAGTAATCCTTCCATAATGAAGATGGCAAGCATTATTGGTAACCCAATTCGTACCGACTTTCCCATGGCAAGGCGGCAACGCTTGTCGTATGCAAGGATATTTGTAGAAATATCGGTGGATGGTCCTTTACCTACGTCAATCGACATTGTTCTACCAACGGGTGAGTGGATACAACAGGATGTAGAGTATGAGTGGGTGCCGCCGGCCTGTGAGAACTGCAAGTGTTTTGGACACAAAGAAGAAGCCTGTAGAGAACCTCGGGTTCATATGAAAGATTCACATACGCAAGTCCAACAATCACAGGAGCCTCCTATACGGGAAGGCGAAAGAAACATAGCTGTAATAGGGAAGGGGCTTATAATGAAATGGATATGCAAATGGATATTCATGTTGAAGCTAGAGATGAAGGGAAGGATGCAAGCCAGGAACAAGAAGTGTCTGTGTTGGAGAAGAGGCAAGAACCAGACACCACAATGAGAGAAGGGGCTGATACGAGTCAAGCCATCATTCTATTTGGCGATAGGCCATTGGAAGAGAGGAAGTAGCTTCATCATTGTTAGCTGAGCTGAACAGGGGGGATGAGGCGAGAGAGGAGCGCGCGGCGAAGAGACATGCAATGGCAACGGAGAATGAAGCAAGCAGTAATAAGGAGATGATAATTCATAGAGACAATATGAGAGAGAACTCGGCTACAGGTAATCTCACCATGGAGAATCCTAACTGAGAAAGGAGATTAAAAGAGCTAAATAAAACAAGAATGAAGGCAGAGATGGAGAAACGAATGTCTGTATGATGGAGGCTCCTCCAAATCGTCCAAGGGAGAGTCAGCGACTTCAGAAGGACACTACAAATAAACATTAAATGTCGATAATGTCATGGAATGTACGTGGAGCCAATTCGATTGACAGGTGGAGAGAGATTATGGAGGTTATTCGGAATAACAACAATTCCATTGTTCTATTTCAGGAGAGTAAAATTAAGCTTGAGAAAAGAATCAAGAGCAGGACTCCTACGCACTGGGAATCTAAGCATAATATTACTGAATGCGACATGGCGCATATTTGGATGATGTGGGATACCCGTGTCTGGAAGGGACAGGTAAAATTTATATCTGACCAAATTATTGTTTTAGAGCTAACAAATAATGGTGGCTTCAAAGTTGTAGTAGGGGCTATCTATGGGCATAACGACAGGAGTAGGCATTTTCAACTCTGGAAAGACATTATCCAAATCGCTGGAGAAGTGGAAGACAAACTTCCGCTAGTTCTGTGCGGAGATTTCAATGCTATGCTGATGGAGAATGAGAAGATCCAAGGAAGACCGGTCCAGGCTCCTATCTTGGCCGACTTCCAGGACTGTTTGCTCAGTTCGGGTCTACATTGTATGGCGTGTACTGGTCATGTATGGTCTTGGAGTAACAGTTCAGCTTCAAATCGTGTGGTCTGTCAACTTGACAGGGCCATATGCAATAACTGTTGGCTCGAAACCTTCCCTGAAGTGATGGCTGAAGGGATTAATTGTGGTACGAGTGACCACACTCCAATATTGGTTCGGATGACGACGAAAGGCGTACCTCGGAAAAAACCGTTCCAATTTAATAATGCGTGGCCGTATATGGATGGCTACAAGGAGGCGGTCTTAGCTTGGCTCGAGACCGACTATGCTGGTCACGCACAGTATTGTATTGCACAAAAGCTTAAGAAAGTGAAGGAGGCCATCAAATCGTGGAATAGATCCAAACCTAAGACCAACTTAAAGGAGAATTAAGGACAATACAATCTCATGTTCAGAGCAGCCCTATGGATGTAGTTCTTGTTGAAAGGGAACTATGCTTGCAAGAGGAAGTCAGGAAGCTCAGGTTCCTTGAGGAAATTCAACTCCAGCAGCGCGCAAAATGTACATGGCTCACGGATGGAGACCGTTGTTCTAAGTTTTTTTATGCTACTGTACGTGCACGACAACATAGGAACTCGATAACTGCATTATTGGACGCCAACGGTAAACTAGTAGAAGATGAACGGGCCATTGCCTCGAAAGCCATCAAGTTTTACACATCCCTCTATAATCAGGATGACTACTTAGAGGAGTTCCCAAATATCATATGCAAACGCCTTGTGACGGATGAGGGAAATAGCATCATGAGACATGAGATCAATATGAAGGAAATAGAGCAAATTATTCTTGAGGCGAATCCGAACAAGACACCAGGCCCGGACGGCTTCAGTACTGCTTTTTACAAGCACCACTGGGGGCAGATTAAGCATCTAGTGTTGCAGGCAGTCCAAGAGTTCTTCAAGACATGACGGCTACTAAAGGAACT
The DNA here is from genome assembly GCA_029216955.1 of Iris pallida. Classification (NCBI taxonomy): domain Eukaryota; kingdom Viridiplantae; phylum Streptophyta; class Magnoliopsida; order Asparagales; family Iridaceae; genus Iris; species Iris pallida. The sequence goes on along the minus strand of JANAVB010009198.1, from coordinate 6,394,402 downwards.
AAATCACACCTTCCTAACAATGATCCCGAAGAAAGATGGAGCTAAGGAGTTGGGAGACTTCCGGCCGATAGCATGTTGTAACTTTCTTTATAAAATTATAACTCATCTAATGTGTTCTAGAATGCAGACGATTATGCAAGGGCTGATCTCGGACAACCAATCTGCCTTCATCAAAGGGAGGTCGATAGCGGAGAATTATCTATTAGCGCATGAACATGTCCGAGATTTTAACATGCCAGGTGGGAAGAAGTGTTGTATCAAGTTGGATATTCAGAAGGCTTATGATACCATTAATCGGAGATTTGTGTGCCATATCCTCATCTGTATGGGGTTTGATAAGTGGTGGGTGGATAGAGTTAAAGAGTGTATTACTTTGCCGACATTCTCAAGTATCATCAGAGGGCAACCTTGCAGATACTTTGGAAGTAATCGGGGATTGCGACAAGGAGATCCTTTGTCTCCGTACTTATTTACGGTTGTCATGGAGTTCTTCACTTGCCTAATGGACCTAGCAGTTCATCAACAACTTATCACTTCTCTGTATCGACGAGTCACTCCGTCTGTATCACATCTTATATATGCAGACGATCTTCTAGTATTTATTCAACCGTCAGAGAAGTCGATGAAGGGTTTAAATGACGTGCTAGATGAGTTTGCTGGGTTAGCGGGTTTGCATCTCAACAGAGAGAAAAGCCACATCTACTTTAGCCGCAATTGTCCAGAAAAAGAGAGAAGGGCCGCACAACTCCAGATTGAGATGGGTTAGCTTCCGGTAAAATATCTTGGACTTCTATTGACTATAAATTATGCCAAGGATACAGATTGTCAGGGTTTGGTACAGTACGTATAGGCCAAGCTTGAAGGGTGGCAAGCTCAGTTGCTCTCCTTCGGTGGACGAATCGAGCTCATTCGTGCCGTCATTCAGTCTATTACAAATTATTGGGTGCAGGCCATATATATTCCTGATAAAACTATTCAGAAGATAGAAAAGTTGTGTGAAAATTTTGTTTGGCGAGGAGGACTTCACGTTATCTCTTGGAAAGAATTGAGTCAAGCGAAGGAAGAAGGCGGAGTTGGACTCAGGTCTCTTCGGGTAGTCCGGGAAGCAGCTATTACTAAGATGGCATGGCGATTAATTGGTAATGAAACCCTGTGGTCGAAGTGGATACATAACAGGTATGCTCACAGCTGTAATTTCTGGGTCCAAGAAGTAGATAACAATTACTCGGTTGCGTATAAGAATATGCTGCACTTGAGGTCTAAATTAAAACTATGGATTAATCGGGAGATCCATGATGGCCGTACAACTAGCCTATGGATGGATCCATGGTTAGATCATCATAATATGATCGAGAGGTGGGGATGGCCGACATTTGAAATTTGTGGCCAAGATGAATCAGTGTCGGCGATAATTTGGGAAGGGAAATGGAGGCCAGATAATCGGCAAGTTGGACGTTGGCATGCAAGTGCCATAGAACAAATTCCCATCCATCCTGAGCTCAAGCCGGATAGGTGGGTTTGGAATGGTAAAAGTAGTGGCATGTTCTCCACTAAGTTAGCTTATGAGCTTATACTTCAACCAAGGCCGTCCGTCGCTTGGTTCGACGTTGTTTAGGTGCGGAGAGTGGCTACCAAAATGAAGTTATGCGCTTATAAGGCAATCCAAGATCGTTTGCTCACCCGGGAACGGTTGGCTAAATTTGGCATACATATTACTGACCTTACGTGTGTTCTTTACGAAAGAGGGGTGGAAACGCGGGATCACATCTTCCTCACGTGTCCAGTTTCAAATTATATATGGCATAAATGCAAACATTGATTAGGCTTCCCAGGAAACTCTACTAAAGCGTTGTCGAGGGTGTTCGAGGAGACATTGGCTCTAAAAAGACAAGGAATAGAGATCTACAGGAATGCAAGAATTTGGTTGTTGTCTGCCATATGGCACATATGGAGGGAGCGAAATAGACGAGTTTTTGAAGGCGTAGCATTATCCATTCATGGCATCGTTAATAACATACACAGTGATGCCATCATAATGGACGCCTAATGCAGGCAACTTGCTTAGAAAGAGTGTAGCTTAAAGAAGAAATGTAACATCCAGGTGTATTCTTGACCATTTATAACATGAACCTTTGCTTCAATATATATATATATATATATATATATATATATATATATATATATATATATATATATATATATATATATATATATATATATATATATATTCGTAGCCCGTTGGGAACGGTGGAGCACACCGGTGCAGTGGCGCGGGTTCGAGCCCCTTGGAGGCATACCTCCAAGCACCATTAAGAAGTGGACACCCTCATATATATATATATATATATATATATATATATATATATATATATATATATATAAAATATATATATATATATTTATATTTTATATATATATATATTTTATATATATATATATTTATATATATATATATATATATATATATTTTATATATATATATATATATATATATATATATATATATATATATATATATATATATAAAATAAAAAAATATATATATATATATACTCAAAATATATATATATATATATATATATATATATATATATATATATATATATATATATATAGGTTTGTCCCTCCGAAAATATAATCTAAGGTCCGCTACTACATCTATTCATCCAAGGATTCACGTTTCCATCCCAAGAATTTAATTTTTTTCCCCCCCAATTTTCTTGTCTTTCCCAAATAGAAAAAAAAATTGCAATTCCTAAGGAGGTCTTATATTGTGCAATCAACTCGGTTTGTTCTTTTTTTTTTGCATTTGAACTTTTCTAATGGTTGGTATTAGATTCCGTTATCTTGGTATCGTCCTACATATCTATTTTATTACGTTTCAAACTTGTTGAGCTCTTTCTTCTGCAAATACTGAAGGACAGAGTTAGGCATTTCACTTCGTGGGACAATTTTTCTTTTTTCTTGAATTGTGGGCAGGGCCGATTGTGAGCTTGTTATTGTCGGGGCACAATTTTCGATGGAAAACTGAGAAAATAAAATAATTGTAAAAACAACGTTTCAACGCAACACTTTAAAGAAGATGCACAACAGAGATCCTAAGAGAATTCTGGATTATGATAATCTAAAAAGATTTCGTAATAGTAGTAAATGACAGTAGCACTTCTAAACAGAAGGTCCGAATCGAAATGCTAACAGCAGCAGTGATGACAGGCAAAATATAGAAGATGGTCTGCTGGGGTGAATGATCACCGTTGCTCAAAGCTTAATTCGCCCCACACGAACAGCTTCCAGAAACCAGCAAGTTCGACGGAGAACTTAGGAACACTCTGCTTTTCTGACTCCTCGGAAGGTGCACGGACTCCTGCACTAAGTGGCGCTGATGCACTGCTTCTCCTCACTCTCAAACTCTGTGGAAACACGTAAGAAATGGTGCTAAAAAACACTTAAGCCTTATGTGAATACCGAACTTATCATTTGAGAGAGAGAGAGCAGAGAAGCTTATATAGCCTCGCTCTGTAACCGCTCAGTTAGTAACATATTCGGAATGTGGGAAGAAACCGTCCCAAACATGCTGTAACTGTTCAATCGTGCACAGACAAGATCTGAGCTAAAGGGCGCACAACGCCCGCCATCTGTGCTACCTGCGCAACGCGCGCAACTTGCACCACTAGCGTACCCTGCGCAACCTGTGTCAACCGCACACCAACAGGAAGTGTCCACTGGCGTGCTACTGGGCCACGCAACTGGACGCGTCTCTGGGCCGCACAACTGGACGAACATGCTGTAACTGCTCAATCGTGCACAGATACGATCTGAGCCAAAGGGCGCACAGCGCACGCCATCTGTGCTACTTGCGTAACGCGTGCAACTTGCGCCACTAGCATACCCCGTGCAACCTGTGCCAACCTGCGCCAACCGCGTGCCAACAGGCAGCGTCCACTGGCGTGCCACTAGGCCGCGCAACTGGACGCACCTCTGGGCCGCACAACTAGACGTGCCACTTGGCCGTGCAACTGGGCGTACCACTTGGCCACGCCAATTGGCAGCGCAAGTGGCTCGCACAACGAGCGCAACATAAGCGCCATATGCGCCTAGCGACGATGCTGACGTGCTAAGTGCAAAGTGTGCCAACAAAATGTCACATTACGCCTCATGAGCCTAAAAGTCCGCGTCTGAGTCCGAGTCCAAGTCCGAGTCCGAGTCGCTAGGCCCCTACGGGGCTTAGCTCCAATGAAAATAAATTTTCCAAGAGCAAAAAGCATGAATGCTTTCAATTGTTGATTTAGCCCTTTTCTTATTAGAAAAATAATCCCACATGGCACACCCATGTGCACCTCCATACCGCATGTGCATCTCTAAAATAGCATAGCTAATATATAGAGATACAACTCCTTTGGCCTAGCCGATGTGGGACTAAAGTTCCAAAACAAAAAAGGCCAAAACCCAACAATCTCCCACATATCTCTATATATGGGTATGTGTTCCCCACAGTAACTGTCCATCATGCATTAGGAGAGTTGTCGCTGACGATTTGAATCTTTCCGTATGGGTCAAACAACAGACTATAATACAAGAATGGACTAAGCCTTGAATTCTGCACCATAGCTGAAATTTTTTCCACTCATATAATATAGTTACATGTGCTTCTGGCTACACATTAAAGGCCCTGTGCCAGCCTAGTTTCACTATATAATTTTGGGCGTCTACAAGTTTACCCTCAAGAGACGGCCTGATATATCTTTGTCCAAACAATATAGGTGAGTTCTTTGTTAAATAGACATGGCATAAAGCGCTTTGCGCTTCCTTTGCGGTGCTACGCCGCTATGACTTGGCGTAAAGCCGAGGCCTTACCCCGTATCGAAAACCTCATCGTAGTTTCATACTACTGTAGCATGAGGTCACCGCCTCTTATAGTGCCATACTACCCAGCATGGAGCCTTAGGCTCCCTTGCGGTGTTACGTTGCAATGACATGGCTTGTAAGACCGAGACTTTATCCCTATCCGGGTACCTTATGTGGTATCGTGCCACTGTAACATGAGGAACCCCTCCTCTTTGTAGTGCTGACTACACCATCTTTTATTTCAATATACAACATTAGGCTACTTGCCTATTTGCGGTGCTATGCCGCTGTGACTTGGCTCGTATAGCCGAGGCATTACCCCTTTCGGGAACCTCATAGTGGAGTCACCCCACTGTAGCATAGAGTTTCACTTCTTGTAGTGCTGCGCTACCGTACTTCCTGTAAAGCACATCAGGCATTCACTCTGCCTGAGAACTCATTAAGTCGTTTAAGCCAACCTTCCCACAGGATCCATTTTTTGCAGAAAACAACAGTAGACAACAGTGGTTATAGGTCCGTAACCTCTCCATGCCGAATAGGACATGTACCCACTGTTCATGATATTCTTCCGATTAATGCTCCTTCCTTGAACCAAAAGCTAGATGCCTAGTAGATTTATCTTTGAACTAATAACATAAAGCTTTATGGTAGGATTGTAATAATACAATATCAGAATGCCTTTAAGCCCATTTTATAAGATGTGTCATCGACCAGCTGGTGCTTGAGGCCCTTGATGAACGGGTCCGCCAGGTTCTCCTGACTCCGAACATCAATCATACAATAACACCCCTCTTGATGAAATCAGTGTACTGTCCTGTGCTTCAACCGCGCAGTCCTCTTCTTTCCGTTGAAGAGGTCATTTGATGCCACCATCGCCTGGTTGTCACAGTATATCGATATCGCCAGTATTTGTGTCCCAACAACTGGAAGATCATACATGAGCTCCCAAAGCCATTCTACTTCTTCTGCTGTGGTATCAAGTGCAAAGTACTCAGATTCTATGGATGACCGTGAGAGCATAGTCTGCTTTTTCGATTTCCACGATATAGCAGATCCATCCATTGTGAAAATGTATCCACATGTGGACCTCTCGCTCTCCACTTCAGAGCACCAGCTGGCATCACTGAAGCCTTCCACTACCGGCGGATCTCCGCTGTAGTGCAGTGCATATGTCTGAGTCTTCTTGAGATATTTCATAACCTGTTTCATAGCTTTCCAGTGTTCAATACCTGGATTGCTCATGAAACGACTCAGCATTCCTACGAAAAAAGCTATGTCAAGCCTTGTGGCAGTAGTAGCATACATCAAACTCCCGATTACGCTTGCATACTCCAGTTGCCTGACGCTTTTACCTGAATTAGGCTTCATCTTAAGATCAGACCTGTACGGCGTATCGATCCTGATACCCATAACGAGTGATCATCTTCTCAACATAATGAGACTGTGACAGTGCTAGTCCAGTGTCTGTCCGGATGATCTTGATCCCCAAGATCACATCAGCTTCCCCCAAGTCCTTCATACTGAACTTGCTCGTAATGAACTTCTTTGTCTCCGAGACACAGCCCATATCCGTACCTAGGATTAGCATGTCATCCACGTACAGACAAACGATCGCACCACTTCCATCAGCAAACTTCGTGTAAACACATTTGTCCGTCTCGCTGACCATGTAGCCATTTGACCTTATAACCTTGTCAAATTTCTCATGCCACATCTTGGAAGCTTGTTTAAGATTGTACAAGGATTTCACCAACTTGCAGACTTTGTCTTCAAAACCCTTGACGACGAATCCCTCTGGCTGTTGCATGTAAATCTCTTCGGTCTGCTCGCCATTTAGGAAAGCTATTTTTACATCCATCTGATGTATCACCATCTTATGTATTACTGCAAGTACAATCAACATTCTGATGGTGGTCATCCGAGCTACTGGAGCATACGTGTCAAAGTAATCAATCATCTGCTTTTGAGAAAACCCCTTGGCTACCAACCTAGCCTTGAACTTGTCAATAGTTTCGTCTGCTTTTATGTTCTTCTTTACGATCCATTTGCATCCGATGGATTTTGCTCCTTCAGGAAGATCAACCAATACCCAAGTGTTATTTGAGGTGATGGAATCAATTTCATTGTCAATCACCTCCTTCCAGAAAACTACGTCTCTGGACTTCATTGCCTCATGATAAGTAAGCAGATCTGCTTCCACATGATAGGTTACAAAGTCATTTTCGAAGTCCTTCGGCCTCCTCACACGCTTCGCTGACGGCTCAACGAGTTCTGGTTCAACCGTTGTTTTAACAACAACATCTTCTTGGACTACTTCTTCATTGAAAACTTCAGTTTCTTGTGCACCCTCATTATTCTCCAGTATATCCGCAAGAACAATATTTTTGTGCCTTGTAAATTTGTCTTCAAAATATTCTGTGTCACGAGATTCAATGATATGATTTAACTCAATATCAAGAAATCTTCGAGCATCACTCTTCTCGACATACCCCAAGAAGATGGTCTTTGTAGTCCTTGTCCCAAGCTTCTGAATATTCAGATCTTGAAGCTTGACATATGCCAGACACCCCCACACTCGAATGACATTCAAGTTAGGTCTGATCTTGAACCAGAGTTCATGAGGAGTAATGTCTGAAGTTGCATAAGGCACTCTATTTAGAATAAAAGAGACCGTCAATGCAGCTTCTCTCCAGTAGCACTTTAGAAGACCCGTAGTCAATAGCATTAAGTTAATTATTTCTGTTAACGTTCTGTTCTTCCTCTCTGCTAATCCGTTTGATTGAGGAGAGTACGGAACCATAATCTTATTGACAATTCCATATTCTTTACAGAACGATATGAATTCATGAGACCTGTACTCCCCACCTCGATCACTTCTTATTTTTTTGAGTTGTTGTCCAATCTGCCGCTCAGCTTCGACTCTGAACTCCTTGAACTTCTCGAATGCTTCATATTTAGCCTTCAACAAGTAGAAGAAAGCATACTTTGAGAAGTCATCGATGAAGGTTATGAAATACTTTATCCCGACCTTTGTAGAGAATTGTTTGAAGTCACAAATATCGGAGTGTACCAACTCCAGAAGATCTGTACTTCGATAAAACTGAGGAAAGGGTCTCCTTGTGATCTTCGTTTGAGCACAAACTTCACATTTCTCTACCTTACCCCCACACTTGGAGATAAGTCCTAGACTAGATATTTTGTTTATTTGTTTATAATGAACATGTCCTAGCCTATTATACCATAACTCAAGAGTATAAACAGAAGGAGTGATTGCATTAATTACATTGGACTGATTTACAAGCTGAATTTTGAATATTCCTTCGATATAAAAAGCTTTTTCGAAATATGTTCTCTTAATAGACATCACCATCTGGCCAGCATTGATGTCCATCTTGGGGCCTGTATTGCAGAGTAGGCCTCCCGAGATCAGGTTTTTGGCAATAGCAGGTACATGCTTCATGCCTTGAAGCGTCAGAGTCTTGCCAGAAGTCAGCTTCAACACCACCGTACTGACCCCGAGAACTTCAGCTTGTGCCTGGTTCGCCACAACAACCACTTCAGAAGTAGGTGTGTAGGTGGTGAACCACTCCTTGCTGGAACAGACATGGCAAGTAGCGCCAGTGTCTACCCACCAGTCAGAATCAGCTCCAACCGCAGTGACCTACGCAATCATAGCAACAACATCAGTGATCATTGAGACCTTAATAGGCTCACCTTGCTCTGATTGTTTGGCCTTGGATTTGCATTCACTTTTGAAGTGGCCCTTCTTGCCACATTTGAAGCAAGCCAAATGGGACTTTGGCTTCTTTTGCTTGAAGGAAGTCCCCTTGACTTTCAGATTGTCAGGGTCCTTCTTCTTGCTGTGGGAAGCTGCCTGCTTTCCCCTTGGTTCCCTGGTATGAAACATATTAGCGTTAGCCAATTGCATGGACAGTGCGTCCACTTTCAGTTGAGCCCGCATCTGGTCCTTAACATACACTTCATGTAGGAGATCTTCGAGAGAAATCTCCAACTTATTCCTATGCATGTTTGCATAGAACTTGCTCCACCCAGTAGGAAGCTTAGAGATGATCCCACCAGCCACAAACTTGTCGGTAAGGGGCATCGCCTCATCCTCCAACTTATGTTGCAGCTTCAGGAACTCCTTCACCTGCGGAAGCATTAGCTTTTCGCCTTTAAAGAACCACTTATGATATTTCTCAATAAAAAATATCTTGCTCTGGTTCTTATCTTCGTTATAAAGTTTCTCCAGAGACTTCCAAATCTCTCTGGCAATAGTCTTCTTTGAATAAGATTCGGCAAAAAATCTTCCATAGCATTTAGGATCATAAGCCTGCAAATGCTATTATTCCTTCTCCACTTGTTCTGGTTCTTAGCAGCCGTAGCGATTGCGGCTGTAGATCCAGTTTCTGGAACAGTAGGTTCCTCCTCAATCAGCACGTGATCAACATCAGAGAACCGAAGATTGAGGAAAACATTTCGTTTCCAGATTTGATAGTGCTCACCATCAAATTTTTCTAACTTAGAGAAGTTGGGATTGATTAGCGTAGCACGAAAGTTTTCCATCGTAGTAATTAAGCTTTGAGATTGTTATTTGTCACGACCCGATTCCAATGTAGTGGATCTAGTCGGATCATGTCCAGCCTGCACCGTTGTGAGACGGCGGTAGTAAGCTGTATCAAGTAGTGAAACACAAACATGCAGAAACATCTATCAGAATTAAAACATTTTATTGAATTGAAAGTGAGTCTGAAAGTAACCACCATTAATAACAACATTTTAAAAAAAAATTCATATATTACATTGTTTAAAAAGGAAAAGTAAAGGGAAAGTGCTATTCCAATAGCTAAGGTTCTGGGGTTCCTGGTTCAGCCTCTGCGGTGTAGAGCCCCGCTTTCGATAGGCTACGGAACTTCATAATATGCTAGCGCCGAGTTAGATCGGTCGGAAACTTAGATGGCCGTCTGACTCGATCGCTAAGCTTGGTAAACGATAACGCCTTGCGGCATCGATTCAAATCGATTTGGACGGAAGTTACGACAATCGATCCAACTAATGGAACGACTTCTGTTGGAATAAGTCCTAGATGCAGCGGGCTGCGTCTCAGCGAGTGAGCTCTCTATAAGAGTCTCTTCGACGGGACCAGACCGCTGTATGGTTTTCTTGTAGCTTTGCCGCTGGGCTTGATGAAGTTCTTTCGCGTCGTTTTCATGGATGCAATTACAATTTCGATACAAGGGGAAAAGAAGGAATTCTAACAAAGCGTTGGTGCCATTGCAGGAGCTCGCGTAACTAAGGATTGACGTTGCGTAGCGCTTGGACGATCGACACGAAGCAAAGTAATCGGTGGGTGATTCGACCCTTCTTTTCTACTCTGTCCCGCAAACTTATTCCTTGCTTCGAATTCATTCAAATCGAACGATGCCAAGTTAATTGCATGCCAATCCACTAAGGTCAAGAACTCTGGAAAAACGTACTAATTTTGAGTAATCTACTCTGAAAAATACAAGTTTCTCACATAAACAGAAAAGTTTAAGGTTCTAGTAAAAAGATAGACTATTTCACGTGCTGCAAAATAATATAAAACGTCGATCATGGGTTATGATGCCTCGGACAATTTGGTGCCCACGGGACGCTAAATCGGTGTACGGCTTTGGGGAAAATGAATCGTTGCATGAGTTGCAAGAAATGATAATGTCGTTCGAAACTATCCGTGCTATACGAAACTGGTTACATATATTAAACTGTTCATACATAGGCATGGTCATGGACAGCTTGTGCACAAGTTCATTTTTCTCGAAATGGTATCCGGGGCATCAGAACCGATTCGTCCTAGGGGGAATAATTTATCGTGCTTCGGCGCGAGGCATGCGGGACCTTCAGTAAGGCTTGCAAACTAGGCTGAAAGGGTAGCGTCGCATGCCAACTTCGATTAAGTCCCTAGTGGTGCGTAGCACCAATGACCGCATATAAGATAGTTGCATGCTCATCTATTGTCCTATGCAGGTGTAAATATTATCTCTGTTTTCATGCAGGGACGAGCACGACCGTGGTAAGAAATATAATAAACTGCGATGTTATGTTGTATGCTTTAATACTCAAAGACGGCTATCGAATATGAACTGAATTCATTTAGTTCTAATAGAAAGACAACTCTAAAGTATGCCTATCCTAACAATCAGAGTCGGTTTAGACGAGTTGGTTCGTCTCGTCCACTTAGCAAGTGTGCTAATCCCCTCCCCCAATTTCCCCAGGTGCGGCGGGCGCTTCAACCTAAAACGAAGCTGAAGTATGGAGAGGCATTTTGAAGCTCTTCCTATGCTAAAGTATTTTGAAGCCAATTCAAGTCGACGACTTATGTATAAAGGGGCGAATGTATGGGACGGCAAGCGTAGTTCAGGCAACTCGTCGAATGTATTTTCTTTATGTTTTCAATCAATGTAGCTGCAACGCATCCAATGTAATTACGACTTGCACTTCGTTGCAAGCTATGAATGAAAAGCATTTCTATCTTCCTATACTGCGTCTTAAATTCTGATATGATTTATGAAGTTTCAACTTGGCGTATTTATATCAAATGCAATGTAATGTTCTGCCTTATACGAGTACAATTCCAGACTCGTACGGCATCACGCCTTAGCGAGGACGATCGAATCGACAAATTAACATCGGGGACGAACGTTGCCGACTCGGGGCATGACATACGGGACCCGAGTCTGTCCCGTAGAAAGTACAGTAGGGCAGCTCCTCTTTGTCACATTCGTCTAAAAATATTGGGTCTCCAGTCAGGAGGGAGCAAGTACATATTTCATCCACATCTAGCAATTCTAAATTAATAATAAATGTAAAATACGAGACAGTTAAAGAAACATTATATTTTTTTGTATTTAATAGTAAAAAGACCAACAAGTAAGATGATGTCAATGTCCAGAATGATATAATGCCAAGCTAGTGTTTGAGTATATAACAGGGCCTGTGACCGGCTGGGATAGAGGCAATATGTAAACTAACGTTTTGGCCAAAACGTATAGTATACGGTACAGCTCAACCCTCTGTGTGGTAGGGGTTAGCGCGAGGCAATAAACGATCAATATTTGGCTTTGGTCACAGATGTTATACTACTCCCCCAAGCAATCCCCAAGTCAATGAGTCAATAAGCAATAATCAATAACTAACATGTCAAGATAGCCATCCAATAATCCATCAACCTATGTGGAGTCCGAGAGGGATCCACGGTGAATCAGTGTAACTATACTACATGTAACTAACTGATGTATACATTTAATTATCAAAATAAAATGCAGACATGGAATAGATATAAAACTTGCCTTAGAGTATATTTTTGACTTGACAGCAACCAGAATGTAACCGCTAGAGTTTTACCAATCAGAACCTACAAGATCGTAATTGTTTGCAAAAAATAAAAAGTTTATTCCAAACTTGAAAAAGAATAGTACAAAAGTACAATAAATTCTGGGAAAGTACAACTGTAGGAATCTGATCAGAAGACGATCACTTTATCCTTTGGACTATGTGAACTTGAAGACTGTAGCCTCTGGAGAATGCAGCAGCGATTTTACAAGAGTTCTTGATCTCTATGCATATATATCTGATGATTTTACAATGATTGGAAACTCTATTTATAGAGTTCAAGAAATAACTGTTTTAGCAGTTATTCTGATGTGCACGAGGCTGGATTGCACCACATTGGGTTGCGCCAACCTCCTGTTGCGCCAACTTTCATTCAGTTGTTAAGTCATGTACTAACTGTATTTAGACGCATGGCATCATGTGATTGAGATGCGCGTGGTCGTGTACATGATAGTAGAAACATCTTGAGAGATTATTGGCATGTGCGCCACGTCATCCTGTTTTAGAATGTAAGTTGTCTCAACTTCATCAGCTTGTGCGAGCTTCGGTCAACTGTGCCTGATTGAGCCGCGCCTAGACACGTGGTAGCTTATGAGCAGAAGTCATTCAGATTGCGCCTAGGTGCAACTAAATTTTTTGTCTGGATTGCACCTAGGCACAACTTACGAAGCATACAGGACAGCTGTCTACCAACTCCCCTCGAGCAGCACAATTCACGGGATTCGAAGAGATTTTTTTTGTTCACTGTGGTGTCAGTTGTCAGTATTGTCAGGTAATGATGGTCATTAAGTGTCAGACGCCACGTAGATTTTGGCACAATAAGACTGGGCGCAGTCTGATATGTGGCGCAACCTGTTCAGCGGTGCAATCTGTTCACTAAGCTTCATATCAGTGGCACAACTTGTTTTTTAGGGCGCAACTTGATCACTAATTAGTATGTTAAGGGTGCAACTTGATTTTTAGGCCCTACAAGACTCCCTTCAAAGTTTCTAAAACTTAAAAACGTTTCAAAGTTTTGAAATACTTTGAATTCATAAAATTTTTGACTGAGTCAAGTTGCGCCAGTCAACAACCGGTCATCATAATTAAATCTCTTTCTCGAAAACACAAAACCTCTTCTTCGTCTTTCTGAGTTTTATTGATGATTTTTGGTTTTCAATGAAGAATACGAAGAGTCAATTTGTTGATATATATGTATTAGTTGATCTTTGTGCTTTATTCTTCACTTCTATTCTTCAATGGCTCCAAAAAAAAAGAGATGGAGACAAATGCTGACACTACAATCAAGTCCCCTGAAGCGGGACAGGATGTTGCGCCTACAACTTATCAATTGGAGGCTGACCCGTCGCTGAGAGCGGCAAACCTTTTAGACTGTTTTGGTCTAGACTCGACAGTCTTCAATCACTTGAATGGTGGGCCATCCTCCGAAAGGTGTGGTGATGCGGAGGGGTTCCTTAATCTGATGCGTCGCTCGGGGATCCGCAACATGCAAGAATTGGATGCCGCCCTTCATCAGCCTGATGAAGGCAAGAACAAGAAATAATGTTTGGGCGTGCCAAAAAAAATTCTATTCTCTTTTCTTGTGTCTTTGTCTGTAGGGGTCCACCCATCTTTATGCAAATGAAATCTAAAATTTCTGATATGTTGTATGGCTGTGACTTCGAATGGCGCACGTGGACACATTCTTTTGGCTAATTATTTGTTTACTGTTTCTTCTGAGGGACACATGGCAATCGTCACACAATTTTAGACGCCCATTTTTAGTTCTTTCCAGAAATAGACTCCTAGAATGACGCACTCGTCTTCGTCTTTCCTTCTTTAAAAAGGACAACCAGAAACAAAAGGGTCATTCATACTTTCTCAAAACAAATGGCCTCTCACAAGGTCTTACTATTTATTAGTTCACTTGCACCGCTTCATCCCAATGTTATTCGTTTGTATGTTGTGCCTTCAAAAATTGGTAAGTCTCGAAGAAGAATCAATGGTATGAATATTCTTCTTTCGTACCACTTTTAAAGATAAGTATTGATCTGTATGTTGTAGACACTGTTGATATACGCTAACTATTTCTGAGAATAGGCGCGCACTGTGATCCAGTACTTAGTCTCGATCATAGGCGCGTATTGTTGACATGCGCCAGTGTGATCAATTTGTACTGTAGAGATATGCGCCTTCGACGAGCATTTTTGATGTGCGCCTGTTGATCAGCACACTTCGTTGGGACACGCCGGTTTGATCAGTGCATAGTGTTGATATGCGCCTGTTGATAAGCGCAGTCTGCTGATATGCGCCTATTGATAAGCGCACACTGCTAAAAATGTGCCTGTTGATAGGCGCACACTGCTGATAGATTCTGCTAACTTTTCCTGTTTTGTTAATATTTGCAGGGATTCGGCTAGCGAGCTTCTTTAGGACTGGCATTGGTGATTTGGATGTTACAGAGGGCATTCTTCTGACACTCACATCAGACAGCTCATGTGATTTTGACACTTAAATCAGACAGCTCATGACTCTTCATGTTTAAGAAGGGTCTTGCTCAGATGGTAGGAAGAGCCTTTCTACATGAGAGTTGGATGGTGGAGACGCAGAACTAATAATTGTATCATAAGGGTGATTACGTTCCTAGTACCCCTGGCGGATCGTCTTCTTTCCACCAGTTGTATTGACAGTAGCTCATCTTTGGGCTGCTGTACTCTGTGGTTCTCCTCTCATTTTTCTGAGAGAGAAGACCAGAGTTGATTCTATTATCTGGCTCGTTGCTTCAGGTCGAGATGACGAGGAATTGCCACCAACTAATAAGAAGATCCAAAGATGTAATAGACCTTTATGTTATATTTAGAATGAAAATCTGAGATGTAATAGATTTCCATTAAGATGTATCTATGTTTTTAAAGAAGGAATAAAGAATGATTTTCTCTTCTTTTATGATCTGATTTTGATGTGGTGATAATAAAAATAGAATTAAGGAGAAATGTGGAGATAACAAGTTGCTTAACATGGCTATTTGGAATTCAGAGACACGGATTCTCATTATGATAAATGAATGAGTAATCAGTCACTTCGATTTTTAAGGGAGACATTGAATGAATGAATGGTCGTTCAAACTCTCGAAGAAGAAAATGAATGAATCAATCATGTCGGTTTTGAAGAAGGGATGATGAATGGTCAGTTATAAATGAATGAATCAGTTATAAATGAACGAACAGTTGTGCTTCTTTCCAAAAGTCGCATCAGTTCTTGAGGCCGATTATCTAGTTGTTTTGCCTATAAATAAAATAAAACTTTTGTAGATATTGACAATCTCTTTTCCTTCTGTACGAAAATGTCTTCCAAAGATTTACTTGCTCCGAAGATCGAAGAAAAAACCGAGACGCCCCCTACTGAGCCTTCCGTGCTTTTTCGAAAAGAAAGGGGCGAAGGCTCAACTGTTCCTCCTACACCAGGACAGGATTTGATCTCCAAGTTAGTGGAACCTGGAAAAACTGCCGAAGAAGAGGCATTGAGGATGGCTGTTTGTATGTTTTTTGTGAGTTCAGACAAAGAGGTGCTTGAACAATTGGCAAATTATGTATTTAATCATGAAGGATCGGGACCCCCTTCCCGTCCTTAATATCATGTAATCCCATTATGCCTTCGAATAAAATAAACTTTTATATATATCATGTCTTTGGAATATTTTGCTTTTATACATAATATTTTTTGAGAAATTTCCCATTGATAGGCATCATAGCAACTCTGCCCTCCATATCTGTTAATTGATAGGCTCCATTGGAGAAGACTTTATTTACCACATACGGTCCTTCCCATTTTGCCTCAAACTTGTCTTTGCTCATATGTGTCATATTCATAGGACATCTGACTGTAAGAACCAACTCGCCTTCTTAAAATGTCCGCACTCTGACTTTGCGATTGAAAGCTTTTGAGATCTGGGCTTGATAAAGTTCAATATGCTGTTGAGCCAGTAACCTTTTCATGTCGAGCGCCTCCAACTCTTGAAGTCGAAGACGATCATTGTTTTCTGTAGTAAGTTCGTTAGCAATAGCGATCTTCAATGATGGAATTTGAATTTGCAGGGGTAGGACAGCTTCACATCCATATACTAGAGAAAAAGGTATGCAACCTGTAGGATTACGGACAGTAGTGCGATATGTCCATAGTCATTCTCCAAGTTTATCACTCCAATTACGTTTGTTAATAGAGACAAACTTTTTAAGGAGTTTGATAATGGTCTTGTTGAATGCTTCAGCCAACCTGTTAGCCGCATGATTATAGGCCGTAGAGGCAACATTATTGATTCTGTTGTCATCACAGAACCTATTAAACTTCTGGATGATAAATTGTGGCCCATTATCATGGATGATTCGGCAAGGGACACCAAATCTATATATCACATGATGTTTGATGAAGTTGATGACACTACTCATTTTAACGTCAGCCAAAGGTATAGCTTCTGCCCACTTGGAGAAATAATTGGTTATAGCTAAGATGAACAGATGTCCTTTAGATGAAGGAGGATTGATAGGGCCAATTATATCCATGCTCCAAGCTTCAAAAGGCCATAAGGCAGCAGTCGGATAAAGAAATTTCGATGGTTGGTGAATAAAATCTGTATGAATCTGACATGCACGACATTTCCTTGCATAGTCAATAGCATCTGATACCATAGAGGGCCAGTAGTAACCCATACGTCGGATACGATCCTATAATTTAGGACCTGGCTGATGTGCTCCATAAATGCCATCATGAGCTTCACGCAATATCTGCTTTGCTTCATCACCAGCGAGACATCTTAAAAGCAATCCATCAAAAGTTCTTCGATAGAGTATTTTAGTAGTATGATTATAATAGAATCGAAGCGATCGACGACGGATACTTGTAGCTTCTTTAGGATCTTCGGGCAAGATATCATGTACTGCAAAATCAATGAAAGGTGCTCTCCAGTCCTTGCTAATATCATTGACCTCAGTTAGGTTGCTGAATTCAATGTTGTAGTTGTTTTCAACACAAAATAGTTCTCTATTAGAGATAACAACCATCTGTTGTCTTTTGACTGGAACTGCCAATACCGCAGCTAGGTTAGCTAAGGCATCAGCTTTTGTATTGCATGCCCGTCGTACATGTTCGATGAAAAATTCTTTAAACGAAGAAGCTATCTTGGTTGCTGCTTCATGGTATCATACTAAATCTTGATGTCGGACTTCATATATGCCTCTAACCTGATTAACAATCAGCTTAGAGTCGCCATATACTTTGATATATTCAATACCCAGTTGTTTAGCCAATTGGAGTCCAATGAGCAAGGTATTGTATTCTGCCACATTGTTAGAGCATGATTCGTCTAAAGAATAAGCCCTTTGAATAGCTAATCTATCGGGTGAAACAAGAACAATTCCTACTCTAGCCACAAGGGTACCTCCAGGTCCAATTCTAGAAGCTCCATCAAAGAACAACCTCCAGGTAGGAAATTCTTCTAGGATCATATTTGATTCCAATGTTTTGTCCAGAATCTCATCATAGAGTTTAGATATCTCAGGGACAGGTTGAGCTGCTAAGAAGTCGGCAAGTGCTTGGCCTTTCACAGACTTTTGAGGAACATAAACCATATCATATTGTGCTAATAATATGGCCCATGTGACAAGCCTAGAATTGAGTGTACTTGGCTTCTTCATTAAGACTCAAAGAGGATTGACCCGGGATATGACATGAATAGTTTGGCCTATGATGTTATGTATTGTCTTCTGAACGGCAAACATTAAGGCTAAACATTCTTTCTCTACCGGACTATAACGATGTTCAGCTCCAATCATCGTTCGGCTAAGATAGTAGATGGCTTGCTCATGGCCTTCCTTGTTCTTCTGAGCCAGCAAAGCTCCCAATGAATGATCTATTGCCCGGACATATATTAAAAAAGGTATTCCTGAGATCGGTGGTACAAGAACCGGTGGACTCATTAAATACCGTTTTATGTCGTCAAATGCTCGTTGACATTCTTCCGTCCAAACGAAAGATACATCTTTCTTTATTAATTGAGTAAATGGTCTGCAATGTCTAGATAAATTCAAAATGAACCGCCTGATGTACGTAAGTCGACCTTGGAATCCTTATAGCTCTTTTAGGTTGCGTGGAGGACGCATCTCTTGAATGGTTTTGATCTTCTCGGGATCAACGTGTATACCCTTAGAGGTAATGACGAAGCCGAATTTTTTTTCACTAGAGACACCCAAGAAAGACTTGGTGGGGTTCATTTTGAGTTGATACTGGCGCATTAGATTGAAGATAGTTCTTAAATCTTGAATGTGATCTTCCTTGAGACGACTTTTAACAGCAATATCGTCAACAT
This sequence comes from Iris pallida, assembly GCA_029216955.1. Lineage (NCBI taxonomy): Eukaryota > Viridiplantae > Streptophyta > Magnoliopsida > Asparagales > Iridaceae > Iris > Iris pallida. The sequence continues at coordinate 6,375,846 of JANAVB010009198.1, read as the reverse complement.
AACATTCGACAGTCTTTCGTAGATGATCTCGAAAGATGGTACTCATAGCCAACTGGTAAGTTGCACCTGCATTCTTAAGACCAAATGGCATGACCGTATAACAGTACACACCCCGAGGAGTACAAAATGAAATATGTTTCTCATCTTCAGGATTCATTCGGATTTGATTATATCCAGAAAACCCATCTATGAAAGAAATTCGTTCGAATCCACATGTATTGTTGATCATGACATCAGTAATTGGGAGAGGGAACTCGTCTTTAGGGCAAACATCATTGAGATCCCGAAAGTCTATACAAACTCGAACCTTTTCGGTCTTCTTCAGAACTGGTACAACGTTGGCTACCCAGTCAGGATGCTATTCTTCTACGATAAAATTACAAGCTATAAGCTTTTTGACTTCATCATCAATTTCATCCATCATTTCAGGATTGAATCGCCGTTGTTGTTGTTTGACCGGCTTGGCATTCGGCAGAATGTTAAGCTTGTGAGTTGCAATTTGAGAATCTAATCCCGGTATATCTTCGTAACTCCTGGCGAAGATATCAATATATTCACGAATAAGAAGAATTAATTCTTTTTTATCATCCTCTGGTAGATTTTTGCTAATGAAGATTGGTCGTGATACACCCTCTTCTCCAATATTGATTTGGACAAGTTGATCTTCAGTAGGTGGTTCTCGTTGTTCGAAACGAAGTTCCCACTGATTGTCCATCTTTTGTGCCTAAGGGTCCACTTCAGGAGCTTCTTCAATGTCATCTTCATCTTCTTCCGAGAATTCGGTGGACACCATGTTAGAAGATACTGTTATTCTACGAACATGACCAATGCTGGTATCAGAATCCTACGAGATAGAATCAGAAGAATTAGATCGTTCTTCTTATCAGATTCAGAAGGTTTTGGAGTCGAAGAGGTGAAGCATAACCTAAGCCCCACTTCAATTTACTATGGTATTGTTGTGATTTTCCTTTTGGAACAGCAATACGAAGGGGAGTCCGCCTTCCTTTACCATTGTTGAGGCATGTTCTGAAATTATAGCCCATTTTACAGATGATGCCTTTGGATTGTGGACTATAGCGTCGTAATTGTAGCCTTCCTTTATCATCTCTATTATCATTATAGAGCACGATTTTTGGTTCCTCTTTTTTGTTGAAGAATATAGGCTTTTCATCTTTCTTTCGAAACGGTACTAAGAAGTATGACTCTTGTATTGAATCCAATGATACCGCATTTCGCAGAGATGATACGACTTCTATTATAAGTGGTTTAAAGTTTTCTAGCATATCCAAATAACACTGAGTATAGATAAAAACATTAGTATACTGCAAAGTAGATGCTTTATTGATTTTTACACCATCATTTACAACAGGAACTTTATCCTTAGCAGGCTTAGTCAGATTGATCACAAGAGGGGAAAAAGAAGAACGAGAAGGAGGAGGGAGCTTCTTGCGATGAAGATCGATTACAAGCGGCTCAGAAGAGGTGAGCTCTCTTTGTTCTTGACTATCACCCTTAGGCTGCTTCTCATGGGAAGGAAGATAGATAGTCAGTGGTTTGGAAGACTGAGGACATAAGGTACGTCCTTTGACGGGAGTCACCAGGGTATCATTTGGCACACTCTTATGTTCTTCATCCGTGTCCATTGCTAGTACCACCTTCATGAATTCTTCCTTGTACATGCGAGAATCGTTAAAATATGCTTCAACTCCTTTAAAAGGATTCAGATCTGCAACCTCCTTTTGGACTTCTCCATTACCATCCACATATTTGAAATATTGGTGGAACGTAGAGGGTACAATATTGTGTTCATGGAGGAATGGCCTTCCCAACAAAGCGTTGTCTGAGCCATGATTGTCAATAACATAGAAAGTTACCTTTGTACGAAGATTGCCAATTTGAAGTTTTAGGCGTATCTTCTCCAAAGGTTCACTTCTTCCTTGATTGAACCCCAGGATGGTAGTGATAGTTTTAGAAAGGTTATGCACTGGGATTTTCAAAGCATCCAGTAAAGACTTCGGCATAATGCTAAGTGCGAACCCTGGGTCAATCAGAATACGATCGACTTTCATGGTGTCCACATATCCCATAAAATAAAGAGGACGATCATGACGATTGTCTTCTAACAACATGTCATCTTATGTAAAAGTGATATTGGGCATTAATTCAAATACACTATGACAGTGTGCACAGCTGACTGGCTCCTTTTTAGGCTTTTTGCGAAGAGTAAGACAAACGTCAGCCTGCATCAAGGCTTCACTTAACGTCTCTCGAGTGTCTTTTGAGAGACGTAAGAGTTCAAAGATTGACAATCTTGCTGGAGTATTGGCCAATTGAGCCAATATGTCAAAATTGTAAGGCTTTTCAAATCCAAGAGATGAGGACTTCTTTAGTGCTTTGTCAAAGCGAACATGTTGCTTTTCCTTGTCTGCTGATGTTGGTTTATGAGGAGATGGTTCAACCACCGGCAAGGATATGGATAGTGTATTCTCAACAAGAGAAGATGATGAAAGAAAAACATCAGGAGAAGGAGCGGGGTTATCTTAATTTTCAGAATACTTCCAAAGATAGGGTTTTCCTGATCTAGTGCCCTTTAGAATTTTTTTTTCTGTTACTGGTTCAAAGGGTACCATATTGCAGTTCTTGGATTTAGATTTGGAATGCTTCTTTTGCTTAGAAGAGGAAGGCATTTCAAATTCTGCTACCAGATCTGGATGAATCCACATAATCTCTTCTCTGTCAGTTGACAATGGAACAAGACCTTCATTTTGAGGAGATGGGAGATTCAAAATTTCAAGAGTAGTCCTTGGAATGGGGACAACACTATTTTGCACAAGTTGTGGTAGAAAATCACCAAATTGTAGAGAAACCACATTAGCAGTCACCATTTTCTCGTCCTGTTACAGAGTAATTGCTCCAGAGTTGACCAACTCTTAAATTTTACCCTTGAGCACATAACATGCTCTAGTTGGATGCCCTATAAATCTGTGATAAACACAGTATTTAGGGTGATCAGTTTTATCCACTTCTTCTGGCCGTTTTGCTTCTGGAAGCTGAAGCTTATTGCTTTTGATCTAGCAATCGAAGATGCTTAAAGCATCATCTTCATCAAAAGAATACTCTTCTTTTGGACGAGTTGTCTTCGGCGATGGTGCTGATGGAGTGGATGCCGTCTGAGTAACATTGACAGCCAAAGACTCCTTGCCTTTAAGGTTGATGGCCAATATTTTTTTTACTCTTGCGGTTATTCTGGCGATTACTACCCCCGGGTGTAAAATGTTCATCTTGGTTAGGATGAGTCATTTGGACTTCTAACTGCTTGAACTTTTTGGCACTGACCTCGGCTGCTTTGGCATTGACAATGAAAGAAGGCCAATCCTGGAATTGTGTAGATCCTGTCCACATACTGATAATAGGCAACAAGTTTGATTTGCAAGTGTCTATTGTTACAGCAGATGGAGTTCCTAAAGGCATTTTGAGTGCCTCTCGGTGGAATCTTTCAATCAAACTCTCTGTGGATTCATTATGCCTCTGTTTAATCTTAATGAGGGCAGACATCGTCATGTCGTTGACTCCTTCGTAGAATCGTTCCAAGAATATTTGCTTAAAACCAGCAAAAGAAGTGATGTAGCCATCAGGCAGGCTACGATACCAGTCGTATGCTGCGCCAGCTAAACAACCGACGAACACTTTGGTAAGGAGATTATTATTTGGCTGTAATTGATCAGTCATCACTTCAAAGTGATTGACGTACTGACTTGGAGAAGTGCTGCCATCAAGCAGCATGATGGTTGGGAGCTTATATTTAGGAAGAAATGGAACCTTCTTCCACTCTGTAGGATATGGTTGCTTTATGCCCAATCCTTGTAGGCCATCCTTCTGCTTGAAGACCTCAAACTGAGTGCGCAGAAGTTTTACAGCCTCATTTGCATCCCCTGATGTTTGAGAATTTATGGGCTAATTAGAAGTGTTGGGAGGCGGAACAGCGTGATAATTACCACCCCCAGTACCAGACTGACTGAGATCAGCTTAAATTGGTACTGAAGCAACCTGAGGAGGCGGTACCCCCAGACTAATAGGTATGGAAGATGCTATAAGCTTTGGATTTGTAGCAGGGTTTATAACCGGTAGCACTGTATGTTGAGCCACGATTGTAGTATGCATGCTTGCGACCATGTCTGCCATGGTCTTTAATTTGTCTTCTAGTGCAGCAATTCGTTGTTCTTGATTGGCTGAACTAGAAGCATCTTGATCTTCCGTAACGGTATATACCTTCACTTCTCTTACTGCTATTGATGAGATAGTTTGTTAAGAACTTTCACTATCTGCATCAAACTCTGAGAAAGAGTCTTCTCCTACACGAGCGAAGGGGAGATCTTCTTGATTAAAGACACCTTGGTTCAAATATCGATTCTTCGATCTAGTGTATTGAAAAACACATTCACTTGATGCATGGATCCGATCTAAGTATTGCTGACTAGGATTACGGGATGCATTACGTCTTGGATGTTTCCCACCCCCAGTGCCTTGAGAAGTCATGTTGAAAGAAGCATATAATAGCTCATCTTCGTCTTCTATTATATGTTCAGTAGTTGAAGCATAGTTCAGACGATCGAAGACAGATCGTCAAGCCGATTGGCAATAACAGTTGATGACGACTTCGTGAAGGCAGTGGCGATTTGAAGCACGATTTGGAGGTAAGGGAGACATCCCTGTAATTTCCTGTCTTTGTGTAAGATGTTACCGCAAATCAGTTACAACTACAGGACGAGAAGAAGTCGGAGGAACATATTCCTTAATGATGTTAGGAACATGTCTCCTATTCTTCAGATGTTTAGTTCCCTGAGTGTACAAAGATGTACTCAACTAATTAGCATAGGTGGTTGGATCTTTCTTTTCAAAATTTGGCTTTCAGTACAGATTGGCCTTTGGCATAGGGTTCTTACATTTTGCCAAAGTTGATATTGGTTGACGCCTATTGAGATAAGCACGTAAATCTAAAAATTCTGCTCCAGGTGTCTCTGTTTGTGATACCCTCAATTTTTTTTGCTTGGATCTTAAAATTTGTAAGGTTGGAAGATCTTGACCAGACCCCACAAGGGTAGGTAAGATACCTCTTTGGTCAGTATTCTTTCCAATATCAGAGATTCGAAGACCTCTGTTTAAAGGAATAGAATCTGACATATCTTCCTCTGAGTCATGGACCAGGAAAGTTTGAGAAAAGACCAAAGGGTGCTTTCCTTTATTTTGTAGAGGGTCAGCTAAGAAGCGTTTCCCTTTGTTCTGTTGTGAGACCATTTTAGGCACAGATTGCACCAAGTGAGGAAGTGTCAAATGACTCTTCCCTTTGTTCTGTCTAGTGTTGGCACTAGAACATTGATTCTCCAAGTTCAGAACTTGAGAATTAGAAGAGAAAATAGCCAAAAGACTAATTCCCTTGAGTTGTGCCAGAGTAGCAGACTGTGCCTGAGGTGCTGATTGCTTGGGCTATACCATAGTCCTACGGGCTACTGATGGTGCCTTGGCAGCAACATGGGTAGACTGCACCTCAACAATGGCTTGAACAGGTTGCACCTTGGCAGCAAAGAGAATAGTAGACTGCACATGGACAGCAGGATGAATAGGTTGCGCACGGGCAACAGAAGCAAGCTGTGCCTGAGCCGCCGAGACAGATTGTGTCTTGACCACTGAACACTCAGGTTGCGCCTAAGCAACAGTGACCATGGAAGATTTAGGAGCCCACACAGTCCTGTTCTTGGCAATAGCCGTTGTACGCTTGTTGCTCTTGGTGCTAATCATATCTTCATAGGCCGTCTGGTTGACTTGAACAACCAGAGTCTTCTACATCTTGCCAATCGATGCAGTGTCACATTAAGTTGTCACCTTCTCGTCGGAGGAGAAAGTCGTTCCCAGCAGAGTTGCCATTTTGTCTACAAAAATAAAAAGTTTATTCCAAACTTTAAAAAGAATAGGACAAAAGTACAATAAATTCTGGAAAAGTACAACTGTAGGAATCTGATCAGAAGACGATCACTTTATCCCTTAGACTATGTAAACTTGAAGATTGTAGCCTCTGGAGAATGCAGCAGCAATTTTGCAAGAGTTCTTGATCTCTGTGCGTATGTATCTGATGATTTCATAATGATTGGAAACTCTATTTATAGAGTTCAAGAAATAACTGTTTTAGCAGTTATTCTGATATGCGCGAGGCTGGATTGCGCCACATTGGGTTGCGCCAACCTTCTGTTATGCCAACTTTCATTCAGTTGTTAAGTCGTGTACTAATTGTATTTAGACACGTGGCATCATGTGATTGAGATGCGCGTGGTCGTGTATAGGATAGTAGACACGTCTTGAGAGATTAGTGGCATGTGCGCCACGTCATCCTGCTTTAGAATGTAAGTTGTCTCAACTTCATCAGGTTGTGCGAGCTTCGGTCAACTGTGCCTGATTGAGCCGCGCCTAGACACGTGGCAGCTTTTGTCACCCTCAAAATCTGTGTTACGTATTTTCGTATACGTGTACGTATTTCGGGTCTGTATTTTATTAGTTATGGTTAGCTAGTCATGATTTTATTTTTAGCATGTTGCATTGGCACGGTTATTTTGACATTTCATTGGTTATGGCTTAGCTTGGTTCGGTTTAGCTTGGTTTGCTTTGTTTTTGGGTTCATCATGAACCAAAAGAAAACCCCTACCTTCCACCACCATCATCATTTAAAACCCAACCCCCTTTCTCTCTCATCTTTACTCTTCATTTATTTCTTCATTTTCTTCCTCTTAACTTCTCCATCTACCAAGAGAAGCTTAGGCAAGTGCAACTTGCTTCATAGAGAAACTCCATTTTTGTTGTTCTATTGTCTTCCTCTCGAGATTCTAAGATACTTTAGAACTTGGCATTTTCCATTTTGATGGATATTTTCTTATAGATCTAAGTTTATATTATTTTCAGTTTTCTTGGATTTTGATATATTAAACTTCATTATTTTCATGTTTTGATTCTTCCATGTTGTAGAGAATTAGATTTTATCCAAAATAGACCTTTGAAAACTTGGATTTTGACTTGTTTTGAGGAAGTTATGGCCAAAAGTATTTTTGGCCATTTCTATGTTCATCTGTGCTGATTTTGGCAGGGACGATGAATAGTGCTGCATAGTGCCCAGCCGTATAAGAGTGCTACATAGTACCGTATAGTGTCCAGCCGCATAAGAGTGCTGTATAGTGTCGCATAGTGCCCAGCCGCATAAGAGTGTTGCATAGTGCCGCATAGTGCCCAGCCGCATAAGAGTGCTGCATAGTGCCGCATAGTGCTCAGCCGCATAAGAGTGCGGCATAGTGCTGCATAGTGTCCAGTCGCATAAGAGTGCTACAAAGTACCGCATAGTACCCAGCCGCATAAGAGTGCTGCATAGTGCCGCATAGTGTTCAGCCGTATTAGAGTGCTGCATAGTACTCAGCCGTATAAGAGTGCTGCATAGTACCGTATAGTGCCCAGCCGCATAAGAGTGCTGCATAGTGCCGCATAGTGCCCAGCCGCATAAGGGTGCTGCATAGTACCACATAGTGTCCAGCCGCATAAGGGTGCTACATAGTGCCGTATAGTATCCAGCCGCATAAGGGTACTGCATAGTGCCGTATAGTGTCCAACCGTATATGGGAGTACCGCATAGTGCTGAATAGTGTCACATAGTGCTGAATAGTGCCGTATAGTGCCTATTTTGGCTGTTTTTTTTGGCTATTTTAAGTCCTATTTGGCTGAATTATGGCCAAAATTTCTCCTAACTCCCAACATGAAAGTTGTAAATCTTTTCATTGGCTTCAAAAATATGTTATTAGTTATTTTATACAAGTTTTTCTCATTCATGATAATGTAAGAATAGAACACGATAGTGGCCTGCTGTGGCGCACTCTTGACAAGTAAACTGACATGATATATCACGACATGCTGTTACGACAGCTAGCTTGACATGGTAAGTAGGAATGACCTGGACACCGTGGGCGATTGTGTTTGTACAAATAAACTAGTACTGTCTTACATCATGTCTAGGATAGGGATCCCTGAGTACCACGGTCAGGGATACCTACTGCAATTGACTAAGGCTAATAAGCTAGAATAATTCAGTAGACATGAAGAGATTTCTCAGCTACAGGCAATCCCGTTATCTGGGCGCTCGAGTGGACTTGTAGCCTACCGATGAGTAGGACACATTTTTAGCACACAGTCACGTGTTGTATTCTTTATAAACGGACATTCGACCTGGATAACTCGACGGCCTGCAGGGCTTGTGGCTGTTGGAATAATCTCATTGCATATTGCTAGTAACTAGGCCTGTGATAACCCTAGTTATTTAAAAGTATCAAGCCGTACTCTTGATTGGCCATGATTGATTGGATGGAGTTTATTCCAGCTTAGTCTTATCCTGATCCTGTACAAGATTGTGACATGACATAATTATTGATGTTTGCCTTAACAATAACGATCGGGGGTCCAGTTCTGTTCAGGCGAAGGGTTACAACCTCGGTCATTGTTTGGTTTAAGGGTTATAACCTGGCTCCCGAAGCAGTTCTGTGTCCTCTCTTCATTTATTATCTTATTTCAACCCTATGACATGTTCGTCATGTTTTACCTTACCTTAATACCATGATTATTTATACTGGCCTTAGCAATAAAGATCAGGGGTCCAGTTCTGTTCAGGCGAAGGGTTACAATCCCGGTCCTTGTTTGGTTTAAGGGTTGTAACCTGGCTCCCAGAGCAGTTCTGTGTCCTCTCTTTGTTTATTGTCTTCATTGTACCAATAGTATTTGAGACGGGTCTCTATTCAGGTGAAGGGTTACAACCCCGGTCCTTGTTTGGTTTAAGGGTTGTGACCTGGCTACTTGAATGGTTTCTTCGTACTCAGTTTACTGTTATTATCTCTACTATTATCAATTCTTTATTTATTATCTTTAATATTCTATTATGATATGCTGGTTTTACCTAAGTGAAGCCTCCTTGTGGCACTTGCTCTTTCTGGGTCTGATTCAGCTAGTTTTGTGTGGCCAGATATCGGAGCAGCACCAGAGGATCCACCTGTCTTCCAGCCATATGGTGACCACCAGGCGTAACCCTGGCAACGAGTGGATTTCTTTTTGTCCTCCCACTTTCTTGTAAAAATTATTCTTTTGAGGCATTTAGCCGGCGAGCACGTGTTAGCTCGTATTGCACCTTTATTTACTGTCTGCCTACGGGCTGTAACATGATTGACAGATCCTAGGGTTGATCGTGTATGACTGAACTCTTGCTAGTCTTGACATTTTGTACGACTAGGTTCATGATCATCCAATATGTAATATATGGGACGCCTTGCTATTATATTTTTGGTGCTCTGACATCTTGTAACAGCTATCGCTTGCTTGAGGTTGAGACAATAGGCTTGTTCATGACCATAGGAGACTGTTGGCTTGTAGTTAAACCCTCATGTATCTAGATAGCCATGACCGTATAGCGAGGTGGGTTGCACTTTAATATACATAGTTGGCTATGTACGCCCCTGCTCTCCAGTATTCTGGTTCTGGGACGTGACATGGTTTTAGTGGTGGCCCATACAGGTCTTATAAATTGAGATATGTGAGGGTTTACCGAATAGATGTCTCAATCAGTACTCGCCCTTGATCTCTCCTCATATTTTCAAATCCCTGAGAATCTTGACTTGATCACATGTTTGTATCGTTGATCTGTCCTGGTCCTTCCTTATTGTTCCCTATGTCGTCTTCTTCAGCGACATTGTTCCTGGACCTACCGATCAGCAAGGCGGAGCACCTCCTGCGGACCAGCATCAACCTGGAGATCAAGCCCAACATTCAGGAGTAGCCTCCAGAGTCATGTCTACCGAAGGGGAACCACCAGTTCAGCCCGTCCAGCCTGCGGAGCCTGATGATGGCACTTTGGTAGGTCTTATCAGGTCCCTATTAGCTTCCCAGGATCGTCGCAGAGATGCCTTGCACCAGGCGGTGGCAGATGCTTTGACCAGAGGAGGTCATCAGGGTAACAGCGCGGCTAACAGCTTCAAGCGCTTGAACCCTCCCTTCTTCGACGGCAGTGAAGATGCAATCGCTGCAGATGCATGGCTTCAGGACACAGAGGTGATTCTAGAAGCAGCCAGGAATCTAAAGAACGAGAAGGTGGCCGTGGTGTGCCTACAATTATTGGATCTTGCCCGCAGCCGGTGGGCAGCGCAGGCCGTTGGATTAGTGGCCCCTATTGCCTGGGCAGTATTCAGGGAAAGATTCCAGACCAAGTACTTCGATGCTGTAGCTCGATACGATCTGCAGACAAGATTCACCAATCTGAAGCAGATGGGCAGGACGGTCGATGGATATGCGGTCGAGTTCTCCAGGCTTAGTCGATTTGCTTCCACCTTGGTGGCGACCGAGTTCGATAGAGCCCAGCGGTTCCAGCAGGGGCTCCACCTAGAGATTTTATTGGCGGTGGAGCAGTTTGAGCATCAGACTTTTGATGCAGTATTGAGAGTAGCTAGGAGGCATGAGTATACCTCCCAGAGGATCGTGGATAGGAACGGAGGTCGAAAGCGATCTCACGGCCAGATGAACCAGTCATCAGCACCAGCCCCGGCAGCCAGGGCTTTGACCATTGGAGCTCCGAGGCGGGCGGCCTCAGTGACGTCGGTTCAGCATTCCACCCCGACGCACCCTCAGCAGCAGAAGCAGAAGCAGTCTTCCGCAGTGGGATATTCATACTGCGGGAAGCCAGGGCATGTGGTGTCAGAGTGTCGCAGAGCACAGGGTTTGTGCTTGGTTTGTGGTACCCCGGACCACAAGATTAGGAACTGCTCGTACAGGGGGAGTTCGTCAGCCTTCTCTAGTCCTTTAGTTAGAGGACCAGTACCAGTCCAGCAGCAGCAGCAGCTGCAGTACCCGTTCTCGAGGCCATTACCGATGCAGGCCCAGGCATTCCAGCAGCAGAGACCACAGCAGTATGTCCAAGCCCAAGCCCTGATCCAGAGCAAGTAGAGGAATTTTCAACAGAGGAGACCTGCACCCAGAGGACATGGTCAAGTGCTGGCTTTGACCATAAAAGAAGAAGGAATAGCACCAGGTGAGGTAGTGGCAGTTACTATTCTCGTCAATACCTTTCCAGCTTCAGTATTATTTGATTCTGGTGCCTCGCATTCATTTATGTCTGTACGATTCGCGACACGGATAGGATTGGAGCCTAAGTCATTATCAGTAAGGCTCAATATACTTACTGGTAACGGACTTGTGGGAGTAGATAGAGTATTTTCCTCGTGTCGGATCGTAGTTAGCGGTAGAGAGTTCCCTGCTAGATTGATAGAGTTCCCGATGGCCGATTATGATGTGGTCTTAGGGATGGATTGGTTGAGGGACCAGTATGCTAGGATAGACTGCTACATTGGCAAGGTTATTTTTAGCATTCCAGGCGAGCCAGAGTTTTCCTTCTTCCGAGGCGAAGTTGAACCTTCTCCTCCAGTATTGTGGATGGCAGTAGCAGTAGTACAGTTACCTCGGATAGTCGAAGAGTTTCCAGATATTTTCCCAGAAGAGCTTCCAGGGATGCCGCCAGAGCGAGAGATCGAGTTTACCATCGACTTGATTCCCGGGACAGCCCCAGTGTCAGAGAGAGTCTACAGGATGGCGCCGTCAGAGCTAGAGATATTGTACAAGATGATTGAAGAACTCAGAACCAAGGGATTCATTCGTGCTAGTGGATCGCCTTGGGGAGCCCCGATGCTTCTTGTGAAAAAGAAGGATGGTACGTCTAGATTATGTGTAGATTATCGTACCTTGAACTCAGTGACAATCAAGAACAGATACCCTCTCCCGAGGATAGATGACTTGTTTGATCAACTCAAAGGGGCGTCAGTATTTTTGAAGATTGACTTACGGTCAGGATACCATCAGATCAGAGTCAGAGAGTAGGACATCGCAAAGATAGCATTCAGATCGAGATATGGGCATTGGGAGTTCCTTGTGATGCCATTTGGAGCAACCAATGCGCCGGCAGTATTCATGGACCTCATGAATCGTATCTTTATGCCTTATTTGGATCAGTTCGTGATTGTATTCCTAGACGACATCCTGGTCTACAGTAAGAGTGAGACAGAGCATGAGCAGCATCTTCGAGTTGTCCTCCAGATTCTCAGAGAGCACCAGTTGTATGCCAAGTTCAGTAAATGCGAGTTCTGGCTCGATCGCATTTCGTACTTGGGTCATATCGTCACCCGAGGAGGAGTTGAAGTGGATCCCCAGAAGATTGTGGCCATTGAGTCGTGGCCAGTGCCCAGCACAGTTGTCGAAGTTCACAGTTTTCTTGGCTTGGCAGGCTACTACCGGCGATTTGTTTCAGACTTTGCTCGAATTTCAGCGCCATTGACCCAGTTGACCCGCAAGGATGTGCAGTTTGCTTGGACAGCAGAGTGCCAGGATTTTTTTGAGAGGTTGAAGCGAGGCCTGATGACGGCTCCTATTCTCACGCTTCCAGATGGAACCGGAGGGTTCTCAGTGTATTGTGATGCTTCGGGCAAAGGATTAGGATGTGTTCTGATGCAGCATGGGAAGGTAATAGCTTATGCGTCATGACAACTTCGTGATCATAAGAGGAATTACCCAACCCATGACTTGGAGCTGGCAGCAGTAGTGTTTGTACTTAAGCTTTGGTGGCACTACTTGTATGGAGATAGGGTGGAGATTTTCACCGACCATAAGAGTCTGAAGTATGTGTTCACCCAGAAGGATCTCAACACGCGTCAGAGGAGATGGCTAGAGCTGCTTGTGGATTATGACATCAACTTGCAGTATCATCCCGGGAAGGCCAACGTTGTTGCAGATGCATTGAGTAGGAGAGCTGGAGTTTATTTCCTAACAGCGCAACCAGAGCTGTTAGCCGATCTTCAGAAGATGGGAATAGAAGTTGTCCTTCCTACTAATGTGGTATTGATGGCCAGCATGCAAGTTCAGTTCACTATAGTCGAGAGGATCCGGATGGCGCAGTCGGCAGATTCTAAGCTTCAGCAACTCAGAGCAGAGTGTGAGACAGGACGAAGACCGGAGTTATGCATCCATGAAGACGGTACACTTCGACATGAGAAGCATCTTTGTGTACCCAGTGGAGATATCAGATAGGAGATCATGACAGAGGCTCACAGTTCGTAGTATTCCATTCATCCCGGCGGTACGAAGATGTACCGTGATATCCGTCAGCACTTTTGGTGGAATGGCATAAAGAGGGAGATAGCCCGGTTTGTCTCTCGTTGTTTAGTCTGCCAACAAGTTAAGGCTGAACATCAGAGACCAGCTGGACTACTTCAACCATTGCCAATTCTAGCGTGGAAATGGGAGCATATAACCATAGATTTTGTGACTGGATTGCCTAGATCCCCGGCTGGCAGAGACGCTATTTGGGTTGTCATAGACAGGCTCACGAAAGTGGCTCACTTTTTCTCGGTCAGAGTTGGTCAGTCGACGGCTCAGCTAGCGGAGATGTATCTCTGCCAGATTGTCAGATTGTACAGTGTACCAGTCAGTATCACCTCGGACAGAGATTCCAGATTTATGTCGCACTTTTGGCATAGCCTGTAAGAGAGTTTGGGGACTCGCCTCCAGTTTAGCTCAGCGTATCACCCACAGACAGATGGTCAGTCAGAGCGTACCATACAAAACTTGGAAGACATATTGAGATCTTGTACACTCGACTTCGATGGTTCGTGGAAAGATCACCTGCACCTGGTAGAGTTCTCGTACAACAACAGTTTCCAGGCTAGTATTCAGATGGCACCGTTCGAGACACTGTATGGTAGGAAGTACCGATCCCAGCTAGCGTGGGACGATGTCGGAGAGAGACAGATGCTCGGTCTAGAAATGATTGCTCAGACCAGTGAGGTGGTCAGGAGAGTCAGAGATCATCTTCGAGTTACCCAAGATCGCCAGCGTCATTGGGCCGATTCTCATCGGCGCCCTCTTGAGTTTTCTGTCGACGATCATGTATTCCTAAGAATTTTGCCTAATCATGGCGTCATTCATTTCGGCGTGCGGGAAAAGCTTATTCCTAGGTATATAGGGCCATTTGACATTCTGGAGCGAGTAGGAGATGTATCCTATCGTCTCGCTCTTCCACCATCGCTACGCGAGGTGTATGACGTATTCCATGCATCCCAACTGCGACGGTATATCCCGGACCCCAGCCACATCCTGGATCATTCGGAATTGGTTGTTGGTACCAACCTTTCGTATGAGGAGAGGCCCGTGTCTATATTGGACCGAAGAGAGAAGACACTCAAGAACAAGACTATCAAGTTAGTCCGAGTTGCTTGGGGTCATCACTCTTTGGGTGAGTCAACGTGAGAGCGTGAGGATGATATCCGATCGCGATATCCTGACCTGTTTGACTCGTGAGGTATAATATCTTCTTATGCCTTATACTTCGAATCCTTGTTTGCATATTTGATTGCTTGATTGGTTGCTTAGCTGTAGATGGCATCTGATAGTATAACTTGTCCCGATACCTCTAGCCTCTTTAATTAAATTCCGAGGACGGAATTCTGTTAAGGTGGGTAGAGTTGTCACCCTCGAAATTCGTGTTATGTATTTTCGTATACGTGTACGTATTTCGGGTCCGTATTTTATTAGTCATGGTTAGCTAGTCATGATTTTATTTTTAGCATATTGCATTGGCATGATTATTTTGGCATTTCATTGGTTATGGCTTAGCTTGGTTCGGTTTAGCTTGGTTTGCTTTGCTTTTGGGTTCATTATGAACCAAAAGAAAACCCTACCTACCACCACCATCATCATTTAAAACCCAACCCCCTTTCTCTCTCATCTTTACTCTTCATTTATTTCTTCATCTTCTTCCTCTTAACTTCTCTACCTACCAAGAGAAGCTTAGGCAAGTGCAACTTGCTTCATGGTGAAACTCCATTTTTGTTGTTCTATTGTCTTCCTCGCGAGATTCTAAGATACTTTAGAACTTAGCATTTTCCATTTTGATGGATATTTTCTTATAGATCTAAGTTTATATTATTTTTGGGTTTTTTGGGTTTTGATCTATTAAACTTTATTATTTTCATGTTTTGATTGTTCCATGTTGTAGAGAATTCGATTTTATCCAAAATAGACCTTTAAAAAGTTGGATTTCGACTTGTTTTGAGAAAGTTATGGCCAAAAGCATTTTTGGCCATTTCTATGTTCATCTGTGCTGATTTTGGCAGGGACGATAAATAGTGTCCAGCCACATAAAGGTGCTGCATAGTGCCGTATAGTGTCCAGCCGCATAAGGGTACTTTATAGTGCCGTATAGTATCCAGTCGCATAAGGGTGCTGCATAGTACCGTATAGTGTCCAACCGCATATAGGAGTGCCGCATAGTGCTGAATAGTGCCGCATAGTACTGAATATTGCCGCATAGTGCCTATTTTGGCTGTTTTTAGCTATTTTAAGTCCTATTTGGCCGAATTGTGGCCAGAATTTCTCCTAACTCCCAACATGAAAGTTGTAGTCTTTTTATTGGTTTCAAGAATATGTTATTAGTTATTTTATGCAAGTTTTTCTCATTCATAATAATGTAAGAATAGAACACGATAGTGGCCCGCTGTGGCACACTCTTGACAAGTAAACTGACATGATATATCTCGACATACTGTTACGACAGCTAGCCTGACATGACAAGTAGGAACGACCTGGACACCATGGACGATTGTGTTTGTACAAATAAACCAATACTGTCTTGCATCATGTCTAGGATAGGGATCCCTGAGTACCACGGTCAGGGATACCTACTGCAATTGACTAAGGCTAATAAACTAGAATAATTCAGTAGATATGAAGAGATTTTCCAGCTACAGACAATTTCGTTATCTGGGCGCTCGAGTGGACTTGTAGCCTACCGACGAGTAGGGCACATTTCCAGCACACAGTCACGTGTTGCATTCTTCATAAACGGACATTCGACCTGGATAACCGGATGGTCTGCAGGGCTTGTGGCTGTTGGAATAATCTTATTGCATCTTTCTAGTAACTAGGCCTGTGATAACCCTAGTTAGTTAAAAGTATCAAGCCGTACTCTTGATTAGCCGTGATTGATTGGATGGAGTTTATTCCAGCTTAGTCTTATCCTGATCCTGTGTAAGATTGTGACATGACATGATTATTGATGTTTGCCTTAACAATAACGATCGGGGGTCCAGTTCTGTTCAGGCGAAGGGTTACAACCCCGGTCCTTGTTTGGTTTAAGGGTTGTAACCTGGCTCTCGGAGCAGTTCTGTGTCCTCTCTTCGTTTGTTGTCTTATTTCAACCCTATGACATGTTCGTCATGTTTTACCTTACCTTAATACCATGATTATTTATACTGGCCTTAGCAATAAAGATCAGGGGTCCAGTTCTGTTCAGGCGAAGGGTTACAACCCCGGTCCTTGTTTGGTTTAAGGGTTGTAACCTGGCTCCCAGAGCAGTTCTGTGTCCTCTCTTCGTTTATTGTCTTCATTGTACCAATAGTATTTGAGACGGGTCTCTATTCAGGTGAAGGGTTATAACCCCGGTCCTTGTTTGGTTTAAGGGTTGTGACCTGGCTACTTGAATAGTTTTCTCGTACTCAGTTTACTGTTGTTATCTCTACTATTATCAATTCTTTATTTATTATCTTTAATATTCTATTGTGATATGCTGGTTTTAGTTCCTAAGTGAAGCCTCCTTGTGGCACTTGCTCTTTCTGGGGTCTGACCCAGCTGGTTTTGTGTGGCCAGATATCGGAGCAGCACCAGAGGATCCACCTGTCTTCCAGCCAGATGGTGACCACCAGGCGTAACCCTGACAACGAGTGGATTTCTTTTTGTCCTCCCACTTTATTGTAAAAATTATTCTTTTAAGGCGTTTAGCCGGCGAGCACGTGTTAGCTCGTATTGCACCTTTATTTACTGTCTGCCTACGGGCTGTAACATGATTGACAGATCCTAGGGTTGATCATGTATGACTGAACTCTTGCTAGTCTTGACATTATGTACAACTAGCTTCATGATCATCTAATATGCAATGTATGGGACGCCTTGCTATTATATATTTTGCGCTCTGACATCTTGTAACAACTATCGCTTGCTTGAGATTGAGACAATAGGCTTGTTCATGACCATAGGAGACTGTTGGCTTGTAGTTAAACCCCCATGTATATAGACAGCCGTGACCGTATAGCAAGGTGGGTTGTACTTTAATATACGTAGCTGGCTATGTACGCCCCCGCTCTCCAGTATTCTGGTTCTGGGGCGTGACAGCTTTTGAGCAGAAGTCATTCAGATTGCGCTTAGGCGCAACTAAAGATTTTGTCTAGATTGTGCCTAGGCACAACTTACGAAGCGTACAGGACAGCTGTCTACCAACTCCCCTCGAGCAGCACAATTCACGAGATTCGAAGAGATTTTTCTCGTTCACTGTGGTGTTAGTTGTCAGTGTTGTCAGGTAATGATGGTCATTAAGTGTCAGACGCCACATAAATTTTGGCGCAACAAGACTGGGCGCAGTCTGATATGTGGCACAACCTGTTCAGCGGTGCAGTCTGTTCTCTGAGCTTCATATCAGTGGCGCAACTTAATTTTTGGGGCGCAACTTGATCACTGATTCGTATGTTCAGGGCACAACTTGATTTTTAGGCCCTATAGTAATGCCAGTTTTAGTAACCAGAATTATGCCTTAAATTCTAAGGTACAAGCTAGGTCAAGTCTATAGGTGGGTGTTCCTAACTGAAGTCATATGTACATAAATAGGTTTAATTACAAATCTAACATTAACGTAAAAACCGTTTTGAAACAACATAGGTTTTCGTCATAAGTAATAATTATTAGGATAATATTTTAAAGTGAATTTCCCGAAATTAGTAAGTTTCGTAAGAAAATAGTTTTTATTTAAAATAACATTTTAAAATAGGATTTATATTTTAAAGTAAATATTTAATCGAAAATGATTTTCGTAAAATATATTTTTAGTCATTTTCACAAATTGCCTAGAATCGTCTTTAAATATTAAAAAAATATTAATGCGCAAAACTACATTTTTTCCAAAATATTGGTTCAAGATTAATATAAAGGATTTCGAATTTTATTATTAAATATCGCTACCAAAATTGACCATTTTACACAACATTAGTTTTTATTACAATAATCACTTTATAAACCTTTTTGACTAGAAATCGTTTTAAAAGAGGAATATACATAATTTATAGTACCATTTTCTAAAAAAACTTTTATTTAATAACAATAACTTTTAAATGAATAAATATTTAAAGTTTAGAATTTCTACAACATAACATTACAATTTAAGAGATAATCCTAACTTTAATTTAAACCATTTAAATCGTTTCAACCATATATTTAAAATTATTAACATTAAGCTACAAAACAATTTATACTAACAATTACAATTTAAGTTTCCTAAAGTGATATTATTACAACTTTACAAATTTCACAACATAGAGCTAAAATAAATCGTCACAGAACCTAATTTAATATCTACAGAAACTAAAACTAGGCCAGGATGGTCCAAATAGTTTCTGCTCACAAACAGAAATGGAAGATGAAGGATTTATCCAAAGTTGCACGAAGGACTACCGAGGGGAGGCCTCGGACTCGAAACGACGCCGAGATAACAAGCACGGACACGGGCAAACACGTGGGCGAAGGGGCGCGGAACTGGGGCGCGCGCGGGGCTGGCGAACGGCGACGGGCGGAGGGCGCACGCGGGAGCGACGAGGGGACAAGCTCGAAAGGTGGGAGTGTGAGGTCTGGATTCAGAGAGGACGACGAGACGAATGCGATGGTGGTCTCGAATTTTGATTTGATGGAGGGAGAAGGAAGTCATGGATTTATTTGTGAAGGTTTTGGGTGAGAGAGAAAAGCTTCTATGAGTTTCTGTGTTTCTGCAGAATGAGCGTACGAGGGGGATAATGGTGAGGGAATTAGTGTTGGGGGGTTACGTGTGGGTAGTGGGGCTAGAAAATAGGATCCGAGAGGAATGTTTCTCATAAGTTTGAAATTTGAACTTCAAGGGTTGGAAATGGGCTTGGGCCAAGGGGTTGGGTCAAGACTAGGACTTAAACAAAAAAAGCTAAAAGGCTCACAATTAAAAAATAATAATAAAGCATGCATATATTAATTATTTATAAATCATGGGCTTCACAACCTTCCCTCCTTAGAAAATTTAGTCCTCGAAATTTCAAAGATAAGGGCCGAGGTACAATCAAAATTACCTAGTCTTGATCAAAAATGAAATTTAAATCATCAGGCACGATCGAAATTATCTAGATATAATCTGAAATAGAGTTAGAATATTGTTTTGATCAAAATCATTTTAGACATGAGTGAAAATGTAGGTACGATTAAAATATAATCAAATGATCATAAGATAGAGTAAAAAGATCAAATGAGGTCTCGTGAAACAGAAAAGTAAAGAAAGAAACGAACGTCAACAGTTTATTGAGAAGGCATAAAATAATGGAATCTTCTGAGATGAGGGATTAAAAATTCCAAATCAAATTGGAATGGGGTATAAGGGTTTGTGACTCAGGAAAATTGAACAAGTTGTATGATAGTAGGATACCGGGGGTGATTAGAATAATATAGCTATAATAGGAATGTAATCAAATAAGATATTTTTATTGAGGACTGAGTGATGATCAAAGGGGATAGAAAGAATATCGTATTACTATTTCAACGGTCAGAAGATAGGATGTGCAGAAAAAATGACTTACCAGATAACTATCTTATTAGTTCCCATGCAAAAAACCAGTCTCTAACTTGCTAAACTAGCTGAACTCCCAGTGTCAACAGAAAACTAAGGCAGCTGCCAAGGTATTAAAACTAAATCTATTTGGAATCATAAATCATCTAAATCCAGTTTTTATCTGTCGTTGTATGTAACTCGTATGCCAAATGTATTTCAAATTTCAAGTATTTCTCTCGATCAAATTATTTTACAAGCATCAATTTCCAATTGTCAGCCATTCTTCCAAAACTGACTACATCAAAGTCACAATCTTCACTTGTCATAGTAAATCCTTAGAAAATTCTTTAAAGTTGACCCATGATCCATATTCAAGAATTTCCAATTCTTGAAATCAATTGACCAATATAATCACTAATCAAATTTTAATCTTTAACCATGCACCTAACAATCGTTCTCATCCAAACACATTAGCAAAAATATCACAAAATCTCAATCATTCTTACCATAACTAATATGAGTCTCCAATATCTGGTAGAAATTACAAACCCAATTGCTCCTTTTCAACATTGCATGCCAATGGTCTTATCTCAATTCCTCACTACTTATTCATTCTCTAAAATCTATCATTCCATTGCTTGTGATATTCCTTCCATGGTTATATCCGTCCCTTCTAGGTACAGTAGTAAAAGTTGATCCCCGTCAAGTGTTCCTTTACTTGATCACCATATTCTCATGTTTATATATTATCCAAATTCACTTCCTCCATGGGAGAATCTTACCAAATCCTAGACTTTTCTTGCTAATTCTACCTACGTCTTCCTCTATCTTCCATAACTCTTCCTTTAATCATAAAATTCAAAATCGCCAGATACCTTCATTTGTTTGAATGAGGTTTAGGCACTAGTGAGCACTACCAACGGTTCTAACCCGAATAAGTCACAAGTTAAGATATGCCACTCTCTCAAGACTAGCTTTCTCAAGGTATTCTTCTACCTTTCCTACCCTTAAGCTAACTAATATTGATCCCAAAGATGCCTTTACTAGAAATGAGATAGGTAACAATTTATGTTTCTCCCGCATATAGCTATCAACTATAAACATATAGTCATTTACAAGATGTATATCAACTATTTAATATATAGAGCTATCCACAACTATCTATAACTTCCAAAATATATAACAAAATAGAAACGTACTAAAGTTGAACCAGAAAAGAGATTGAGCCAATAGAGATTGATATGGTCCCGATAAGTTCTAGAAAAATCAAGTGGAATTCCTATATGAATCCTGTAGAAATGATTTCTGAAAATTTAAACTAGTCGCTAAGATTCCAAATAATCCAAAATTTAAACGAATCAAGACAATTCTTGTAAAGTTATCAATGGTGATAAGAGACCAAACATGATATATTTATAATAGGGATATAGTCTCAATATTACCCGGAACCATACATATCCAAAGTCATTTTGCCTAGGGTTCATGCCCCGCTATTGTACATCTGGCTGCAGTGAACCTTTAGTTCCATGACTCAAATAATGATAGATCACCGAATCTTCTATCAACTTTATCCATTTTTTGGCTGAACAACATATGAGACAAACATGATGCATTTAGGACATAGTCTCAATAATATCCTAAAATCTATGAATACCTGAAATTACTTCAACTTAGAGTCTATGCCTCGCCAGTGCGCATCTGGCTGCAGTAAACTCGCAGTTTCCATAATTCAGATAAATGGCTGCAACGCATATGTGTGAAGCCATACTAGGTCACTGAATATTTTCTCAACTTTGTCCATAGGAATTTCAAAGGAGCTTCCGAAAAATTCAAACGAGTTCTAAAGTTCTAATCATGATAGGAAGAGATGTAGATGTATATTCTTCTGGAATCAAGAAAATTTATTAGGACAAATATGTGTTCCAGTAGCTCTTGGGATTTAAGAGATTGGTTTTGGTTTGAAGTCATGAAATTGATCAAACTTGATTATGACTAATTGAGTTGGACACAAGATAAGATAGAAGCATCAGAGCTTCGAGTTGAGTTGAAGAAGCCAATGAGAATATTCCCGACAATCACTTAGAGGATACTGACATTTACCAAAATTATTTTGAAAAAAAAAATTTCTTATCCAAGGAAAGTTTGAGAATTTGCTGGGTAAGTTGGGTTAAAAAGTAAGTCTTATTGATTCAAGGAAGTCAAGTTGAAATGGTTTAGCAAAACCAACAAGGGAATAGTTTTGGAATATTAGTCATGATCTGAAGGTTTAGGTACAAACACAAGCAAGATAACCTACGAAACTATAAGCAAGAAAAAAAATAGATTTTTAAATATATAATTCCGGTCCTATATAATGTAACATGGTAAATGTTATCTAAGTGCTCTAGTTGTTTCTAAGTCTGTTTTCCTAAAGTCTTAACTAAACCTAGGTCAAGTCGCAGAACTGCGTGATGGTCTAGACTAAGTTGACTAGACCAGTTTACAGAACGACCTGCATGGGCCACCACAAGAAACATGTCACGACTCGATCCCAATGTAGTGGATCTAGTCGGATCATGCCCAGTCTGTACCGTTGTGAGACGACGGCAGTAAGCTGTATCAAGTAGTGAAACACAAATATGCAGAAACATCTAACAGAATTAAAACATTTTATTGAATTGAAAGTGAGTCTGAAAGTAACCACCATTAATAACAATATTTAAAAAAATTCATTTATTACATTGTTTAAAAAGGGAAAGTAAAGGAAAAGTATTATTCTAACAGCTAAGGTTCTGGGGTTCCTGGTTCACCCTTTGCGGGACCTGAGTCTATTCCGTAGAAAGTACAGTAGGGCAGCTCCTCTTCGTCACAGTCACCTAAAAATGTTGGATCTCCAGTCAGGAGGGAGCAAGTACATATTTTATCCACATCTAGCAATTCTAAATTAATACTAAATGTAAAATGTGAGACAATTAAAGAAATATTATATTTTTTTGTATTTAATAATAAAGAGACCAATAAGTAAGATGATGTCAATGTCCAGAATGATACAATGCCAAGCTAGTGTTTGAGTATATAACAGGGCCTGTGACCGGCTAGGATAGAGACAATATGTATACTAACGTTTTGGCCAAAACGAATAGTATACGGTACGGCTCAACCCCCTGTGTGGTAGGGGTTAGCGCGAGGCAATAAACGATCAATATTTGGCTTTGGTCACGGACGTTATACTACTCCCCCAAGCAATCCTCAAGTCAATGAGTCAATAAGCAATAATCAGTAACTAACATGTCAAGATAGCCATCTAACAATCCATCAATCTATGTGGAGTCCGAGAGGGATCCACGGTGAATCAGTGTAACTATACTACATGTAACTAACCGATGCATACATTTAATTGTCAAAATAAAACACAGATATGGAATAGATATGAAACTTGCCTCAGAGTATTTTCCTGACTTGACATCAACCAGAATGTAACCGCTAGGGTTTTACGTATCAGAACCTACAAGATCGTAATGCCAGTTTTAGTAACCAGAATTACGCCCTAAATTCTAAGGTACAAGCTAGGTCAAGTCTATAGGTGGGTGTTCCTAACCGAAGTCATATTTACATAAATAGGTTTAATTACAAATCTAACATTAACGTAAAAACCGTTTGAAACAACATAGGTTTTCGTCATAAGTAATAATTATTAGGAAAATATTTTAAATCGAATTTCTCGAAATTAGTAAGTTTCGTAAGAAAATAGTTTTTATTAAAAATAACATTTTAAAATAGGATTTATTTGTTAAAGTAAATATTTAATCGGAAATAGTTTTCGTAAAATATATTTTTAGTTATTATCACAAATTGCCTAGAATCGTCTTTAAATATTAAAAATAATATTTAATGCTCAAAACTACATTTTTTTTTCCAAAATATTGGTTCAAGATTAATATAAAGGTTTTCGAATTTTATTATTAAATACCGCTACCAAAATTAACCTTTTTACACAACATTAGTTTTTATTACAATAATCACTATATAAACCTTTTTGACTAGAAATCGTTTTAAAAGAGAAATATACATAATTTATAGTACCATTTTCTAACAAAACTTTTATTTACTAACAATAACTTTTAAATGAATAAATATTTAACCACTATAAATGTAATAACTAAATCATTTATTTGGTTTAGAATTTCTACAGCATAACATTACAATTTAAGAGATAATCCAAACTTTAATTTAAACCATTTAAATCGTTTCAACCATATATTTAAAATTATTGACATTAAGCTGCAAAACAATTTATACTAACAATTACAATTTAAGTTTCCTAAAGCGATATTATTACAACTTTGCAAATTTAACAACACAGAGCTAAAATAAATCGTCACAGAACCTAATTTAATATCTACAGAAACTAAAACTAGGCCAGGATGGTCCAAATGGTTTCTGTGCTCACAAACAGAAACGAAAGATGAAGGATTTACCCAAAGTTGCACGAAGGAGTACCGAGGGGAGGCCTCGGACTCGAAACGACGTCGAGATGACGAACACGGACACGTGCGCGCACACGGGTGAACACGTGGGCAAAGGTGCGCGGAACCGGGGCACGTGCGGGGCTGGCGGACGGCGACGGGCGGAGGGCGCACGCGGGAGCGAGACGGGGACGAGCTCGAAAGATGGGGTAGTGGGGTCTGGATTCAGAGAGGACGACGAGACGAACGCGACGGTGGTCTCGGATTTTTATTTAGTGGAGGGAGGAGGAAGTTATGGATTTATTTGTGAAGGTTTTGGGTGAGAGAGAAGCTTCTGTGAGTTTTTGTGTTTCTGCAGAATGAGTGTACGAGGGAGATAATGGTGAGGGAATTAGTGTTCGGGGGTTACATGTGGGTAGTGGGGCTAGAAAATAGGATCCGAGAGGAATGTTTCTCATAAGTTTGAAATTTGAACTTCAAGGGTTGGAAATGGGCTTGGGCCAAGGGGTTGGGTCAAGACTAGGACTCAAACAAAACTAGCTAAAAGGTTCATAATTAAAAATAATAATAAAGCATGCATATATTATTTATTTACAAATCATGGGCTTCACATTATTGTCGAGCACAATTTTAGATGGAAAACTGAGAAAATGAAACAATTGTAAAAACAACGTTTCAACGCAACACTTCAAAGAAGATGCACAACAGAGATCCTAGGAGGATTCTGGATTACGATAATCTAAAAAGATTTCGTAATAGTAGCAAATGACAGTAACACTTCTAAACAGAAGGTACGAATCGAAATGCTAACAGCAGCAGCGATGACAGATGAAATATGGAAGATGGCCTGCTGGGGTGAATGATCACCGTTGCTCAAAGCTTAATTCGTCCCACACGAACAGCTTCCAGGAACCAGCAAGTTCGACGGAGAACTTAGGCACACTCTGCTCTTCTGACTCCTCGAAAGGCACACGGACTCCTGCACTAAGTGACGCTGATGTACTGCTTCTCTTCACTCTTAAACTCTGTGGAAACACGTAAGGAATGGTGCTAAAAATACTTCTGCCTTATGTGAATTCTGAACTTGTCATTTGAGAGAGAGAGAGCAGAGAAGCTTATATAGCCTCGCTCTATAAACGCCCAGTTAGCAACATGTTCGGAATGTGGGAAGAAACCATCCCGAATAAGCTGTAATTGCTCAATCGTGCACATACACGATCTGAGCCAAAGGGCGCACAGCGCGCGCCATCTGCGCTACTTGCGCACCCCGCGCCAACAAAACGTCACATTACGTCTCATGATCCCATGAGCCCATGAGTCCGTGTCCGAGTCCGAGTCGCTAAGCCCCTACGGGGTTAGCTCCAATGGAAATAAATTTTCCAAGAGCAAAAAAGCATGAATGCTTTCAATTGTTGATTTAGCCTTTTTTCCATTAGAAAAATAACCCCACATGGCACGTCCATGTGCACCTCCACACCACATATGTATCTCTAAAATAGCATAGCTAATATATAGAGATACAACTCCTTTGGCCTAGCCGATGTAGGACTAAAGTTCCAAAACAAAAAAGGCCAAAACCCAACAGAGCTCATGGGATCCAGGACGAACTTTTAAAATAAAGATCTCATACATAATGTAAAAAATATTAAGAAAACTATTAAAAAAAAGCTAATTAACTACATCCAAGAATTGAATTTAGAACCTTTAGAAAAGAGTCTAAAGTACTAACCACTACACCACAATAACTTTGTGTTTAGAAAGGTCCATGGTATATACTAGTTCTATTATGAGATATAAAATTATTAACATATTTATCTTTAAACTACTTTTTGGGACCCCTCATGATCCGAGGGTCCTGGACGGTCGCCCTGGCCGTCCTGGGCCAGGGCCGACCCTGAATGTGGGGGCTGATCTTAAATGTAATTTAAAAACTTGTATACAATACATATAAGATATTTTTTGCGACGAATGCATATAACATATTGGGTCCAATATGGCGGCAATGGACTCTAAACATTTGAAAACAACTGAAATACTACTGTTAAAAGCTGCTTTTCTTATCACTTACTGAAAAGCAATAGCAATCCCAAACCAGGCCCATGTCTCTCCAATTTTGTTGCTTGTGTATCGATCCAAGAATTGGGCCTTAAGATAGGTGGTTTAGGATTTGGAGTAACTGTGACCCAAAATGGAAATTTGTTGGAGGGACATCCATCTGAGGACATGTTTGCCATAAAAATGTTCCTTAAATTTTGGATCCATGTCCCCTCCTGCCAGATGCATCATCTTTTCTCTTCTCCTAAAATCTGGATAGAATCGCATAAAATTTAAGGGTTATTTAGTTTTAGTATCACATATATATGGATATTATAATTTGGGTTTCGAAATTGACGGATGTTAAGATTTGAATTTCGAAATTCCCTGTTCATTAGCCTACGTGAACAGTGATTTCGAAATCCCAAACTCTAACATCAGTTAATTTAGAGACCAAACCCTAATATCTATGTATATGCGAGACCCTAAAACTAAATATGCCAAAATTTAAAGAACATCAAATATCGGAACTTGTCAAACAATACCCAAAGACTAACATATGGGTCCTATCATATAAATTCTTCCAAGTTACCCAAGTTCTTTGGTTTCTTCATATTTCAAAGAGCAAACACACTCTTAGTTGATGGACTCATGGTAGAGCAATGACTAGTCACACATCGAATATGAAACGATATGTTGAGGAACTGATCCTTGACTTATTAAGAAAGTTTTCTTTTAGTCATTTGGTTTAGCCAGGTAATTCTTTTGTGTAGTCCAACCAAACACATTATGTGCCTGATCGATCCAACTACACACATTATGTCTCTCTGCACTGCCACTTGATCGACTTCCTTTGACGAGAACAAGTTTATTTCAAATGGACATGTATAGCTAATATTCGGGCTGTGCACAATTAAGTCAAATCGACCAAATCGAACCAAGCCAAACCGAATCGATTGGTTTTAAACCGAATCGATGGATCAGTTGGTTTGGTTCGACTTCAATTTTTTCAAAACCGACCGAGTCGGTTCGGTTCACGGTTTGGTTATGCCAAAAACCATCTAAACCGAACCGAACCGAACCAAATCCTTGTTAAATAATTAGGGTTGGCCGGTTGGGTATGGGTTCATTGGGTTGTATTATACCGGTTTGGTTCATTTATTCACATCACAGCCATTTATCAAGTAGAAGTTGAAAGAGCTCCCTCTCTCTCTAGTCTCAAAGAGGAGTGCTTGCGGTTCATATTCTTTTTTAATTGCTCATGTGCACATGAAAGGGACTTTTTTATATGTATAATTTTTTTATATGTATAATTGACATTTTTCTCCACCTGCAAAGCACAAGTTGAATTGAAGCTGCTGAATTGTATTTATTGTTGCAAAGTACAAGTTGACTGAGGTTTCACTAAAAAAAAGAGCATACAGTCCATTTTTTTATGTGATCAAAACCGACCAAGTCGAACCGATCCAAACCGAACCAAGTCGGTCGGTTTCAAAACCGAACCGACCATTTGGTTGGTTTGGTTCGGTTTTGTTTATTTTCAAACCGATTAATTTCGGTTCGACTTCGATTGAGACCAAATAGGTCGACCACCGACCGATGCACACCCCTAGCTAATATTGCAAGTGGAGTTTGTTGAGGATAGACTCCAGGGGTGGCAGGCGCAACTTCTGTCGTTGGGGGCGACTATAGCTGGTCAGAACAATAATCACGACACTTTCCATGTACTAGATGCAGACTGTCCACATCCCAGACAACACTATCAATATGAAAGTGTGTAGACTTTGTATCGAGGGGAGGAGTTCATGCGATTAGTTGGGAGGAGCTATGCAAAGAAAATTAGGAGGGAGAGGTAGGGCTCCAATCCCTCATGGTCATGCTTATAGTACCAAGCTCATATGTCGGTCCCTTTAGTGGAAATCCTTATGGGCAAACTTGTTGAGAGGGCGGTACCTGGCCAAGACAAACTTCTAGGCAGTGTTTAAAAATCAGATCGGAGCGGCCGGTTCAATCGGTTCATCCGTGAACTAGTAGATTTTTTTTGTTCCGGTTCAGTGTTGACCTACTGTTTTTTCAAAAAAATCGATTATAAATGAATATTTTTGTAAAAATAAGTGTAACCTAATTTGAAATGATTGGAGGCCGCACTAAGGTCAGCTGCATCATCTGGAATGGGTCGTGGGACACCTCTTTGCACCTAGTTGCCCGAGGAAGTGTAGGCGGCCAACATTGAAGGGGGAGGTGAGGGAAACTATTGGCATACCGGACCTGCTGATCAGGTTATACTGTCTGTCCCCCACCTATTGCTCTGTGGAGGGTTCCACAGGTTAAAAAAACAAAAACAACAAAAAGTAGAGAGGGGACAAAAAAAGAATGGACAGTATGACTGAAACAACAGATCTCTATTGGAGCTGGGATGGGTCCCCTAGAGGTGAGTTCAGCATCAAAGTGGCTTACAATGAAATTAGAACCAACTATCTTAGAGTCAACTGGGAAACGAGGTATTATAGCTCAAGGGAGCAGTAGTCAAAACCAATATTGTAAAATTCGGATCAGACCGGCAGTTGAACCGGATCCAACCAATTTATGCCAAAAAATCGGTATGATTCGACTAAAACCTGGTCTTTGAAAGAACCGTCAGTTTTTTGTCAAAACCAGTTTCAACCGATGAACCGGTTACAATTAAACCGTCCAATTTTGATTTTTTTTTTATTTTAAAAAAATTTCAAAAATAATTTATCATGTAAAATTTGGACTATTTGCTTCTTGATTTGGTTTCGATCGATCATATAGTTGTAAAATTAAACCAAACCAACAAACTTATAACTAAATTAAACTAAACCAAGAAATAAATATGGATATCTTACTTATTTGTAACAAACCAAGGTTGCGTTTGGTTCATTGTAATGTAATCGTAATCGTAATGGAATTGAATTTGTAATGTAATTGAGTTTGTAATGTAATGGAATTACAATTACATTACTATGTTTGGTTGAAGCATGTAATCAAACCATGTAATGTAATGTCAATTGCATTCATATGTTTGGTTTACCATGTAATGTAATTAAGTTTCTAATTTAATATTTTTTTAAATACAACATAAAATTTAAAAAGTGGATCACTAAATTTTTTTAAAATTTTAAAAAGAAAAAAACTAAAAATAATTAATAAATAAATAAGGAAAAAATGGTTTGTTTTCTGCTAAAAAAGACCAAAAAACGAAAAAAAACGACAAAAAATAAAAAATACAAAAAATGACAAACGAACAAAACAGAAGGAAAAAAACAAAAATGAAAAAGCGATAAAAAAGAAAAACGACAAAAAAAAGAGATAAAAAATGTGAAAACCATAAAAGTGACCAATAATGATTAAAAAAATGACTAAAAAAAATTGACAAAAAACAACAATAAATGAAAGAAAAAAAAAGACGAAAAAACGACCAAAAACAAAAAAAAGGGCAAAAAATGAACAAAAACGACAAAAAAAGAAAAAAAATTACAAAAAATGATAAAAAAGAGCCAAAAAATAAAAAACAATAAAAAGGAACAGAAATGACAAAAAACGAAAATACGAAAAAAGACAAAAAACAAGAGGGAATTAAAACGAGCAAAAAACGACAAAAAAATTAAAAAACTTGCAAAAACGTGAAAAATGGTCAAAAATGTACAAGATCGACAAAAATCGATAAATAACATGCAAAAATGGCAAAAAATGTGCAAAATCGTCAAAAAAGATTAAAAAACGTAAAAAATTGACCAAAAACGATAAAAAGGGCAAAAAATGAACAAAAACGACAAAAAAGGGCAAAAAGAAAAAAATGGACAAAAACGACAAAAAAATAAACAAAAATAACAAAAAACGAACAAAAATGACAAAAAAGAACAAAAACGACAAAAACCGAAAAAAACAACAAAAAAAAAGGACAAAAACGACAAAAAAAATAAAAACAACCAAAATCGAACAAAAATGACAAAAAACGAAAAAAGGATAAAAAACGGACAAAAACAATAAAAAAGGACAAAAACGAACAAAAAAAACAAACAAAAACAACAAAAAACGAACAAAAATAACAAAAAACGAACCAAAACGACAAAACGACAAAACGACCAAAAACGAACAAAAAAGACCAAAAATAACAAAAAAGGACAAAAACGACAAAAAAAAAAACAAAAACAACGAAAAATGAACAAAAATGACAATAAACGAACAAAAACGACAAAAAAACGGACAAAAATTACAAAAAGGACAAAAACGACAAAAAAACAAACAAAAACAACAAAAAACGAACAAAAATGACCAAAAACGAACAAAAATGACAAAAAACGAAAAAAAGACCAAAAACAACAAAAAAAGGACAAAACGATAAAAAAAAAAACAAACAAAAACAACAAAAAATGAACAAAAATGACAAAAAAACGAACAAAAACGACAAAAAAGGACATAAACAACAAAAAAAAGGACAAAAACGAACCAAAAAAACAAACAAAAACAACCAAAAACGAACAAAAGTAACAAAAAATGATCAAAAACAACAAAAAAAAGAAAAAAAACGAACAAAAACTTCCAAAAAGACAAAAAAAAAACAAAAACAACAAAAAATGACCAAAAACGAACAAAAATGACAAAAACGAACAAAAACGACCAAAAACGACCAAAAAAGACCAAAAACGAACAAAAATGACCAAAAACGACAAAAAATAAACAAAAACAACAACAATTGACAAAAAAGAACAAAAAGACCAAATTATAGCATACTAACATTCCGCTTAAGTTGTAATGTAATTGCGATTACATAGGTTTTATGATGTAATTGAGTTTAGAAGAAACTGATGTAATGTAATCAAACTTGTAATCGCGATTACATTACATCTAATTTCTTTTGTCCAACCAAACACCCGAGTTAGATTGACAACGTAATGCCAAATACATTACGTTGTCCAATTCTGCAAACCAAACGGGCCCCAAGTCTATTTGAACTCTGATCGAATCCTGATTCGACTTATTATACCAAAAAATTTAGATTCGGGTTCGATTTGTATTGGTCAAAACTAAACTTTGCTTGTATAAAGTTATATATATGCGTAGTTGACTTATCACCAATAGACTGGCCTGTTTTTGGTATTCAAGTTGAGGGCACCACCTGTGTCCTCCACATCAACAACGAGGACAGCATAATTATTCATATCTTCTTCGAAGGTAGGGTAGGTATCTGGTAGGCCGTCAAGGGTAACTATTAATTACCTGGGAGAGTTCGGGATAGAGCAATGCTATTTTTACAACCAAAAGGGTTGTAAGAGTTTACTACTGCAACATGGCAGCCTTTTATTGGAGGAGGGCTAGAGAGGGTGGATCCATGTTGACATGGGAGAAGAGAGGAGTTGTAAAATGGTGTAGGCATATGCAGGGTCGCCCAGGGCAGCCAGGACGACGGTCCAGGACCCCGTAGAATATGGGAGTGTTGGTATTTTTGCCTTTGGACTAGAAAAGATAGTTCCACATCGGCTACACCAAATGGTGAGTATCTCAATATAATGCATTGCTTGTGTTGAGGTGTGCACATGAGGTGTAGGGGGCACAAGTTTGTGCCATGTGGGAGTATTTTCCTAGAAGGAAAAATGATTAAATCCAACAAGGATGCAAGTTGATTTTTGTTGTGCGGACTCGGACTCGGACACGGACTCCAGGATATCTCGTGCATGCACGGGAGTGCTCGGGGGGTAGGCGTGGACTGGCACACTTCTATGCTGATTGTGGGATGATCTAAAATACCAAACTCTATTTTTGAGTATTGGTATTTTAGTCCCATTTCGGATAGGAGAAGAGGTGAAGTCTCAACTCTACTCTATAAATAGAGCCCCTTGGCCTCCTTTGAAAGATGCACCAAGAAGAGAGTTAAGGGAGTGTAAAGTCCAGGAAGCCCGTTCAAGTCTCAAATTTTGACTTACGAGCGTTCCAGAAGTTCTTCGTGAACTTGCTGGTTCCTGGAAGCAGATCGTGGTGGGGCGAATCTTGTTTTGAGCAACGGTGATCTTAATCACCCCAGCAAGAACCTTTCCTCTTCTTCTTTCTTCTTTCTTCTCCTTCATCTGAGTTGTAATTCTGTTCTGTCCGTCTGCAACTGCGATTGCAAGGAAGAACGTGAGATTTATTTTCTGAACTCAGTTTTGTCCGTCAGCAACTGCGATTGCGAGGAAAAACGTGATATTTACTTTCTGATTATTGTTGCTTTTGTAATCAGATTTATATTATAGTGTTCCTCTTGGATCTCGAGAATAATCAGAAGGTGAACGTTTGTTGAACCTCTGATCTCGACATCGAGTCTACCATCTTTGATCAAGTCTCGGGACTGACAATCTCAAAGCAAGATCCTTGTAGATGGAAAACTCTCGTGCTTCTCTCATCGATACCAACTTTAACAAGTTGGAGAAATTCGACGGAGAACATTTTCAAATCTGGAAGAGGAAGGTCACCCTTAATCTTCAACTCGTGGACGTAGACCATGTGTTGATTGAGGATGAACCGACGATTCCAGAAGGAGGAACTGCCGATGCTACTGCTGCTGCACTCGTCAAGCAGAGCAAATGGAAGAGAGAAAACAGCATATATAAACTGCTGATTCTCAATTCTATGGAAGACTCTCTGGCTGAGTCATATTTCAAGAAAGAGAATGCCAAAGAGATCTGAGATTCTTTGGGTAAGCTATATGAAGATGATGAGAACAGTTCCAAAATCTTTATCGTCGAGAATTACCACAAGGGGCTCTTCGAAGACGAGATGGCGATACTACCTCAAGTAAAGGAATTCCTGAAGTTGCACCAGAAGTTAGATGACGAGAAGATGCCCCTCATCGACAAGTTTGTCGTTGGAGGGATAGTCTCGAAACTTCCTGCTGGTTGGAGCAACTTCTATGCTAGAATGCATCGGAAGAAGCTGGACATTAGCTTGGAAGATCTTCTACAAGAAATCCACGTTGAGGACGAAATGCGATCTCAACAGAAGATGGACTCTCTATCCAAACAACTGGCTAAGACCAACTTGGTGCAGACAAGAGAGTTCAAGGGGAAGCAGGTGGCTTCTCATCACAAGAAGAAGGACTCCACTAAATCTAAAAGTGAACGGTCCTTCGTTCAAGCAACAGAAGTCCAAATCCCACATGACTTGCTTCAACTGTGACAAGAATGGCCACTACATGAGTGAATGCAAATCCAAGCCCAAACCAAAATAGCAGGTATAGCTAAACTTGGTTATTTTGATTACTTAACTTGGTTGCTAGTGTTGCACAGGTTGAGTTATCTAGCGTGGTAGCTGACTAGTGGTCTGACACTAGTGCATCTGACCACGTGTGCTCTCAAAGGAGCTGTTCACCAAGGACGAGCCATGTTATGACGAAGGTCTCGATGGCGAACATATATCTAGCAGAAGTTCTGAAGATCGAGACAGTGGTTATTAACCACCGACAAGGACACTGGAATGCGTGTTGCACGTACCAGAGATTTTTTGGCGATCTGATCTCAGAAAGTCTGTTATCTGATACAGACTTGAAATATGGACATTCGTACTATCCAGATGGTAATTTCTTGGCGAGGAACATGCTTCGAAAAGAAGTTCGGTGCTGAAGGAATGTTCGAACTTCTACTAATGGCGATGAAGTTACTTCATTGAGTGGACTGAGAGTTGTTCTATGACAGAAGCAGACTCAAGCTGTCCTACCGGGACCTTATCTTCGAAATATGGGGGTAAGGAGGTGGAGGAGTTTAAGGTCTTTGCAGATACAAGACTGTTGGGAAGCTGCTCAGACGATTGAACTAAAGTACTGATCATCTGGAGTTAGTGCACTCAGATATCTGTGACTTTTATCAATTCTCCACATAGGCCAGTTCGAAGTGTTTCTCGAAGTGCACGTTCGCATGACTTCTCAAGTAGAAGGATACAACATTCGAGTAGTTCAGAGACTTCAGGGCTGAAGCTGAACGTTAAACCGATCTACAACTACTCAGAAGTGATCGAAATATAGAGTATAGGTCTCATGAATTCGCATCGGTCTGCAAAGAACATGGAATCATCAATGAGACTACTGCTCCGTATTCTTCTCAATCTAACGGGATAGCGGAGAGGAAGAACAGAACGTTGACAGAAATGATGAACTCAATGCTGCTAACTACGAGTCTTCCTAAATGCTAATGGGGAGAAGCTGCATTGGTGACCACTTTTATTCTAAATAGAGTGCCGTATGCAACTTCGGACGTAACTCCTCATGAACACTGGTTCAAAGTCAGACCTAACTTGAATGTCATTCGAGTGTGGAGGTCTCTGGCTTATGTGAAGCTCCCAGATCTGAAGATTCAGAAGCTGGAGACTAGGACTACGAAGATGATCTTCTTGGGGTATACCGAGAAGAGTGATGCTCGATGATTTCTTGATATTGAGTCAAATCATATCATCGAATCTCGTGAAGACAATTTGTAAGACACAAGAATATTGTTCTTACGGATAAACTGGAGAACAATAAGGGTGCGCAAGAAACTGAAGTTTTCAATAAA
This sequence comes from Iris pallida, assembly GCA_029216955.1. Classification (NCBI taxonomy): domain Eukaryota; kingdom Viridiplantae; phylum Streptophyta; class Magnoliopsida; order Asparagales; family Iridaceae; genus Iris; species Iris pallida. The sequence continues at coordinate 6,341,113 of JANAVB010009198.1, read as the reverse complement.
GAAATAGTCCAAGAAGATGTTGTTGTTGAAACAACGGTTGAACCAGAACTTGCTGAACCTTCGTCGAAGCGAGCGAGGAGGCCGAAGAACTTCGGAGATGACTTCATCACCTATCATGTGGAAGCAGATCTGCTTACCTATGATGAGGCGATGAAGACCAGAGATGATATTTTCTGGAAGGAGGCGATTGACAATGAAATTGATTCCGTCACTTCAAATAACACTTGGGTGTTGGTTGATCTTCCTGAAGGAGCGAAACCCATCGGATGCAAATGGATCTTCAAGAAGAAGATGAAAGCAGATGGAACTATTGACAAGTTCAAGGCCAGGTTGGTGGCTAAGGGGTTTTCTCAAAAACAGAGAATCGACTACTTTGCCACGTATGCTCCAGTAGCCCGGATGACCACCATCAGAATGTTGATTGCTCTCGCAGCGATACATAAGATGGTGATACATCAGATGGATGTGAAAACGGCATTCCTGAATGGCGAGCTGACCGAAGAGATCTACATGCAACAACCAGAAGAGTTTGTCGTCAAAGGTCTTGAAGACAAAGTCTGCAAGTTGGTAAAATCTCTGTACGGTTTAAAGTAAGCTCCCAAAATGTGGCATGAGAAGTTTGACAAAGTCATAAGGTCAAATGGCTACAGGATCAGTGAAGTAGACAAGTGCGTCTATACGAAGTTTGCTGACGGAAAAGGAGTCATCGTTTGTCTATACGTGGATGACATGCTAATCCTAGGTACGGATATAAGCTGTGTCACGGAGACAAATAAGTTCCTCTCGACGAAGTTCAGTATGAAGGACTTGGGGGATGCTGATGTTATCTTGGGACTCAAGATCATCCGGACAGACACTGGACTAGCGCTGTCACAGTCTTATTATGTTGAGAAGAAGATCACTCGTTACGGATATCAGGATCTTCCATGGATCGATACGCCGTACAAGTATGATCTGAAACTGAAGCCTAATTCAAGGAAAAGCGTCAGGCAGCTGGAGTATGCAAGCGTAATCGGGAGTTTGATGTATGCTACAACTGCCACAAGGCCTGACATAGCTTTCGCTGTGGGAATTCTTAGTCATTTTACGAGCAACCCAGGCATTGAGCACTGAAAAGCTATGAAATGGGTTATAAGATATCTCAAGAAGACTCAGACATATGCACTGCACTACAACGGAGATCCGTCGGTAGTGGAAGGCTTCAGTGATGCCAGTTGGTGCTCAGAAGTGGAGAGCGAGAGGTCCACAGGTGGATAAATTTTTACAATGGATGGAGCTGCTATATCGTAGAAATCGAAGAAGCGGACTATGCTCTCGCGGTCATCCATGGAATCTGAGTTCTTTGTACTTGATACCGCAGCGGAGGAAGCAGAATGGCTTTTGGAGCTCATGTATGATCTTCCAGTGGTTGGGGCGCAAATACCGACGATACCGATATACTACGATAATCAGGCGACTGCGGCGGTGGCATCAAATGACCTCTTCAACGGAAAGAAGAGGACTGTGTGGTTGAAGCACAGGGCAGTATCATCAAAAGGGATGTTATTGCAGTGATCGATGTTCGGAGTTAGGAGAACCTGGCGGATCCGTTCACCAAGGGCCTCAAGCGCCAGCTGGTCGATGACACAGCTTGTAAAATGGGCTTGAAGGCATTCTGATATTGTGTTATTACAATCCTACCATAAAGTTTTATGCTATTAGTTCAAAGAGAAATCTACTAGGCATCTAGCTTTTGGTTCAAGAAAGGACTATTAACCAGAAGAATATCAGGAACGGTGGGTACTTGTCCTCTGTGACATGGAGAGGTTACGGACCTACAACCACTGTTGTCTACTGTTGTTTTCTGTAAAAAACGGATCCTGGGGAAGGTTGGCTTAAATGCCTTAATGAGTTCTCAGCCAGAGTGAATGCCTGGAGTGCTTTACAGGAAGCACGATAGCGCAGCAATACAAGGAGTGTAGCTCCATGCTACAGTGGGTGACTCCACCATGAGGTTCCCAGGTAGGGGTAATGGCTCGGCTTTGCAAGCCAAGTCACAGCGGAGTAGCACCGCAAATAGGCAGGTAGCCTAATGTTGTATGATAATCGTAATAAAGAGAGGTAGACAGCACTACAAAGAGGACGATGTCCTCATGTTACAGTGGCATAACACCACGAAGAGGTATCAGGTAGGCTAAAGCCTCGGCTTTGCGAGCCATGTCATAGCGGCGTAACACCGTACGGAAGCGCAAGGCTTCATGCTGGGTAGTTTGGCACTACAAAGAGGCCTGTGACCTCATGCTACAGTAGTATGACACTACGATGAGGTACCCAGGTGGGGTAAAGCCTCGACTTTAAGCTATGTCATAGCGGCATAGCACCGCAAAGAAGCGCAATGCTTCATGCCATGACTCTTTATAAAGAACTCACCTATAGTGTATGGACAGAGATATCAGGCCGTCTCTTGAGGGTAAACTTGTAGACGCCCAAAAATTATACACTGAAACCACGCTGGCACAAGGCCTTCAATGTGCAGCCAGAAGCACAGTTGATGTCATTATGTGAGTAGGAAGAATTGCAGTTATGGTACAGAATTCAAGGCTTAGTCCATTCTTATATCATGCTGTTATTTAACCTATACGGAAAGATTCAAGTCGTAGCGACATCTCTCCTAATGCATGATGGACAGTCACAGTGGGGAACACTCAACCCATATATTGAGATATGTGGGGGACTGTTGGTATTTTTGCCTTTGGACTAGAAAAGATAGTCCCACATCGGCTACACCAAATGGTGAGTATATCAATATAATGCATTGCTTGTGTTGAGGTGTGCACATGAGGTATAGTGGGGCACAAGTTTGTGCTATGTGGGAGTATTTGATGGAACTGGGGATTCCCAGGACCCTTTATTTGGTGTGCATATTGATCGATAGAAAGTTAAATAGATCTAATACGTGTTCTAACCGTTCATAGGAGAAAACTAGGGTTCACGAATTATACCTGCGGCAGAAAGGAGATAAGTAATTCCTGGCAATCTTGAGCGGACGACCCCAAGATCTTCTGTACGTATTCCTTCCTCAAGTTGGTCGTCGTGTGGGCGACGATCTCCCAACCTTTTCTTCTCCTTGGCAGCCCTCTCTTTCTCTCCTTACGTGATCACGAATTTAGAGAAAGTTTTAGATTTCTGATCGGTAATCTGGCGGCCAGAGAATAGAGGATATATATAGGCTACGACAGGGACCATGAGGAGAAATTAAGGTTAGGCCTCCTAACGGATCTGGATATCCCGTGTTCAGCCCGAACACACAATCCAGGCCTATTAACAATAGCTCGGTCCACTAATGAGCTATTGTTGCACTACCTCCCTAATCTCAAATTATGTTTATGGGCTCCTTTTATTATATGCTCGTTTGGCTCCCCATGTTAAGATATCGTATGTCCGTCGATCAAATTAAGTTACTGACAACTATATTGATTCGACATCTTTTATCCTTAAGTAGTACCGCTCAACTTTATTTGTCATGTCGGATATAATCCACCTGCAGGGTTTACATGACAATCCTTATGAGCTCCTTAAAGGGACATTATCAACCCGATGTATCGGGACATGGATTTTATTTATAATCAATAGCCCATCATACATACAATGTTATTACCCAATTCATAGAGGTTGATCCATAATGAATCTCACTCTTTTATGAGTCAAAATAATGCACACTGTATATACATGTCCGTTATTATATCCGGGTTAAGAGCACAAGCATCCATAATAACAGAGGTGTTTGTTCTCTTATATAGTCAGTACAAAGAGAACAACCTCAAGTGGTCCTCTTCAATACTCACAAAGTGTACTAGTGTAAACCTATAGTCAAGATAGACTAATACCAGATTACACTACAACCTTTCCAATAGATTGTCCAAGTCCATCTAGGTTGTGAACTATTTATATACTCCATAGGGAACTGATAATAAGACCTTCTGTGTGACACCACACACCATATTATCTACAATATAGAATATCAGACATTTGCATTAACACTTGCAACAAATACAATATGCAAACATTTGCCCATATGATTCTCATTCAAAATTTAAGAAAATAAGGTTACTAAAAAAGTGATACTTTTAGTATATAACCCTAACAATCTCCTCCTTATACTCAAAGTATTATTTTCAGTATACTGTTACAAATCTCCTACTTATACTTAAAGCCATGCTGCTACACATCTGACTCTCATTCCCTCAACATGACTATCAAAAGCCTTAGCTGGTAAGCTCTTTGTAAAGGGATCAGCTAGGTTGTCGGCTGATGCTATATTGATCACAGCAACTTTTTCTTTTTTTACGAAATCTCGTATCAGGTGGTACTTGCGCTCAATGTGTTTGCCAGTCTTATGGGCTCGTGGTTCCTTCGAGTTTGCAACTGTACCACTATTATCACAATAAAGTGTAATAGACTTAGGCAAACTAGGTACCACATCCAAGTCTAACAGAAAGTTTCTGAGCCAAACCACTTCTTTGGCTGCCTCAGAGGCTGCCACATACTCGGCTTCCATGGTGGAATCAGCAATATATTTTTGCTTGATACTCCTCCACACAATGGCTCCACCTCTCAAAGTAAACACATAACCTGAGGTAGATTTCCTGGAATCCCTATCTGACTGAAAATCTGAGTCTGTATATCCCAAGGGAACTAAACTATCTGCCTGGTAAACTAGCATATACTCTTTAGTCCTTTTCAGGTACTTCAAAATATGCTTTACGACAGTCCAGTGCTCTTGTCCTGGGTTAGACTGATATCTGCTGACCATGCCTACGACAAAGCAGATGTCTGGTCTCGCACATAGTATTGCATACATTAAGCTTCCTACTGCTGAAGCATAAGGAACTGCCTTCATGTTCTCTATCTCTTTAGGTGTCCTCAGACACTGCTCCTTTGATAGAGCAATTCCATGTCTAAAAGGTAAGAAACATTTCTTAGAATTTTGCATACTAAAACGAGTTAGTACAGTATCGATATAGGAAGCTTGGGATAAGTCCAACATCCTTTTCTTGCGATCTCGTAGAACTTTGATCCCAAGGATGTGACCTACTTCTCCCAAGTCCTTCATATCAAACTGTTTGGATAACTATACCCTTACATCAGATAACACCTTCACATTGTTTCCAATGAGCAAGATGTCATCCACATAAAGTACTAGGAACACCACCACATTTCCGTCAAACTTTCTGCATACACATGATTCATCCTGACATTGATCAAATCCATAGGATTTTATCACCTGATCAAAACATATGTTCTAAGATCTGGAAGCTTGCTTAAGTCCATAAATGGACTTCTTGAGCTTACAAACAAGATGCTCCTGGCCCTTTTCAATGAACCCGTCTGGTTGCTTCATATAGATGTCTTCCTCAAGACGTCCATTAAGGAAAGCTGTCTTGACATCCATTTGCCAAATCTCATAATCGAGATGAGCTGTAATAGATAAAAGAATCCGGATAGATTTAAGCGTGGCTACAGAAGAAAAGGTTTTCTCATAATCGATACCCTCTCTTTGAGTAAAACCTTTTGCTACAAGCCGAGCTTTAAAGGTTTCAACCTTACCGTCTGATCCACTTTTTCTTTTATAGACCCACTTGCATCCAATGGCTTTTACACCAACGGGTGGTTCTACAAGCTCTCAGACCTGATTAGAATCCATAGATTCTATTTTAGATATCATTGCTTTTTGCCAAGACTCTGCATCTTTATCTTGGAGTGCTTCATTGTAGGTACAGGGATCATAATCTTGTTCCTCAGGGACGAAGTCTGACGACTCTCCCAAGAACATATATCTATCAGGTTTTATCACAACCCTCCTACTACGACGAGGCACTATCGGTTGTGGTGTAACATTTGTGACACATTGTGCAGTTATTTGTGGTTCATCCTCTTGTACTGTTGGTACTGAAGTACTTGGTGTCTCACGTCTCAGTTCTTCTAGAACAACTCTACTTGTGGGTTTATGGTTCATCACATAGTCTTCCTCTAAGAATCGGACATTGGTGCTAACAATGACCTTCTGATCCTTAGGACTATAAAATAAACCTCCTTTCGTTCCTCTTGGATAGCCTACAAACAAGCGTACTTCTGTACGAGATTCCAACTTATCTGCTTTCCCATTCAGCGCATGTACTGGACTACCCCAAATGCGAACATGTTTCAGACTAGGCTTACGCCCAATCCACAGCTCTGTGGGAGTAAGAGGTACTGACTTAGAAGGAACCAAGTTCAAAATATAAGCTGCAATCTCTAAGGCATATCCCCAAAACGAATCTGGTAAATCCGAATAACTCATCATTGATCTAACCATCTCCATAAGAGTTCTATTCCTTCTTTCGGCTACACCATTCTGCTGGGGCGTTCCAGGTGCAGTCAATTGGGATGCAATCCCAGCATCTGATAAATAATCCCTAAACTCTCCAAAGTGGTACTCGCCACCACGATCTGATCGTAATGACTTGATACATTTTCCATGACGTTTCTCCGTTTCAGCCTTGTACTCTTTGAATTTCTCAAAGTACTCAGACATACGGTGCATCAAATAAATGTATCCATACCTTAAATAATCGTCAATAAATGTGACAAAATATTTAAAGCCACCTCTAGCTTGGATAGTCATGGGTCCACACAAATCAGAATGAACCAATTCCAACACATCTTTGGCCCTATACCCCTTTGCCGTAAAAGGCCTTTTGGTCATTTTACCTTCCAAGCAGGATTCACAGACTGGTAGTGCCTCCACTTCCAATGAACTCAAAGGTCCATATTTAACCAGTCTTTGAATCCTTCTTAGGTTAATATGCCCCAATCGCAAGTGCCAAATATATGTTTGGTTCATACAAGAAGGTTCTTTTCTCTTATTTAAGTTAGGTGACATATTATTCATTTCCATAAGTTGCATTGTGGGCGAAATAGGATTAATGACATACAAATTATCAACCAATGCACCAGAACAGATAAAATGTTTATTCTTTCTACTAACAATATTGTCATTAAAATAAACTGAATATCGATCCTTAACTAACATAGAAACAGAAACTAAATTCCTTCTAAGTGAAGGTGCATAAAGACAATCTCTCAATGTCAAAGACTTATTTCTACCAAAAGATAAAGTAACATCTCCTAATACAACGACCGATACTTTTGTAGCATCATCCATGAACAAGCATATCTTTCCATCACTGAGCCGTCTGGTTTCCTGGAACCCCTGCAATGTATTGCAGACATGATTAGTGGCTCCTGTATCTACACACCAGGTGCCGGTAGATAACACCGCTAAACATGTTTCAACTACTAGTAAATGAGATATACCTTCTTTGTTCCCTTGTTTGAGAAGTGGACAATCAGTCTTCCAATGTCCTGACCCTTTGCACTTGAAATATTTGCCTTTCGGCCTTTTCACCGCGCCTTGAGGTCACATGCCCTTCTTTGCTGAGTTTGCCTGTTTCTGAATGTTATTCTTCTTCTTACCGCCTTTTGGCTTAGAAGTAGAAGCCTTTTCAGAAACAAAAACATGACCACTCTGCCTAAAGAGAGATTCAGTATCCTGTAGCTCTTTTACAAGTTCTGCCAAACTATACAACCTTTTGTTCATGTTGTAATTAAGGCAGAAATTGTCAAAACTTTTAGGCAGAGTCCCGAGAATGATATCGACCTGGGATTCTCCATCGATTTCAACTCCAAGGATCTCTACCTCATTCAGATGACCCATCATCTTGAGAACATGATCCCTTACTGGTGTACCCTCAGCTATTTTTTTATTCATCAAACATTTCATAGCAAACTGCTTAGCTGCTCTACTCTGATGTCTGAAGAGTTCCTTGAGGTTATACATCATGTCATAAGCAGTGGCCATGGCCTGATGCTGATGTTGCAGTACATTTGACATAGATGCCAGAATGTAACACCGTGCCATCTCATCTGCCTTTTTTCACTTTTTATAAGCCTCTTTGACCTCTTCATCAGAGTTAGCATCAGGCTTAGGTGGGCATTCCTCAACAAGTACATATTTGTACTCCTCAGCAGTCAGAACAATATCCAAATTATGTTTCTAGTCAATATAATTAGGTCCAGTAAGTTTGTTTTCTTTAAGAATCACCATAAGTGGACTGAAAGAACCCATTTTTGAAATCCTGAGAATCACATAAATAAAATTATGTAGGGCAAAAAAAACTTTTTGAATTAACTAAATATTGATTCCCTCAAAACAATAATAAGAAATTCACCAATACCTTGAACACCATGAATTTAGCATGCCACGATAGTGTGGACGTATACAAATTCAACTTTATTCAAGTAGGTTTTTCTTATTAATTTTACTATCATGTCAACATAACTTTATGACAAATAAAATTAATATGCTGGTCTTGCTCTGGTCATACAAATAATAACAGTGACTCCGATGGAGAGGATACCATTATTTGTATCTAAGTGTATACCATTACTTAATACTAAGTCCATTACCTTGTAATGAGTTCCTTCAGATGGAGAAGTGAACACATACTAGGTAACTTTCTACAATTATCCCTAAGGAAGTTTGTACTGGTGATCCATAATTATACTCATCCGATATGGAGAAAAGCACTATAGCCAACACGCAAGTATAATTACATCACCTACAAACCAGTAATGGAGACCATAGGATTTAAACTAAATAAATATCCTCTCCCACTTAGTTATTTAACAATGAGGGTTTTTCTACTATGTGATATTATGTCCATGTTGTCCATTATTAATGTAGGCTTGGTTTTTCAAAAAAAAACAACCACACAATAATAAACATGCATAATCAGAAAAAGCAAAATGACAAAAATAAGAGAAAATATCCAACTATTATGGTCATCTTTGCTGCTCCATCCTCAACTATCCGAATCTAAAATCTGGCGCTGCGCAGATCTTTTTGGCTGTCGATTCCTTCATCGAAAATCATATGTCTGTCTCTGGACTGCTTAAAACCAGCATCCCGTCCGACGTCAGAAACAGCCACCACCGCCATCACGATTGATCAAAAATAATTAAAATTACATCCATCCTATGCCTCCCGAAGGAGTTCACACATATTCTAGATTGCAAAATTAAAATAATAAGCACGATCAACCCTCGTGATTTTAATTACATCCACAGCAACAATAACATCCACGACATGTCCGTGATTTAAACAACACAATCAAAAACATGCATTGGACCATAATAGTTGGATCTAAGATGCCTATAAAACCGAGTTAGAACAGATCTACATCTACCGACTATTACACAGCACAGGTTTTATTGGACAACATGGACGTATCAATCAATACGTAGATCCAAAGTGGCTCTGATACCAATTGATGAAACTGGGGATTCCCAGGACCCTTCGTTTGGTGTGCGTATTGATCGATAGAAAGTTAAACAGATCTAATACGTGTTCTAACCCTTCATAGGCGGAAACTAGGGTTCACGAATTATACCTGCGGCAGAAAGGAGACAAGTAATTCCTGGCAATCTCGAATGGACGATCCCAAGATCTTCTGCACGTATTCCTTCCTCGAGTTGGTCGTCGTGTGGGCGACGATCTCCCAACCTTTTCTTTTCCTTAGCAGCTCTCTCTTTCTCTCCTTATGTGAATCACGAATTTAGAGAAAGTTTTAGATTTCTGATCGGTAATCTGGCGGCCAGAGAATAGAGGATATATATAGGCTACGGCAGGGACCATGAGGAGAAATTAGGGTTAGGCCTCCTAACGGATCTGGATATCCCGTGTTCAGCCCGAACACACAATCCAGGCCCATTAACAATAGCTCGGTCCACTAATGAGCTATTGTTGCACTACCTCCCTAATCCCAAATTATGTTTGTGGGCTCCTTTTATTATATGCTCGTTTGGCTGCCCATGTTAAGATATCGTATGTCCATCGATCAAATTAAGTTACTGACAACTATATTGATTCGACATCTTTTATCCTTAAGTAGTACCGCTCAACTTTATTTGTCATGTCGGATATAATCCACTTGCAGGGTTTACATGACAATCCTTATGAGCTCCTTAAGGGGACATCATCAACCCGATGTATCGGAACATGGATTCTATTTATAATTAACAGTCCATCATACATACAATGTTATTACCCAATTCATAGAGGTTGTTGATCCATACTGAATCTTACTCTTTTATAAGTCAAAATAATACACACTGCATATACATGTCCGTTATTATATCCGGGTTAAGAGCACAAGCATCCATAATAACAGAGGTGTTTGTTCTCTTATATAGTCAGTACAAAGAGAACAACCTCAAGTGGTCCTGTTCAATACACACAAAGTGTACTAGTGTAAACCTATAGTCAAGATAGACTAATACCATATTACACTACAACCTTTCCAATAGATTGTCCAAGTCCATCTAGGTTGTGAACTATTTATATACTCCATAGGAAACTGATAATATGATCTTCTGGGTGACACCATACACCATATTATCTACAATATAGAATATCAGACATTTGCATTAACACTTGCAACAAATATAATATGCAAACATTTGCCCATATGATTCTCATTCAAAATTTAAGGAAATAAGGTTACTAAAAAAGTGATGCTTTTAGTATATAACCCTAACAGTATTTTCCTAGAAGGAAAAATGATTAAATCCAACAAGGATGCAAGTTGATTTTTGTTGTGCGGACTCGGACTCTGATACGGACTCCAGGATATCTCGTGCATGCACGGGAGTGTTCGGGGGGTAGGCGTGGACTGGCACACTTCTATGCTGATTGTGGGATGATCTAAAATATCAAACTCTATTTTTGAGTATTGGTATTTTAGTCCCACATCGGATAGGAGAAGAGGTGAAGTCTCAACTCCACTCTATAAATAGAGCCCTTTGGTCTCCTTTGAAAGATGTACCAAGAAGAGAGTTAAGGGAGTCTGTAAGGTCCAGAAAGCCCGTTCAAGTCTCAAATTTTAACTTACGAGCGTTCCAGAAGTTCTTCGTGAACTTGCTGGTTCTTGGAAGCAGATCGTGGTGGGGCGAATCTTGCTTTGAGCAACGGTGATCTTAATCACCCCAGCAAGAACCTTTCCTCTTCTTCTTTCTTCTTTCTTCTCCTTCATCTGAGTTGTAACTCAGTTCTGTCCATCTGCAACTGTGATTGCAAGGAAGAACGTGAGATTTATTTTCTGAACTCAGTTCTGTCCGTCAGCAACTGCAATTGCGAGGTAGAACGTGGGATTTACTTTCTGATTATTGTTGCTTTTGTAATCATATTTATATTATAGTGTTCCTCTTGGATCTCGAGAATAATCAGAAGGTGAACGTTTGTTGAACCTCTGATCTCGACATCGAGTCTACCATCTTTAATCAAGCCCTGGGACTAACAGGGAGTCCAAAAAAATTAGTTTAAATATATATATATTAGTAATTAAACTAATATGTAACATGTTTCACCTTTGTCACAAAATAATTGTGGTATAGTGGTTAGAATGTTAAACTTGCATACGAGAGGTCTTCTTAAGTTCAATTCTTGGTTGTAGCATTTTTTTTTAAATTTTCTTTTATTTTAAATTTTTTTATATTATATATGGGTCTCATTTTAAAAGTTTTTCTAGGGCTCCCATAAACTCATGGCCGGCCTATTTTTTTTCGGGATAACCTATTGGAAGAGGTGGAAGGGATCATGTGTGCGAAAGGTAAGGCGCCGAGCCACATATTCCGCATCTACCTTTCTAATATATGTAGAATTTTTTAAGTTCAATTCTTAAGTTCAAATCTTAGTTGTAGCATTTTTTTTAAAATTTATTTTAATTTTAATTTTTTTATATTATATATGGGTTTTATTTTAAAAATTTGTCTAGGACTCCCATAAACTTATGGCCGGCCTATTTTTCTTCGGGATAACCTATTGGAAGAGGTGGAAGGGATCATGTGTACAAAAGGTAGAGGTGCCAAGCCACATATTCTGTATCTACATAGAATTTTGTTTTTTAGTAAGCAACAGTACTAGCATCTTCGGTGGTGGCCTTCTTTAGGATGCGTCTATGGGTCACGCTCGCCAATTGGCGTGTGAAGGCAGAACGAGGTCGGGATGGAGGGTCGCGGCAGGAAAAGAAGGGTACGTGATGCTGACGGTGGTGAGTTCTGAAGGTGGGAAATAGATGGCATAGAGAAATTTGTTTGGAGCAGGAAGACGAGGATATCCTGAGAGACGGATGGGTTGTTAAATCACAAGGGGCAAATCACTTCCGATAGCTAGTATAGGCTTAGGAAATAGGAATCGTTCAACTATGTAGAAAATTAAGGAAAGGTTTTGGATTACTGTAAAATTTTTAATTTGTGGTTATTAGATGGCTAGTTTATATTTATTTTTCTATTCCATTATTACCATTATTATATATAATTCATACAACTTCTACTTATTTTATTTACTAATCAACCAAGACTTATTACTAATAATACTAACACAATTCTTTAACATACTAACTTAGAACTTTTGGAATTGTAACTATTTTACTTATTGATGCAATAACTGATTTTTAATTAGGTAAATCGATAATTATAAATACATAGAAGTGTGGGGGTTTACTTGAAGAAGATCAAATGGTACAACAAACTCAAGGTACGATAAATACATCTCAATTTTTATCGTTTAAGAGATATGTGGACCTTTTGTATTAAGAATATATCTCAAGATATATATGACAAATACATCTCAATTATGAGATGTAATAATTTATGGTATGAAAACTCGTATAGAAAAATTTATAATTTTTAATTAAGAATCACAACTTTTTCTTTGGAGTTGTTTGGGGTCGTCTGTATATTCAATTTTCAATTCTGCACTTTGTTCCTATATGTTCAATTTTCGAGGACGTTGTCTCTAAACCCCTTATGGTTGTACCCCCAGTAGAATATCTTCTTGGATTATATATATATATATATATATATATATATATATATATATATATATATATATATATGAGGGACCATCATTCCCTCATTTTTTGCATCCCCAAGCATCCCCATGTTAACAACCGTTGGATGTTATTTAAGTCATCTAATCTTAACCGTTGGTTTGAATGGTTGAAATCAACGGTTAAGATTAGATGATTTAAACAACATCCAATGGTGGATAGCATGGGGATGCATAAAATAAGGGTATGCGGATCCATCCTTATATATATATATATATACTCTTTCCATATTTTATGATTATTACAAGGACTACCTCTATTATGAAAATAATTACATTGACCACCCCACTCCTTTATAAATTTTATAAAACGTAGGGGTGGTCAGACGTTATAAGTTTCTATATAAAATATAAACTGTATGGGTGGTCTGTGTAGTTAGTTTTAAAATAGGAGTAGTTTCTGTAATAAATATAATACATAGGGATAATTATAATAATTTGCTATATATATATATATATATATATATATATATATATATATATATATATATATATATATATATATATAACAAAATATGCCAAGCACTATGGATATCCGAATATTTTGATCCTAATACCGGCCATAAAATATCTAATCTTTTACAATTTCTTCTTTTTCAAAACATACTAACCAATGAATATTTAATTTTCTTTTATAAAAAGTATTTTTTGGTAATGTGTTGTGAGTCGAAATAGAGTGGCGTATGAAGTATAATATTGGACTGGACCCATATGCCTTAAATGAAAATTTCTATGTAAGACATGAACCAATTTTAATTATCTACACCTCATGATCCCACTTCTTATCTAATGTTGGACTAAATTATCAACTACATTGTCACCACCTTCGAGCGCTCACAAGCCCGGCCAAGGATAGGGGCGAGGTAGGCAACCACCTAGGCCCCCAAACTTTTAAAGGCCCCATAATTTTAATGTAAAGAATAATATTGGACTGGACCCATATTAGTAAGAATAATTGCTGCCGTAGAATATCTTGCTAAACAAACCTTCACATTTCGTGGCTCAAATGAAAAGATTGAGCAAAAAAATAATGAAAACTTTTTGTCCTTGATCGAGATTTTTGCATATTTTGATCCTATAATGCAAGAACATATTCGACGCATCCAGCATCAAGAAATCCAACATCACTATCTTAGTCATAAGATTCAAAATGAATTGATAACTTTATTATCATCTGAAATAATTTTTATTTATTAAAACTATTAAAGAATCAAAATATTATTCTGTTTTGCTTGATTGTACTCTTGATACTAGTCACCAAGAGTAAATGACTTTAATATTACGATGTGGATGTTTCAAATAGTCTAATAAAAATAAAAGAGTATTTTGTAGAATTTTTAAAAGTTGATGATACATCAGGACTTGGTCTTTTCAATGAATTACAAAGTGTGCTAAAAATTATTGATCTTGATTTAGATAATATAAGAGGACAAGGATACGATAATGGAACAAATATGAAAGAAAAAACCAAGGCGTATAAAAATGATTACTATAAATAAATCCTAGAGCTTTTTATACTCCTTGTGGTTGTTGTAGTCTCAATCTAGTTCTTTAAACACTATAAAAAATAGACTTTTAGCGACGGCGGTATCCGTCGCTAAAAGTCATTTTTCCGTCGCTAAAGCCAAATAGCGACATATCAGTGACGGAAACGGTTTGTCGGGAAATCACATGTCGCTAATTTCAATCAGTCGCTAGTTCGTCGAAAATAGCGACTGATTAGTGACGGATTTAGCGACACGCTCTTTATTACAAAATGCGACGTATTAGCGACGGAAATTCCGTCGCTACTTTTGTCGACTAACTACCGACGGGTCAGCGGCGTATTCCAGGATTAATGTTGTGACGGTATAGCGACGGAAAAGTACGTCGCTAAAGTATTTTCGATACGCTATTGGTATCGGACATGCTTGTAGCGACGAACCTGTTATGTCGTTATTCCGTAGCTATACTTTAAATCTATATTTTCCAGAACCTTAGCGACGGAATGTTCCAGATATTCCGTCGCTCTTCCGTCGCTATACTACAATTTTTCAGATATTCCGTCGCTGTCCCGTCGCTAAATACAATTTTGTGTGTCTATATTTGTGTTTCCTGCACTCAACATCCATGTTGACATTTACACACACAATATACAATCATATAAACAGTTACACACATACCAAAAAGTTTACAAACAGTTTCCAAATACAAACAGTTTCCAAATACACACATACCAAAAATGTTCTAAATTGTTCCCAAATACAAACAGTTTCCAAACAATATCTACGTCGACGGCGACGGAGAGGCGGCGGATGGGTGTAGCTACCCAGTACATTTCATAATGCGTCTTCGAAATCCTTCCGAGACAGAAGAAATCTCGAAGTCGGTGCTGGATCCGTCGGTGTTGTAGCCGGAGGTGCTGTAGCTGGATGTGCTGGAATATGTAGCAAAGCTGAATCGGTCGAAGTATGAACCGTCGGAGCCGCAATCGGAGCCGAAACGACCGATAATATAGGTGTCGGAGCAGAAGCTCCTGCACTACCGTATATGTAATTTTGTAAATCCTATAATATACGGGTAATAGTGACTTGGTCGTAGACGGCAGCACCGCCGGTAGGAAGGACTGGTACAGGTGGAGGTGGAGGTGGAGCTCTGGAAACGACGGACGACTGGGATGCAAACGATCTAATACTGTATATGCTGCCGCCTTTCCCTACTCCGACCGTATCTACCTATAGTTTGTACCTATCCGTCGGCTGGCTATGTCCAGTGTCACGACCCGCACCCGGATATACGGATACGAATACGTGGGCCACGTCCAGCCTACGCCGCAGTATCGGCGGTAGAACGCTGTCTAGTACCCCAAAATATAAACTACATCTAGAAGGTCCATGAACTACAAATGTACTCAATCACAACCCAACATCTATGGAAGATAAGGCAGGAAAGATAACTAAGGCACAAGTGTAGGTCCTAAAAATCAAGTTACATTTATAAAATAAACAGAGGAGATTAAATTGCGCACTCTTCAAATGGACTGCGCAGGAGGCAGATTGCGCTATAATTCAAACGCGCAAGCTGAACTGCGCTACCACCCAAGCGCGCTATGCTGATGTGGCAATGCCATCATTACCTGACAAAAATCCGATCTTCTGACAGTTGACATCCCGATAAACGAGGAGTCCTTTCGTTTCTTGTGCAGCACAACGCTCGAGGACAGTTGTACAGCCAGCGCAGTATGACAGCTCAACTTCAACACAGTTGGACCAAGCCCGAGTCTCAGCGCAGTCTGATGCTAGCGCTTTTCAAGTGGCGCAATCCATCAGGATAACGGACATTTATTACGTGGCTTACATGCCATCAATTGTTCGCCACGTGGCAACCGCCTGTACACGACCATGCGCATTTCAATCAAACAATGCCACGCGTCTAAAACAGTTGATCCACGATCGAGTAACTGCCAGCATAGTTTCTTGTTTATGCAATCTGTTACTAGCGCAGTTCAGCATGCGCAATCCAGAATAACTACAAATTAGTTATTTCTAGAACTCTATAAATAGAGTTTCAAGTCCTTCATTAAGGGGATCAGATCATTATTATCATCAGAGATCAGAAGTTCTTGTCCAAGTGCTGCTGCATTCTTTAGAGGCTATCGTCTTCAAAGTTCACATCGTCCAAGGGATAAAGCGATCGTCTTCAGATCGAATTCCTATAGTTATACTTTTCCAGAATTCAATTGTAATCTTCTTACAAAGTTTGTGAAATAAAAGCACTTTTGTTTTTGCAAACAAAATGGCGACTCTGCTGGGGACGACTTTCTCCTCCGACAAGGAAGTGACAACTCAATGTGACGTTGTGTCTATCGAAAAGACGTAGAAGACGCTGGTTGTGAAGGTCAACCAGACTGCCTACGAGGCGACGATCAACTCTGGGGCTACTCGTCGTACTACAACCTCTGCCAAGAGCAAGGTCCGTTCAGTGTGGACTCCAAAGTCCTCTGCGCAGTCCTCTATGCAATCATCTACGTAACCTGCTGTCTCTGCTATAGCACAACCCACTTCCTATGCTACTCTAGCAAAGTGCAAGACTCCTCTCCTCCTGGCACAGTTGGTGACCTCCTTTCCTCCTGCGCAATCCACTATTCCTGTAACCAGAGTGCAACTTAAACATTCTGAAGCCTGGACTCCTGCTGCACAAACTACAGTTTCTGTGGCCAAAAGGCCATCTGTCAAAGCTTTCCAAGCGCAATCAGCCAATGCGCCTATTTCCACTTCAACCTCTGTGCAAGCTGTTCCAGTACAGTCTAATAGGGATAGTCCTTTGGCTAATCTCCCTTCTTCTTACAGCAACGGGAAAAACTCTGCTCCTCTTTCCAAGCACCCTGTTGCTCCAGCGTAATACACTGGGGGTAGTCTATTGACTGTTCCTCCTCCTCCTCCTCAGAACAAAGGAAAAGGCCCGTTGGTCTTTTCTCGAACTTCCTCGTTCCACGACTTGGAAGATAACAGAGGGAAATGCTTTTTAGCTAACCCTTCTTCACAAAATAAGGGAAAAGGTCCTTTGGTCTTTTCTCAGTCTTCTCCGATTTTTACCGTAGAAGATCCATCTGAACGTGCCTCGGCACCAATCAGTACAAGAACTCTCTCAAACAAGAGCTCTTCTCTCCCTGCCAAAGGGAAATGTACTGATCAAAGAGGTATTCTGCCTACTCCGGTAGCAGAACTCCAAGATCTCCCAACTCTCCGAATATCCCGCTCAAAACAGAGAAAATTACTGGTGTCTCAGACAGAAACCCCTGGGGGTGAATTTGCTGATCTACGAACTTATCTCAATAGACCAGCTTCTATGAAACGCAAGCAGCCAATGCCGAAGATCAACCTGCATCAGAGGCAAATTTCCAGGATGAAAAATCCTGACACCTATGCTAATGAAGTGAGTACTTCTCTATATACTCATGGGACAAAACATCTGAAGAACCGAAACCATGTTCCGAATGTGGTCAAAGAACATATCCCTCAGACTTTTTCTCGTCCCGTCATTCTTTCTGACCTCCGAGAACACCTCAAGCAAAAACGGGACAACATCTCAACACCTCCAGTTCAACCACTTGAACATCATTGTAATCACAAAGTTGTCATCAAGTGCTGTTGCCAGACAACAAAACGATCTATTTTTGATCATCTGAATTTTGCAACTTCTGAACCAATGTTAGAAGATGAAGACGAAGTGTTGTATGCTTCCGTCAACATGGCTTCTCGAGACACTGGGGTAGAAAGTGCTCCAAATACAGCAAGCCTCGCAGGCCCAGCCAGCGGTACTTAGATTTACTCTAAGAATCTTCTGAAGGAGTATTTTGACATACCCGATCCCGAAGTCGAGACACAATAGGGCATGGGAATCTTCTCCAAGATCCCTCTGGTTATCTCCCTATTTTTTATTCAGGAGATGATTCCTTCTCTGATTATGATGCATACAGCGAAAGCTCTGAACAGACATTGTCTTCTACTGTACCTAGAGAAGTGACAGCTTATGTTGTCACTGAAGACCCAGACGCTTCTAGTTCAGCAAATCAAGAACAACGAATAGCTGTACTGGAAGACAAGCTGAAGACCATGGCTGAAATGGTTGCAAGTATGTATTCTATCATCGTGGCCCAATATACAGTACTACCGACTGTACCTCCTGTAAACCCTGAGATTATAGCATCGTCAGTACTTGTCAATGCAGGTCTGGGGGTAGTATCTCCTCAAATGCCCCATGTACAAATTTAACCCACACCTAGTCAGTCAGGAGCTGGGGGTAGTACTTACCATGTTGTTCCTCCTCCTAACACTCAGCCTGCTCCTTCTTCATCATCAAAGGATGCTAATGAAGCTGTCAAACTCTTGTGCACTCAATTTGAGGCTTTTAAAGAGAAGGACAATTTATAAAGATTGGGGATCAAACAACCCTATCCGGTTGAATGGAAGGAAGTCCCATTTCCTCCAAAGTATAAGATTCCCACAATTTTGCTGTTTGACGGCAGCACTTCTCCAAGTTAATTCATTAACCACTTTATGGTAATGACTATTCAACTTCAGCCAAATGACGCTCTTCTTACCAGGGTGTTCGTCGGCTGTTTAGCCGGTGTAGCATACGATTGGTACAGGAGCTTACCTGATGGCTGTATCACCTCTTTCTCGAGTTTGAAACAAATCTTCTTGGAGCGATTCTACGAGGGAATCAACGACATGACTATGTCGGCCCTCAACAAGATCAAACAAAGACATAATGAAACCGCTGAGAGTTTCATTGAAAGATTCTGCCGAGAAGCATTAAAGATGCCTCTTGGAACTCCGGCCGCTGTCACTAAAGATACCTGCAAGGTAAATCTTTTGCCTATCATCAGCATGTGGACGGGGTCAACTCAATTTCAAGACTGGCTATCATTCATTTTTAATGCTAAAGCAGCCAAAGTTAGTGCTGACAAGTTCAAGCAGTTGGGGGTACACATGTCTAACCCCGACCGGAAACATCAATTTAAAGAACAAAGAATCTCTGGCTGTCAACATAGCTCTATCTACGTCTGCTTCTACTCCGTCTGCCCCTCTACCAAAGGAAACTCGTCCGAAAGTAGAGTACTCCTTTGACAAGAACGACACCGTGAGCATCTTCGATTGCTTGATCAAAAGCAATAAGCTCCAACTTCCAGACCCAAAGAAGCCTGACGAGGTCAGTAAGACTGATCATCCTAAATATTGTGTTTATCACAGGTTCATTGGTCATCCCACTTGAGCATGTTATGTGCTTAAAGACAAAATTCAGGAGTTAGTCAATGCAGGTGTTGTCACTCTTCAACAAGATGAGAAGACTGTTACCGCAAACATGGTCTCAGTACAGTTCGGTAACTTTCCTCCACAGATGGTATAGCATTGTGTCATCCCTATTCCCAAGGCTACCCTTGAGATCGAGAATCTCCCTCCTCCACGGAGTGAAGGTCTCGTTCTCCTATCTCTTGATAACGGCGAGATTATGTGGATCCACCCGAACCTTATTGCAGACTTTGAGGTTCCTTTTAAGCAAAAAGACCGCTCCAAGGGTAGAACAAAGATCTGTAATATGGTGTCTTTTGACCCCATAGTTGAAGAGGAAATCCTGCTAGGTACCAGGTCAGGAAAAGTCTATCTACGGGAATTTCCCGAAACTTAAGAAAACCCTGCTTCTTCTTCTGAGTCTGCTCCAGTGCAACCTGCTTCTACTGAGGGCATCCCTGCTATGTCTTCACCGATTTTAGAACCTATTCCCCCTAAGCCGACAGCAGCTGATAAAGGCAAACAACAAGTCCGCTTTGATAAGCCTTTGAAGAAGTCATCCCCTTCCGGACTTGAGAAACCATACAATTTTGATATTTTGGCTCAACTAGCTAATACACCGGCTAGGCTGTCGATCTTTGAGCTCTTACGCCTCTCCAAAGAGACTCGAGAAACCCTGAGCGAAGCTCTCATGCAGGCGAAAACCTGTTTAACTTTTCTAAAGAAACCCGAATCGGAGCCTGTCTCTTGCCTCTACTGTCATAGTGTGTTGTTGTTAATCCCAAACATTACCTTCACACAGGATGATATGCTGATAGAAGACAATAGGTATGACCGTCCTCTATACTATACAGGATACATCGACACGATGAAGGTCGATCGTATTCTGATAGATCCCGGGTCAGCACTCAGTATCATGCCGAGGACAATGTTAGACATACTGAAGATCCGAGTACATAGTCTTTCTAGCACAATCACCACCATTCTGGAATTCAATCAAGGAAGAAGTGAACCTTTAGGCAAGATACGCCTAAAACTCCAAATCGACAATCTTCGCACGAAGGTGACCTTCTATATTATAGACAACCATGGTTGTTCCTACAATGCTCTTCTGGGGAGACCATTCCTGCATGAACACAACATTATTCCTTCAACTCTCCATCAATGCTTCAAATACGTTGATGACAAAGGAGAGGTTCAAAAAGAGGTTGCGGGCCTCTACCCTTTCAAAGGCGTCGAATCATATTATAATGATGCTCGCATGTATAAAGATGAGTTCATGAAGGTAGTGCTGGCTTTAGATACTGAAGAAGAACAAGAAGCAGTGCCCAATGACACCCTCATCATACCTGTTAAAGGGCGTGTTTCTCATCCTCAGTCCTCCAAACCACTGGCTATTCACTTGCCAGTCCGGAAGCAACCAACCGATGTTGGTCAAGATCAAAGGAAGCTCACCTCTTCTGAGCCACTTGTTATCGACCTATGTCGTAACAAGGATAAAAGGTAGCTCACCTCTTCTGAGCCACTTGTTATTGATTTATCTCGTAACAAGGATAAAAGGGAGCTCACCTCTTCTGAGCCGCTTGTTATTGACCTTCGTCGTAGCAAGCCTCATCCACGTTCTTTTTCTCACCCTCTTGTAATCAATCTGACTAAGCCTGCTAAGGCTAAAGGTGCTGTTGTAAATACATATGTACAAATCAATGAAAAAGCATCTCCTTTCCAGTATACTGATGTCATTTATCATACTAAATGCTATTTGGATATGTTAGATAGCTTTCAGTCATTTACAATGGGAGTTGTACAGTCTCTTCAAACAGAGGTCTTACTCGAACACCCAGATGACTCTTGTTTTGTTGTCCCTTCTTGAAAGAGAGGCAATAGTCCAATACTTTTTAGTAAAGGGCCAAAACAAAAATTTAGCTATACGGATGATAGCAAAAATAACGATATGGGACGTCTCCAACTTCGTCGTTATAGTCAACAATCAAAAGACATCATCCGAAAGATGGGTTATGACTTCAAAAATGGCCTCAACTATGGTAAGGGTAGACGAACTCCTATCCGTACAGTTGTTCCGGAAGGAAAATCAGAGATGTACTACAGCAAAACAAAAAGAGGTCTCGGATATGCGTCACCTCCAGTCTTATCTCCAATAGCCTCCGAGTCTGATAGTGAAGAGCGCTCGAACTCTTCTGATTCCAGATCATGAGATTCTGACACCAGCATCGGTCAAGTTCATCGATTGATCGTATCTTCTAACATGGTCTCCGCTGAACTCCCGGAAGGTTATGACGAAGATATCGAAGAAAATCTCGAAACATATCCTTGGGCTCAACGAATGGATACCTAATGGGAACTTCGATTCGAACAACGAGAACCTCCTACTGAAGATCAATTGGGTTAAATTAATGTGGGAGAAAATGGGTCAAAACTCGTCCAATATTCATCAGCAAGAACCTTCCAGAGGCAGATAAGCAAGAGTTAATTCTTCTTATTCGAGAATACATTGATGTCTTTGCTTGGAGTTATAAAGACATGCCAGGTTTAGATCCTAAAGTTGCTACTCATAAACTGAATATTTTGCCTAAAACAAAGCCAGTCAAACAGCAGCAAAGGCGATTCAAGCCAGAAATGATGGACGCAATCGATGATAAAGTCAAAAAACTCATAGCTTGTGGCTTTATTCGAGAAGAACAACATCCAGATTGGGTAGCCAACGTTGTCCCAGTCTTGAAGAAAACTGGCAAGTTCGAGTTTGCATCAACTTTCGGGATCTTAATGAAGCCTGTCCAAAAGATTAGTTTCCTCTTCTTATCACAGATGTCATGATTGACAACACTTGCAGGTTCGAAAGGATATCCTTCATGGATGGATTCTCCGGATACAATCAGATTCGGATGAATCCTGAAGATGAAAAATGTACTTCTTTCCGCACTCCTCGCGGAGTCTACTGCTACACAGTGATGCCATTTGGTCTCAAGAACGCTGGTGCAACTTACCAACGAGCTATGAGTACCATCTTTCGAGATCATCTGCGCAAGACTGTCGAATGTTATGTGGACGATATTGCTGTCAAGAGCCGTTTAAAGGAAGATCACATCCAGGATTTAAGAACTATCTTCAATCTAATACGCTAACATCAGCTGAAAATAAATCCCACCAAGTCATTCTTGGGTGTCTCTAGTGGTAAATTTCTCGGCTTCGTCATTACCTCTAAAGGTATACACGTGGATCCCGAGAAGATCAAAGCCATTCAAGAGATGCGTCCTCCACGCAACTTAAAAGAGCTACGAGGATTTCAAGGTTGAATTGCTACAACATGAGATTCATTTCAAATCTGTCTGGACGCTGCAGACCATTTATCTAGTTAATAAAGAAAGGTGTATCTTTCAATTGGACTGAAGAATGTCAACGAGCATTTGACGATATAAAATAATATCTCATGAATCTACCAGTCTTGGTGCCACCAATCTCTCGCATACCATTCTTAATGTATGTCCGTGCTATGGATTATTTATTGGGTGCTTTACTTGCCCAGAAGAACAAAGAAGGCCATGAACAAGCCATCTACTATCTTAGTCGTACTATGATTCGTGCTGAACACCGTTATAGTCCGGTTGAGAAAGAATGCTTAGCTCTTATGTTCGCTGTCCAAAAGACTCGGTATTATATCATCGGCCAAACCATTCACGTCATCTCCCAAGTTAATCCTCTTCGGGTACTGATGAAGAAGCCAAGTACACTCAATTCTCGACTGGCTACATGGGCCATTCTGCTAGCCCAATATGACATGGTTTATGTTCCATAAAAGTCTGTTAAGGGTCAAGCACTGGCGGACTTCTTAGCGGCTCATCCTATTTCAGAAACATCTAAACTTTACGATGAAATTCCAGACGAGACATTGGAATCAAATATGATCTCCGAAGAATTTCCTACTTGGCGTCTATTCTTTGATGGTACATCCAGGATCGGGCCGAATGGTGCCATTGTCGCAGGAGTTAGGGTTGTTCTTATTTCTCCAGACGGGTCAACTATCCAAAGATCCTATTCCCTAGATGAACCCTGCTCCAACAACGTAGCAGAATACAATGCTCTATTCATTGGCCTTCAAATAGCTAAACAACTAGACGTTGAATATCTTGAAGTCTATGGCGACTCCAAGCTGGTTGTTAACCAGGTTAGAGGAACCTATGAAGTTTATCATCAAGATCTAGTGTCTTATCATGAAGCGACAATCAATATGGCTACATCATTTAAAGCCTTTTTCATCGAATATGTCCGTCGAGCTTGCAATTGTGAGGCAGATGTTTTGGCCAATCTTGTAGCAGTCTTAGCCATACCTGTTAAAAGACAACTGGTGGTGGTTGTCTCTAATCAGGAATTGTTTTGCATCGAAAACAATCGTAATATTGAGTTCAGTAATTTTACTGAGGCCAAAGTTATCAGTGAAGATTGGAGAGCTCCCTTCATCGACTTCGTGGTCCATGATATACTTTCTGAAGATCCTAAGGAGGCTACGAGTATTCGTCGACGGTCTCTGCGATTCTATTACAATCAGACTACTAGAACTCTCTACCGGCGGAGTTATGACGGTCTTCTCTTACACTGTCTTGCTGGTGATGAAGCAAAACAAGTGTTACGTGAAGCTCACGATGGTGTTTGCGGAGCACATCAACCTGGTCCTAAACTACAAGACCGTATCCGACGCATGGGTTACTACTGGCCCTCTATGGTATCAGATGCCATTGAATATGCAAGAAAATATTGAGCTTGTCAAATCCATGCAGATTTCATCCATCAACCATCAGAATTCCTTCATCCAACTTCTGCTTCCTGGCCTTTTGAAGCTTGGAGCATGGATATTATAGGTCCTATCAATCCTCCTTCTTCTAAAGGACATCAGTTTATACTAGCTATAACCGATTATTTCTCCAAATGGACTGAAGCTATACCTCTGGCTGAAGTTAAGACCAGTAGCGTCATCAACTTTGTCAAACACCATGTCATCTATAGATTTGGTGTACCTCGAAGGATCATTCACGACAATGGACCACAGTTCATTAGCCAGAGGTTTACCAAGTTTTGTGATGATCATCGGATTGACAATGTCGCTTCGACAGCTTACAATCCTGTTGCTAATGGTTTAGCTGAAGCATTTAACAAGACTATTATCAAACTCCTTAAGAAGTTTGTATCTACTAACAAACGGAATTGGAGTGAGAAACTTGGAGAATGTTTATGGGCCTACCGCACTACGGTCCGTAACCCTACAGGCTGTACACCTTTTTCTCTTGTGTATGGTTGTGAAGCAGTTCTACCTTTGGAACTTCAGATCCTATTCCTGCGGATTGCCATTGCCAACGAGCTCACTACAGAGAACAACTGGGCCTCCTTCGACATGGGCCTATAGCCCATCCTCATGTAACTCTCAATAATGTCATCTTTCTTCAGAGGGGGATATTGAAGATCATCCTCGATCTTGACATCCATATCTCCATGTGTCTCCATTAGCCCTATTACTTCACTATTGCTGAGTGGTCGAAAAAAGTTTGGATTACAGTTTTCGTGCTCCTTGGTCTTCTTCTCAATGATGTGGTTGAGGAAGAGATATGGTAACCATTTAGTGGAGTAGCAGGTGCCAGATGTGCCACTCTTGTAATATTGAGAGCAAATCTTGTAGTGGCAGAGGAGCTCTTCAAAGACAGATACCATATCAGCATTCTCTTCACGCAGTTTGTCCGATTCATAGTTTGTTGGGACAAACTCTTCATAGGGGATATCCCCCATTGGCAGGCGGGAGATGTACTTCATCTCGTGCAAAGCTAACCCGATCTCTCTGCGGGACGTCATGAACGTCCCGGTTCTATAGTTGTATCTCTCGGCTAACGCGAGGAATAGATGAGGATTGGGGGGAAAGCCATAAACAGTGTCATACACTGCTTGGTATAGATTAATCTCCTTAAGCCGCTCTTCAAATTGGACCAATATCCAATTGGCTATACCGATCCATCTCTTGTTATCCGGGTTCACGAGGCCTGTCAGCCGCAACTCCTGATCCGGATACCTTACTTCTACTTTCGCAAACTCATTTGCGAATATCGGAGTTCTCACTGGTAGCAGCAAGGAAGAATCTTCTGGTAGGATACAGCCGGGCTTTAGTCCTCTAAGCAAGGAGCTATGGCGTTCAGAGGAACTGTAGAATATATCCTTGTTGTCAGACCCCTTCTTGACACAGATGTTCCCTGTTCAGGCTTGCTGAAGTGGAGTTATATCCCATTCCATTCTTCTCGAATAGCTTGCAAAAGCATATCAAGATAGAGGAAGGCATCTAGAGATCTCGGGCAGAAGGATTGTCTTCTCGCCCCTCTGGATAAGTCTCTGTTCCATTCGAGGTCTTGGCTGAGAGTTCTTGTCAAAGGCCTCACCAAACAAGAACAACGGCTTCTTATGAGTGACTGTGTCAGCCGTCTGAAGAGGCTGCCCATTCATCAAACACAGCAAGGTCTCATTGTCTTGTGCAATCAATACGGCTTGCCGAGATGACGGTAAGGCGTACTGAGGGAATGTCACATGAGATAGATCTTCTTTATATTCAGGTTCAGCCAAGGATCCTGCAAAGACCTCATAGTTGGGGTCTTTCCTGAGGTTAACTGCATCAAATAAAAAAACAAGGATCAGTACATACAAAAGCAAAATTCTACAAAAGATCATCAATTTGCGCAAGTTGTCAGATTGCGCCAACACAGTCAGCCTGCATAAGTTGTCAGATTGTGCCAGCACAGTCAGCTTGCGCAAGTTATCAGTTTGCGCTAACAATATTTGTGCAATTTATCAGTTTGCGCTAATAATATTTGCACAAGACATCAGTTTGTGCTGACACAACTGACTTGCGTAAAATGATGGATTGTGCCGAACATTTTGTCAGCGCTTTCCATCCGATTGCGCAAGAGTATAGTTTTCATAAAAATGAAAACTATTGTGAATGCAATCGAAACCCTAAATAGGGTGGCACAAATACCATCAATCTCTAAAAAGAGAGAGGTATGAAGGTCTGAAAATATCAAGAACCCTAAAAAGGGTTTCGATCTTCGTTCGTCATTTACCTTGTAATGCTGGATGACCTGTTTCATGACAAAAAATTCGGGGCGCAACCCTAGTCGAAGGCTCGGCGGGGGCCTTGTCCTTCTCAGTGGCTGTACGCTTGGGAGCCATCGCTATCGTCGGCGGGAAGGAGAAGAAGTAGCCGGAGAAGGAACGGAAGCTTTTGTCTCTTAAACAGTCGAAAAATAAGTAAAGGATAAAAGAAAGACAAAAGAAACTATTTATAGTTTTTCAAGTGTAACGGCCACCACCGATTGTGCCACAAAAGTCGGAGCTAATTCCTCCAAACGTGCAGTCAAAGCGCAACTTGCGCAACTTGATTTTAAATTCAAAATTCAAAGTATTTCGAAACTTTGAATATTTTCAAATTTTGAAAACTTTGTAGGGGGTCTTGTAGGTCCTAAAAATCAAGTAGCATTTATCAAATAAACAGAGAAGATTAAAATGCGCACTCTTCAAATGGACTGCGCAGGAGGCAGATTGCGCTATAATTCAAACGCGCAAGCTGAACTGCGCTACCACCCAAGCGTGCTACGCTGACGTGGCAATGCCATCATTACCTGACAAAAATCTGATCTTCTGACAGCTGACAGCCGGATAAACGAGGAGTCCTTTCATTTTTTGTGCAGCACAGCGCTCGAGGACAGCTGTACAGCCAGCACAGTATGACAGCTCAACTTTAGCACAGTTGGACCAAGCCCGAGTCTCAGCGCAGTCTGATGCTAGCGCTTTTCAAGTGGCGCAATCCATCAGGATAATGGACATTTATTACGTGGCTTACATGCCATCAATTGCTCGCCACGTGGCAACCGCCTATATACGACCATGCGTATTCAAATCAAACAATGCCACGCGTCTAAAACAGTTGGTCCACGATCGAGTAACTGCCAGTGCAGTTCGCTATTTGCGCAATCTGTTGCTAGCGCAGTTCAGCATGTGCAATCCAGAATAACTACAAATTAGTTATTTCTAGAACTCTATAAATAGAGTTTCAAGTCCTTCATTAAGGGGATCAGATCATTATTATCATCAGAGATCAGAAGTTCTTATCCAAGTGCTGCTGCATTCTTCAGAGGCTATCGTCTTCAAAGTTCACATCGTCTAAGGGATAAAGCGATCGTCTTCAGATCGGATTCCTATAGTTGTACTTTCCCAGAATTCAATTGTAATCTTCTTACAAAGTTTGTGAAATAAAAGGACTTTTATTTTTGCAAACAACAAGAACAACTAGAAACTACTAGAAGGAATCATAAGACAGGAAAATAAAGAAAGAAAAACAAGACGAACTAAGGATAACTACCAGACAACTCACATAGAAGAAATAGTGAGATCCACCTCAGCTAGCAACATCATGAAGTCCAATAATGGTAGAACAACACCTAAAATATTATCAACGGTATCCTGTCAGAAAAATGAGCAAGTACAAATACTAACAGCAGTTCCATGTGAATTCACAAATTCTATAAGAGACAGTATAATAAAATACAAGACAAAGATATAGGACGACTTGGGAACCATTCGAAAGCCGAGTTACAACCCTTAAACCAAACAAGGACCGGGGTTGTAACCCTTCTCCCGAGCAGAACTTAGTCTCCCATCAAGGTACAATATAAGGGCATGTAGAACATGTGAGTAACTGTATATCGTAGCATGGTGAGAAAGTACTGAATGTAGAATAGAGCAGGATATAAGATAAGATAAAGTAAATATAAAATGTGCCTTGAATTATTAGAGCGTTATGTGATCGACTTGGGATAAATGACAGGACAGGCTATCCACTTAGCCCGACAATCCGCGGTGACCTCAACGGAAAGTCATGTCGACCAACCTGGATAACGAGCACAAGGTAAATCGGATCTCGTACACCCTACGTGAGGGGAGAGTGGCGTGAGCACAAGAATATAGTGACAGGGTAGCTTGATCACATAACCCATAATAATTCTCCATCCCTGAATAGTATAATGGACCTGGACATGACACGTCATGACACGGGATTCCCTAAGAGGATAGCTACTTCCTCTCAGGAATCGGTGTCTATACAAGTACAGGGAACAAGACAGGAAATGTACATATATACCAAGAAAATCCAGGAACAACATCTCATGTCATGATCCAACGTATACTAGTCCGTGAACTATCATGACTGGAAATCGAGTAAGACACTACAACTGAATCGAATATAGCAGATATCAAGACAATGAAAACTATCAGTGAATGTACTCGCCTGCGGTCCTGAGCTGTCAAATGGGGTCGATGCTCAGAGTGATGCCACAGACCTAAAGATAAGATACATATAAGCTAATTAGGGTTCAACAGTGTTAGGCTTGATTCTATAGTATAAGCTACGTAATCTAGGTCAGTCTCAGTCAACTAAGTCAAACTAGGTCACACTGAGTCACACTAGGTCACAAGAAGTCAACCCAAGTCAAACTTGGTCAAACTGGGTCAAGGCTAGTCTCTATAAACATTTACAGGGTCAACACATTCAATTTCAGTGGTTGTGAAATTATTGGAATCGATGGATCTCAATTTCGATACAAGGATCTAAAAATACGAATAAAAAGAGAAAGATTATAATAATAGGGTAAAAACCTACAGATGTTGTCGGATGGTGAAACAACTATCACCAACGTGTCCAGAATGGTCAAATCAGCTAGGATAGCCTATCCATAAGTCCAATTTTGACACAGGGGCAAAAAGGTAATTTTGGATCAAAATGGTATCCGTGTCGGACCCACTTTGTACCGAAAAATATGTCAAAATAAAAGTACACTAAACCTAACAAATTATATGTCCATGAATCCAGAATGACGATACAAACTCAACGGTGTATCCGAAATTGGATTCCGATGACCCGATCTCAGATTGGTCCGTTGACTCGGATATTGGAAACTGATTTGCACGAAAAAGCATGCCGGAACCAATGTCCACTAAAACCTAGCAAATTATATGTCAATGAGTTCAGAATGACGGTACGAACTCAACGGTATATCCGAAATTGGATTCCGTTGAGCCGACGTCAAAAAGTCCCGTTGATCCGGATTGTGGGGCCCACTTTGTACCAAAATGCGTGCCAGGGCCCACGTCCTCCAAATCTAACAAATTTTATATGAAAACGTGCCAGAACGATGCCACAAGTCTACTGGTGGTGTCAGAAATTGAATCCGGAGTCCCAAATTCAAAAATAGAATTTAACAAGTTAGAAATTACGAATTCGGACGGCCAACTTTGGCATCGAATTCAACCAATCAAACGTGCTCACAATGAAACGAAACTGGAGGGGTAGGAAGAGGGTTACACCAGCTCGCATAGGAACCTGTGGCACGCCAGACGGAGCTGCAATGAAGGAGATACGAATCGACAAAGTTGGCTCCGCAAAACTGTCCAAAAATAACACAATTTAAACGGTCAACTTGGTGGCCGGTTTTGATGTATCAAACGATAAAATTAACGGACGAAAATTGTGAGCAGTGAATATGGGTATACCAAGATTATGAGAAGTGAAGAAATTGCCGATCCTATGGTCAGATTTCTTGGAAAACGTGCATGAAGTCGCTACGACGGAACGCCATTTTCGGACCCATCCCGAGCACGTCACGACGGGAGCCCGTGCCAAACGCACGAATCGGCTATATAACGCATCGGAGAGGACGGCGGTGGCTATGGGGCCTGCCTGGGGTGTGCGCCCAACAGAGGGTGGTCGGCCACGGCGTCGACGGCCGGCGGCAACGTCGTGCGGCGGTGCGGCGGCGCGCGACGGCGGCCCGTGCACGCACACACTATGCGCGCTGCTGCTGCGGCTGCGCTGCTAGCTGCTGCTGCTGCGCGCTTGGCCTGCGCGGCGACGGAGCGATGGGGCACGGTGAGCGGGGTGGTGTACGGGTGGTGGTGGTGATGGCTATGGAGATGGTGAAGGTGATAATGGTGATGGTGGTGGAGATGGTTAATGGTGGTGGTGGTGGTTTGTGTTTAAGTGAAGAAGAAGAAAAAGAGGAGGAGGAAGGTGGAGATGATGGCGAAGGTGGGGTTGCTCGGCCAGGAGAGGAAGTGGGGTCGGCCATGGAGTAGTAGTATGGCTGTGGTGGTGTTGGTGTTGTAAAAAGAAAGAGAGAGAGAGAGAGAGAGTGGTATATGAGAGTGTGTGTGTATATTAATATATAAAGAGAGAGAAAGAGAGAGAGATATTAAGAAGATATTTAGAGAGAAAGAATGAAAGGGGGGTGTTCGTGTACAGCAAGGGGGGGTTGTGATGGTGATGGAGAAGTTGTGTGGCGAGAGAGAGAGAGGGAGATTTAAATATATAAGTATATATATATATATATATTATATGTATATATATGTGTATATATATATAAGGAGAGAGAAAATAAGATATTTTGAGTAGGAAAGAAGGCAAATATAATAGTGAGATGTATGGGTAGTCATGACAGGGGTTACACCAATTTGGGTTGGGTATTGGGCCAAGTTTGGATAGGCTTGGGGCCAAGATTTAATTAAAATAATAAATTAAAACAAAATTAAATCATGGAAGAGATGGGAGCACAAGGAAGATCCAATCGGTGGCACGCAAGTGACAGTGCACAGTAGACTCAAAACAGGCCACGACCATATATTGGGTCGACTGGATTGGACCGATGTCGGGCCCAGAAATTAAATTGGAAATTAAATCACAAATTACGACAGACGATAAATTGGTCTAAATTGATCTGAAAGTTGCGTAAAGCAAATGGAGCACAAGGGAACAAGTTCGAGTGGGACACGAAATATCAACATGAAGATAATCTCGTCTTCTACAAACTTCAAGAAGGAAGTTTCCAAAGACTGGCATCCCTGATGCTCTAGAATTCTAAGTCACGGTAAAGAGCATTTAATGATCAAAATTAATTAAATAAAATAAATTATCGAGAACAAATTATTTAGGAAATTCGAAA
Organism: Iris pallida; assembly: GCA_029216955.1. NCBI lineage: Eukaryota > Viridiplantae > Streptophyta > Magnoliopsida > Asparagales > Iridaceae > Iris > Iris pallida. Next base: position 6,309,338 of record JANAVB010009198.1, on the reverse strand, counting down.
ATAAATCCCAGAAATTTAGGGGGCTTACATCCAGCCCCCTCACCTCCTTACCCCCCTCACAGACCCGACTCTCAAACTCCTCATATATTATATAAACATAAATAAATTTAGAGTTAATATAAAGACTCATAGTAATGTACCGATACCGATATCAATACTTATAGTAATAGTCCGATACCGATACTCATACTCATATAGTAATAGATCGATACCGATACTCACATAGGAATGGCCCGATACCGATACTCTGAGTATTGGACCATTCCTATTAGTATCAGTATCGCAATCGAAATCGGTATCGGCCCATTACTATATGAGTATGGGGTACCGATATCGATACTCGTAGTCCGATCATCTACAATTATAAAAATGTAATACATATAAAGAATAAGAAAACTTACATAAGCTTTGGCGGCCCGGTCATCAACGAGCTTCCCATCGCTCTTGCGCTTGTGGGTATATGCAAAGACTGTGGGAAAGTCGACGGTGTTCGAATCTCCGCCTTTTCCGGCGACCTCCTCGCGCTTGTACAATTAAACATAAATTAATACTTATTTTGTAGAGTTTAAGACTTAAAAATTTGACAATTTAATACAATACTCACCAATCAGCGCATGTGCTCCGAAGACGGGATCGAACCACCCGTGTGCTGAACAGCCTTAGCACGGGCAACCTTCGCCTTTTCAGACTTGGCCAGATAGGCCGGGGTCTCCATTTTCTTCTTCATCTCCGCCCAGAAATCCGCTCTGAGCCACTCCTTGCACCCATGTTCTGATCTACTACCTCTCAGGCTCTCCAGCGCCTTCTAGTCGTGATCATGTTACATATGGTTTTGCTGGATATGGTCTTGTAGCACCTCCGGATGGCCTGGTCCCTATGCTCCGGCCACCAGTACGACGCCTGCAAATAAGATAAACGCACATGATTGAACAAAATTTTGATACATATTTTAAAGAAAGACCATTATACATACCTTCAGTATGTCAAGCCAAACTAACCGTATCTCCGCCAGGATGTCGCCGAAGTTCAGGTACGGCCCGTAGAAATTACGGCAAATCAAGTCCCCCAGATCTCGCCCGACACGGATCAAAAAAAACCTGAGATAAGAAAACAATGTACGGCATCAGCTACTATGAAGAATATATGAAAAAATAGATGAATTTATAATAAACAAAAATACATAAACTTACGTCTGCCCATCGGCCCACAGCTCCGGAAGATGGACGTCGGCTGGGCGCTCTGGTAACGTCGGAGGATCTCCTACGCGTCGTCTGTAGACTCCACGCTCAACCACCAAGTCCGGATAGGGATTGGCCGCAACGGTAGCGGCCGTAGGGGTAGAAGTGGCCGGAGTGGTCGTAGGAGTAGTCGTCGGAGTAGTCGTCGGAGTATTGGCCGAAGGAGTAGCTCCCCCGACCGATGAACGGGTCGTGCCCGGAGATAACCCATTATGAACATCTAGGAACTCGACCTTGTCGACAGGTGGACGGCCTGGATGCTCCAAAGGAGCCGAACGTGAGCTAGACTCATGCTGTAAACATCCACGTCTACCTTCCGCTATAGGCAAATCTGAATCACGTACACGTACACGTCCGCCTCCCGCCATAGGCAAATCTAAAAATGTATATATAAAACACATATTTTCAATTCTGTATAATTCACACTTGCTATATGTAACCGAGATATGCATATGTTTTCAATACATAAAACCAAACTACTAATACATAAACATTCCCTTCCTGTATGAGACTCAACCATTATTAAACTATGTAAATTTCTAATCCTACACTTACACTGTCACGACCCGCACCCGCTTTTCCGGATACCAGACGTGTCCAAGCCAGCCTATGCCGCAGAGTCAGCGGTAGAACGCTGTCAAGCCCGCAAGAAATAAATGCTTAAAATATAACATTTACTGTTCATTCTCATTTCTAAATTTATCACAACATTTACAACTTTTATATTTAAAGAAAATACAAGGTTCTCACAATTAATAAAAATAATACACTGCTATCTATTTCTAGGTTTCTGTCTGCATGTACACCCGTATCTCCCAAGCTAAGTGAAGCCACAGCTAAACCTGAAAAATGATGGGTTCCAGTCAGGAATGGAATAAGTACACAAACCGACGGCAACGCAAAAATATAATAGAATTAACAAGACATGAAAATAACATATGAGATATGAAAACTGAAAAGTTCTGATGACATGACACGGTGGAGAAGAAAAGGAAAAATAAAAGATAACTACCTATGTGGTGTGAAATATCCGTTTCGATATGTGAATGGCTAGGGGTAAATCCGACACCCTGCACGTGTCGTGTGCAGCTGCTATTCTCCACGAAAGACACGGAGGATATTTCTGGGTATTCCACATGTCTACTAAGATATTTTCCCTCCCGACTACTCCGTGTGACGAGCGTGTCAACAAGCAGCAAGATATATATATAAACATGAAATGGAAAGACTACTATGAATCGAAAGCAATCAGAAAGTGCAATTGCCTGAGGTCCTTAGCTGGAGAAACCGATAGTACAACCACATCAGATGAGTCACTAAAGTCAACACATGCAAAAAGTCTCCAGATGCTAAAATAAATATTACCAACATTCTCAGAATAGTCAAATGAGCTAGAATCGCCTGTCCTTAAGTCCAATTCTAGACACAGGGGCAAAACAGTAATTTCGAGCAAAAATGATGTCCGCCGTTGTACCTAGGGGTGTGCATCGATCGGTGGTCGACCTATTTGGTCACAACAGAAGTCGAACCGAAGTTAATCGGTTTGAAAATAATCACAGTCGAACCAAACCAACCAATTGGTCGGTTCGGTTTTGAAACCGACCGACTTGGTTCGGTTTGGATCGGTTCGGCTGATCGGTTTTTATCAGACAAAAAATTTTAAGTATATAAAAGTGTTTCACAAAGTAAATTCACACAAAAATAAATTCTAACCATCTTTTGTTTGGAAGATGTTGGTATGAGATTCCAAAATGGACAATAATCTTCTAAGTAGATCACTTGCATAATGAATTTCTTGC